>CM068315.1:11176509-11259009 GCA_034766995.1 Acanthacorydalis orientalis
AACTCTTTCCTTGTTTCGATATTTTTGCAAGTTTATTTTATTCAAATATTTTCACTTCTGGCGTTAACTGTTTTAATTATTCAGCTATGATTCTTTGAATAATTATAGTCGAGTTTCAGACTTTATAGTACAGATATTCGTCAGAATGAAAGGATATTTCATAAACTAATTTAAAAAGTATGTTAACAATATGTTTCTTAGTAAGTCTTAAATGAGAGTTAAGTATCAAAACAATTCAACAATTCTACAAACAATTCTTAATATTGTCAACAATTATCAAAAGTGTACTAAAATTAATACAAGATAAAAGTATAATTGCTTACTCATGTTAATTTATTTCTGTTGTAAAGGATGTAAACTTCTTTATTATTTTTATTCAGATTTCTTGATAAAGTGATTAATGGCTATGTCTTTTATTCGAAACAAAAATGTATCATTGCTATGAAATAAAATTAATATAGCTGATAAAAAAATGATTTTCGTGATCGTTCTACAAAGACTTATTACATTTAAGTATTTGTCATTTTGTCTGCGAATTATTATTCATACATACGACATGATTCCAATGTGTATTTTTGAAATCACGAAAGAAAAACCAAAATGAATGTAATGATAGATATGGATGATTATACAAACATGGTCGATTCTGTTTCATTACTGTGATCTAAAAGCATACAAGAATGTGTATGTGGTATCGCGAGATGTGTCGTAATCGTCTTCCAACTTAAATAAACGACTGATTCAGAAATTGTATTCTTCATACCATGTAAATATTAAAATCTTTTAAATGTGCTTTAGATATTTAGAAAGAAAGAAAGTTTGTAACTGTTAGAAAACAGATTCGACTGTTACCAATACCATATTCTATATAATAATGAATGATCGGTTCTTTGAACAGTACGTTTTCATCAAATTTTAAAGAACAGAAAGTAATTTGTTTTGTAGTTTGGAAGAAATTCTCATTCCACTTTTAATATTTTTTTTAAAAAAACATCCAAAAATAGATTGTTAATATGAAATGAGAATTATTATCGAGCTAATTTTTTTAATATGATAGGAAGTGCAAAAAAATATGTTTTATAAATCGAATATCAAACAGAAATTTGTCTATTGTAAAACTATAATAGGAATTAAAAATTTTTTCTTTTTCTTTAGTAAGATTTTTCTTCTGATTAGTTTAATATTGAATTTATTAATATGGAAACAATTTGATATGAACGGGAAAGCAATTTAATTGATAATTATAAACATGTTTTATTATATTTTCTTGTCTTATGAATTCTATTAAAATTTGATTTTAACCATTATGTATATATTATGTATATATATATATATATATATATATATATATATATATCCATGATCTGTTTAAATGCAAATAATTCATTAAAATGAAGAAGTATATATTTATCTTCAGGAACCGATTAGTGTAATCACTAAGCCTAAAAAGATATTTCTTGAACCACAACAAACATTTTCCATATTTTTAACAAGAACACATATGTAACGTATTGTTTTCTATGGCAAAATAACACGTTTACTTAATGAATCATTTTGAAGAAAGGATTTCCAAATTATATTTTATATATTTTTAGTCTATGCGCTGCCTGCGTGACACAGACAAAGTAAATGTATGATTTATATATTTATTCGAAGAATCGCAATGTTTTATTAAAATTTTCAAACTTGTTTGTTATTCAATTCATTCATATCTCATTATCATTACATTTATCTCATTTTTTCAGTCATCGACACATCTTTAGAAATTTAATTTAGTGCACTTTTCGATTTTATTTAAATTTTCGAAACATCTTTGGAACTATTTCAGAAAAACATTCTTCCGATTATGTATATTGTAATTATTCGCTCAAAAGATCTTCCAAAAGTTTAAAATTGAAACAATTTCAATCAGATATTTATTTATTTGACTAAATTCAATTGTATTTAATAGATATCCATTTGTTGCATCAGTTTAATAAAATAGTGTAAATAGTTTGACTATTTCTAAATAAATCGACTTATTTTTTATATTAAACTCTTATATCATAAACAAATCTCAACACTTACTTTTAAAAAATGTCAGTGCAAAATAGTCATAAATAAAGAAAAACAAGATTTAATTATAAATGAACGCAATATGAAAGTGTGCTTTATTTCGGTAAATGTATGTAGACGGGAAACGAGAGCTGGATGATTCTTTTTTGAACATTGTTTTATTCTTATGTTTTCGGTTCGTTCACATTTTCGTTTGTTTATTTTTAAGTTGTGTTTGATTTTTCCAAAACGCACAATTTTACTTGAAAGAAAAATTGTCGTTGTGTGTGTTCTGAACACAAAATCTGTTAATATATAAATATATATCCCGTGTAGGAAGATGCACAATTTTTTGTGTGTACATTGAATTTTTGTATAAAAATTACATATATATATATAATATATATAAATTTATATATATACAAGTATTTTATATTTTAATACGTAAAACTATAGTTAGATGTTTTAAACTTGTGTATAAATACTGCATATTATTATTTTTTTCTTTCAATGTATCTTCTTTTCAATTGCCATTTCAGAATATATTTCGACTATCGTTAAATCATGTAGTGATCATTTTAACTGCTGCTCAAGAAGGTTGAACGCCACATATTCGGTATTACACATTCAGTCAGATTTATACTCGATGTCTGTGTATTTGTATGTTTTTCGTTTTCGTCTTAAATCGTATAGGGAATTTGGGTGTGAGATGTACACCCTGACTGAAAAAAACGTTTCTAGTTAAATTGAATATGCGTCTGTGAAAGGGTTGCAGCTGCCACTTTCGGCCGCGTTTTCTGTTGCGGCGATTAAACAAAAAATAATAAAAAAAAATACACTGTCGCGCGCAGATGATTAGGAATTAACTACAGGTAAAGAGCTTGTAAGCTTGTCTGGAAGCCGCACGTATCTCTGTTTATGTCGCGGCTTCCATAGTTATTGTAGCTAGATGATATTTGGTGACGTATTTTTAAAGGGTTTAGATTTTGTAGGGAATACATTTATAGATATTATAGTATAATAAGAGCATAAATCAGGCTGAAGGATGCTGTTTTCGGGGTCAAAGATTTCAGTTCGTGATCGAAACGGTGTCGTTGTATGCGTAGACAACATGAAATCAATTCGAAAATATATATTTATTCAATTCGAAAATATATATTTATTCAGTTAAAAAATTTCTCAACAAAAAAAATACTGAAACATTGTTTCAATGCACAAATACTTCTTTCTATTCATACAAATAATAAGTTTCCTAAGGAAGGTGTTTCTATTTATAAAATGATTATAAAAATAGTATATGATTCTAATTGCGCATATATTAAAAACAAAAACGGATACTACTGTTTGCAATCTGGATTTAACTTCAACATTATCTACAAAGAATTAATTTACATAAGAATAGTGAATAGGGCCCGTTGAAAGTTACTATTTTTGTGTAAGACATATAAAATATTCAGGGTTATTACTGTAAAAAAGCTGAGATTTGACGGATGATATAGTAGGTGACTAATTATATGTTTTATAATGGGTGTTTAAAAATTATACAATTATGTTACATTTAAATGTTTTAAATTTATCTGCAAACTAAAATACTAGTTTTTGAATTGTCTTACTTGCTCTGACTGACAATATTGATTGAAATCTGTTATACACATTTCTTGTCTATTAGTAAAATTGAGTTTGATTTAAATAATTAAACATTTAATTTAAATTACAATTATTACGATGTATTGGAATAGGGTACATTGATTCAAAATAATTTTTATAAAGGTGATTTAATTTTAAGGCTTTCACATAGAAGTATTAAAAGGGGGCGCAAAGTGTCAAGGAAAATCATGTTATTTTTTATTTAGTATTTTAGTTCAATTCAATACTAAAATAAAATTGAACTAAAGTACTAAATGGAAGTGAACATGTTCCTTTTTTAATACGTCCGTATGGAAGACTAAATTGAATCACTTCTATAGTGTAATAAACTTTTTCGTAGAAGTATGTCAGCTGTAAAACTTTTACACTATAAATAAGCTTTCAAAGAGATCCTTCATCGCTTATAATATTATAAAAGACTTGTTCTGATTTTATTAATTAACAGTTTCATATATAATCTACATTCTTACAAGTTTATATTATACTTTTATTAACAATTAAGTGAGTAGTTGAAAACATTATAAATATTATTACAGTTATCTTTTGTGAATTAAGAAATTTTATTAATAAGTCATCACTCAAACGGTGTCATTTAGTAGAAATAGACGTACAGAAATTAAAAATAGTCTCTTATTACTTATTTCGTTAATTTATTATATATAAATTTTATTAGATTTTAAGATCATGAATTTATTTTTCTTATAAAAATATAAGATTTTTACTTAAACTTTATTATTTCTGCGAGTCAGTGAAAGAATTAGTAATAATTCTAATTTTTCTTCTATAATTCATATTGTTCATCGTAGTAAAATGCTTAGTTAATTTGAAAGCATTATCCTTTATAGATAAAACCTTTCTTAGGGGGCAAATTTGTGAAGTAAAATGAAGTATGTATTTAAATAGAAGTGCACTTGAATAGTTGTGCATATAATTATATATATATATATAAATTCAAGTTGAAAAAATGATAAGTATTATGCTTGAGAAGATTTTATCGACTTATTTAATTTTCAAGAAAAATTAACTATGAAGATATAACTAGCAATGAAGCCCAAAGTAAACTAAATCTTGTTTAGATCTTTAATGTTCTCACTGTATTTTATGTCTATTTAGATAAATGTAAATAAAAAATAAGTACTTACGACAACTTCCACGAAAAATGTCTATGGAAGTTGTGTTTGAATGTTTTAATCCGTCATTGTCCACGTATACAATCGGTCCGATCGTCGCGCACGTGAACACTTCACACCGGGGCACGACTTTTGTGAAATTTTGTAAAAAAAACTATCGGATTTGAAAAGTCTTCCCACCCGGAAATCACCCGATAAATTAACGAGAAAAATTTGTCGATTTTTCGCATACATATATATATATAAACTCACATATATATTTTTCGCTAAAAAAACAACAATTTATTGGCGTGTAATTTTTAGGTAGACTAATTGGATACTCGGTTGTTTGTTTAATGTTTTTTATATCATTGTATTTTATGTGTTCAATGTCTAATTAAAATTAATGATTATATAAAAAAAAAATGGCTACGGATTGTCTCGTGTTGTGTAAACGCGTTACGCGACCGAATTTTCTTTGCTTTAGAACGAGTTGACGGTTATTAACTGTAATGGCCGTCCGTTTAACGATGTCAGACAAACGGTTGTAGTGTGGGTAAGGAATCGGATTCTCAGCGAATATTATCGTGAGTGAAAATTTTGATATAAAGGAGTTCGGTCGCAAATGCGTACAGATAATCCAAGCCGACGTTCGCCGCAATATTTGTAGTTGTTGAAAAAAAAGCACTCATTACCATTGTAGGCCTGCATGGGCCAGTCTCGAACGGTGCTATATCGGTCGCCATCATAATTTATACATACATAAATATATATATATATATATACATATATATTCACGAGTGTTTCAGATCACGTCATCTTAGCGAATCACTGTATATTAACAAAAAAAAAACAACAAAAAACACATATTTTTAAAACACATAATATACAGGCCTAATTAACGATATTTAATAAAAAAAGTAATAATATCTCTATATTTCATATTAAACTATTTGAAAGAAAAAAATACTTTTTGACATATTAGCATAAGAGATTACTAATATAGATGTTTTTAGAATGAAAAAATAAATTAAAAATGTATTTATAAACAAAAAAATGAACTATATGAATAATATATCTTTTTGTAGCCCCTGTATGACACCGTTGCTACGGGTCGCAAGGTTCGAATCTGGTACGTGTACATTTTAACCGAATTTTTATATATGTGAATGCTGAGGATGTGTTCTTATACTTACTTTTCTGATTTTTTTTCTTAATAGTTATATATATATATATATATATATATATATATATATATATAATTGAGAATTAATCGATGTACTGATTCTGTTTGCATACAGTGAAAAGAATTAGGAATTGTTTTTAAAATGAATTATAAGAATGTATAGTACAATGTTATAAATGCCATAAAACGTTTAGTTTACGAATGCCTGTTAAGTGATTTCATGTTTCGATTTGAAACCCGTGATTTTCACCGGATATGTGCACGTACAGCCCATAAGATATTTTTCAGTTTTATAAATGTTAATGTAGGTGCAACATTCGAGCGTCTGTTATCACGGGTTTCGATTTTCAGAAAAGTCAAGACAATATACAATAAGGTGATGAACCGAAACCATCCTCAGTATCATTAAATTACACGAACGAACTTGATTCCGAAATTTCGTCTTCAAATTGTAACCGAGAGCAATAAGAAAAAAAAACATTTTTTTTCTAAATGAAGAAAAATATTGACGCTACTTTATTATTAAAGAAAAATTATAACGTAATTATGTAATTTAAAAAAAATTACAAAAACAGCGTAGTGTGTAGAAAAAGTGTTGTGTCCGTAGTTAGTCGTAGGAAAATATGTTAGGCCGGTGCAACGTATCGGAACGCAACTTTCGACCCTAGCCTGTCAGAACCGCTCAGCATTTCTATTGAATAATATAATTAATAATATATGAAAGAAAAATTACTATAAAATATATTTAAAAAATAATAATTGAAAAAAAAATGTTTACCAGAAAAATGTTGAAATGATAATATTAATATACTTATTATTAATAAATATTTAGTGTGTTTGTGTGTATGTGAATGTATGTAAGATCGATTTTTCTATAGTGTTTATTTTTTTATATTATTCTCTCCGTTATATCGTTTCTCCGCAACGTTCGTTTTATTGACGAGTTTTGCTGTTGGACAAAATACACGAATTAGTTTTGAAGTTTTCCCCTCTTATATAAATATATCCGTCGAGTTGAACGGTCGTTTCGATCGATCATGTAGAACAATCGATCCGGTCAACTCCGATCCACCGGAATTGATGTTTGTTGATTTTTCGTTTTTATCTTAAATAGATAAATATATATATAAATAATATATGTATAATTAAATAAACATACGGTTTTTTAAATAAGCCACCGCGACACACTATTTCCTTAAAAGGTATTTCTTTTAATATTGTTGATATTTGTATAAGATTTACTGTTTTAGTAAGGAGGATCGTATCGTTGTTTCAAAATTCACATTCGAACAGACCATGACTAAACAACGATCGAATCAAAAAAAAAATGCAATAAAAAGTTGATTATTTATAAATATGTTGTTCGAAGATAGTACGTTGGAATGACATTTTTAACTAAATATATCATAAATTTCAAATCAATTATTTATTCTCAATATATTTAAACTTAGAGAACTCTTTAATTTTTTTCATATTTAACCCACTAAGTGCTGCTGTTGTATTTCAAAATTAATATTGTGCATACGCAACAAAAATTTTGAAAATTTTTTTCTCTGCTAAAAATATTTTTTTTTAAAACTTTTATATGACAGTAAACATTGATTCAATATCAATAGAACTATATTATTATTTTTAATTTTTGCAAAAGTGAGAAAAAAGCGTTATAGATGTAGACTTTACAAGAACCAGACCATAAAATGAATTTAAAAATGAAAACAGACCAGTTTTTATTCACTTCGAATTTTTTTTTTGATAATGCTAACATTAGTCGCCGCTGTTGTTTATACAAAACATCTCATTGTGGAAAACCAAAATTTTTATTTTCTTTCTTTCTAACACCAGATTAATTAGAAGGAACCTAGAATCAAACCATATTAAGCGTTTTTGATAATTCCTATGGTTTTGAGTAGCGGCGTTTAATAAATTAATACTTTTTCATTCAATTTCTACGTTTCTCCTGTTTAAAAATTCCATATTTAAGTTGTATGGCTCTTTAGATTTGAAACCTTTTTATTAAACATTAAAATGACTTCATCAACTTCGATAGATGATTAAGTCGCAATTTATAAACAGTCTGTGAGTTGTTTTTAAAATCACAAACGTATCATTATCTTACTATAATTATTCTGCTTTTAATTTCATAGCAAGTTTATATATTTTTACCTTCAAGTAAATATTTACTAATTTTTTTTATAATTGAATTTTTATTGCATTTTTAATAAAAAGTATTATTAAACACACTGAAAAAAATAATATTTTTTTGTGTTTTATCAACAGAATTCGATGAACTAATGACATTTGAATATTTTTCAAAGAAATGTAAAGTAAATGAGTCTTAATATAAATAAATGTATATATATATACATTTATATATACATATATATATATATACATATATATATATATATATATATATGTATGTATGTATGTATGTGTGTATATAACGAAGTTTCACTTGATAATTTCGATACAATCCTCCAGTGTAAATTTATTCCAAATAAACATTCCAATTAACGTTAGAAGATTCTATTGATAATAAAAATATTTGCACACATTACACGATTGTTTGATTGATTTTGTCTTGAAATATATTTTATGTGTTTAAAAATAATATTTAATGAAAGAAAAATAACGATAAAAATATACAACTATAAGCAATCGTTCTTTAAATAATTGTTATAAGTTAAAAAGCAATGTTATTTATGAAATATTAAAAAAATACTAATAAAACACGTACGTGACTATTTCGTTTGATATTGTCAGAAACCTAGCACAATAAATTGATCATATCAAAGCTTTACTGTGATTCGTAAGACTGACTATAATGTTATTTTGGAATTATTCCAAAATCCAATGAAATAAACTAACTAAATTCCAAAAAAGAGTCTCATTAAATGCACATCAGTGTATAACACAATAATGTATAATTGTTTATATTCCGTGAGAGAGCATGTTTTTTCGTGTCCAACAGCAAAACGATTTTCTTTTCGTGGTTTTCATTTCTCTCGAACAAAGTATTCAGATACGGTATTTAAAATTAAATAAAAAAAAAACACAAACAATGAAAAGGAAATTAAAATAAAATTTATGGGAAAAAGAAAATATCAATTCGATTTTACATGTCAATAGTTTATTGATATAATATATATATACATTTAGTCTATATGCATATTAAATATATAGTGGTTTGTTTATTGATATCACAATAAAACATAAGTATACCAAAGTTATTTATAATGTAAGTAAAAATAAATAAAAAAAATGCATAAAAATTAATTGGCTTTTTGTATATTGTGAATTAAAATTGTGGCTTGTTTTTCTGTTTTTCGAGACAAAAAAATGCACTTTTTTTGAATCGAAATTAATTAAAATAAATCAATAATGATAATAATACGTTGACATTGTTTGTAATTACATGACAGAATTTGATAGTTACATAATTTTATGGGATTGTGGAAATAACAACAACTATGTTGGTTGCTAGTTAAATTCGTTGGTATAATTTATGATTTCTGTAATATCGTACAGTCAATCAATCAGTTAGAAGAATAAAACTGCTATATAAACGTGTAACCGTTTGTGGCACGTTGAAATGTAATGTTATTCCTTGATTGATTATTGTTGATGAATGAAGCTTTCTGTCACGTTAATATGGCATATATCTAATATTAATAATCACAGAAACAGTGATAAAATGTTACTCTGTTTCATCGAAAAAGAATATTTGCAAAGTTCTCGCGAACAAATATCCGTTTTTCTATTTATTCGTTGCATTTACCGTTTTTCGTATCCTTTAATCATTGGATAAAGCATGGTTTTGTAGAGAAAATGCATTTATTCATTTCACGTGAAATGAAAAATACTATTAAACTCGTTTTATTACTTTTCATCATCGACTGCGCTACAAAGATGAAGTTATTTTTATTATTGCTTTTGAATCTTCTATCATTTTATTTATTCATTTCGATTAGCATATAGATTTAAATACGTTTATGGATTTAACTGATATATTTTTAACTTTATTTTTGATACAAAACATTTAAAAATAATTGATTCGATACCATTGATTTTTTAAAGTTCCTATTTTACTTACATGAACAGAATAGAGAAACGAACTTGCGCATTGTTCTTGTCTGCATAAAATCTATGCAAAAAATAAGAATTTAGTTAAATGTGTTATCGAGATTGAAAGTATTGTTTAAGGTATAAATAAAGCTTTATAATTATTCGTTTAATACAGTTCGTAAATTCGTAAAAAAATATATAACTTTATATTGTTATTTTTTCAAAGTGAATGTCGACACATTTCATATATCGCGATCCATATTCAATATTTTAGCGTGTCGAACGGTTACGTCAAACTACAGGAACCATCTTATTGTTTTGCTGAAAAATAAAATAAATAAAGAACAGTTGGTGGCCGCAATAATAAATAATTTGGGATCATTTGTCTTCAAACATCGATAAAATGCCGATTCTAAAAAGCTTTTTGCAGCTTATTTAATAATAAAACATGGTGCCAAAATTTGAAGTTACTTAATAGATTAAAAAAAAATTAATATATTAACAGATTACGTATATATATAAATATATTATAAAATTAATTATTTGTAACGTTTAGCGATCGATATATTTTTAAAGATGGCCGAAAAGCGCATTATGGTACTGTTTTTCTTTCCGTATAAATCAAAAAAAGGGGACATATTTTTTCGAGAAACAAACTTTTTAACTTTACAATTAACGCACACAAAATGAGCCGTACTAAAAACGAAATTCTTTGCTAAAAATAAAATATTTCCACACATACGATAATAATAAATATTTATATATTGAATAACCAGATGCCTAATTAATTAACCAGTTAATATGTACGTAATCTCAAAAGTATAGTAATTAATATTTATCGGTGACCAATCTACGTTTTAGCAAGTTTTTAAACAAAAAAAATATATAAATAAAAACAATGAAAATATAGAGATTAAAGTGAAGAATAACTATTTCCATACCTAGATTAAAAACTTGAGAAACAATTAAATACACCAACTTTTCTAGATTAACAATATATTTCCATACTGTTGTATTTGACATTATATCCTCTATATATGTATATATGTATATATATATATATATATATATATATATATATGTATATATATATATATATATGTATATATATATATATGTATATGTATATATATATATATATATATATATATATATATATATATATATATTAAAATAAATACAAGGGAGCGTGTGTGTGTGCGCGTGATGAACGAATGCGATTGGCTTTTATATATATATATATTTTAGTAATTCTTAACAGTTAGGCACCTTACTCTTGAATATATTCTATATTTTGAAAGATTCATAAAATCGTTACATGTTTTCTGTCGGTTGTTCCGATTTCGGCGTGCTTAAGTGGTAATATGCGGATATGTTTTTAATTTATATTGCCTATTAACGAACAATACTTTTTGATTTCGTTACTAATATACGGTTTGTAGAAATTCCATTGTCACTCAAACAGCCAATCATACATTTATGTCTGAAAACATTTCTTATTGAGACATATCTTTGCAAGAAATAAAACGGTGGTGATTTTTATCATTCTTTATGAAATGTAATGTTTTAAAATAATATACTTATACATAGACCTGATTTGTTAATTTATTGAATATTATTTTAAAATATTCATTGTACGAATAGTCATTAAAAAATACTTTGTATTTCGTCTCGATAAAGAACTGGACACGATTTTCATGTATGTATGAAGTGTTGGCAGAAAATCTGGAACCAGTATATTAACATAAAAGTGATTAGATATTTTTCAGAAGAGAATGATTGTATATAATAAACATCATATATATATATATATATATATATATATATATATATATATATATATATATGGTGTTGACATATGAAAAATATCAACACTGCGAACACAATAACATTCGTGTTCATTGCTGAGAAAAAAAAGTATGTGGAAAAGAGACACCGGTCCCGAAATCAGAAAAACCGTACAAATATTCACCGTTACTTGTACATGAGAATATTTATTTATTAAAAAGAAAAAAAATACATTTGAATCCGTTAATTTGGACGTATTTCTTCAGACTCATATTTAAATATAAACTTACATGTTTGTCATGATCAAGAAATTTTTCAAAAAAATAATAACAATATAAATAATATATATATATTTTCATATTATGAATGTTTTTAAAGTGCGTCAAGATAATCTTATCTAAAAAAATAATAATTATGAGAAAAAAATTCATACCAAGGAAGTAAATTTAACAAAAAAAAAACTAATAATATTTAATATGACTTCTTTTACAGTACTTATATATACTTATATATATATAAAAAACAGCAAAAAAAAATATTGTCAGCCGAAGTACTTTGAACGTATTTTTTATTCCAGAAAGTTCCGCGAATTCGATCGGATGCGTGTTCGATGATCAATTAATATAATATTATATACACAGAAATATTATATATATATATACATATATATATATATATATATATATATATATATATATATATATAATATAAAACATCCATATTTTTAATAGTTTCGAAGCACTGGGCATGGACACCGTCCGGACGAGTTCGTACAATTTAAATGTTTAATACATTTTTCAGATTTTTCGAATAATAAATATAAAAAGAATAATAATTACTTATTAATGTCGCTATTACATATTAACATATATAATTATAACAAACTTGACTTTATTTTGTGTACACGTACGTATATACCATTGAAATATATTATATAGGAATTATATCTATAGTGAAACATAATTACAATAAAAATGTATTTGTATCTTAATGTTTGATTTTTATTTAAGACTATCACCCGATTCCTCTATACTATTAGGTTGATGCAAAAATAATTGCTGTTTTTATGTATCGAGTATATATCAGTTAAAAATAGTATTTGTTAATCAAAATGAAGATCACTGGCCTGCACGCATTTCTCACAACGAGAAACAAGTTTGTTTATTCCTACAAGATAGAATTCCGGAGTGCTGGAATTAACAAATTCGTCGAAAGCGTTTCGAGCTGATGCTTGATCTCTGAAAACCTTCTCTAGTAGGAAATTACTCAAACGTTTAAAAAAAATGATAATCTGTCAAAAACAGGTCCGGAGAATAAGGTGGGTAAGGTAAGGTTTCATAACGCAGTTCATTTTTTTTTAAATCATTTGTGAGACGTGTGGTCAGGCGTTGTCATGAAGAAGAATTGGTCCTCTTCGATTGACTCTAATGCTGGCCGTAAACGATGTAACTTCTCATGCATTTTTTTAATTTCTTGACAATATTTTTCTGCTATTATTGGCCCATTAGGATTTAAGGAATTGTAGTGAATGATGCCACTCACCGGCCACTAAACAGTGACCATAATCTTCTTTTCATGAAGCTTCAATTTAGGAAACTGTTTCAGTGCTTCTCCTCAGTCTAGTCACAGTGATGAACGTTTCCGGTTGTTGTAGAGAATCCACTTTTCATCATATATGACAATACGATCAAGAAATGAATAATTTTTGTTATGCAAAAGAAGCGCAGAGCAGACTTCGTATCGCCTAATTGCTTGATGTTCATTTAATTCATACGGTAGCCATTTATCCAGCTTTTTTATTTTTCCAATTAGTCTTGAATGTCGGACTACTGCTGAATGATTAATATTCAGTTCTTCTGCTACCTCTCGAGTTGATTTACGCGTGTTCCCTTCAATAATGGTTCTTAAATCATTATTGTCTCTAACTGAAGGACGTCCACGACCCTCTTCCTTATCATCGAGTCTTTCGTTTCCATTACGAAATTTTTGGAATCAGTGTTGAGCTGTATGTTCACTAATTGACTCTTTGCCAAAAACAAATTTGATATTTCGAGCAGTTTATGTTGCTTTACGTCCCAATTTGAATCATACAACAAAATCGTGCAAATTTGCTTTTTTCCGTGACTAATTTAAGAGATTATATATCCAACAATACTAAAGAATAAAACCAATAGACATAAGCTGAAATCAGTAGTGCTATTTCGTTGTTTACAATGATGTATCACATGACTATAACAAAAAATAACTGCGACTAGAAAAATCGGCACCAAACTTAGAATAATAAAAACGGCAACTATTGCTGCACCAACCTAATAGACCGTACTAATAAATAACATTAACAGTAGAAAAAATATACTCGGTATTACATACGAATAAACAGTGATAATACAACAAGGTAAAGCTAGAACTAAACAATGCAATTAAAAGAGAAATTCAACTAAGGTCGAATATATGATAAAAAAAAGGTCAGAAAAAATCGTCGTGAATTAGAAATCTATACAGAATGATCACTGAATTTGCAGAAGGAGAATTTAATCCGAATTTTATGAACGTGATAAAAAATAAATCGTATTAAAATTTTAAGAACGAAAGATTCAATCAATTCAGTTCTAGGGAAAAAAATGATTTTTTTCTATTTAATTCTCATTGCTTCAGAATGAATTCAGATCATTTTTATCTTCTAAGAAGTGTGTTTTGTTTTTTCTGCAGAGGTAGACGTGTACTTGAAACTTTATTTAATGTAGATAATGTTTACAGCGATCTTCGTACATTTAGAATATTTTCCTTGAATAGTGGATAATGGATTCAGGAAAAATTCCTAGAAAAATGGTTATACAGATTACTTTATTCTAGAATGTGATATACCAATTTTATATTATGTAATGTACTATTTAACATTGTTTTATTCAATTTTCATTGAAGTATATATTTCCAACGAGCTTTAAGACCTATGACCTAGAATTCATCATTAAACAATAAAAAATCGTGTGCAACATTGTTATATTTTTCACTGATCTCTAAAATTAGTCGATTAATTTCTAGTTATTTTAATTATTAAAATAAATTAGAAATGTACGAAAAACTAGTTGCTTTTGATTTAATCTTTCAGTTACAAATTCTTTTTTTTTATTAAATGTACTCTAATTTCATTTTATTCTTGTTTGCTATTGCTACTCCTTTAGAAATATGAAATAAAAATAATTTTGCATTATAATATTTTTTATGAAATATTAAATTTATTTTCAAGAAATATCTAGATAAGTCTCATTAAAATTATTTAATCATTGTGTATATTTTAAAATTCAATTATTCATTTTCCTATTAAGATAATACCCTAATATATCCAATATACAATACTAAATCTTCTGGTTATTTTGGATCACTAGAGTTTATTCTATAACTAAATTCAGTACGTGTTCGATCTTCAACTATATTTAGATAAAAATAAGTAACTTTTTTTTTGAATCAACATAAAAAATCATTTTATTTCGTCCTAATGGTTTTCGTTCTTTTGAAATACTCGATTTTCTGCTTTCTATTAGTTTTGGCACGTGTGGCATTTTCAGGCAGCTATAGATAATTGTTATGAGAGTATATATATATATATTATAAATATATATATATATATATATATATATATATATATATATATATATATATATAATTATCTCTTAATTTATAATCTTAAAAATCGAGTGTCAATGGTCTCAGTTATTGACACGTCTCCAAAATTCAAAATATCTATCTATCTAGCAAATCTTTACGAAAAATTTATCAATAATTACTTGAAGGCGGAATTAGTTGAAGAAGAAATTAACGGAATCACTCATATAAACATACAAGCAAATTAACGTTTACTATTAGGTCGTTAGAAAAATAATTAGCTCTTTGTGACCTTCAATTCATGTACATTTTTCATTTTCCTAGCTGTTTTAAGTGATCCAGCTGTTTGACTGTACCAAAACTGTTGGATGTAACGCCTAACTTTTGTGCAAGCTCTGGAATTGTCGTGCGTAGTTCTGATTAAACAAACTTATTTCGAATGTCAAATTAGATCCACAGTATTACTCAATCTGGATTGATCATTTAGTTGTACAAAATATAATTAACGTTTCATAATCGTTTCAAAATAATTTTAAAGAAGATTCCAAAGTGTAATTATTATTTTTATTTATACAACTCCTTAATATTCTGTAAATTGTTAAAATGAAAAAACATTAGTATCATATTGTATAAAATATAATTGAATTTTAGAGAAATGGATAATCTAAAAATATAACTGTTCTTACACAAAATTCCATATGTTTTTCTAATTGATAAGAAACCCGTAGTGAATATCAGTAAGGTTCAACTACGTATCATAAACGAAGCTATGAGAAATTATTGCAGATAATAAAAATAAAATGTAATATACAAGAAGATTTCGAGTGAAGCAACGTCAAATGGATTATTGTTCACAGTGGGTTCGCCAGGTAAAATATATTATTATACAAATTTGTTACACTGGTAAGTAAAGCTATTTGACCCTTACTTTTATTGAAGTCTTTTTCAAGATATAACTGTGAAATATTCATATAATTACACAACTAATATTTAATGAATATTTTTTCAATCAAACTATATATAACTTCTATACAGTTGACATTATTAATTAGATAAAGAGTATCTACATATGTATAATATAGGGAGTCAGTTAATAAATGATATTTGGATCCTTTTTTGTATCAATTTTCAATCAATGTCTTGAAATAAATAGATATAAAATCATTTTTCGTTTCGTCAATTTCGACACTATTTAGTGATGGTATAAATCTTTTTTTCCAAACCGAATAAATGAATTTTAAATAATAAATGTCAGATTTACTTATATATTTTTAATATAAAATTTTGAAACTAACTCTAACGAGAATTAATCATAGATAAATTATTTATAAGAAACATATATATATATATATATATATATATATACATATATATATATATATATATATATATATATATATATATACTTCGCTTATAGAAAAAAAATGGTGTTTATGACTTTCAAATTCATGTACATTTTTCTTAGCTAGCTGCTTTAGGTGGTCCAGAAGTGTTGGATGACTAACGCTTAACTTTTTTACAAGCTTTCGAATTGTTGTGCGTGGTTCAGATTCAACTAACACCTTCAGTTGGTCGTTATAAACTGAAGAAGGACGCCCGCGACCCTCTTCATCGGCAAGGCTTTCATCCCCAGTACAAAATTTTTTAAACTACCATTACACACCGTACCTTCTTGAACAGTACCCACTTCAAAAGCATCGTTTATTTTACAAGCAGTTTCTGCTGCTTTATCACCCGTCTTGAACTCATACAAAAAAAATCTCTTATTCGCTCCTTTTCTATCTTTAATTCAATAGACCAATTTGAAACAAAATTAATAATAAAACCAAAGTCGATGTTACCAAAATACAGTTCGAAAAATGCACATAAAATGATATTAACATGAACACGATGAAATGTCACTTTTATTGAAAAAAATTAAGGTTAATATTCAGAAAACAAAAACCGCAATTATTTTCCTATCGATGTAATATATATATATATATATATATATATATATATATATATATATATATATATATATATATAAAGTTGTGTACTATGTATATAAACATCAACCTTATATCCACCACAATGGTTATTTTATAATTTATAATTATTCCATTAGGACATCAAATTTTATGTTCAATGATAATAAAACTTAATACAAATATATATAAATATATTTATATATTTTTCAAATGTATTAATTTATATGTATTTTTATAGGAATAATATTTTATAATTAATCATTTTTCACAGACGAATTTTTTATTTTCACAAATCAACATATCACAGAAAAATTTGATAAATTTGATTTAAGTTTTGATTAAAAAAATTATCGTTTTCAGAAGAGAGGAAAAATTATTTCTGAAAGTGAATTTAGTATCAGTGCTTAAACCATTATTATAATAAAAATATTAGATGAATCTTCAGATATAAGAATCACATTTATATCAATCAAATTAGAAGTTTTAACGTAAAAAAATAAATGATTTTACAATTTTAATTAAAAACTGTAAAGCTATTAAACGTAATTATAAATAAAAATCAGATATCAATTATAATATTTACTATTATTATACAGTTTAAATTTGTTATTAGTTTTTGTATACTTTTTCAAATCTGAAAGTTTATATTTATATATAAAAAATATATCTTTATATATATATATATATATATATGTGAGACTAATAGTTTCACTCTGTTTCTGAAAATATTGTAAATTTGTTCGAAAAAGCAGGTAAAAATCCGTTTCTTTCAAAGCAAACGCTGTGCCGAACAGCTGTTCCGAAAGACCTTTTACAGGCATGTGTGTTGTATTTCAAGAAAGCAAATGCAACACGATTTGTTTGTAAAACCTTCTTCTTAACATTTGCACAGCACGAAACTATTAACTGTTTTGAATTTTAAAAATGTATTTATGTAAGGTTATTGTACAAGGTTTGTACGTTCAATTGTAAAATATTTAAATATTTCACAAAAACTCTATGAGAGAGATTAATTTAAATGAAAACGTAAATTTCAAAAGTTTTTGAAGTAATCATGTTTAAAAGAACCCTTTATGTCTCTATTCGAATGTATTAATTCGTTTGTATATTAATCACTTATCTTCTTAACATCATTACTTATGTTCTTCATGTTGGAAAATTAAAAATTATCCATATGAATAATGAGTGAATTAAATCTATACCTGTTAATAAAAAAACAATTTATTATTTTAATATATAAACTGATATATTATAAAGATGAATAAAAAACTTAACATAAAGGATTAAAGAAAATATGCTTACTAAAATAAAAGATTTTGAAAAACAAGATTTAAAAATTACCTGAATTTCATGGGAAGAAAGACCAATACAATACACAGCGATATACACAAATACAATCAAACACAATAAGAATAAAAAATAAATATTTTTTAAGAAAATTTATTGATCCGTAAATGAATTTGTTCTTCACTCTCTCGTGGTTAACAGAATTATATAAGTGCTGGAAAATTAAATATTAAATTATATCAATTGTATGTACATAGAAGATTATTTTTTTAAAATGTTAGATTTTTCTACATCCTGGCAGTGTGAAGATGATCGAAACGCACATAAGCAACAATCAAAAATGATTAATAATGATTTAGTGAACATTATTTTATACGTGACTTTAAAATATGACGGTTTTTTTGAAAAGCCAATATCTAAATTTAATTATATTTTATACTTTTTTTATTATCGATTAACATTCATTAATTATTAAATGAATGAAGCTGTTGTTCATTCTTTATTATATAATGTTGTGGAGAAAGAGTTTTTCCTAACTTGTTAACATATTACGTTTTTGATTCCTGTATTATGAGATCAAATCCTATACAGTACTTATGTCTAAATTCACATTTAATTCATTTTTATAGTATGTGTGGGGCGAGAAAATAATTCATCTACGAAACATCAAATCCAGTTTATAGCATATATTCTTCTTTAGTAAAGAAATAAGTATTTTTCTGGTAAAAATGCATCCTATGCTTTGATTGCATTTAAAAAATATTTTATTTGCACAAAACTATAAATGAAAATCTTAAAACAAACATACATTATTCTCTCTGACAATTCGACAAATAAATTCATAAATTACATATTGCAATGTAGGTAGATACAAACTTAAAGTGTCTGATTTAAATAATTACAATCCGTATTTCAAATTCAATTCAAATTCAAAAACATTTTTTTGTTAATAATTTAAATACATGGCCTTATAGGGCCTGTTTGATACTTAAAACTATGGCAGTGCTTTTACCGTTGCCGGTAGTTATCTACGGTTTCTTACTTGCTAGTTGTGTAATGTAGTATTTGACATTTTTTGATTGTCTTTAAATGTCTGTTATGCCAGGGAAAAAATTCATAAAACCGGGATAATCCTTATTTTAGTTTAAAGACCTTTATATACCTGTGTTACACAATATCTTACAGTACAATACCAATAGGTTTTGAAAAATTATGTACTAAAGCAATGAGCGTTTATTATGAGCAAAATTATTTTCATCTATATGTAAAGTACAAGTATGTGTTGTTACATTATATATTATACATTTTATACTTATTATTATTTGGTTCTAAATTTTAAATATATTCATATAATCTATTTTAAATGTATAAATGACAACATAACAATAAGAAAAATATCATAATCCAGTTCTAAAATTAAGACTAAATTCACTTTCACAGTTAATTTCTTTTTTCGTCCCATAAACTACAAATAATTATTCTGGTTAAAAATGTTTAATGAATCATCATTGATAATTTTTGTGTATTATTTATAACCATTTTGATCTCGATTTAATTTTCTTTAATGCGCCAAGGTACAGAAAAATTCTAGATTTTTCTACTCTGTCGAATGAAAAAAGAATTCATTTGTGAAAGAAAATATCAATCATAAATAAAGGGAAAATACAAAATATAATGAATTTCAAAGGTAAAAAAATAATTAATAGCATGTAATATCAGTAAATATGATTTATTTATAAAAAATTAATTATATTATATATATATATATATATATATATATATATATATATATACACACACACACACACATATATATATATATATACATATACATATATATATATATATATATATATATATATATATATATATAATGAGCTAGTCTATGATAATCCATTATTAGATTAAAATGTTTACAATTTCTTCCAGTGTGAACGATTCAGGGCCTCCTTTTATATTTATAATAATAATAGTTATTTCATGTGTTAAGTAGAGGCGCCGTCGTACAACGTTGTGACAGTTTATGTGAAAATGGTGAATAAATCAGTTTTAAAAATAAAAATTAAGAATTGGTAAGTCATATTTGTTTGAAATAATACTAAATTAGTGTTCAACTGCATTATATATATATATAAAGGTAGATACCTTTATTCGAGAAATTGTCAGAAAATATTCCTATACACTTATTACTTTTAAAATGATTTATTTTCTTAATGGTATAGTAGATATTAATTTTTATTATATTTTCTAATAACTAGTATGTTTTTTACTCTTTGTAATGCTTTTATAGCTGTGGATGATTCTTTGTATCCTTGTATATATTTTTTACCAATGTTTATATTATAAACATTTTGTTAGTATATAGTGTTGCGTATCTTGTCTGTTTTAATGCTCAGCTGATATGTTTCTTCTTATTCTATTTTATAGGTTTCTTACCGTTTATGTAGAATACTATTCTTTTTTTTCCTGCTAGTTTTATTCTGGTTATAGTTCTAATGAAATGTATGTTGATTTTTTTTTTATGAGGTAAGATTTAGTTTCCATATTTGTGTTAGATACATACTTGTATGTATTACTAAAAGTTAATTCCACAATTCTGATCCATTCTTTTTGCTTTTGTTGTGTACTACATTCGTTTAGTATATTCCATATAGTCTCTGGCTATTTTTCATCTTGTAAATTCCAAGTTTCTTGCTTACTATCATCAAACGCTATTTTACTTGTGAGACACAGTTATATTATGTTTGATAGGAAAATAATTGCCGGTTTTGTTTTCTAAATTCTAACCTTATTTTTTTTCAATGAAAACTTTATTTTATCATTTTCATTTTAGTATCATTTTAAAGTGCATTTTTCGGTCTGTCTATTGATAACATAAACTTGGGTTTTATTATTAATTTAGTTTCAAATTAGGCTATTGAATTAAAGATGGAGAAGAAGCAAATAATAGCAATTTTTTGTATGAATTCAAAAGGGTGGCGAAGCGACATAAACTGCTCGTAAACTAAACGATGCTTTTTCTGTGGATACTGTTAAGAAACGTACGGTACAATAGTGGTTCCAAAAATTTCGTGTTGGAGATGAGAGCGTTGAATATGAAGAAGGTCGCGAGCATCCTTCTTCAGTTTATGACAACTAATTGAAGGCGTTATTTGAATCAGAACCACGCACAACCATTTGAGATCTTACACAAAAGTTAGGTGTTAGTCATCCAACAATTGTAGACCATTTAAAACAGCTAGAAAAATTAAAAAAACTTGATAAATATATAAATTTGAAGGTCATAATTCCCAATTATGTTTCTATTAACTTAATACTTCAGTATGTATCGTCATTCTTTATTAAGATTCCTTTGATTATCATAGCATATCTGCTATTACCCATCTTTTATAAAATATATCAATACATTAGATGATTTGTATACTATTGATTCCAGACTTTATCTTCTAGTTTGTTTTCTTATTCAATATACTGTTGTACATTTAGACAACAATCATAGTTTTTTTTTAAGAAAATAACTTTACACTCGTTCTACTTCTTTTGCGCACGTTATTTCTCACATCAAGTGTTAATTAACCATTTGAAGCCGGGCGTAGTTGTAGGAACCGATTGATGTTTTCCAAAGAAACTATGATCTCAGAGTGGTATCTTTCGGATGATATATTTAAAGGTCACTAATCTCATTCTAATAAGATTAAATTTATAACTCTTTTTTTTCGTTTAAAAAAAATACGGTCGTCCAAAAATCAGAAAAATCGCTTTTTTTCCATTTGAAAACCTATAAAAATTGTGAACTTAAGAATTGAGTTGAATAATATTTTTTTCACAAAAGTTCAACATTGGAAGGAAGCATATAAAAAAATTCTAGACTCTATGTTTTTCATGTGGGTGACAAAAAAAAATTCTATGTGCAGCGATATTTTTGATATATGGTTAGGTTTTTCCTGCCAAAAAATGATTTCCTGTCACACAAATGACAAGAAAAACAGTCAAATAGTACAAAAAAACTTTTCTTTTCTATTTTCGATCTTATAATCTACAACCCATACCTTATTTACTGCCGTGTGAATCGTAAAGGAATGAGTATTCCTGACTAAAAACTCGTATCGGCTCACATATTGTTCAAAAAGTGGCTCCAAATGTATCTTCTACGAGAAGTCCAAATCCACACCGAAAGACGCTTCATTTTCAGGAGAGAATACTGTCAGATCATGGTCAATGATTACAGTGTGTAGTTTGTAAAGAAAATGGAAGAAACCGACGTCCATGTACAACATGTGACCGATGTGAAACAGTTTTGTGCACATTTGATTGTTTCAAAACTGTTCACACAAATCAGTAATGTTATTTCTGCAAATTTTTAATTATCATCAATTCTTCTACTTCCAATTATATTTTTTCAATCAAGAGATTTATGTTTCCTCAAATATTATCATCTATTTTCCACGATACATCAGATAGATGTGAAATGTCTAATGGCTAATCTGAATTAACATATTTTTGGTCGTAACTGACAAGTGTGCAATTTTTATTTTGTTTACGATAAAATAATGTCTAGTTAATCGAAAAATGTTTTTTAAAAAAATTTAGTTCTCTTTCCCTCTACCCATCTCCAAAGGATTAATGTAGGAAAGGCAGTTATTCAAATAATTTAATTCAGGTTTCCTAATAGTTGACTTTACCTTGCGTTATTGTTTTCTAGATGTTTCTTAAGACAACATTGGCTTTTCTTTGAAAGTGCATGCATGTGTTGTATTGCATGTTTGAATAAGTTTCTTGAATAGAATGATACTTTCAGTTATAAGTAATTTTCAATTTCTTGTACTTTTTCGTCAATCAGTTTATTTTTCTCCGCCTTTTTCCTTCCTCCCTTACTGAATGTCATGATCTTTCATATATATATATATATATATATATATATATATATATGTCATATTTTAATAATACGACTATACAAATATTCTACTATAATTAACAATACAATGATATAAATCATAACTTCTCGAAACCAAAAAAAAAATGATAACGGAATTTTAAATGGTGAAACACGACACATCATAAAGAATTTAAAATATACAAAACGAATTATAATGTTATTTTTATTTATCGTACGTGTTACCATTATGACAGTTATACAAGACGAGGGCACGTGCACTCGAAATATAGAAAAGTGTACACTGAACCGACTATAAAATAATTTTTACCCTAAAAAGTCCATGGGAGGTATATAAATTCATTTTTTTCTGTATATATTTGGACAAGGGATCAAGTTAATACCCCACAGGTAAAAAAGATCATGTGAAAGATGTGTAGCATAGTTTAAAAAAAATAATATGTATTAATTTTTGTACTATGGTTTATTTATTCTTGGATTCTTATTAATCTGAAAATAATTGCATCAAATATAATAATTTGTTTTTTTTCTACTTTTAATATAAGTTTTAGATATTAGTTTGAAAATTATATGTTGCATATATACATATACATACATATATATATATATATATATATATATATATATATATATATATATATATATATAAATGTGTGCGTACACAACGATAATTTTTTTGATTATTATATTTTATTACGTGTTTCGTAATTTTTTATTGAATCTAGAATATTTTCTTTTGTAAATTTTTAAATATGTATTTGTAGTAAATTAAATTTTCTACACTTCTACATACACACACACATACATACATATATATATATATATATATATATATATATATATATAAGCTTATGTCTTAGACGAAATGTTCAACTACTTAAGAACAACAGTTAATAAATAAATTAACAATTTAAATATAAGAGTATATGCTATAGAACAAATATATTTTCCATTGAACAAATCAAGACAAAAAAACGAATTTACTTCCTTTTCCTGCAAATCAACATACGTAGAAAAATAATTATTTTATCTCCCCTCACCATAATCTACATCCTGTTTTATTGAGATTATCCAGCATACTTTTCAAGCGATAATATGTTTACCTCAATTTTTCTTTTTATTATTGGTACCACATTGGCATGTATAATATTAATATTCAGGATGTTTCTATATGTTTGTCTAAGTTGTTATATTATTGAAAATTGATTTAGTTACATTGTCAGTCAATAGTTTTTTTTTAAATTTAGCCACAATTTATTTTATTAGTCTTATATATATATATGTATACAGGTTGATTCAACTTATGCTTCCAGTGGAAAGGTTTAAAAAGACCTAAAAATTTGAAAAAACATGTTATCCCTCATTTAGTATTTTAATTTAATTGTTTTTCAGTATTGAATTGAACGAAAAAACTATTATATTAATTAATTAATATTATTATAATAAATAAAAAATAACATTACTTTTCTTAACTCCTCCTTAATTAATCTTCCATGCGGAAGCCTAAATTGAATCATTATACACACACACACACACACACATATATATATATATATATATATATATATATATATATATATAGTTTTATTTATATATTTATAAATATAATAGTCATTTGAAAATAATTAAAATAAACTATCAGAAGAATTAGTTGATATATATATATATACATATATACATATATATATATATATATATATATATATATATATATATATATATATATATATATGTAAATATATATAACGTATTTTCTTATCGACCAAATGTAAACTGTTAATCATAAAAAGTTGTTTCAAATAATGATAATTTTTTATTATTATTTTTGTGCTAATGTACTCTTATGGAGTTATCTAATTTTATAAAAAAGTACAATAATTTTATGCAATAAAATTGTTTTTATTGTATGAAAGATTCATCCATTCTGGAATATCCATAATTTAATAATAATAGTTCTACTTATCGTTTAATATTTTATTCACTTGAATTTTTATGCTGTATTGTAAGAGTTATAAATAATTAATAGAACTGAATATTTTTCTTGTTTTATCAAATATTCATCTTAAAAACGCACATTTTCCAAAGAAAGATTTTAGAATTATAGTTAAGAAATTTTTATATTTCTTACCTATGATTTTTTTTCATATAAATTAATTCTTATGATAAACTTGAACTAATTTGAACAGATTTCACACTAACTTTCACGATAAAGTTTTTGAGATAGTTTTCATTGAGCTAAAATATATTTATCGAAATACATTGTAAGTTAACATGCCTGAAAAAAATCATGTGACGCATAGAGAGAAACCTCTCAATGTCCTGCTCAGTGTATGGGTTACTATGTGTTAAATATATTTAATATATAATATTAAATAAGTAATTTATAGTTTAAACATACTTTAATTTCTCAATAAACCATTTTTTCTATCTACTATAAAATGATAACATTAATCTTAAATGTATAAATGTTTCGTTTTGAATAACAGATAAGATTAGTTTATAAACAAACAGTGGCATGTTAGTGGTTGGATTATAAGATATAAAATTTACAACATGAATATTTAGTTTTCGCTCCACTACTTCAAAATGTTATTTTATAGTACTATTTTTATTACCATATCTTTCATTTCTTTTATATAATTAGAAAGCTTTATTATCCGAAATATATTTTTGATAAAACGTATCATAAAGAAATTAATGCCAGATTTATAATTATAATTATAAAACAAAGCTAAAAATATCACTAATGCATTTTCTAAAGATATGAATTCCGATATTGAATATTTTTTGAGGTATGTAATAATTAGAGAGCCAAAAACAATTTTTAAGAGAATATTTGTGATTGTATTTGATTTGTTTTATTTTGCCAAAACATAGTTGTGTTGATAATTAAAGAAAGAGACAATGAATTTATTGATTTGCATAATATAGTTTGTAAAATGACTTAATTAAAAATAAAAAGAAGTCTGTGTAATTACTTCATTTCTGTAATTCATTAATAGAGCATTTTGTGACAGTAAAACATTTCATGATATTATTTTTAATTGTGAGAATAAAGGGAATTTTTAAATATTTGTACTTTGCAAGTGTATGGTGATGTATTTTTTATTTCTTTTGTATGGCTATACACTTTTTGCAAGTTATAATTATCAAGAATGTTATTTATCATTCGAACCGTATTTTCAAGCTAATATGATTGTCATTATTTATAATTATTACTTACATACTCGTCGTAATTTAAACTATAACTATTCGACTATGTTTGGTTTTAAATATAGAATTTTAATTTGTGTCGAGATAATTAAATTGATTTAAAATTATTATGCAAACAATCAGTTGTTCATTTACATAAAAGATTAACGTAAAATTATAGAAACGATTTAATTTGTTCGAATTTATGCTCATTCAAAAAAATGTCATAATTCTACCCCCGAGCAATGGAATGATTCAAAATCATAGACTGTCCTTGGAAAAATTAACGTCTAAAGAGATATGAGAACCGTCTATCGTCTCGACTGTATAGAACAGAGAAAATAATAATAACTATCAATAAATACTAAATTATAGTTATTAATTAATTTGTTTCAACGAATCGTTTACGAAACTTATTCAAATCATTCTCACAGGCGAAATGGCTAGACAAAAAAAGGAAGTCGGTAACATATAATCGAAACTAGCACAATACTCATATCAATGGACGCGTTTGTCAAACGTAAAATTCTCACAGTGCGAGTGGAAAAAAATCCTTCCGGGATGTTCGACAAAATCAGGCCGAAATAAAAGGAAAAAAAACAGTGAAACATTTCGTATTTTTCATAGCAACTTCTACGGGTGCGACGACGTGTCACAGACAAAGATAGTTTCGTTGTTTGTACGAAAAATGGTTAGGGTACACACAAAAAAAAGGTTACTTGACAGTTGTCTCAAATTCGGGTGAGAAGCGGACGGTAGGTAAAATCTCAGGCCAATAATATTTCGATTCTCTGGCATACACGTATGGTACGCATGTATGCATGTGTGTGTGTGTGTGAAATTCGACCTTGACAAATACGCACGTTTTCAATTTTCATTAAACATGATTATATACGTAACTGACGATAATATATTTAAAAAACCTTCCAGCTGCCATTACATCATTTTATATAGTATTATTAAGTACACATTTAGATAATTTACATACTACTTTATATAAACATATTATATATATATATATATATATATATATGCATATATATATATATATATATAGTAAAAAATTAAAATTAAAAAATCGACGTTTCACATATAATTATCTATACATATATGTTTGTGTTGAATAGACGAAATTTGTCACCATAATAGTAGCGAATAATTTAATTAATTATTTGAATACGCTTAGTAGGGGTTCTACCACGCTGCTCAGTTAATTAAATATCTTGTTAAACGAACAGATTACTCTATGTACATTATGAATAAATTAACTTGAATCTTTGCCGTTTTAAAAATCCATTAAGGCAGATATTTATACATATCTTCACATGTAGTGCACATATTCATACAAACACACACACAAACATATATATATATATATATATATATATGTGTGTGAGTGTGTGTGTTTGTGTTTGTGTGTGTGTTTGTGTGTGTGTGTTTACAAGATTCAGTGTATATGGATTTCTTTTATACTTAAGAAAGCCGCCAGTTTAGTAATAGTATATTAACACGTAGTAACAATAAATTGAAACATTTATAATAAATTATTAAAAAAATATATAATTAAATTGAAAAGATATTATTATTAATTCTTACACACACATATACATACACACACACACACACACACATATATATATATATATATATATATATATATATATATATATATATATATATATATATATATATATATATATATATATATATATATATATTAGGTAACCAAAAAAGTTATGTCGCTGTTATAACGTACAATAATAATTCCAAGAAATGTTTACACTTATTATCAGACAAAATTCCAAAAATTGTTTATCAGTAATATTAGCATGTGTTTTAAATGAATCTCGAACTGTTCACTTTAATTTAAAAAATAATTCTAACCCTTAAAAATGTCTGTGAAAAATAGTGTAGTACGTGCGTGTTTGCTGTATGAATTTAAGCTTGGGACTAACGCTACAGAAACTGAAAAAAAATTGTACTCCGTTTAGAGAAAATGCAGTTACATTAAGAACTGCCCAGAGATGGTTTAAGAAAATGTCTACCAGGGATGAATCCATTAAAGACGAGACCAAATCAGTCAGACCATCAAATTTAAATATCGACGAATCGGAGACAATGATTGAAACAAATTCCACTTTTACCTTTCAACAGCTTGCAGAATTGTTCAAAGTAAGTGACGAAATAATACGAAAGCATAAATAGGAAAGAGATGGAAATTAAGTAAATGGGTACCACACGGATTAACAATCCCAATAACAAATTACAGCGTCTTGCAATCTGTACATCTCTTATTTCACAACGAAAATCTGAGAACTTTTTGGATCAAATTTTGATCACTGATGAAAAATTGATTATTTATTCTAACTACAAACGTACTCATCACTGGCTTTCATTAGTTGATCCTGTCCCAAAAAGTCCTAAATGAAAGTTAACACTGCGAAAAATTCTTTTCTGTATTTGGTGGACTTGAAAAGGAATTATTCACCATGAATATCTACGAGTAGATCAAACCCTTACGAAAAACATTTATACTGAACAACTCCAACGAGTACACGATGCAATTAAACAAAAACAGCCAGCACTTGCAAAAAAGTATTATTTTTGCGAGTAAAACGCACGACCACACGTTGCAGTAGAGACGAGAACAAAAATTATGAATTTAGGGTAGGAGATCCTCCCCCATTCCCCGTATTTCCCAGACATATTTAGATCAGATTGTCACCTACTTTTATCTTTGGACAATCGTGTGTGTAGTAAACAGATTAATAATGAAGAAGAATTAAAAATGGAGGTGTCTACATTTTTTGAAAATAAAAATAATCAGTTTTATAAAAATCGAATTTATAAATTATCTTCTCGCTGGAAAAGGGTTGTTCAATGCGAAGGTGGATATTTTGATGAATAAAGTTATTTTATGTAAAAATACACAAGTGTTTTTTTTCTCAATTCAAAAACGACAGAACTTTCTTGGTTACCTGATATATATATATATATATATATATATATATATATATATATATATATATATATATATAATATATGTATATATATATATAATATATATATAATATATATATATATATATATATATATATATATATATTCTCCAAAGTTAATTTACTTTTCTGATAATTACAAATATAAGAATTATTTCAGTTAAAATATTTAAAATACGTATAGACATTCTTTGTTTTAATAAAACCCATTATAAATACAACATTTTGTTACCAGGAAACGTAATTGTGTTTAACAAACTCAATCTTTTTTTCAGGTAGCTGCTCATAGTCAATTTTATCTAAATTTGGTGAAACAAATATATATACAAGAACGAATAAACGAATATAAAACAGAATTAAAAACAGGCTCTAAGTCTGTTAGAATATACTACACGTGCTGAAACTAGTAGTTGAGAACAGAAACTCAGATGGTCCAAAAGGAATAGTGGAGCCGCAATAAAAAGGTCAGTACAGCGATCTGAATGGTCAGCATACAAGCCCACTTATACATCGGACTACTAATTTGTGAAATTTTCATTTCAAACATTTTCATTTAATATTTGTTTCTCTTTTTTCACAATTTCATTTCACTTATTTGAAAAGATCATTCACCACACACCACAAAAATATTTTATCTAAATGTTATTATTCAACAATTACTTATTATTCATTTTGGTTCTGACGCATGAGTATTTCGATGAAGATGTAAACGTCTTAGGAGTCCGAAGCCACATAAGTTGATTAAAGTATAACTTATTTGCCCGCGATTCGGTCTCACAAAAAAAAAACATAAGTTTTATTCTACAAATACTTTTAATTTAGTATGCCAGAAGCAATATAAAACATATTTTTAATTTTCCTTCGCGTATATCCTTTATCGTGTTTGTTTGAAACAAATTCAATTATTAATTTTAAAGATACTATCGAATCAAATCGACCGCTTTTTATAGAATTCAAATACTTATACAGAGCACAAGAAATGTTGTTCTTACCATTTTGTGTATTCACGATACCTACGTACATATATATTGAGTTGGTAGGAAAATAATTACGGTTTTTGTTTTATGAATTCTGGCCTTAATTTTTTTTAATCAAAATGCCATTCATCGTGTTCATGTTAATATCATTTTAAAGTGAATTTTTCGATCTGTATTTTGATACATCGACTTTGGTTTTATTATTAATTTTGTTTCTGACTATTGAATTAAAAATGGAAAAGAAACAAGTAAGAGCAAATTTTTTGTATGGGTTCAAAACGGATGGTAAAGCAGCATAAACTGATCGTAAACTAAATGATGCTTTTGCTGTGGGTACTATTAAGGAACGTACGGTGCAATGGTGGTTCTAAAAAATTCGTGCTGGGGATGAGAGCGTTGAAGATGAAGAAGGTCGAGGGCGTCCTTCTACAGTTTATAATCACCAACTGAAGGCATTAGTTGAATCAGAACCACGCACAGCAATTCGAGAGCTTGCACAAAAGTTAGGCGTTAGTTATCCAACAGTTCAGATCACTTAAAACCACTTAAATTAAAAAAAGTATATGAATTAGAATATCATACACTGTAATTATTTTTCTACCAACCTAATAACTATCAAAGAAAAGAAAATTATGTTAAGAAGTATCAATACATCGTCCAAAAAAAAACGAAAAAGAAACAATATATTCTGAAATAAAAAAAGATTTTAAGTATGATTTTTTTGATGATATTGATACTTCAATAATATAATTAATATTAATATCAATTTCATATCAGTAGATGATAGCTATCTATAATATATTTGTCTATATATTTAACAATACGGCATATTTTTTAAATAATTTGAATAGTGATATAATATTTAACTGAATCCTGTTTATATATATATATATATATATATATATATATATATATATATATATATATATATATATATATATATATATAGATAGATAGATATATTATAACTAAATTGTTTATTCTGAATTGTTTTAATATTGTTAAATGACATCATTATCTATTCATATATTGATACCAACAGAAGTAAAGAAAATGTGTTTAGAAGAAAAACATTCATAGAAATATAATTATAGTATATAAAGCTATTAAATGTGTAATCCATTTAAAATAAATAATTATTATCACATATATTATAATATAGTTGAATATTTAAAGAAAACCATATAGAGAATTAAAAAAAATACTGATATCATTTATTTCATTTTATTAAAATCTAAATGAGTGACCAACTTTAAAAATTTAGAAAGATACAAAGCAACTGCGTGGCAGATATTCATAAAATATTCCCAGATCGATAATTGTTATATTAAGTGTTTTATTTTAAAAACACATTTTTAAAATGGTACTCATATAAATTTTTTATATTGTGTGTAATTACCAATAGAAATACTCATGCGTGTCTGTCATTTTCCACTTGAATGAAAATCTCACTGACATGTACAGAAAAAAATTGGAAGAGATAGATTTTATTCGTTAAACAAGTTCATTATATATATATATATATATATATATATATATATATATATATATATATATATATATATATATATATATATATATATATATATATATATGTATATATGTATATATGTATATATGTATATATTTATATATGTATGATAATTTTTATGCCAGAGGATCCATTATAGATATATTCTTTATATTTTATTCCTCTCATACTGATCACTGTTTCTTTTCTTTTGCTACGGCATATACAAATATGTATATATCAACGAGTTATCACAAGATAACTGGTAATACTTAAAAAATCATGTTTGTAATTGTAACAAAAACTGACTTTCAAAGTAAAGGGCCATAGTCAGGGTTGGGGTAAGTGGGTCATTGCCTTCCCCTGCCCTCAACAAAATCTGTGAATTTGGGAGATTTGAAAATCATGAAGAATCATTGGAAGAATCTTTCTAATGGATTTACCTTGACGATTAAAAATGTTTCTACGCGCATAAAAATCATTTCTATAAGCGCTTTTTCACCGTAACCCCCAACAATTCTGTCATAAAAAAGATTTTCTCCCTAAAAAATTGTGTTTTCCCCTCTAAGGTGACGGTCTGGCTACCGGCCTGTTTTTATCTTAAATAACGACCTACCTGTAATCTTATTAATTTCTCATCAAATTGTAGACGTACTAGTGTTTAACTTATCATTTTTTCTTTAATAAGGCACGCCTTTGAACACCAAATAATCAATCAATTTGTTACATACATATTTGGTTACTCTGAAGAACCAAGAGAGAAAAATTACAATTTTGTTAAATTTACCCATTAAATCAATTTATTTCCATTTTTAAAACAAAGTGAAGTTTCATAATTTTATATATAATTTTTTGAAAGCGTATGAAAGTATTTATATTAAGTTGTTTGTCATTAATAAATGAACTTTAAAGTTTTTAATTATATTTTTCTATTTTTGTATTCGTAATTGTTTAGAATTACTCTTTCACTCTCTAACTATCTTACTCTTTTTCATATAGTACTCTTTCATTTCAAATAATTAGCCTTTTTTATTTTATTACAATCAACAATTAGAAAATACAACTACAGTCTCATCAAAAACGTTACAACTCAAAATAAACTCTTAAAATCGCGACAATAAATGGTTAATATTGGTAATTTGGAAAATATTTCATAATTGTTTAATATGTGATCTTTACTCAGTGTACATGCGTAATTGATTTCAGTTTGGAGGCGTTATTCGATTATTATTTTCATTTTAGTAAAATCGAAACCATAAAAGTGTTTTTCCTGAAAAATGTAACCTTTTTCAATTGTCAATTATCGTAAATAACTTTCTGTCTTCTTCAGGTTGTGTCTGATTAATGAGCTGTTTTCATGTGTGATATTGAAATTTAATCATGTGATTTTCTATCATTTATAGATAGTTTCTGATCGAGAGTTTTTATATGCGATGTCGAAATTCATCCCTTTAAAAGTTAAATTTCAATGTCACAACTGACAATAACTCGACTAACGACTAGTTGAATATGCAGAAATATTAAAACCGGTCGTGACAAATAAGAAGGAAAATAATTGGTAATTCATTAGATATTGTATCGTTGAAATATTTTCATCCTCGCATGTGTAAATATTAGGTCGGTAGAATAATAATTGCGGTTTATGACCTTCAAATTCATAAACATTATCACAATTATTTTCCTACTGATCTAATACATGGAAAATAATATTAATATTGTGCAGGAGTTAAAACTTATTTGTATAATTTAAGTACAAAATATTTCATTTTTCAAAATTGTAAAAAAATTGAAAATTTGATGTTTGTATTATTCAATGAATGATTGGCAAATATACTGCACTGATTTGATATTTAAATTTCATATATTACAACTAGCTTAGCATTGATTAAAAAATAATTAGATTTGCATTAATTGTGTATTTACATCAATGAACAAGGAAAAAATTAGAAGAAATTATAAAATGTCTTTCTTTGTATTTTTTTTTGCTAATATATTTGTGTTATTTAAATGATAATAGCTAATTTTCACTTAATTCATAAAACGTAAGATAATTAATAATTTTATTCATAGAATTTTAACAATCGCATTGGCAACAAGAGTCTAACTATAAAAAGATTTTGTGTTGTACTGTTCATGTATAATACATATGTTCGAATTTATAATAATTTCAAGGTGAGACTTTTAATGATACCTTCAAAAACCACATATAATTACTGCTTAATTATAAGCGCTTAATAACAATAACTTGTTTAATATCTACGGTTCCCTCCTGACATTTATATATTCTGTATAATTACAAAGGTAAGATATATTATGCGGTGCGCCTAATAGTGTGTGACCAGAGACGCAAAAAGAGAAATTAACGACTTGTTTTTATTATTGACTACACGTTTTTCGTTGTTGACGATGCATTGCAACACGGTTTATTTTTAATGCTTAAATGAAAATTATTAATTATATTTTACGAAATAAAAGTTTTTTTTAAGTGCTGCTTGTTTTTTTCGCACATCTTTGTTTTGAAGTTTTTGATTTAATTCCAAATTATGATTTATATTTTTATTTTAATACACATTGAAAGTAACAATACAGTTTTGAAACTGTCTGAATGCGCTTTCACAAATGATTTTTTTTCACCGCACAAACCACACAAAAATTCTCTTTAGAAATGTTCAATAAATCATTATTTATTGTTTTCGAATTTTGGTTATATGTACGAGGGTCGTTTGATAAGTATGGTAAAAAAGCAAGTAAACATCGTTTTTTTGGAAAAAATCGGTTTTATCTCACAACATAGTCTCCATTGAAAGCTACACACTTGGTCCAGCGAATTTGCAAAATACGCACTGACGGCGACGATGGCGTTCTCATGCGACGAGAATTTCTTCCCACCGAGCCAAATTTTCAAGTTTAAAAAGAGGAAGATGTTGCACAGGGCCAGGTGCAGAGATAGGGTGTATGAGGAATTAATTGGATACCTAATTAGTGCAATTTTGCTATTATGACGGTCGATTTGTGGGATGGCATGTCCTGATGAAAGATTACTTTTTTGTGCGGCAATTTTGGCCGTTCTTGTTTCAGCTCTTCTTTCAAACGATCCAATAATTTTCCATAATAGACTCTTGTTATTGTTTTTATCTTCTTTAAATAGTCGATCAGGATGATTCATTGTGAATTCCAATAAACATTATCCATCTCCTTCCTAGCCGACAAAACGGTCTTCACCTTCTTCGCCTCAATTTCACCAGTCATTATCCACTGCTTCGACTGCTACTACGACTTTGGTGTGTAGTGATGGATCCATGTTTCCACGTCGCTTTTGGCTGAAATTTTTCCTATGCTAGTTTGAAAAGTGACACTTGATAGCCGTAACGTTACCAAATGAATGGTAACGCCATTTCATAGAAATATACCAGACTTATCAAACGACCCCCGTATTTCGATGACAATATAAATTTCAGAGCGCCAAGCTATAGAAAAATCTCATATTGAACATGTGTATTTTTTTCTTTTATAGGTATTACAAATTATATACATTTTTTCATAAGCAATTATATTTTTAATTTAATCAATTTTCAATTTCTGTAAATCTCTTCATTTTATAGAAACGAAATTGTATTTTCAGAAATATTTTCTTTCTTCAAAATGTAAATAAAATTAATGGGTATAATTTTAAATAGTTATATTGCTGTTTGGAATTTTAAATGAAAAGTTATGTACTGTTTAATGTAGGTTATTTAATGATGTACTGAAAATATAGAAATTGTTAAGTAGATATATTTAATTTCGAGATAATTATATACGGTTTTAATAAGAATATTCATCATTTAAATAATTATAATTATTTATATAAAAATATTAAAACACTCTTCAGCATGTAGATATATAAATGTGCCATTTACATAAACGCACAGACTGTAATGAATATAATTTATTCTCGGTATCAATGTTATTGTTTTTAGGGTGTAATGAAAAGGTCATATAATAAAATGACACGCAATACATATATAATATGCTTCATGTCTTTTCTGTGCTACTGATTCTCCGCACATTGTACATTATGTACATTCACTGTGGGATAAAAGTAAATACGATGATATTTATCAGTTTGTAAATAAGGTTTGATACATGAAAATTTATGTACTACTTTTGATTAGGAAATAGATTTAGATATATATATATATATATATAAGATTTAATTTTTGACAATCCTCGATAAAACTCTTTCAGAATTTCTTACAATTAGAACAAACCAGTTCTATTTTTCTATTTAGCTCTTAAGAATTTTCTAAGCTATATTTCTTTTAACTTACCTATTGTCTTTTCGAGTTTGTTCATATTTCTTGCATGCTATTAAGTCATTTTAGGTGTACTTCTGTTGTCTTCTCATTTAGTAATCAGTTTTGTTTATCTCCGTTTGAAATTCTTTATTACTTATAGTTATTATTTTTGTAACTTCTTTTTGTTTTTGTATTAATTCTATCCATCTTTTATCTCTAAATATCTCCTTGTTATCTCTAATATTTTTCTTTCCATATGTGTCTACGTTACATGAATTATAACTTGAATTATAGGCCGATGATTATTTTTGTATTTAAATTTATATTTCATTTTCATACTGAAACACAATGTATTCTATACATTGATCCAATACTTTTTAGATAAAATGGAATTTAATTTCATTTTCCATTAGATGTACACATTAATTCGCTTTATTTAAATTGAATCAATCATAACTTAGCTTTAACTTAAATATTTCTCTCTTCGTTTTAAGATTTTGAAGTGCCAATTTTAACATTCAAAAACACTCTAACCAAATAATTGGCATAATCTCACAAAACAGTATTGAATACGATGACGTCCGAAAAGCAGCATAGACATTGCATGATTTTCGCATTCCAGTTGAAAAAAAATACTATCGAAGCCGCGAAAATGATTTATTCAGCTTTGGGGGAAAGTGCTGTGACGCATAAAACATGCAAAAAAGTGGTTTCAAAGGTTTTAGAGTCGCGATTTTGATTTTTACGATTGAGAACATCCAAGACAACTGAAAAATTGAAGAATTTCGAGGAGCTTGAGCACCTGTTGATACTTTTACGGTGGACATTTCAGAGGCGGTACTTTTGTTATCCGAGGGCTCTCTTCGCAGTCTCTCAGGTGGCAGTAATCTATCTAAAATGTATTAATTGTATAAACATTATTGTTTATACAATTACGCATTAATTGTATTAACATTCTTGTTGGCTAAGGTGCCAGTATCTCCATATCTGACGAATTCTATCTTTGCTTATTGATTCACCTTCTTCTTTTGCTTATTGAAGATCGATGTATGAAGTATGATGGATCTGCGGATCAGTAATCATCTTTCTCAGACTTTTTCATAAAATTCATTAGAATGATAAGGTCGATAATTTTTTTCATTTTTATATTACTAATGTCAGTCTAACTTTTCCATTTATTTGTTATACTACTGTCACTGCTGTTGTTTTAATGATAGTATCTATTTAACTTACTACAAGTGGATCTATTAAATCGTTTAATAAATTATAAACATGATTTCATATTGCTTAAATCTAGAGATGGCATCTGTATTTCTCGTTTTCCTCGAAAAGTATCCACTTTTGGAATAAAATCATTTTCCAACCATTCACTATCATCATCAAAGTTATTATCATCGCTCTCGTCGCCAGAATCCCGCCGAAAACCAATGGCAGCCAAAGTAATGCATACGTGACGCCAGTCGTGAAAGGGATTACCTCACTAAGACTGAACAGGAACTCGCTCAATAACTCGGAGTTACTTAACAGGCAATTTCTTATCGTCTGGGAAAAATTCAAAAGCTAGGCCGATGGATTGAACATAAGCTCAGTCTGAAAAACAAAGAAAGAACTTGCGATATGGCCATGTCCTCGGTCACAAAGTTCAACAGGAAGGATTTTTGTATAAAATCATAACTGGAGATAAAAAAATTGGTTTTTACGATAATTGTAATCACCTAAAATCATGGGTTACTCCCGGTGAACCATTAACATTGACTTCGAAACCAAATATTCACACCCAAAGAGTGTTAATGTGTATTTGATGCGACATTAAGGGTGTATAGTGTATTATAAGTTGTTCGGACCTAGTCAGGCTGTAAGTTCAGAGCGTTAACAACAACAGCTAATCCGTTTAAGTGATGAAGTAGAGAGAAAAACACCATTCACTGACGAGGGAACAAGGAAAGTTATTTTGCAGTTCGACAACGCTCGGCTACACGTCACGAAAGAGACCAAAGACATTATTTGTTCGTTAAGTTGAGGTGTTATTCCACATGCGGCGGATTCACTGGATCTAACCCCGTCAGATTATCACCTATTCCGATCGCTCCAGCGTCACCTGTTTGATACCCATTTTAAAAAAGTGGAAGAGATCTAAAAATGCATTGATGACTTCATCGATTAAAAACAGACACGTTTTTTTCGACAACGAATTCGTCAATTATTCGACAGATAAAGGAAAGTTATACAAAATAATGTGGGAATATTTGAAGATTGAAATGTATTCCATTTTTCCGTAAATAAACATTAATTTAGTATAAAAATGGCAGCTAATTAATTTGTTCACTCAATAGGTAAATTTAAAAACGCTACTTGCTACTAATTCATCATAATTCTGTTTTCTTAACAACCACTTCAATTAATGATTCTTTTTGTGTAATAGCTTCACGTAAAGAAATATTCTGCGTAATTTCTTTAACTTTTGTTAATTTTATTTTCTTGTTATATGAAAATATGCTCATCAAGGTAATTTTAATTGTTGTACACATCCATACTTGTTTATATATATATATATATATATATATATATATATATATATATATATATATATATATATATATATATATATATGGTGGGGAATATTTCAAGAAGAGAAGACAAACTATGGACAGTAGAAATTATTAACTGGGAACTAAGGAATATAAAAAGACCAGGAAAGAGACAGGCGAGATAAGGAAATTAAAAAAATTATTCGAAATCAGTGGAAACATGAGGCATTCAGTTGTACAAAATGGAAGAGGCCTTTATCCAACAGTGGATTGACAGAGGTTGATGATGATGATAATGATGATGTTGAAGTTTATATATGTATAATTCAGTTTGACTGAAATTTTTAAATTATCATCTATTATTTCATTACATTTATTGTTATTTTTTGTTTTTGTGTCTTACTAGTTCAGTTTTTTTTAAAAAAAATTATCTATATTAAATCATTTATATATTTATTGTATTCTAATCTTTCAAATATTTTCGAAAAAAAACAATCTTATTCAAGAAATGTCAAAATTGTCCGAAATCTACGTGTGGTACTTTTTAGTTATAAAGGTGTTGACATAGCTGATATTTATAATAAATCATTTTAAATAAACTGTTATTTCGAATGTTTTCTAAAACATGGTTAAACATGCTTTTAACTATTTGATGGTTTCTAAAAGAGAAAATAGTACTTTACAGTGTTTTTTTTTATTTTTCAATACAGTTTTTTAATTATATTTGTTTAGAACGGAAATAGCAGAAAAATTCTAAATAAAACGCTATTTATAATTATAGTTCTTGATACTGTGTGTCGTGGGATTCTGAAAAGATAGTAATGGAATAGGTAGTATAGGTACATGAAGTAGCAATAATCACAGTTATCAGTAATGATCACAATGAATAATATTTAAAATGATTAATAATGTAAATACAATATTTGGTTAGAATTTTTTATGCGGTTTATGAAACTGTGAAAATAAATTTGTAAAATATAATAATAAATTTATAAAATATAATTTGATTTCTAAGTATTGATATAGTTATTCATAACCGTCGAATGGTGTAATTGTAATAATAACAACATTGAAAATCTTTAAAAATGTTAACACGGGCTGAAATAAATTATATAATAATTTTCTTTGAAGTAAACTCTTTGCGGATTTATATAAAATCGTCATATGTCACAAAATTTTACTGTTTCTGATTTCTTTTATTATTCGTCTCCTCTTATTTTAATTTCTCAAATGTACAAAAACGTTTTCTTTTATAAACGATTTTAATTTCGAGAAAAAAGTCATACGGCGCCAGATCAGGAATGTAGGGGGTTGTTCAAACACGGTGGTGTTTTTTTGAAGTTACAAACTGGTGGAAAGCGAAATGTGCGGCAGCGCGTTGTCATGATGACGAATCCAGTTTGATGTAATCTTCGAGCGAACACAATTGACGCGTTTTCTCAGACTCTTCAAGACTTCTTTATAAAATTGTTGAATCACAGTTTGCTTTAAAGATACTGTTGTTTAAGAACCATGCCATCAATGTAATAAAATAAGCCATTATTTGATTCTGATATCGATGAAATGGGAATCGTGGAATTTATTTCTGTTTCGAAATTATATTGAAAACTATTGAAAGTAATTAATTATGTTTCAACAAAAGTTTCGTACTGATTCTATATTCATTTTTCGATGTGACGAAAAATCTTAATTAATAAAGTTTCAGATAAAATGAATAAAACGATGAGGAAATTAAGCAAAACGTTTGTATTAATTAACGACAATTTTATTCAAAATGAGTATAACGGTCGAACGTCGCAGTGTTATACAATAAATGATATTATGCCTGCCTGAAATGATTCGAATTTTTATACTTATTGAAGTAATTTGAGCCAAAATATGAGTAAAAGTATTATAAGTGTTCTAAATATCATATGTAATATATCTATAATTACTGTAGTAAATAATTGTCTCTAAAATAAATCCATTTGTTAAAAAATTAAAATGTATTCGATGTTTATAATATCACATACATCAATAAATATATCATTATATTTCATCAGTTCACTACTGAAGAAAAGCCTTTTTGGCATTTTTTATTTCTATGGATTCAATGCCCTTTTTCATAAATTTGCAATATATTTATATATATATATATATATATATATATATATATATATATATGTGTGTGTGTATGTGTGTGTGTGTATGCCAATAAATTTAGCAGAATATTAATTTCATTTAAGCACTTTAACATATTAGCATATGATAATTTTTTGTGCTTTTGAATTCTAAATATTTTCGATTTTTTTTTGTAAAAAATATAATTGTATTTCAAGGTAGACAGATAGAAAAAGTATTACTGTTTTGATATTTAGAGACCTATTCGTTCATACATTTTTCATGCTAATAAATATTACCGAAAAGTATAATTAGAAATAATTTGTAACTATTATTAAATGAATAAAAAAATGAACATTTTAAATTAATACCTTGTTCATTTAAGTTTCACATGTATTTTTTGTGTAATAATTTCTCGAGTTTTAAAAACGTGCATAACCTTTTTATTTTTATCTTGGTTCTTTTATTACTGTTCCTTCGGGATAATTAAAATCTTTTAAACATGGCTGAGTAAGCGCCTATAACATTCGATTACTAACCAGTGTGTTATTCATTTTAATTAGTTTTTGTAACATATTCCACATTATATTAGGCTGGTAGAAAAATAATTGCGGTTTTTGACCTTCAAATTCAAATACATTTACAGTTTTTTGATTTTCCTAGCTGTTTTATGAGGTCCAGAACTGTTGGATGACTAATGCCTATCTTTTGTGCAAGCTCTATAATTGTGTGTGCTTCTGATTCAACTAACGCATTCAGTTGGTCGTTATGAATTGAAGGACGCCTGCGATCTTCTTCATATTCAAGGCTCTCATCCCTAGCATGCAATTTTTGAAACCATCATTGCACCGTACGTTTCTTAACAATACACATACCAAAAACATTATTTAGTTAACGAGCAGTTTCTGCTACTTTACCACTCGTTTTGAACTCAAATTGCTCTTATTTGCTCCTTTTCTATCTTTAATTCAATAGCCCAATTCGAAGCAAAATTAATAAAAAAACCAAAGTTGATTTTACCAAAATACAGACCAAAAAAATGAACTTTAAAATGATGTTATCATCAACACGATGAAATGATACTTTCATTGAAAAAAATAAAGTTAGAATTCAGAAAGCAAAATCCTCCTTAATTATCATTTCCCTAAGAACCTAATATAAAGATGTCTTATTTGACAAACAAAAAGTAATAAATGTTTTTGAAAGCTTTGTAAAATAAGTTAATAAAAATATTAATGTTGATATATATCTGACTAGTTTAAACTTTTTTATTTTTTTAACAAAATATTTTACTTTAACCAATTAAAAAATGTTTACTTAAATTTTTATAAGAAATGTTCTAATGGTTGAATAAAATAAATAATGATAAAGTTTATAGTGAGTTCAAAATTTAATTCCGTCGACCGTTTCGTGTTTTTAAATTTTAATTAAAAAATTCAAAAGACGTTGATATTATTTGTAGCAAGATGTTGAAAATATAAGGTTCATGTATATATCTCTCTTAACCTACTTTTTCACAAGACACAAGTTAAATGTAAGCATAGTAGAAGAATGTTCAAATACAGCGTACACGCATGATTTATTCTTTTCAGTTAAGAAATGTGTTCCAGCTGAATTATGCCGGACCTATTGTTGTTATGGTATCAGTAGGTCTTTCATTTAGGAATCCGATGACAACAAACGAAAGTATGTATACAGTAAACGTCTCTGTGTAAAGTTATACACACACACACACGCACACATTATATATATATATATATATATATATATATATATATATATGTATGTATATGTATATATATTTGTCGATACGAAAATTTATATTTATATACCAAACGTGTAGGAAGGATACACAATCTATGAATATACATGAACATCACTGTAAATATACCAACAAATCATTTTGAATGAACGTATTTTTTCAAGATGACAGGAATTTATTGTTTGTATGGTTTTTTTTCTTCAAAAAATAGAGTTTGATAATACATAGAGATAATTTTTATATCGATAACAGTATATTTTTTTTATTATACTAAGAGGCTCTGCCCTCATTCGTCGACCCCCGGAGAGGATTCACCCCCCGTTCGCTGACGCTCACTTTCCTCTAAAAAATTACAGAAATTCGCAAATTATATGCATAAATAATCTGCATAAAATATAAGTCGTAATTTGTTTATTGGAACAGTTTATAAAAATTAACAACAAAATACAATGTTAAAATGTGTAACAATTTTTTACTCTATGAGTGAATACAATATTTTGAATAATTTTCTTATCAATTTCAATACTGGTTTCAAAATTTTCATAATAAAAACAAATGCCTGATGATGGGAGGGTCGTGGACGCCCTTCAACTATAGACAATAATGATTTAAGAACCATTATTGAAGCGGACCCACGTAAAACAACTCGAGAAGTGGCAGAAGAACTCAATGTTGATTATTCAACAGTCGTTTGACATTTTATCCTAATTGGAAAAACAAAAATTTGGATAAATTAGTGCCGTACGAACTAAACGAACATTAAGCAGTTCGGCGATACGAAGTCTGGTCTGGTAACAAAAATGATCTCTTTTTTATAGCATTGTCACATGTGATGAAAAGTGGATTCTCTACATCAATCGGAAACGTTCATCATAGTGACTAGACTGGAAACAACACCAAAACTGTTTTCTAAACTGAAGCTTCATGAAAAAAAGATTATGGTCACTTTTCGGTAGTCGTCAAGTGGCATCATTCACTACAACAAGTCACAAAATCTTAGTGAAACAATAACAACATAAAATATTATCAGAAAATTGAAAAAATGTATGAGAAGTTGCATCGTTTATGACCAGCATTATTCAATCGAGGAGGAATTCTTTTTCATGACAACACCCGACCACACATCTCACAAATGGCTTTAAAAAACTTAAGCATCAGCTCAAAGCGCTTTCGATGAATTAGTTAATTCCAGGACTCCAGAATTATATCTTGTAGGAATAAACAAACTTGTTTCCCGTTGGGAGAATTATGTGCAGGCCAGTGGTATTTATTTTGATTAATAAATATAATTTTTAACTAATATATACGTCTTTATACTCGATACGAAAAAACCGCAATTATTTTCGCACCAACCTATTAGTTTTTTGATATATCAAGAAATATTTTATAAAATTAACACAAGAGTTTATTTTCAAAGCAATTCTCTTGTATTGTAGTTAATCGCCACAATAATAAAGAAATGATTAATATTTAAAAGTGTAATAAGATTAAAATAAATTTTAAAATAAAATAAGTAAAACATAGTTGAATTCTATTTCAAACTTTTGATGTAAATGAAAATAGAAGCAAACTTTACACGTACTTAATCGTTTTTAAATCGATAAAAATAAATAACAAAGAAATATATAAAAATCTCTCATGTTTAATTTTTTTGTGTGCTATTTTATTATCACTATATTAAACTATTTTCTAAATTGTATTTTACGAGAAGATTCCTCCTCGAGACACATTAATTGCCAACTTATTAATCAAAAGACTTCGTTCAGTTTCACACGTATGTATGTAAGTAAAGTGAACAAAGAGTACTGTCTCTCGTTTTGAACTCAATGAACGGTAATGTAATATCTCGTTTATCAAACGACTATGATATTTTCTATAGAGCTACATGTTTACTATCATCTTTTTTCTTTTTTGAAAAAAATGAAACTCTTTGTAACATTGAAACGAGGAGAAAAGTATCGTTCATAAAGTCACCAATAAAATTAAACGGTTTGCTGCACTGGATAGTCTGCTATAAACGAGAGACGGTTCGATTTACAAGCAAAGCTTTACGATAAATTATGATCGCGATAACCACTGTCCCATGTATTTTCATAGTTGATTACTTCTGTACTGCAAAATACATGGCATTTATTTATATATCACTGATGTGTATAAGCAATTATACATACACACATACATGCATATATGTATATATATATATATATATATATATATATATATATATATATATATATATATATATATATATATATACATATATATATATATATGCGGGCCTTTGTGTATTTTTGCATATGAAAATAGGTATGTGTAAATCAAAATGAAACAAATAGTCTGTCATTCTGTTCAATTCAAAAAATATAAAATTTATTTCGTTTTATTTAATTTTCCTATATCAAGCTTTTCACATTATTTCGTGTATTGAAATTAAATTGATTTGTAAACAGTACTATTTTTCCAACTAATTAATTTGATAAACAGTTTTCATCCAGAAAGTTTTAAATCTTTCAAATAAGTATCTTATTGTTTCATCCATATCTTCATATTTTCATGTTTTCATTATTCTCTGCAAACTTACATAAATATACTTTTTATTTGATGTTATATTTCATGTAAGAATTTTCAGTCTGTGGTAGAAGATACTTTATATATATATATATATATATATATATATATATATATATATATATATATATATATATATAATAACATGTTTTTTTTTATATATATTTGAGAAAACAATTTCCTTACTTTAATCTCTTTACTTTAACGATTTTCCACATCTGATAATAATAACTTCTATACAAAAATATTTACCAAAATATTCCATTCCAAAAATATTTATAACTTTTCTTTTCAGAACGATAAAAAAAAACAATACGTTTTACTTTTTCGTTCTAAATAATTGCGGTTTTTACGTATAAAGACGCATATATCAGTTAAAAATTATATTTATTAATCAAAATAAAGACCATTGGCCTACACACGTTTCTTACAACGGGAAATAAGTTTGTTTATTCCTTCAAGATAGAATTCTGGAGTCCTGGAATTAACGAATTCATCGAAAGCGGTTTGAGTTGGTGCTTGCATTTTGAAAATCTTCTCTCATCCAACACTATTCATTTTTTTTAAAAAATGATAATCTGTCGGAGAGAGGTCTGGTGAATAAGGTGAGTGAGGTAAGGTTTCATAATCTAGTTCATTTAATTTTTTGTGATATCATCATTAGATTATCATCATTTGTGAGACGTGTAGTCAAGCATTGTCATGAAGAAGAATTGATCCTCTTCGATTGACTAATGTTAGTCAATGATGAACGTTTTCGATTGTTGTAGAGAATCCACTTTTTATCACATGTGACAATGCGATCAAAGAAGATATCATTTTTGTTATGCAAAAGAAGAGTAGAGCAGACTTCGTATTGCTTGATGTTCGTTTAGTTCGTACGTCATCCATTTATCTAACTCTTTGTTTTTCTGATTAGGCTCAAATGTCGAACAACAGTTGAATGATCAACATTGAGTTCCTCTGCCACCTCTCGAGTTGTTTTACGTGGGTCCGCTTCGATATTGTTTCTTAAATCATTATTGTCTATAGCTGAAGAACGTCCACGACTCTCCTCACCATCAAGGCTTTCGTGTTCATTACAAATTTTTTGAATCAGTATTGAGATATACTCTCACTAATTGATTCTTCGCCAAAAACAAATTTGATATTTAGAGTAGTTTCTGTTGCTTTACGTCCCAATTTACTCATACAACAAAATCGCGCGAAGTTGCTTTTTCCATGACTAATTTAAGACATTGTATCCAGAAATACTAAAGGCTCAATAGAATAGACATAAGCTGAAATCAGTAGTGCTAATTTCATTTTTTACAATAATGTTCCACATAACTATAACAAAAGATAACGGTAACTATAAAAATCGGTGTCAAACTTGAAATGATAAAAACTGCAATTATTTCAGCACGACCTAATAGAATATAAAACTGTTGAGTTTCGAAAAATTTGGAATATAAATATACCAAACTGTATTATATTCTTTAAGTGCTTTTTATCTTGCATATATTACAATTATGGTATTGTATATAAACTCACTTCCATGAATGAATTCTTTTCACTCCATTAAATACAAAGAAAAAAATGATTAACAATTTCGATAAATGGTTCTTGATCAATTTTGATCAGTTCTTCATATGTATTTCCATGTAGATAACATCATCCTCTGAGTGCCAAGGTATTGAAAATAAGTAATGAATACATTAATTATATTGATGCAATGAACACATTCAGACAAATCTAAACTTTCAAACAGATTATAGTTGAAAAATGAATTCGCTTAATCAATCATTGAATTGATCATTGTGAAAAAATGGAATTGACCAGATTTACCAGAATGAGAATACCGGTAAATATATCTGTGCCACGATGACGTTTCCGCTAACGACAATAAAAATGTATTATCATATCAAAATACACCACGTCTATTGACAGATGTGAAGGGTGTGTTCGAATCTCTTAATAATTCACACGAAATAAAACCTCCATCATGCATATATGTATAAAAGTCGACGTGGCGTGTCAACGTGTTCGTTTGACAAGCGAAGAAATTGGTCGAGTATCGTTTAGATGGACGCCGATATTATATGTATCCGTACGTAGAACGCACACATAGCTCCCGGGAAACCAGCAAATTTCCGGAATAAGCTGTACGGGGGAGTCCATGCATACCTTATATATATATATATATATATATATATATATATATATATGTATGTAATACACACACACACACACACATATATATATATATATATATATATATATATATATATATGTAATACACACACACACACACATATATATATATATATATATATATTTATGTATGTATGTACATACATTGACACATGTATATGTATATTCTCTTTCTCCAGCATTGGGCATCGATACAGAGACATACTCGTTTCGGATGTTCCGCTACGAAGGATGAGCTAGGGTCAAGGGTCAAATACATTTCTCTTTATTGACGCTGGCTATGTCAAAGAAATTGGTTTGCATGTGTTTGTGCATATAATGGTATTACAGATTTAAAGGGTAACGCAATACTCACTGGCGGAGGGAACTTTGTACAGGTTCAGTTTTTCCGCGCGCTAATCATTCGACGTTCTGCGTCAAACGTACATGAAATCAATAACAAATAAACAATAATATAATACTGATACATTAATGTTATGATAATCCGAGTGAATAGTTTCAGAGGGATGATTACGAAGTAAATAAATTAACTCGGTCGATGTTAATGTTAATATGAAAAAAGCTCGTCACGTCCTGTCATTTACTCTGTGTTTAATTTTCGAAATGGCTTTTATATATATTTGAATTTATCTCTGACGTAATTATTGCTTATAATTATTTTTCTACTTTTCATAATGGTTTTCGTTTTTTTTCCTGTTTTCATTTTTTCATTTGCATTATTCTCGTTGTTCATTTTTAGTTACTTGGTTTCAAGCATTTCACGCTTAACATATTTAGAAGAATAATATATGTCCATTAAAATATAAATCGATTTTATTAGGTTGGTAGAAAAATAATTGCGGTTTATGACCTTTAAAATTCGTATACATTTTTCACTTTTTTGATTTTTCTAGCTGTTTTAAGAGATCCAGAACTGTTGGTGACTAATGCCTGGTTCACACGTAGCCAGTAGTTTAGTAGAGTATAGTAATTTAGTCAAGTGAACGTATTGTTCAGACGAGACAGGTGATTTAGTAAAATTTCTTAGATTAAAGCGAGACAAACACGCAGCCATTAGTTTAGTTGAGTCGGTAATCTAAAATCGAGTTTCGGTTTAATGTTAACTTAATTTTGTAATATATTATTCTGTATATTGTGTAATGTAAATTAATGACTTTCCTTCGCTAAAATGGAACGAAAGAGGCAAAATGTAAAAGGTTAAGCGAGTTCTTAGATCATTTCTGCCACTTCTTGTTGAGGAAACTGTAATTATTTGCTCTGAAGAACTGGAAAGAACTAACCGTGTTTGCACAAGAAATTGGACAAATAGAAGAAATGAATTTGGAGCCTACAATTGTCTTTTAAAGGAGTTAGCTACAGAAGATTCAAAAGAGTATTTCTATCCAATCAGAATGACAGAGGAGTGGTTTAATACACTACTGAGTAAAATCGAGGTGGTTTTTCAAACGCAGGACACTGTAATGAGGAATGCTATTCTAGATTCCACAAAATTGCAAACGGGAATGTACTTAGCTACTTGGCGCATTTGTCTGTTTTTATACGACTCACATAATACATTCCACAAACACTCATATATGACATATTATTCAATAAATTTTAATGTAGTGATTTCAGACCACTTTCCCATTTTCATTCTATGTCACCGTATTATTGTACATTATTGCACCCACTCTACTGAACAATACGTTGATTTCTATGTCTGCACTTTACTAAAGTACACGAACCTGTCTACAGACGTTTAGTACACAGACAAGTTCACAGAAATGAAAGCCTACTTGCCTGAAAAATAGAATAGACTTCTATTTACTATACTTGACTCATGACTGAAACATTCAAGTTCACACTACTGAAATTCGAGTATTCAGACTGATTGAGTACAAAATTTCTCGACCAATCAACTAAACTACTAAATTACTAACTACGTGTGAACCGGATTTAACGTCTAACTTGTGCGACAGCTCTCGAATTGTTATGCATGCTTCTGATTTAACTAACGGCTTCATTTGGTCGTCATGAACTAGAAAAAGACACCTGCGATCTTCTTCATCTTCAAGATTCTCGTTCCCAGCACAACATTTTTTGAACTATCATTATACTAGACGTTCCTTAACAGTACCCATACCAAATCATCGTTTAGTTTACGAGCAGTTTCTGCTACTTTACTATCCGTTTTGAATTCTTACAAAAAATGTTCTTATTTGCTTCTTTCCATCTTTAATTCAATAGCCCAATTGAACCAAAATTAATGATAAAACCAAAGTCGATGTTATCAAAATACAGACCGAAAAGTATACTTTAAAATGATGTTAACATGAACACGATGAAATGATACTTCCACTGAAAAAAATTAATGTTAAAATTCAAAGCACAAAAACCGCAATTATTTTCCTACAAACCTAATAATTACTTATAACGAAGGTCATTTTTTGACGGAATTTTTATAAAACTTTAAAGTATAATTTTCGAATTGTTCGAATTGTAACATTTATTATTCTATGTACAAAAGGATAAATTTAATATTAATGTTAAAATTACTAGTAGAATGTTTTTGATAAACATAATGATTCGTTTAATACGACTCTGAATAGTTTTGACGTCAATGAGCTAGCTTTATATATTCCTAACGATTCTAATCCTTTAGCTTGTTTGCTCCAATTTAATATAAAAAGTAGTATTATTAAAACATGATTAATGAGTTAGATGTAGGTAACTTGTGTGTTTTATATTTTCGAAGCGTTAAGTCGATGTACATAAATAGTGTATCAAGTACCGTTACACCGATCTGCAAAATTTAAGACTCTGCGAAATACCAATTTTATTTAGTAATTTTATTAAGTTGAAAGCAATCTACTCACAATATCCGATTATTATTTTTATTTTATTTATAATTATTAATAGGATATATAGTATAATTACAGTGGATAAATTGGATGGCTCTATCAGCAATTTCTAAGCGTTTGTTCTCAATTAAAATGGGATATTGTGAAGTAAACTCATTTTTTTTAATTATTTAAAACTGATATAATTTATAATTTCAAATTTAAATTAAACATAAGATTTTATATCTATTTTATACCCACTTGTTATTTTTATAAAGTGTTCTTATTATAGAACTATTTTTCATTGCATTGAATGTTTTATGATATATTTATTTCATTCTTTCATAATGTCTATTATTAATCTATAAATATTTTTATTAATTAGTGTACTATAAAAATATCTTTATTAGTTGAAAATTAATTTTCTCCTTGACTATTTCTCTCTCACTTATTATAGATGTCTAAAATGAATATACAATAATTCCAGTGACATTTCAATACGTAGTTTTTTATTAATATTTAAAAATTTGGAAATACGATTTAAAATAAGAAATGTTAATATTTAAAAGTTAGGACAATATTTTATACGTGGGTCGTTTGATAAGTTTGATAAAATTCTATGATATTCATTTGGTAATATCATGGCTATCAAGTATCACTTTTCAAACTAGCATAGGTGAAATTTCAGCCAGAAAAACGCGTTATTCACGTTCTAAATGTTTTAAGTGAGCATTCGCATGGAATGCTGACATAAATGGAAAAAAACGAGCATGTCTTTTCGCGTCGATTCGTCACCGTGGATGAAATATGGATCTACCAGTACACACTTGAGTTGAAACAGTAGTCAAAGTAGTGGACGACTGGTGAAAGCTCGCCGAAGAAGTCGAAGACCGTTTTGTCAGCTGGAAAGGTGCTGATCACTATTTTTTGGGATTTCCAAGGAATCATTCTGATCGACTACTTGACGAAGGGAAAAATGATAACAGGAATCTATTATAGAACATTATTGAATCGTTTGAAAGAAGAGTTGAAACAAAAACGGACAAATTTGGCGCACAAAAAAGTACTCTTTCACCAGGACAACGCGCTGTTCCACAAATCGATCGTCGCAATAGTAAAATTGCACGAATTAGGCTTCGAATTGATTCCTCATCCACTCTATTCTCCGGACTTGATCTCGTACGACTTCTGTTTCTTTCCAAACTTGAAAAATTGTCTCGGTGGGAAGAAATTTTCGTCGAATGACGATATCATCGTCAATGCGTATCTTTCAAACTCGCTGGACCAAGTTTATAGCCCTCAATGGAGACTATGTTGAGAAATAAAATAGTTTTTTTTGAAAAAACGGTGTTTAACTTACTTTTTTACCAACTTATCAAACGACTCTCGTATATTGGACTTCAGTAATCAAAAACGTATTGGTATAGTGAAAGAAGTTATATTAAGTGCTATTGATTAAAAACCAAGCAATTTGTGGAAAGAATTGAAATTCAAAATCAAGTGTTTTGAGTATTCTATGAATGTCAAAGATTAGTGAAAGATCGAAGACTTGAATTCTAAGAGCTATTCGACACTATAAATAGTGAAATACAGTAAGGCTTTTGAAGTTTTAACTTAAGCTTCGAATTCATTCCTCATCCACCTTATTCTCCAGACTTGGATCCGTGAGACCTCTGTCTCTTCCAAAACTTAAAAATTTGGCTCGGTGGGAAGAAATTTTCGTCGAATGAGGATGACATCGCCGCCACCAATGCGTATTTTGCAGGAAAGTTACTTTTCAAACGAGATGAAAAGTTGCTGTACCAAGTATAGCCTTTAATAGAGACTATGTTGAGAAATAAAATCGAATTTTTGCAAAAAACGGTGTTTAACTTGCTTTTTTTTACTATACTTATCAAACGACCCACTTATAATGTATTTGTGTATGTATACTTGTATGTATGATGTTTGTACACACATATATATATATATATATATATATATATATATATATATATATATATATATATATATATATATATATATATATGTATGTATCTATGAATATAGATGCGTGCGTACATGTGTGTGTAGTACGAATGTGCTCTGATCTTTTCAAGTTTGATGTAGTCGAAAAAAATGTTCCAAGGGAAAAAATTCACTTCTGAATACGTGGAAAGCACACATGCAGAATGATAATGGTATTTTGAAAACATTGCTCTCCGTCTTTAGTAACGTGTTCTTTGATAACAAAGAGACGGTGTTCAACCGATCATGCATACAATAAGGACCGATGAGAACATTCGACGTACGGACACATCGTTTGATGCACCGTCACCGTCATTAATGAACTCACCGTTCAAACATCGACGTCAATGACCACATGCTCGTCGCGAGTACGCGTCACGTTTCTGCAGGGTAGCTGCAGCGGCAGCAGCGAATCGTCCTAGACTAGACGACGGATGCAGCAACCTTAATAGTACTGACACCGGTCGTTGTCATGGGAACCCGCAGCTCCAGCCTCCGATTTATGTGTGTGTACGGTGCGATCCACCCCTCGCGATACTACAACTCCGTAGTCGAGGCCACCCTCTGTCGGTTCCCGCCGGATCGTCTATATGCATCTTTTTCGCACAAGTTTCCGCATTGTTATATTTGATTCGCGCGCGTCTGGCCAGACGATTACATCTGAAATGTGTCGTTGTGTATTTTCGTCGCTCTCAGACGCATCGCACGTACATTCGTTGCACTTTGTTCGAACGGGAGCCGGGAATCATTTGGCGATGATGTCGGGGAACTACTCTGGTACGTTGGTGAAATGAAAATTCCCCTCGCCCCGTCACATAGTGCAGTGCACCCGGAACCGCTCAGCACAGCTCTGGGTTGGTTGATCCTTGCACCGATTGACTCTGCTCGTGTACGTTGTTTTTGAATCGTACGCTTGCTACACAGGTGTTTTGTATTTGTTTATCTCCTTTTTTTAATGCATGTGTACATATTGTTTTATTGACAATTAACATTGATATGTGCCTGTGTATATATACATATACATACACACACACACACACACACATATATATATATATACAATTTAAATAATCGCATACATGAACATTATATTCTCTTTTTCATTTTGTTTCTATATATATTATCAATTAAATACGAATTCAATAACGACTGAATGGTTTCAGTATATAATGTAATATAATTTATTTTTCATTACAGTTTTTAATTTATTGTTAATTGTAAAATAACGTTAAAAATGATGAATATTATAAAATTATTTGAAAAAAAAAGTAAAATCTAAATAGAATATGTTTTTAATATTCTATTTTGCAATTTTCTATGAAAAGTGTCACGATTATTTAATTAATATACTTATTCAATGAAAAATTTAATAATTAAATAGGCTTAAAGCATAATGAGTAGAAACATTACTCCAAAAGCAACATAAAAATCATAAAATCAGCTGAATTAGAATTGAATTAAAATAGAATAAATATGTTTCCATAAAACAAATCATTGCATTTTAAAAATTGAAATAATAAATAATTGTTTGATAATCATATGTGCAATTTTTTTATTATTATTTAAATAAATAACATGCGTATTAAGGATTAGAGTACTTTTGTAATTGAATATTGCCGATAAACAAATATAAAACGCATATATATATATATATATATATATATATATATATATATATATATATATATACACACACACAGTTTAATTCAGTTATAGATGAACTGATATCTTAGTTATTGCAGTAACTGTAAACTTTATTTCATTTCTTTGAATATTTTTGAAGGTAAATTTCACATGGATACGAATTATTTTATACAAACTCTAATTATATGTCCGTGAAGTACTATATGTTTAATAATAAAAATATACAATATAAAATTTTAAAAACTACAACGTCTAGAAACAATTGCATATGGTTATAATTGAAACATTGTTCAATACATTAATTGTTACATTTATAATATCCACGATCAATCAAGTGTCTTTAAATCATTACTTCATTTAGTTGATTGTTAATTTGTATATAAAAACCTTTCAAAGTTTTTTCCCATTTTTATTTCTATTAATTGTAGAACTGAAGTTGTGTTAAAAGGCAAAATCGTGAGCTTTTTATTCGATAAATTTTCAATTTGACGATGCGTAGAATATTAATCTTTAACCTGTTATAAAAAATTGGGTTTAACACAAGTAAGGCAAAGAAAAAGTTTTTATAGAGGACAAAGTATTCTCTCTATACTTATTAAACAAGCTCGTTATAAGAATAAATTTTTGAATGGATATATGTAAACGAAAATCTACATGAACAGTATATATATATATATATATATATATATATAAAGTACGTAAAAAAAAATAATGCAAAATATATACTTTTGGACCTATTCATTATTAAAGCTAGATCATCCATCTAGAAAATTAAAAAAAAATAAAATTGAAATGAGATCATTTAAAGAAAAAGCCTTAATATTAACTCAAATATTGCATTTTAAATATAAACTGTTAAGTCTATATTTTATATGTCTTCCTCTTATGGAAGAAAATTATTGGTATTGAACTCTAAAAAAATTCAAAGATTATAAAAAGATTTAGTTAACTAGAAGTCAACGGAAAAAAATAGAATTGATATGAAAATAAATGTGAATTATCTAAATATATGAAGAATAAAAATAATAAAAAAAGATATATTATAAGAAGAATATATAAGACAACAATAAAACCGTTGATCAAGGACAGACAATAATAAAATCATTGATCGAAAGGAGAAAAAATGAAGAGATTCAAAAAGATATTAATAAATAAGTAGGATGATAGATAACAATATTAAAAAGGTTTTTGCTTTGAAAATATATATATATATATATATATATATATATATATATATATATATATATATATATATATATATACTGTTTTTTTGTTGTTTTTTTTATGTTTTTAAATATTTTATATATAGACATCATGCTTTGTATAACATAATAATCTCTTAAACATATCTGATTTAATTGAAACTCAATATTGAAATGGAAAATAATAATAATTAAATATTTTACTTTTATATTTTTGTAAAATTTTCAAAGACTATTCATATGAAATTTTCATGAAAAAAGTATAGAATTAAATATGAAAAAGACAGATTGCACACGTTCATATTTCAAGTGTATCGTATCGTTTATGATTCTGTCAGAATTTTAAGTAAGACACGAAATTGCGAACAAATTACTCTAGAGAGTATGTTTATTTGTAACGTGGATAATGTATTATTTATGAAAAAACATTCCGAATTTATGTACAACACAGACAGACATTATGTTACAATACAGACAGTCCGTTTATGTTTGCAAAAACAATTAACTTTCTCTTTATTAATTTCGCAGAACTGATCTTTCATATAATTTTTGGTTTTCAGTTACGATTGGTTTTCTTAATTAAGTTCCGTGGTGAGTTTTCAATTGATTTTTTTTTGTTTTTAATTAAATGGAAATTCTGTTTCGATTCTCATCTGTATACTGTTTCTTATTTAATAAAATTTCAACTCTCTTCTTGTTATTATATTTTTAATAATTGATACAAAAATTCCACCAATCAGCTATTAGGAAAGTATTTTATTTAAATACAAAATTTTGAATTTTTTTTTGTGATGATGGTTATTAATCTCGATGTTAATAAAAATAATTTCAAACGTTCTCTTCCTATATATATATATATATATATATATATATATATATATATATATATTTAACACGTATACTGGCAACAGAATTCTAAATTATTCGAATTGTGTATATAAAAAAAGTATACTGTACTTTTTTATACAAGTAATTTACGGTTAAATGCTTTGTAAATATAAACATTTTTAATATAATATTTTGAATAAAGTGATTTTTTTGATTTATCATTATATATATATATATTAAATTAAAAAAACTATTTAATTTAGATTTGCTTAAATATATGAAATTATTGTATGAAATAGTTTATTGAAAACAATAGTATGCTTTCACACAAGAATTATTTTTTCCCTCCACAAATCACATTTTTCGAGTCATTGCACAGATATGTTCAATAATTTAGAATTTCATTGCTTATGTGTATTTCAATGAGAATACTATAATCTTCAGAGCTCCATGTTTTAGGAAAATCTTTTTCCTTCTTCTAAGATTTTTTACCTTGTACCTTGATGCTCGTCATTGAAGGTGATTACATAATCATCGGTATTAGTATAAAAAATATTATAATGATTCATTGAGCACTTTTGACCAGAATTTTTTTTTGTGATTTATGGAATCAAAAAATAGATTATTTGTGAATGTTAATTTATGTACAGTGTTGTGTACAGAACTGTATTGTGATAATAGCAATTATTTCATATTCTCAATATGAAAATGTTTCACGTTTATATCAATACGAGTATATTGTTGACGGGATTTGAATACTCATGAATAATTATTAGTTTATTCAAATAAAATTAAAATGATTTGTCTAAATATAGAAAATTTATAAATATCCATATTAAAAATAGACTGAAAAGGTTGTTAGGAAAATAATTCCAATTTTTATTTTCTGAATTCTGACCTTATTTTTTTCAATCAAATTATTATTTCATCGTGTTCATGTTAATATCATTTTAAAGTTCATTTTTCGGTCTATAATCTAGTAATATCGACTTTCGTTTTATTATTAATTTTTCTTTAAAATTAGGCTCTTGAATTAAAGATGGAAGAAGCAAATGAGAGCATATTTTTCATAACGGGTTCAAAACGGGTGGTAAAGCAGCCGAAACTGCTCGTGAACTAAACGATGTTTTTGATGTGGGTACTGTTAAAGACCGTACGGTTAATGGTGGTTCAAAAAATTTCGTGCTGGGGACGAAAGCCTTGAAAATGAAAAAGGTAGCAGACGTCCTTCTTCAGTTCACAACGATCAACTGAAAGTGGTAGTTGAATCAGAACCAGGCACAACAGTTCGAAAGTTTGCACAAAAGTTAGACGTTATTCATCTAACAGTTCTGGACAACTTAAAACCACTTAAATTGAAATACATATATGAATTTAAAGGTCATAAACAGCAATTATTTTTCTACTAACCTAATAATTATAAATAGAACGTATTTTTATTATATATTTTTAGTTGAACTGAATTTAACAATTTTTATTTATGTACTTTTTTAGAGTGTATAATTGTCGGGTATTATGAGTATTAAATAATATATATATATATATATATCTTCTCTCTCTCTCTCTCTATATATATATATATGTGTGTGTGTGTGTATATGTAATATTGTATCTCGTTAAATAGCATTTTCCCTTGTATACGTTCTGAGAAACCCTCAACAGATTTCTGCTATTTTCTCTCTACACATCATGCATATTCCCAAAAGTGTAGTTGTCTATAAAACACAATATGTAAAAAAAATAGGAGGAGTCTCTAGTGAGTATGTAAACACGGCAACACGGCTGACTTGTAAACTCAAACTTATGTCTGTTATTTAGTCGTTCACACATATCAGTCTCATGTCAACAGAACAAAACTCGTTAGATATCGGATTATTCCAATTCTGAAACACTCTTCATTAATTTAATTTCAATTCTATTAACGACGCTGACTTTTGTGTACATATTGTGTTGTGTATGTATTTTCATTACAACAGAAGTGTTGCATAATCCTGATCTTTTTACATTATATATATATATATATATATATATATATATATATAAGCTGAATCACACAGAAAAAGCTCCTTTCTTTTATAAGCACAAAGAGACAGATTCACCCCTTGTATTATACACAACTGATGACGCGATACACTCCTGTAATATTACATTTTATTCTCATTTTAAGTAAGAAATAAGCTGACTATTTTTATGCAAGCATAAAAATGATATCTTATTACGTTTCTCTTTCCCAGATTTTCATTAGTAGATGTTATTTTATGGAATGTTGAAAATTCTCAACGAACGTTACAGTTAGCAATAACATTGTGAACTTTATTCTTTAAATACTTAGTTTCTTACATCGATTGCTTTACAAAGAATTTGCAATTTTCAAATATTTTAACAAGTATAGAAAAATATTGTACAGTTTGTTTATTTTATTTTTTAAACTATTTTCGTTTGTAATAATTAATTGCATATTTGTTTTCATATCTATATTGTTTCTTTTTTTTTTAAAAAAAAAAACACTTAAAAAAATAGTAAATGATAATTATTCACTTTCACAAAGGAATTAATTTTTATCCTACAAACTACAAAAAAGTGTTTTGTTAAAGTCAAAAATGTTTAATAAGTCATTATTGATCATTTTTAATTGTTATTTATGGGCATTTCCATGACAATACCGTTATCTTTAGATATTCAAGATACAAAAAAATCTCAGTACCTTGATAAGAGGGAAAAGAGTTCATTTGTAAAAACATCACTCTGTTTTCATTCATGTGTGTGTTTTTTTACAAGTAATTCGGTTCAAAAAATATCTCAGAGGCATCTAAAAGTAAACTACTACATTTATGATATGAATTTAAAAGGTTTCAACAAAATATAAACATCACAAATATGTTTTATATGTTATGTATATTGTTATGTGTGGTTTATAAATTTATTAATTATGTATGATTTAATTTGTCACTTTGATAGTTGCGAAATTATTTACTTCAGATTATTTAAAAATAATGGAATTTTATGGAAGTAACTGAGATGTGACTCATTTAGTTATCAATTATTTATACTGTCATTAGTTATTTATTTTATAAATATTTAGTGATATCTTTCTAACACGTTTTAAAAAAATGAAGTGTTTAGTAAAATTAATAACCGTGTAGTAAAATTAAATTTAAATTTTTATATCTTGTATGCAGAAATACTTATACTGATTCAAGTTCATGTATACGGTTTATATATATATATATATATATATATATATATATATATATATATATATATATATATATATATATATATATATATATATATATATATATATATATATATATATGCAACAAGTGTGCAAATTAATTCGATGCCTTTTTTATAGAAAATTAATGTTTATGAAAAACTGAATACATTTCAATTCTCAAGTCCATTATTTTGTGTAACTTTGCTGATTCTGTCAGGTGATTGACGAATCCCTTGTCGAAAAAAAGATGACGGCTTTGCGTCGATAAATTTGTAATGCATTTTCAAACCTGTTTCGTTGTTTTAGCATTTTTGCATGTTTTTTGTGTTATGACACCTTCTCTCAAAGCTGAACAAATCATTCTCGTAGCTTCGGCAGTATTTTCTTTTAACTGGAATATGAAAAGTATTCAATGAGTAATATGCTGCTTTTCGGACACCATCGCGTTCACTACTGTTTTGTGAGATTATGCCAACTGTTTGGTAAAGATATATAGTGTTTTTAAAAGTTAAAGTTTGCACTTCAAAATCCTAAAATGACGAGAAAATATTTTAATTTAAAACAGTTATGATTGATTAAATTTAAAGGTATAGAATTCATTTGTACACCTAATATATATATATATATATATATATATATATATATATATATATATATATATATATATATATATATATAGATAGATAGATATAGATATATCTATGTATATATATACATATATATATATATATATATATATATATAGAGAGAGAGAGAGAGAGACAAAGAGATTGTGATCTCCTATAAAGAGCATAGGATTTTTATTGTCTCGAAAGTATATTTATTTTTAGAAATCCATATTCAACTTTTTTATTTTTTTTACATTTACCAGAATTATTTTTTATGTGTTCTTAAAGTAGATGTAGAATTTATTACCGTACAGATACCATTGTAGTATTTTTTATTGATGTAATATCTTAATTTCTCTGTGTATAGGTATTTCTTATTCACAGTCATTTTCTATTCAGAATTTTTATTTTATTTAATTTGTGTGTTTTTTTTACTGTTCAACGCTGGAAATGAAATTAGTTAATCAAAAAGTTCCATAAAAACCTTAATTTCGTCTGCAGATGTCTATATTTGTTGATAAGCTACTGTATTTACATCTTTTTTTATAACTTTTTATGATTATATTATCCCAATAGCAGAATATCAGTCTTTTCGAGTGAATGTTGTTCTATCGTTATTTGTACTTGACTATCTACATTTATTCACATAAATTTAGTTTTGTTTCATTTCTACACTCAATAATTTTTGTTTATGATTAATTCTTTTTGATGCATTATTAAATATGTTAACTTTAAATTGTACTTCTTGTTGAATGTTTAAACAGAAATATATCAGTTTAAGTTTCGTAGTCGATCAGGTCAATATAATGTATATTTCTTTCAGATTAGGTAGATTTTTCATTTCTATATCCAAAACTAACATGAACAATAGTAGAGAAAAAATACATTATTTTTCAATTCGCTGTTGACTTTATAGAATATATTATGATTTAGGATTCATTATGATTATGGTATACCATTAAGAATTTTCAACTACAGTTGTCACTAGAGACGTGTATTATTAAACTGATAATTTTCTATAAATATCTCATGTTTTAAAAATGTCTTTCCTGTAAATACTATTGAATACTTTTTTGAAATTTATAAAAGCTATTTAGAGAGCACACTTCTAGTGTAGTATATTGCATTGATTCAGTCACAAAACAAATTAATATGTCAATGCTGATTTTTTTTTGAAAGAAAGAAATGAAATTTTCTTATTATATTTCACTTTTCATATCATGAATAGTTTAGTATAATTTGTACATTGTTTTGGATAGTAGAGAAATGTATATTTTCTTAATAATAAAACCCACATTTCTCGTCACTTTGTCCGCAACGTGGACGTCTACCGCCATCTAGGGAATGTGGTGTGTAAGGAAGTTTTCACAATGGATTGGTTTCAAGTTTAATTCATTAACTTTCGTTCTCATGTTTAAATATATAGATATTTTTTATGTTTAAATATATTATTTTATAGAAACCAATAAACAGTTTCCATGTTTCTTTCTATTTTCTCGTCAATTTTGATAGGCTATATATTAGTTATTAAATAATAACTAAAAGTCTATTCGGTTTAAAAAATAAATATTTTTTTAATAAAAAAATTGTTATTTATTTTTTTTATTACAAACAGAATAGTTAAATGTAACCTATACAGTCTTGAAATAGAAGTTATGTTTTTAATATATATATATATATATATATATATATATATATATATATATATATATATATATATATATATATATTTGTATACACATAGGTACATGAAAAGAAAAGATTTAGAATTATAAAATATACTCAAAGGGATTTTGAATAATATATTAGTAACCATGTATACACTTGAAAATGTCAGAACAGATGGGAAAACGTTATATTCATCGGTTATGTTTAAGATGGATTAAAGAATCATATGTTTAAAATACAAACGCTCCATATATATATATATATATATATATATATATATATATATATATATACATACATATATATATATATATATATATATGTATGTATATAATTATATGTTTTCTTCCCTGTTCACTACAACGTTTACTTTTGCTGTTTTCTGTCAAGTCTCATTTTATATTTCTTATTCATGACACGATCTCATTTAGTTTTCGAGATATCTCATTACCACAGCTTTTATTATTCTACTAACGCGTTGCCATATTCATGACAAACGGATTATTTAAGTTTTGTATAATATACGTCGTATTAAGATACTTTTTATCATTACCGTGATGAAATAATAAAAAATATACTTTTTCCCTTCTTTATATGTGTTTAATTTCTCTGTTTACCCTAAACACAGTGAAAAACATAAATAAAAAAGAATATATTTTTCCATTGTTTTAAATGGAATCTATTAATTTAAATTTTGTGCAATGAAACGTTACTAGAAATAAGAAATGTTTTTTTCTATTAGGTAGGTAAATGTATAATGTGCTAATTGAAATTAATTTTATAAAAAAAATATTTTGTGTAATTAGTCAATAACGAACTGAAGAAACTCTACTTAGCCTGTTGATGTTTATGAATTATTATATATTTCCCTATTTATAAAATTTTGGTCAACATAATTGTTTTATGACTATAAAATTTTAAAAAATTTACATTTTTTTCTTTATTATTAACGCTGTTAAGAAAACAGTCTTAATTAATAATCATTGAGTGTCAAGAGAAATTTCATAACCAATAATAAAATCTTCTGATATTGTTTATTCCAAAGATATAATTAAATATAGTCTCAAAAAATATTCATTGTAAAGATTACGTTTATTTTTTACAATTTTACTTATATTTGAACCTCTTTTTAAGCTTCAGTTGAACACAGTTCAGTTAAACGTTTAATATTACGTTTAATATTTATTTAGTGGACTCCTGTACTTATTTTTAATTAGTACTAAACCTGAAAATCAGATCATACACAAAGAAGATCATGAACAGACTATCAATTTTTATAATTTAATAATTGATATCAGGATGTTCCTTTTGAATTTGAATTCGGGCATCTGGTATTTGCACATGTTCGAAATTTAATTTAACAGTCTCATCTGAATTAATACCATTTAAATATTCATTGAATTTAAATACTAGAATTTTGTTTTAAAAAAATGATTTCGAATTCAGTTGTAGAATTTTTTCAAATAAATTTTCAAATCAGTTGCCTTGGTGTTTTTTCCGTGAATAAAATTGAGAAAAACGTTTGGATATATCAAAATGAAGAGTATAATTTTGCCTTTCTAAAATATTACAATAATTCAAAATTATATTTTTTGATACGTTGTATCCGTAAATTTAGTTTTCTCTTATAATCTCGATCTTCATTATTTGCTCCAAAGAAATGTATCACGATACCTTAAAGTGATTGATTTAATACTTTTGAAAATATATCAGTTTTATATATATATATATATATATATATTAATTTAATGAACTATTTAATTGATCGGGTAGTAAGTAAACAATCTATTGTCTATTCTGGATCTATCTAAAAGCAATTCATAAACCAACAGCAGTTCATAGGTTGAGAAATATCGCTATAAAGTTACAAACTTACAACATTCAATATTTAATTTTATATTTAAGGTGATAAGTTAAATTGTTTTCAAGTATATGTACTTATGAAACTTGTAGTACATCAGAATTCATCAGTATAATTGAATGATCTGTAACTATCAACCGTTGATTAATAAAACTTTTCAAACGTTTTGATTTCAAGATATATTTCTTAGAACTTTGGCAAATTAAGCAAACGTCATCGCAATATTAACTGAGATAAAGCAATCAGTCAATTAAAAAATATTTTATTTTCGTCATTATGAAATAGATATATTGAAAATATAATATTTATAATTATTTATTGATCGGCTTCTCTACATATCATGCATTAATTTTATAAAATAATAAAAATACGAATGGAATATCAATTTCGTTTATTTAAGGTATTCGTACAACTTCGTTATATTTACTTTTCTCTTTGTATTAGGTTATTAAGTATGAAATGTTCGATTTGCTTAAGTACTAAGTTTGTGAGCTGCCATCTGTGACATTTCACTTTGATTGACATTTCCTGTTAGTTTTTTTACTGTGAAGGTATACGTACTCATTCCACGGGTTGGTTTGCGTTTAATATTCAATTAATTTTTAAGACAATTTTTGTGAACCCATGGACAAGTCAAAAAATCGTATTATTTTCGAATATGAATTCCATCATGGAACAAATGCAATACAGGCAGCTCGAAATATAAACAAAGTGTTTGGGAAGGATGTGGTTAATTAATGCACTGTACGTCGATGGTTTGATAAGTTTCGTTGTGGTGATTTTAACCTTGAAAATAAGCCACGCGGTCGACCTGAGACCGGATAATGATTAACTGAAAGCTGTAATGGAAGCGAATCCATCTCAAACTACACGTGAATTAGCAGCAAGGTTTGATATTACTATTTCAACAATATTGAACTATTTGAAGCAAATCGGCAAGGTAAAGTAGTTGGATAGATGGGTTCCGCATAAATTAAACGAGCGTCGGAAGAGAAATCGTGTTGATGCTTGCCTTTCTTTGCTGTCACGACATAAAGGCGAACTATTTCTACATCGTACTGTACGTAGGTGTGATGAAAAATGGATTCTTTTTGACAATCGCAAGCGTTCGGTACAATGGTTGGATAAAGATGAAGCGCCAAAATACAGTTCAAAACTGAATATTAATTAAAAAAAGATAATGGTGTCTGTTAGGTGGTCTAGCGCTAGTATTATCCACTATAGCTTCATGAAACCTGGTCAATCGATTACAAAGAATGTTTACTGCAAACAATTGGACGAAATGATGAGAATCCTTGCGATAATGTACCCGAAATTGGTCAATAGAGACAGACCAATCCTCATGCAAGACAATACCCGACAACATGTCGCAGAAACAACTGTGCTCAAACTACATAAACCGGACTTAGAAACTCTCTGTCATCCACCGTATTCTCTAGATCTTGCAACAACTGACTACCACTTCTTCCATACTTTGGACCACTTCTTGCAAGGAAAAACATTCAATTCTCAAGAAGCTGTGGCAAACGCCTTTTGCGAATTCATCGCTATTCACTCCCCAAGCTTCTTCACTACTGGCATAAACAAACTACCTTTAAAATGGCAAAACTGTGTCGATAGTTTAGGCGGATATTTTGATTAATCGTACCGCTTCTTGTTTGAGATATAATAAACTAAACTTTTGGTTCGAAATCGGACATTTCATATTAATTGACGTAATATTTCCAAAAATATTCAATATTGAAAGCATATTATCTATTAAAGGATATTGTATTTGAATATAATTTAAATATAGTTGATTTATATTTAATCTTATGAAAAATTAAATTGATTAAGAAAAATAAACAAGAAATATTTTTTTTTAATTTAATAAATTAAATATAACTGTTAAACTGAGATAAAGTAAATAGAAGTTGAAAAATGAATCAATCTATATTATACTGTAATTATTTACGGTTTCACTATTACTTTAAAGGAATAAAAAAGAGCACTAATACAATTTTCTATAAGATATTTAATAATAACATAATCTGTAAAGCATTTTATGTAACAAAATGTCTACATTGTTTAATTTAACATACAGAGACATATACGTTGACTTTAACATGATTAAAGGTCGTAATTTTATAACGTCGCATATTAAAACAGGCTATTAGTGATAATTTATTCAGCTTTTAATTTGACATAGTACATTTTAAGTGTACCTGAAAAAATGTCGACGAGAAAAAATCTTAACTGTATTTTCGCACAATAAACAAAAAAATCCAGTGTAATTATTCATTAACAGAAACTTTAAAATGACGTACATAAATTGCAATTTCTCCATTAAAAACATTCTACTGCCTCATTAGACGAAACACGAATGAATATTTACGTGAACGCAGCTCAAAAAGCTGTTTTATGTCCCGCATTTCAGCCTAGATTCGACTAGAACGAAAGCTCGCCGAAAAACGCACTGCGCCGCCACCATAACTGAATCGACGCAGTGAAAATATAATCGACGTATAGGATTTACGATAGCGCACGTATGTTCCGTCTCACGTCGTCGCAGGCTCCAGTCGAGCGCAATGGAGTCGACACACACACACACACAAAGTACAAAACGCGCCAAAGTAAAAAAAGGGACGAGCTAGGGCCGAATGGATGACAGAAACGGGAGTAGTACTGCAGAGAGTGGAGTTTCCATGGTTACGCCAACAGTCGACCAGACGTGGGGCGCGCGTTCGCGTTCCGTCGTCGTGCGCTCGAGAGCGGATGGGCCGCTGTTATATATTGCAGATCCGATACACACACGCGCGAAATTCGCAGCGGTCGTAACATAAATTGTCCTAAAAGTGTACGACATTATTCTATTTATGACACTTCTATAATCATACCATCGACATTCTTCAAAATATCGCCATACTTAATCGCGATGCGGCCATAAAAAGAAAGTTTTCGTAACGGAATCAATCTTTCGATCACATTGACGGGATTCCGTGCACCGGACGTACGTAAAACCTAGACTTCAGTCGTCGTGAAACATTCGTAGCGTTGCTTCGAATGGAAACAACAAAAGTTAAATAGATTTTTTTATCAGTGTTTCTGTCGAACGATCTTTTCACCTTTGAAGATTGAGTGCTCTCTCGTTTTATTTCAGTCACATCTATCTACAAACTTTTTATTTTGATATCTAGCTAATTTTATTGCAGGTCGAATGATCGTATAAATGTTAAAGAATATACAAAGAATATATATAGAGTACGAATATCCAATATTTCACTCGCCACTAAAAAGATGCTCAAAACGACCAAATAATATTTCATATTATTTTTGTCTAGATCAAATCAATTAATTTACTTTTAATAATTATTGTTCTTAATAATTAGTGTACTTTTAATAATTAATCTAAAACAATCAAAATACATTAATAACAATGTTCGATAGAAAGTTTGTCTTACAAACTGTTTTCATAAATGAATTCTGAATATATTATCTAATTAATTCTGAATATATTATCTACATTCTAAATTTTATTAATAGTACACACGTTTTTGTAATTATATATTAAGTGACAATTTTTTATGCTGCTGTTATAGAATTTATAGAATTGTGTATAGAATTTATTACAAGACACAAATATTGGTTTGTCTCATGACATACACTCAATTTCAGTTAAATGCACAGTTTTTATATTGTATAGATTTATTTTTATAAAATGTATAATGTTCAACAGTATTGTTCTGACGTATAATTACGTCTATAGTTTCATTAAGGGTATCATGTTAGCGTTTGGAACGTTACCAAATGCTGTAACGCAGGTTCGTGCTCGTACTCTTCAACCGTTCAACCGATTCACATCTGATTAAATGTGTTGAATAACCAAAGAACTTCGAAACTTAAAAATGCTTCATTTTTTAGAATCCGTTATTTAGATTAAAAGTTATGACCTTAGAAATGTGAACATCGATTTTCACGTTGTGTCAGCATTATAAGGTGAATATTTCGAAATCTCTTTATTTTACAATAAAAAAATAAAATATTTGCAGATAGATCTTTTAAAAATCTATAAAATGAGCCCACATTTTCGTAAAGTCATATTGACGATAGGAGCGTTATCATTTACTATAACGCATGTTTAGCGTTACCAAATACTGTAACGCAGGTTCGCGCTCAGTACTCCGCAACCGTTCAACCGATTTACATTGGATCAAAAGTGTTAAACAGATAAAGAATTTCGAAATCTAAAAATGCTTCATTTGTTAAAATCCGTTAATTAGATTAAAAGTTATGACTTTGAAAATGTGAACATCAGAGTCACGTTGTGTCAGCATTAAAAGGTGAATATCTCCAAAACTCTTTATCGTACAATAAAAAAATATCTGTAGATAAAGCTCTTAAAAATCTATAAGATGAGCTTACATTTTCATTGAGCGGTGTGTCATGTTAACGATGGGAGTGCTACCAAATGCTGTAACGCAGGTTCGCGCTCAGTACTCAACAATCGTTCAATCGATTCACATCTGATCAAAAGTGTTTAATAATTAAAGGAATTCTAAACATAAAGATTCTTCACTTGTTAAAATCTGTTAATTAGATTAAAATTTATGACCTTAAAAATGTGAACATCGATTTTCACGTTGTGTCAACATTAAAAGGTGAATATCATAAAAACTCTTTAAAAACTAAAATATTTATAAAACATAGATATATACAGATATATACAATTATAAAACTCGATAAAAACTAAAATATTATAGGATAAAGCTTTCAAAACTCTGTTAGAAGAATGCGCATTTATTTTTGTAATTTTTAAAGTTACAAAAATGAATAAAAGAAGTTTAAAATAAATAATTATATTTAAAGTTTAATAACCTACAATATACTTTCAATAAATGTTTAAATTTTTTAAACTTAAAACATTTTCACTTCTCTAGCCCGACATAATTCTACGTAAACTCATGCGGTTGTATACATATACAACCCCTATTTTTTAAGACTATATTTCTATTTTTAAAAAAAAAAAATAAAATGTGCATTACTTATGTCAGAGAACTGTTATTTAAATCGATATGAACAGTTTCTGTTATCAGATAATCCGGGCCTTTCATATTTATTGTATCACATATGTAAGACTATTAAGTATTTACTTAACCCCTTGCCTTACGCTTTATTTTGGAGTAGGCGTGCCTGTCTTATTTAATTTCACCGCAGTGCCGTGCGCGCAGCTCTTGCAAGAAAAACTAAAATATTTCAGTTTCGTACTTCATGTTGAGTACTGTTATACATAGTATGAAAATGAGTTGTGAAGTATGGGGCGAGTGAAGCCCGTCAAAGACGAGTCTGGCACAGAGACCTGATGCAGGCGATAATAGTTATTTGCACTCAACGGGTTAAATAGATCTCAGTACAGTTCTTTGAAATCCGAATGATCTGGAGAGAATAGAAATACCTAGTATCTGATTGTTATTTTTGTTTAACAAACATGTGAAGAATAATATCAAATATATAATATTCTGATTTACTATTACGTTTAAAGCTTATCCTCCACAATGACAATCCGCACGTATTAAACCACTAAACAGTTCAATCTTAAATGAAAATAGATCACAAGATAATAATAATGAATTTCTAAGGATAAAACTGAGGCAGATTGAAATCCATATATATATATATATATATATATATATATATATATATATATATATATATATATATATATATGGTGTAAATATTAATTTTATGCCTTTAAATTGAATCAATCATAACTTTGTTTTAAATTGAAATATTTCCTTGGCGTTTTAGGATCTTGAAATACCAACTTTAACATTTAAAAACACTATATATATTTTAACCAAGTCGTGAGCATTATCTCACAAAACATAAACGAACACGATGCGTCAGAAAAGCAGAATATTAGGCATTGGATACTTTTCACAATTCAGTTGAAAAAAATGCTGTCGAAGCCGGGGGAATGATCTTTTCAACTTTGGAGGAAGGTCCTGTGACGCATAAAACATGCAGAGTGCTAAAACAATGGAAGAGATCCGAAAATGCATTACAACTTCATCGACTCAAACCCGTCATATTATTCCCAACAAGGGATTCGTCAGTTACCCGATAGTTGGAACAAAGTTATACAAGTTATACAAAATAATGGGGGAAATTTTTGGGATTGAAATGTATTCCATTTCTCCGTAAACATTCATTTTTTTATTAAATAGGCACCAAATTAATTTGTACAACTAATATATATATATATATATATATATATATATATATATATATATAGAAAGAGAGAGAGAGAAAGTGATAGAGATGTGCAAACAAGACCACTAATGAAAGATTGATTTTTAAAGAACCTCTTAAATGCAGTGGAAAAAAAAACATGGCAATGTTACCAAGAACTTTTTGCAAAACTAAAGAGCAGAAAATTACCACCTGATACTCTCACAAAGAAAATTTTGATCAAAAATATTCAATAACTCGTTATTGAATATATTTGATTGTTGCTTTTACATACTTCGATACCAATCTATACATTGGCGCTCTTAGAATAAAAAATTATCAATATTGATTTATTATGAGGTAAACAGTAATTTATTTATGGAAGTGGATTTACCCATGACGTCAGAACTGTATTGTGATAAACCGATCATTTTAAAGCATGCAAAAATACAAGATGTTAAATATGGAATGTCATTTAAAATATACTTTTTAGTGAGACATACTTAAGTGTGTTTTGATTAACTGTAAAAATGTGTTGACCAAGATTGTCCACAATAAAAAAATAGTACTAAGGTAAGTAAAGTTTAAATGTGTTGAATGACTACTATTAAACACTAAAAAAAGACCTACACATAAGCAAAACATAGTAAAAAATTAATATCAATTACACTTTAATCAATGTAATAGTTTGGAAAAATATTTTTTTTTTAAAATAAAACTTTGCTCTCTTTAATAATCTTGGATGGTAGGGAAAACGAGAATTTTTATTTGAATTCACTATTAAATAGCTTTGATGATGAATTGAATAAACCAATTTGAGTCACATGATACAAAAAACTTATAGAAATTACCAGGAACTCAAGTTGTGCAAAAGGACGAACACCACCAGGACATACTTGAAATATCTTTGAGGATTTTGTGGAGTTCTTGTATAAAACATAATTTGAATATATCGAACAGCTATGAAAACAAAATAGTAAAATATTCGTGTTTATAAAATACACATCAATAATCTATTATTTTAAATATTTTATCAACAATTTTTAAGAATATTATATTGATTAAAATTTACTTTAAGTATTTAAAAAAAGGATTTTATTAAATGTATTTAATAATGTAACATGTACTTATATATATATATATATATATATATATATGTATATATATACTATAATTAATTTACTTTCTACACATATTTAATGAATAAATATAAAAAATGTTCAATACTAAAGTAGATTGATAATATGAAACCTGAAAAGGATAGACAAAAAATCTATGTTTTTACCTAAATGTTTAATATGTTTTAAATTAAATTAACGGGTTAATTTAATTTTTCTATTGTATATTTTTAAGATAAAAATACAATTTCCATTAAGAGTAAACGTTCCGAAATAATGTTATGAGGAAAAATAATAAATGAAATAACTCATAAGCGTACATAATTTTAAATGAATAATATTTAATGTACGTATTATTTTTAACAAGTATTTATGAGAATGAAAATATTTTTTTTAACTTATCTAAGAAGATATATCGAAGTTTCGTAATTTTGAAATGAGATAGTAACTAATTTAATATACGTTATACACATATTTAAATTTTAATGTTAATATAATTAATTATTCAGACATAATGGAAACTTGAAATGTTAATTGTAGATTATTTAGACTGTGAACAGTATCTTACTGATAACCTTGAACAACATACATCACCTGCTAGACAAAATAGTATGTTATATTCTTTCACATGGAGTTATAAAAAATTATATTAAACTATACATCAAACAGAATGGCTTCTATTTAAGGATACATAAATAACGCGTCAGAATTGAAATCAAAAATATACAATACGTTTCCTTTTTTCTGGAATCCACAGTACGAACATATATTACAAACACGGGTTAATATTCGTTCGTTCTCATTGTATCTTGACGTGTATGTGTGTGTTTTTTTCTTTCATTGTCTTCTTCATTCCGTTGAAGTATTGAGCTTGAACAGCTTTAATGCTGACCGGCATCACAATGCGGTTCGTCTACATAGACCATGCTGAACATTTTGAATACTTTTCTTGAACTCTTCCAACTCTGAATCGTTAGAGTGAAAAACAGACGTCTATGGGGCCCATTGATGAATGTTATATTGGTTTTGAAGCTCTGTAAAGAGTCTGAATGCGTATGTAACACGCATAGCTACAGTCGTACTACAATTTTTTACATGCATACAGTTATACGTTTACAAATATACTAGTAATAAAATAAAATGCGTCAATGATTTTGCATATAAGAAAAATGATATCAATAAAATGACCGAATTGAAATTACTGGTATTTGATATTTAAATTTTAAGATTTTTTTTCATTCATACGTGGGTCGTTTGATAAGTATGATAAAAAAAAGCAAGTCAAACACCATTGTGTGGAAAAAATCGATTTTATTTTTCAATATAGTCTCCATTGAGGGCTATACACTTGGCTCAGCGAATTTGCAAATACGCATTGACAGCGAGGATGATATCCTCATTCGATGAGAATTTTTTCTTACCAAGCCAAATTTTCAAGTTTGTGAAGAGGAAGAAGTTACATGGGGCCAAGTCCGGAGAGTAGGGTGGATGAGGAATCAATTCGAAGCCTAATTCGTGCAATTTTGCCATTGCGACGGTCTATTTGTGAAACGGCGCGTTGTCCTGGTGAAAGAGCACTTTTTTGTGCGCCAATCTTGGCCGTTTTTGTTTCAGCTCTTCTTTCAAACGGTTCAATAATGTTGCATAATAGGTTCCTGTTATCGTTTTTTGCTTCGCTGAATAGTCGATCAGGATGATTTCTTGGAAATCTCAAAAAGTAGTGACCATCACCTTCCTAGCCGACAAAACGGTCTTCGCCTTCTTCGACATACTTTCACCAGTTATTGTCTACTGCTTTGACTGCTGCTTCGACTCAAGTGTGTAGTGGTAGATACATATTTCATCCACGGTGATGAATCGACGCAAAAAGACCTGCTCGTTTTTTCCATTTTTGTGAATGCTCACTTCAAACATCTGCAGAACGTGAATAACGCATCGCTTCTGGCTGAAATTTCGCCTATTCTAGTATGAAAAATGACACTTGACAACCGTGATCTTACCAAATCAATGGTGGTGAATATCATAGAAATTTACCAAACTTATCAAACGACCCGCGAATTTTTATATTTATAGTTAAAATGTTCAAAATTACTCTGTATTTTACACACGTTTCATTTATATTTATCTTCTATATATGATAATAATCAAATAATTTACATCAGCTGTAGTATTATTTAAATTGAATATAGAACTGAATAAATTAAAACAATCGATTCGTTTCATTAATAAGTGAATGTTTATAATTTGACTTGTAATAACACAAATCATTTTTAAGAAATTATTAGCGAAACAAATCAGTACATTTACACAAGTATTTTAAAAAGATATATACATATATATATATATATATATATATATATATATATATATATATATATATATATGTATCATCAAATAGTAAATATGTAATAATAATAATAATGTATAATAATAATAATAATGTAATGTAATAATAATAATAATAATAATGTAATGTAATAATAATAATGTAATAATAATGTATAATAATAGTAAATATGTTTTTTATTAAAAGATATTCAGTACAAATTCACATGCTTTTTATGAAATAATTTTAGTATTCAAAATTAAAGAAGAATCTTTTCATAAATTTAAGTAACTGGTTTTATGTTATACCAGTGGTTTTCAAACTGTGTCGACTCAAGGAATCCTCAAGATTATAACTTTTTTTGCGGAACCACTACCATCCCCAGAAAAGAATATGTGTACCCCACAAGTTCTGAAAATCATCTATCTTACACGAGCAAATTTTATTATTTACATCAGATTGAGCGGGGTCGTAATGAGTACTCATAAATTCAATTTTACTACATAATAGGTATAAATACAGTTTTACTGTATAATAATAGGTAATAATAGGTATTTATAAAAATAAATGGTTAAATAATTGACATATCTAAAATAACCATCTCCTAAATTATGAATAAATATTATTAAAGTATTTGCCATAAGTGTGCTGTGATTCGTGAAATAATAAATTGATGAAATGGATTGTCAAATTATTTAATGTAAAAAAAATAATTTTACATGAAAACCCTATGGATCAGTCATAAAACGTATTTGATTAAGAATCTACAATGTATTTCATGAATATTTAGCCGAATATACAAAATATAATTTAAATTTGATGTATGTTATCTTGATACTATTAACTGAGATAAAGGTTATTAAGTATTTTGAAGGAATTATGAATGTGCGTTTCTTATCTTCGATGTATCATAATGTCGATTAATATATTTAATGTAATATTAAAATCTATGTACATATGTATGATAAAAGTATATGTTGTGACATACAATTTATTTTATTTAAACATTACATCATACTTTACAATGCCCATCCATTTTTCTATTGTACATCATAGACGGTCTTTATCTAATAATAATTCAAATGTAAGAGTGTGAAAGTCTACTGTAGTAAAGCGTATATATCATATTCTTTTCATATTGTTTTCGTTACATAATACTAAAACTGACCGAACGCACCACAATTGTATGATCTTATTAGTTCTCTAAAAGTTGTACAGTTATAACGATATGTGAGTGCATGAAATTTATCCTTGATTTATAATCGAAAATCGTAAGTGTCTTTGTATATTATTTTTATTTAATAAAATATACTACTAACAAAATTATTAATTTTTCCGTCTATATTTTCCATAGCAGTATATATTTCTTTGTTATAAGATTTTAAGGTTTAATCTAAATAATCATCGAAAATATCATTTTTAATTTGTATGACCAGCTTATTGAGTAATTAAGTCATATTCATTTTAATAATAAATTGAATACAATTTTAGTTCTTTCATATATATTTTTTTAACATTTCGGGATTGATTTATATTTGTTAATGGTTTTTTCTCAGTACTGTTTATTTATATTTTATAATGGCAATGGGAATAATGTGTGAAATATATATGGTTATCTATATTGAAATGTATCTGTAATTTATATATAGTAAGAAAAATTATATATATATATATATATATATATATATACATATATATATATACATATGTATATACATATATGTATATACATATATGTATATACATATATGTATATACATATATGTATATACATATATGTATATACATATATATATATATATATATATATATAGATATATATATATATATATATGTATATTTATATACATATATGTATATATATATACATATATGTATATATGTGTATATATATATACATATATGTATATATATACATATATGTATATATTACATATATGTATATAAATATACATATATATACATATATGTATATATATATATATATATGTATATATGTGTATATATATATACATATATGTATATATATACATATAGGGATATATTACAGATATATATATAAATATACATAGATATACATATATATATATATACATATATATATATATTATATATATATATATGTATATATATATACATATATATATACATATATATATATATACATATATATATACACATATACATATATATATATATATATATGTGTGTATGTGTATTTAGTCTATTGTAAGTTTACAATAATACATTCAGCAGAGGATAGAAAGGTGTATAAGGGGAGAATTTAAAAACTGAGTTCAAGAAAATCGAAAACCCTAACATGAATATTCAAAAACCGTATGTTCGTCATGTAAATATTTTCGAATTAATTTATTTACCCCAGTAATTTGAATTGTATCTATGGAGATAAAAAGGGTATATTCATACATTGAAATCAATAAGTATATTTTAACGATAGAAATTTGGTTGGGTGTATATCATGTCGAAAGTATTTTTAGCCGCGATAAATGTACACGTAGACGTTTATTATATTAGAGAAGCTACATGTTTTTATCTCACTCTCTATGAAACAGTACATTGAACGGTCTGCTTTATTTCAATGAAGGCCTTTAATTTCATTTGGAAGAAAAATTGTATCCAATTGAAAACCATCGATTGATTTCATATTCCTGTTTATTAATTATGTATTTGATAAAACATTGATATATATATACACATACATACATACATAAAGATATAAACGTGAATTAATTAGATGCACATAAATAATATGTGGATATTTTAGAAATTTCAAGAGGTAAAATTGAAGTATCCAATTATTTTTTCATGTGAATAACTTCTCAATAACTAATATATATATATATATATAAGTATGTATGTATATATACATACATGTTAGTTTGTTGTTCGAAAATGATACGTTGAAAATTTAAAAATAAAAGTTTTTTTGTAAAAATCATATTGGAATATTTTTGGCACAAATTTCATCAATAGTGTACGCTTAATAATACACTTCAGATATATGAATTCTGATATAGTGAAATACTGCTTTGTAACTTTGTACTTTATATAAATAGATATATTTTCGTCTTGATAATCTCAACGATATATCATATCTGTTCAAATGGGTTTCATTGTGAAACTTATATAGCTGTCTTATATTTATATTTTATGTTTATTTATAAAATACCATTTAACTGATGTTTTTTTATTAGTCATATGAATCTTCTTTGATCAGTTTTATCTATTAATGTTATCAATTGTAGTTGTTGAAATGGTTTAATAATTTAAATTCGTTAAAATGTGTTTTTTTTATAAAAAAATCATTAAATTATTCTTCTGCTGATTTAAATAACTACTTTGATATAGGGGTTTCTTTTGCTCTTTAATAATTTTATCACTTTTTAATAATTTACTTTATTAATATTTGGATAAGTTCTTGTGAAAGATTTTGTGAAAGTTCTAGAATTGTGGTACATGATTCTGATTTAACTGACGCCGTCAGTTCATCGTTATAAACTGTAGAAAGACTACTGTGACCTTCTTCATCATCAAGGATCTCGTCCCCAGCACGAAATGTTTAGAAACACCATTATACAGTACGTTCCTTAATAGTAGCCACACCAAAAGCATCGTTTAATTTTCGAGCAGTTTCTGCTGCTTTTCCACCCATATTTAACACATACAAAAAAATTATCTCATTTGCTTCTTTTCCATTTTCAATTCAATAGCCCAATTTGAACCAAAATTAATAATAAAACCAAAGTTGATATTACCAAAATGCAGTTCGAAAAATGCACTTTAAAATGGTGTTAACTTGAACATGATGAAATGGCACTCTTATTGAAAAAATATGATTAGAATTCAAAATACAAAAACCGCAATTATGTTCCTGGCTAATGTTTTAAATACATTCAAAATTTGATTGGAGTTAGAAAAAGTAGTATATGATTATAAATGATATATTTCAAGTTTTGTATTTTTGATATTTAGTATGATGTTAGAAATTGATAATTTTATAATTTTTAATCGTTATGCTAATAAAAAAAAACATTTAGTGAATATTTTTAGCTGTAAAATTAATATTCTTTTAACTAGATATAGTTCTGTGTAATATTTATTTGTCGCTAATTTTAAAAATTTAAACATTATAATCACTATTCTTGGTAGCAGAAAGTTGAAAATAAAATAAATGTCTCAGCTAAGCATTGACTTTTAAATCATTTTTGTTGAGAAAAAGAAACTATAAAGTATTAATTATTTTTTTGAATTATAAATTTAATTAATGTTACCGTTGTAATTTAAATATGAAACCTGTGCTATTGAATAGCTAATAGAAGGTTGCATTGAAACCCGCTGTTCACACGTAAATGGCTCTAGGAGCGTATGTTGTGGCCAGTGACAGATTTCTCTTGTCATTTTGAAGTGTGAACATTTCCCACTAAAATTCAGTGATTAGACGCTGTCCTTTGTTTACACAAGTGTTTCACTATAACCGAATTAAAATGGAACATGATAAGTTGTTTTCCCGATGTGTCTTTCTACACTACTTTGATTTAAAAAAAATGCAGCTGAAGCTCATCAATTGCTTTGGAAAACTTATGGTGAATCTGCTCCATCCGAAACTGTATGTAGAGATTGGTTTCAACGATTTAAAAATGGTGATTGTGACGTTCACGATAAACAACGGCTAGGTCAATCGAAAAAGTTCGAAGATGAACAACTGCAACCTCTGTTGGAAGAAAACTCTGCTCTAACACTCAAAGAATTAGGTGAACAGATAGAATTTGATAAATCAACCATTTCACGATGTTTACAAGCCATGAGAAAGATACAGAAAGAAGGGAGATGGTTGCCACATGAATTGACCCAAATGCCATTGTTAATTCTTTAAACATCTCAATTTCTTTGCTTGCAATGCATAAAAAGAAGACATTCTTGTAACGTATTGTGACCGGCGATGAAAAATGGATCTATATAGACAACCTGAAACGCAAAAAACCATGGGTTGATCCTGGCCAACCAACAACGTCGACACCAAAGCGAAACATCCACCGTTATAAAGCAATCCTCCCTATTTGGTGGGATGGAGGGTGTCGTGTATTATGAGCCGGTGAAACCGAAGGAAACAATCACCGATGAACGTTATCGATAACAATTGAAGCATTTGAATGATAATTTGATGCAAAAACAACCATCAATTGCATCAACTCGCCAAAAAGTGATTCTTTTCCGTGACAACGCTCGGCCTCATGTTGCTATAGCCGTGAAACAAACACTGATTGAGATCGAATGGGAGGTTCTCCCTCATCCAGAGTTTCTCCAGACTTGGCTCCATTCGATTTCTATCTGTTCCAATCGATACAACACGCTTTGGAAGATACACATTTCCATAATTACTCAGAAATGGGAAACTGGGTTGCTGAATGGATTGGCTCAAAGGACAGACCATTATTTCGTCGTGGAATTCAACTTCTGCCAAAAAAGTGGGAAAAGGTTATAGCTTCCCAGGGCAAATATTTTGATTAATGTATTCAGACATTTTGTTATTGAAATAAATGCTCAAATAACCCGCAAAAAACAGTGGCTTTCAATGTAACCTGCTCATATTATTGGTTTAGACAACCCTATTTAATAAAATTAACAATTGTATTTTATAGTTTTAGATTTCAACTTGAGATTTGCATTTACATGTTTTTGATTAAAACAAAACCTAAAAAAAATTTAATTATATTTTTGTCATCGAAAGTGGAACGATCATGCGATAAAGACTTCGTTCACCCTTAATATAACGTACGATACAACCAACTAAATACACGTTTAGAATTTATGTTATACATATATATATATATATATATATATAAAGTGAAAATGTTTGTGTTCAATTTGATTTAAAATTAGTGTTCGCGATGCGACACTATATCTGTAAACGCACTCTACACACTGGAAAATCCACCTTGTGTTTCATGGATATTGGACGATACAGGCGGACGCTTTTATTTTCTTTCAAGTCAAATTGACGTATGCGCTCTGTGACCTTATTACGATTTCTCGACGCTTATCACACGCGATCTCCATATCAGGAACGCAATATTCCGAATGATGGTGATTCGTTTCTGACAGAATGAACAAAACAAAACAGAAAAAAATGAAACAGAAACGACAAGAAACGCACGAGAGAATATCATAACACGCTTATACGTGTGTGTATGTAAGTTTTTTTTTTTTTTTAGTACGAAAAACGTTCGGCATGCACATTGCTTCGGTACTTTTTCCTCTTAGACGGTGGTAAATTTGTTTAGGTTAATCCGCTTTCGAAGCCGTTACATTAACTTCATAAATACATTTCCGAAACTGTATGGAAATGTGTCGTAGTCAGGTTATTATTGATTACTAGAAAGATTGCAAAAGAGTAACACGTTTATATCAATAATTTTATTTATTTTATAAATATGTATGTGTTAATATTTGGCAGATGTACCTTTTTATAATCATCGTTGAATGATCATTTAACAATGGAACTGTGATTTGGTGAAAGAGATTAACAACCAATACAATTTACAAAATCGAAAATTAATTGATCTTCTTTATTTATTTTTATAAAATAAAATTGTATTCATTGTATTCAATCGAATATAATATAATCAATTATGACAATCTGTAATTCGATTCGGAAACAAAAGATTAAATTTAATCTACAATTATTTTGTAACCAATACAAAATACAAATTAAGCTTAAAAGTTTGATGCATTTAATTTAGATAACCGATGTTTTATTGAAACTTTAAAGCTTACTTTAGAATATATCTTTCTTTATATATATATATATATATATATATATATATATATATATATATATATATATATATATTTACACATGTTTCTTTTCCACCAAAAATTTGTTTTGTTTAATACATATCTGCATACCTTGATATTATTTGAATACTCTAACAGAATACAAAATATTTTCGTTAAAAAAACGTTTTTAATATAAGAGGGTCGTTTGGTAAGTATGGTAAAAAAGCAAGTTAAACACCTTTTTTTGGAAAAAATCGATGTTATTTCTCAACATAGTCTCCATTAAGGGCTATACACTTGATCCAGCGAATCTGTAAAATACGCATTGCAGGCAGCGATGAAATTCACATTCGATGACAATTTCTTTCTACCGAGACAAATTTTCCAGTTTGGGAAGAGGAAGAAGTCGCATGAGGCCAAGTCCGGAGAATAGGGTGTATGAGGAATCAGTTCGAAGCCTAATTCGTGCAAATTTGCCATTGCGACGTTCGATTTGTAAGACAGCGCGTTGTCCTGGTGAAAGAGCATTTTTTGTGGGTAAATCTAGGCCGTTTTTGTTTCAGCTCTTCTTTCAAACGGTCTACTAATGTTCCATAATAGGCTCCTTTTATCGTTTTTCCCTTCGTTCTGTAGTCGATCAGGATGATTTCTTGGGAATCGTAGACAACAGTGACCATCACCTTTCCAGCCAATAAAACGGTCTTTGTTTTCTTCGGCGCAATTTTACCAGTTGTTATCCATTGCTTTAATTGCTGCTTCAACTCAAGTGTATAGTGGTAGATTCATGTTTCATCCAATTCTCGATTCAAACATCTGTAGTAAGTGAACAACGCGTCGATTCTAGCTGAAATATCGCCAATGCTAGTATGAAAAGTGACACTTTATATTATCGACGTTACCAAATGATTGGTATCACCATATCATAGAATTTACCAAACTTATCAAAAGACCAACATAAATATTTTCTCTTTTTTATGCTTGTATATTAATTGTTTTTTTATTTTCTTATTTTTTTTAAACAACTTACATTTTTACTAGATAGTACAATATATTCAAATAAATCTGAATTAATCGTTTCGTTTCCGTGTACAAGAATAGATATTTTATTCACTCGTATATATGATTGTTCATAAGTGATTTATTTTATTACTTTCTTATGTGTAATAAATTCCATATTTGTTATGCATATATATATATATATATATATATATATATATATGTAATATATATTTATATATGTAATATATATTTATATATGTAATATATATTTATATATATAATATATATTTATATATATAATATATTTTTGTATATATATATATATATATATATATATATATATAATATTTATTTAGGAATGTTTGAACAATTGCATTATACATCTATTTTACACATTTTGTTAATTTTTTAATAATTCGATAGAAGAATTATCCATATATATATATATATATATATATATATATATATATATATATATATATACAGAAGGATGTTATTTTTATGTTATTATATATAATATTATATATATATTTATTGATTTAAAATTATTTTCAATAATGAGTAGCTCATTAATATAATCCTTGTTTATCTTTTCTTCTTAGGTAAATTGTCTGTGATTTGTATAGATGACATAGTTATATCTTATGTCGCATTGTTTCTTCTTCGTTCAAGTTGGTCGCAGTACAATATTCTCCTGTACTTATTATATATACTAACTAGTATATAATCGGTTACAATTAACGGGAAAATAGTAAGAAACATAGAAAGAAAAAACTGTTTATTGGTTTTCACAAAATAATATATTTGAACATAAAAAATACCTAAGAACAAAACTTAACGAATTAAACTTGAAACTTATGAGCTGACAAAGCAGACATTTCTCGTCAGCACAAATTAACATTTCTAGTCAACATAGACTTTGTCCTGCGGACAAAGTGACGAGAAATGTGGGTTTTTATTATATATATATATATATATTAACTAAGATATGGGTCTTGTATTAGGTTTACAAGTTAATTCGACGCCTTTTTTTATATAAAATGAATGTTTATGAAAAAATGGAATATATTGAAATCCTCAAAATAACACCCATTATTTTATATAAATTTCTTCCATCTGTCGGGTAACTGACTAATTCCTTGTCAAAAAGAAGATGGTTTCTTTGATTGGATGAGATCTTAATGCATTTTCGGATCTTTTTTACTGTTTTAGCAATTTTTGCATGTTTTATGCATTACAACACCTTCACTCAAAGTTGAACAAGGAATTGACACAGCTTCGTTAGCATTTTTTTTTCAATTGGAATGCGAAAAGTATACAATGTCTAATATGTTGCTTTTCGAACGCTATCATGTACTCTACTATTTTGTGAGATTATGGTCACTGCTTGGGCAAGATTATAGTGTTTTTAAATGTTAAGGTTGATACTTGAAATCTTAAAATGACAAGAAAATATTTTAATTTAAAAAATGACTTGTGATCAGTTCCATTTAAATACGCAGCTTTAAT
>CM068315.1:11264009-11291509 GCA_034766995.1 Acanthacorydalis orientalis
TGGTGTACGTTCATCGTACACGTTATGTATTTTTTTTCACTCGGTTCGTTCTCCTCCTCACTGCGCGATTTTCTTTAAACATCGCTGGTGGCTGTTCACCCCTGCAGACTGCGTATACTGCCGTTTATTGAACCGACCATCACCCCTCGTAGTCTACATTCAGCGCCGCATACTGAACGACACACGTTTTTGCGATTCTGGCCGATTGCTGCGTCACCTCTACAGCAATCTAACAGAGAACGAATTCCAGATAGCGTATCAGGTGCAAAAGAGATATAGGAACAACAAATCATTCGTAAAAGGTGTGCTTGCCCGTATTTGGTGGTTGGGTTTGTTTAGGTCGACGGCAGTAATACATGAATGCTATATTATATATATATATATATATATATATATATATATATATCCAGTTTTTTACAGTTAATAAATAAATAATTAGATATGCATTGATATTTATAAGTAGACAGTCGAAAATGTAATGGACATGGAAGAAGCGTTCTGTCTTTTTCTTTTCAGTGGTATTTATATAACTGTCATTATTTCTAGATTGCTTTTAACAATATGTTTAAAAATGAGAGAGCTTCAATCAAATTTCTTGTCATACATCATCATTAATAGGTAGATACTATTTGCAGTAATATTTTTAGATTGTAAATTTCAGCTGAAACTCAACAGCGGTTTTATAATTCTACTAGTTTTTTTTTTTTTGAAACGTTTTACAGTTAAGATTTTTTTATTCCATTTTTAAATTGCAATCATGTTTATAATTATTTTTCATGTAACATTTTTATTAAGTGTTTATGGAAAGGTTTTTAGATATTATAGTAACATACAGTCAATAACGATTAAAAAGCTTATACTATGAAACAGTAAAAAAAAGTATAGAATTAATGAAGATTTTGTTAGACTGTAAGAGATTTTATTAAGTATAGGTATTTAAAATTGTATCTAAATTGGAAGCCGTATGATAAGCTTGAAATATATAAATGTATGTATGTTTTAAAAGTAAAACTAAACATTATACAATGTGTGTCTTTATTATACAAGTGTTTTGAATCTTAAATGATTTAATTTTAATACTATTGAAGAGGAGTAATTGACTTAAAAGTGATATAATTAATAACTATAACTAAAGTCTAAAGATTTTTAGTATATTTTACTAATTTAAGAATCAGAAAAGAGTCATTAACCCTGTTTTATTTTAATCTGTTTGAGATTTTGCATAAATTAAAATTTAATATTTAAAATAGCATTTTATTTCTGACCACTTTTTTTGAGAAATGATAATATATAAAATCAAATTTGTAGACAAATTTTATTTGTCTACAAATTATTCATAATGTTTTATTGTTGTTTATATGATTTTGATGGTAATACAATCATCTTCAGAGTGCTAAGCTACAGAAAAATCTTAATCATTAACAAACAAAATTTATTATTAAAAATAACTATTTATAATATTTTTTTTCTGTTTATTTTTTTGGATTGTAATTCTTGTTATATACCAATTTACGTAGAAAAATAGCGAATTTGTGTAAAAAATATCATGTAATTATTACAATATATATCAGATAAATATTCATTTTTTTTAAAAAAAAAGAAATTATTTATATTTTAAAATAACATGGGTATACAGGGACTAATTTAAAAATAAGATCAACAATTCACTATTTCAAAATTAAAGTATTTATATGTTTTTCCGTGTAATTAGTCAGAAAATTAATTTATTAAGAAAAATATTTCCGATGTGATATTTTTTTAATTTCATGTTTTATTTTACATTACAAATGGAAAACTGGGTATTTTAGCAATAAAAATTTCAAAACACTGCGAATAAAAAGGTATTAACACAAAATTGGTTCAAAAATTTCCTTAGCATGTTTTACAAAAAGTGATTTATCTATACTTGTTGAAAATTATGAATATATATATACATATATATATATATATATATAGTCGTACTCAATTATACAGAGCACAAATATAACGAACTAACTATAGACAGCAAATTTTTACATCGATTTTATATCATCATAAAAACACTTGCGAAACATATAACGAGCTCATTTCTACGAATATACTGAACAATTTCATTCTCTAGCTTTTTTCTATTTATCGAATTGTTGATATATCTCATTTTCAATATTAATGTTACAGTTTATTGCTAAGAAACATTAGGTGTTTTAATATTTTAGATGATTATTATGTATGTATGTTATATTTTAAATGTTCTCTTTTTTATTTTTGTGTTATCAATCTGTTATCATTTTAATTAAAATTTTATAACATGTATTAAAGTATTACATAAAGTAATGAATCTATTTATATAGTTTCTAGATTTATACGCGTATACTATTTAAATTTTACATTTATTTATTATTTGATATGCGTATTCCTTTTTAAGATACATAATGATCTTATTATTGGAATTTATATAAAAATATTTATTGTTATAAGTTATTCAATAATACATTGTTAAAATGTGATTGGTTTCATAATATTCGTTATAAACCAGTTTGTATACAAAGTATACACATACACAGATACATATATATATATATATATATATATATATATATATATATATATATATTTTTGTGTATTTAACATTTCTTAAAAAAATACGGAAATTATTTCTACGCATTACGTGAATATAATGACCATTTTAAAAACCAACTGGCTACTAATTATGTACATTAAATCATAAGCGCAACGGTAATATCCAAAAAATCGATATGATAAATCGATAAGTAACTCTTATAAAATCTGCATACTTTTTAAAGATAAGAGCATAGCACTAGTTTCGAAAATCTGTACGTAGTACAAATATAATTATAGGCACTGCTAGTACTTCATTGGGATATTTGCATGCGAAAACGAGTTTTCAACTAACAAATGTCAGTTGATCATGCAAGGAAAATTAAATTCGTTGTCTCCGCACTGTTTATGCAAATTGTCGTATTGAATTTAACGTTGGCCTCCTATTATTCGAACGACTCAAAACATATTCAGTTCATATATATATATATATATATATATATATATATATATATATATATATATATATATATATATATATATATATATATATATATATATATATATATATATAATGAGTAATAACTTGACCACACACAACCATTTTTAGAGATCAAGACATTGTTATGTAAATATTAAAATTTTATATATATATATATATATATATTATATAATATAATATATATTTATATATATAAATAGAATAATATAAATATATATTTTGTATATTTATATATAATATATTTAGTATATTTATAATTATAGATATACAATTATAAATATATATATAAATATTTCACTTTAATTGAATTAATTAAAAAATATCCTGTAATTAAAATTTAATAACTAAAAATGTAATAATAATTAACACTAGATAAATGTCTGTAAAAATTCATGAATTAAACTGCCTCTAATATTTTATTCTAATATAAATATAGGTATATATATATATATATATATATATATATATATATATATAATCAGTGGAAAAGAGAGGCATTCAATTGTACATAATGAAAAATCATGGAAGAGGTCTGTATCCAGTAGTGCATTGACAGAGGCTGACGATTATATATATATATATATATATATACATTGAGTTGGCCAATAAGTAATGTTGGATTTTTTATGAAAGATCTTTTCTGCTATTCTTAAAACAAGACAATTCGAAACATTTAAAACGCATGTACTTTCTTAAAGTGGAGACTTTAACTTGTAGCCCAAAAAAATTATTACATTTAGTTGATAATATTAGAGTTTCATTTGATTTGAAGATGAAGAACGAGAAGATGTATTTTTATGTAATTATGCTTTTTTATTTTCACAAAAGTAAAAATGCAGTACAAACAGCAAAAAAATATTTCTGATGTGCACGTTGACGGTGCTGTGAATGAAAGAATGTTGCAACGATGGTTCAGAAAGTTTCATGTTAGAGATTTTAGTCTTATTGGTGATGAACGCTCTGGCAGACTTACCGAGATTGATAACGATCAAATCTCTTGTCTGATTGAAAATAATCTGCGTTATACCACACAAGAGATTGCTGAAATGTTAAGAATATCGAAATCCAGAGTTGAGAACCATTTGAATCAACTTGGTGGGGTATCCAAATATGATGTTTGTGTTTTGTATAATTTAAACAAAAGAAATTTAGTCGATCGAATTTCGGCTTGCGATTCATTGCTAAAACGCAATAATAGAGAATCATTTTTGAAGCGGATTGTTACTGGAGATGAAAAATGAATTGTCTACAATAATGACACGAAAAAGACATTAGAGTAAATCAGGATCAACCTCGTTAACTTTTCGCAAAGCCTGTTTACACTCCAAGAAAGTAATATTATGTGTATGGTGGGATTGGAAAAGGTTACTGTTTTATGAGTTTCTCCTGCTTAATCAAATCATATTCTGATAAATACTGATCACAGTTGAATAGACTGAAGAACAATATTAAGTAAAAACGACTAGAATTTGCTAATAGGAAAAGAGTAGATTTGCACCAAGATAACACGAGGCCACACGTCTCTTTACAGATTCGACAAAATTGGAGAGAGCTGAATTAGGATGTTTTTATTCATCCACTATATTCACCGGACTTAGCGCCATCAGATTTTTACTTATTTCGTTCTTTGTAAAATTTTCGTAATGGGAAAAATTTTGATTATCTAGAGGCTCGTGAAATGCATGTTTCGAGATTTTTTGCTGAAAAACAACAAATTCTTATAGGATAGTATTATGGAACTGCCTACAAGATACCAAAAATCCATAGATCACAATTGTCAATACATTTTTTCTATCAGTATTTCTAATATTCATGTTTTCAAATATCAAATCTTGTATGACAATTTTTTATTTAAATAAATATGACTTCTAATTTAGTTATTTGATATTTTTATCAATGGACATGTTCTTAATATTTCGTTATAGATATTATAGTATTTATTTTAAAATAATAATCCCGTATCAGAAGAAAAATAGAAAAAATAATTATTTATTTTAATAAAAAGTATAAAAAAACATTTCAGTTATTGACATTAACGACAATAATACGCTTTGTTGAGTAACAATCCGAGCGATAATACATTATTGGATAATAATAGTCGTATTTACTGAAAAAATACATGAATATATTTTATGATAGTCCTTGTAAAAAACATGTATATATATATATATATATATGTGTGTGTGTGTGTATATAAAGATATTTATATAAATTGACATTTCGGTTGTGAATTACCAACTGTGAAAATTCCGCTCAAAATATATTTCCAACTGGCACGTGTATTCGAATGTTACAGATATATACATAACCATATAGGTGTATATTTATCAACTCATACCTATATATATATATATACACGAACAATAGCTAATTCTTGCGTGCGTTCTTTGTTACAAAATCGATATGCAAATGTGCGCGAAGCTTTCCAAAACATTCACATCACAAGTGAGTATATAATCCATCCTCGTTTCCGGAGTAATACGATTAAGTATACCTACCGGACTCTGGTACAGTTCCGGCATCGCATATCATACATTCGTTTATAAAATGTGCTTGCTATAAATTACGGTTTTTGCACATTCATTGTCGCAAACGCAGCAGGACCAAAATACGAAGATCATGTATACGCTCACCGTTACGCTAATTTCTGTACAGAGACTGTCTCGCATAGCACGTTCATCAAATTTGTTTAATTGGCAACGTTACGGCCTATGCAGACACCTGTGTTCTTTGCTCGTTGTTAAGGGGAGGCTCATTTGTTAATATTTAAACAAAGATCATATGTGGGCGTACTGCCTTTCTTGTTAGATAACAATTTATTACTAAATTTAACAGATTTAATCAATTATGACTTGTATTAAATGTCAAGAGGAAAAAATCTACCCACTTAGAGAAAAAAAAGAGTGCTTGATATTATTTTAACTAATTGAGGTAATTTATTCATAAGAAACGCAGATTTAAGAAATTAAATTAGATGAATGAAAGTATCCCGTTCATTTATTTGAAATGTCACGAGTAGAAAAAATTAATTGAATCATGAAAATTTAAACACTAATGTTTTAATTTCGTATATATATATATATATATATATATATATATATATATATATATATAAATTTACGTCTCGTTTTATGTAAATATTTCAGCGTCCTTTTTATTGCAATTTTTCAAATGTTTTATAAACCATAGCAAAAATCTTGACGAAACGATGCTATAAATAGTTCCCTATTATTTTAATATTTACTAAAAAAAATTATAGTGAATTTTAAGAAAAGTTTCTCTTATATAATATACTTATATATATATATATATATATATATATACATATATATTTGTCAGTATGTATTATTTTCCGCAGGAAAATCCACAATATTATTTTTAAATTTGTATTCTGATCTTGTATTTGTATTTAAAGTTTTCTATATGGATCAAATGTATACAGATACATTTAAATTGTATTTTATTTAAATATTTTTATGATACTCTGAAACGAAGAAAAGACTTTTCAAAAAAAGTGTATTTTTTTATTTAATATTGAATATATCAAGTGACTTTCATTCTTATAATTTTTTTTTATTCATGATATTATGATAGATCCTATAGAAATATATATATATATATAATACACATATTTATATATATAACGTGGGTCGTTTGATGTGTGGTAAAATTCTATGATGTAGCACCGAGATTTATTTAGTAACGTCACATCATCGATTGTGACTTTTCAAACTATTATAAGCAAAATTTCAACCAGAAGTTCACTTTCTACAGATGTTTGAAGCGAGCATTGTAGTAGTTGCCGCAAAAATGAAAAACTACAAGTAGGCTTTTTGCGTCAATTCTTCACCGTGGATGAAGCATGGTTCCATCACTACACACCTGAGTCGAAGCAGAGCTCCAAAGTATTGGATAACGACTGGTGAAAGTACGCCGAAAAAGGCGAAGACCGTTTTGTTGGCTGGGAAGGTGATGACCATTGCTTTTTAGGATTTCCAAGGAATCATCCTGATTGACTACTCATCAAAGGGAAAAGCGATAAAAGGAGCCTGTTATGCAACATTATTGGACCATTTGAAATAAGAGATGAAACAAAAACGGCCAGGATTGACTCACAAAAATGTACTCTTTCACCAAGACAACCCATCGTTCTACAAATCGACCATCGCAATAGCAAAATTGCATGAATTAGGCACCGAATTGATTACTCATCCACCTAATTCTCCGAACTTGGCCTCGTACGACTTCCTCTCCTCCCCAAACTTATAAATTTGATTCAGTGAGAAGAAATTCGTTGAATAAGTATGTCATCGCTTCCGTCAATGCGTATTTTGCAGATTAGCTGAACCAAGTGTATAGTCTTTAATGGAGACTAAATCGATTTTTTTTCCAAAAAACGGTGTTTAACTTGCTATTTTACCATATTTATCAAACGACCCACGTATATATTTATATTTATGTATGTATGTGCGTGTATGTGTGTGTATGTATGTGTATGTATGTGTGTATGTTAAAATTAATGAAAATAAATGCGAGAAAAATATAATGTATGCGTTAATTAACACAAGTTACAAATATAATAATATGAATGAAGAGTTTTAAATAAAAATATGTTCACCATATTACAATCAAATAAAAAAACCGATGAATCAGAAAGTCCATAAATAGTAAAATAATGATACTGAAAATATTTTTCGAAATATCTGGAAAACAGATACAGTGATTTGATTATTGAACTCATTGTAAACTGAAACTATTAATTTATTTATAATCTCATCATTATTTTCCTAACTAATTTTCCTATTGAACTGATATACTTTTTGTTTTCGAAAATAAATAGTTTTGAAACTTGAGCTTCTTAAATTTAAAGACTATACAAGTACCAAAACAAGTACACAAAAACCGTGATTTGCGTTATTAATTGATACCAAAGAATACCGACGCAAATCGAAATAATCTGATATATATATATATAATATTTCTATAGGCGTCTTTTAATTCGTTTCATCTACATTAATAATACATGTCATGAAAACTGTAAAAATTGAGCCAAATTGAAATGCATAATGATTAAAATTTTTTAAAAAAGAATTTTTAATTCGTTCATTTCTTGACTGCTATGAATTTTTCCAAAGTTGCTCCTCTAGATGAAGACGTATCTTTTTGGAGATCTTTAAAAATACTTTGAGCTTTCTTTTATATAACTATTTTACTCATTGGAATTCTTCGCTGATTTTGATTTTCAATCCAAATACAAAGTAGGGATTCCATTTTTATTATAAGAGAACTTCTTACTTTTGTAATTCACTTAGATTGCAAAGGAGTGGAAATTTTAGCAAATTCTTTATCTGGTTAGCATCCCAATTACATATTACCACCGTGCTGGCAGGCAAATCAAGAATTATGCAAATATCAATCGCATTCTCCACAAATTTGAAGCCTCTTAAAATCTTCTATTTTAATTCCAAATTAATTTGTTTATGCTTTTTATTTTCACTCATTGTTAATATTTGAATTAAACACACTTTATTAAATACCAAAATGCAGATAAAAAAAATAACAAGACTGATTTACACTAATAACTTTGATGAATCGATCTGTCATGCATAATAAAGATGGAAATAGAAATTAAATGGGGAATTGCTAAAAAATGAAAAAGTAAGTGAGGAATTACTGAAAAAATTAAAAAATCTGTAACAACGCAAATTTGAAACGATTTAACTGTGATTTTGGAGTAATATTAAAAAATAAATACATTATTAACTTGTATGTATTGATGTATAGAAGAGAAGTCATTGATTTATCAAAAATTACAAAATAACTAGAAAGAATTTTATGACTACGTAAAATAAATATAAGAAAATGTACTTGTTATCCAGTAGTGCATTATACAAGTTCTAATGATGGCGATAATAACGCACACATATTCTTATTATCTCTCTCACACGCATATATGTATGGAAAGAGAGAGAGTTAAATATATTTTTATCGAAGTCGCAGAATTTTATAAAAATTGTTAGTTTGTAATATTATATTATAAGAATAATTTTCTATAATAAGTATGTTTGGATTTTTACTGTATTTTGATGTTAAAACGACGGTTTTGTACTATTTTGTTAGTTCTTAAATATTATGTGTTTAATTCCTCGAATAAAAAGATATGACATAGTTAAGTAATTATTACTGGAAATACTTTGTTTATATATATTAAACGATTGTGTTATATCAGTCCTCGAAGCCAAAGTTTTTAATCTGAAATTACTGTGATTATAGGAAATTATATTATTAGAATATTTCATACGTACGTACTTTGATTTGTCATTTTTATATTTTATTTTCATTACGAATAACAGAAAAATGTTTGAAAACTCCATGTAAAATTCCTGTAATATATTTAAATATGTCTAGACTTTCTATTGTGAATTTTATTTCAACAATAAATTAATTATCATTTGTAAAACAATATCAATAACTTCTAAAACATATAAAAGCACTTTCAGGCACTCAACATCATTTGATCGTGGGAATACAGGAATACGTATGCTGGCTCGTTCGTGAAAACGTATCTCGCTCTAAAATAATTTGTTGCGTGAGTACTACTCGACCTGTGCAAAATAATCTGAGACGCGACATCGGCCATTCCCACATACATATTGTTCTCTGAACGTTGCTCTACAATGAATCTGATACGAATTCACAATAATAACAACATACGATCCTTTTCGCGGATGAATAGCATGAAAGGTGTACCTCTTAAGTCTGGCCAGTTTCATAATAATATTATATAGAATGTGATCAAACACGGATTGTTTACACGACACACAACATTCAAATGATTGTCGTTCACAGTCTGTTCGTCGGGATACATCATAACTACGTAGGTGTGTGTGTGTGTGTACATAAAGGCCACTTTGATCTGCCTGTGTGTACGTAAATACTACAATATGAATCCATGTTGAGATTTATATTGAAATATGGTCCTGTTTTAGTTTGATATACGCGTTATAATCTGACATTGAGGACATAAGGACAAAATGTTAATTATTGAATGGTATGAGTATTATTTAAACTAAGATTTATACTCACAAGCACCGACACATACACACTGATATATATATATATATATATATATATATATATATATATATATATATATATACATATTATATATTAAGTTGATGCAGAATTAATTGCGGTTTTTATATATCGACTATAAAGACACATATATCAGTTAAAAAATATATTTATTAATCAAAATAGAGACCATTGGCCTACACAAATTTCTCCCAACAAATTTGTTAAAAAATGTTTTAAAAAAATGATAACCTGTCGGAGAGAGATCCGAAAAATAAGATGGGTGAGGTAAGGTTTCATAATCCTGTTCATATAATTTTTTTAAAGTCATTTGTAAGCCGTGTGGTTGGACGTTGTCATGAAGAATAATTGGCCTTCATCGATTGACTAATTCTGGCCGTACATGTAACTTTTCATTCATTGTTTCAATTCCTTGTCAATATTTTTTTGCTGTTATTTCATCAGGATTTAAGAAGTTGTAGTGAATGATGTCACTTGCCGATCACCAAACAGTGACCATACTGTTTTTTTATGAAGTTCGATTTAGGAAACTGTTTTGGTGGTTCTCCTCGGTCTAGTCACTGTGATGAACGTTTCCGATTGTTGTAGACTCCATTTTTCGTCACTTATGAGAATGTGATCAAGAAGAGATAATTTTTGATACACAAAAGAAGCACAGAGAAGGCTTTGTATCACTGAATTATTTGATGTTCGTTTAATTCATACGACACCCATTTATTCACTTTTCTTGTTTTTCCAATTAGGCTCAAATGTCAAATAACTGTTGAATGATCAACATTGAGTTCTTCTGCAACCTCTCGAGGTCTTTATGTGGGTTCGCTTCAATAATGGTTCTTAATCATCATTGTCTATAGTTGAAGGACGTTCACGACCCTCCTCATCATCAAGGCTTTCGTCTCCATTACGGAATTTTTGGAACAAGTATTGAGCTGTATGTTAACTAATTGAGTCTTCGCCAAAAACATTTGATATCTTGACTAATTTCTGTTGCTTTACGTTCCAACTTAAACTCATACAATAAAACCACGCGAATTTCTTTTTTTGCATGACTAATTTAAGAGGCTATATTCAACACTACTAAAGAATGAAAGCAATAGGCACAAGTTGAAGTCAGTAGTGATAATTTCATTGTTTACAATGATGTATCACATGACTATAACAAAAGATAACGGTAACTAAAAAAATGGGAGACAAACTTGAAATGATAAAAACCTTTTAATTTTTCCACTAACCTTATATATATATATATATATATATATATATATATATAATATTAAATATCGGATTTGAAATAGTTACTTATCTGTTTTATTTAATACTAATAAAAAAATAATATTTTGTCTATAGTTTAAATATTGTGAAAAAGTTCTATAATATACAAATATATATATACATATATATATATATATATATATTACATATATAATTTTAATATTGTAAACTTTGTAAAATATTAATCATCGTTCCTGTCTCCAATAGATGTTACTTATCATAGAAATAAAGAGAAATAAAAACCTAATTGGACAAGAATAGGAAAATAAACTGTGTGCATGGTATTGTACATGTTCTACCTGCCTGCTGAATGTCTTAATTTTTTGGAGGATCAGCTTTATGTTCGTTTTATTATAGCAAACTCAAATGAATCGTAAATTTTTTTATTGACCAGTGAGTTAATCACGTGTAAAACCAAGTATATTGTGGATGGACAATCAAAAAATACCTTCTAAGCTGAATACAAGTTTCAATTTAATGAATCTATTTAAAATAGTCTGGTGTTAATTAGTATAACAGAAAAAGCGAAATAAAAGATATGTTTCAATATAAAAAAATAGATTTATTTAACGTTTGAACATGCTTTCGCTATGATGAAAATAATGAATGTAATTTACTTGTGTGGTTCATAAATGATCTAGCATACTCTCTCTCTCTCTATATATATATACAAGGGGGCTTCGCCTCCTGCTTGCTGCGCTCGTCTACCCCCGGGCTCGCTGTGCTCGCTTACTTGTCAATTATAAACCTCTACATGTAACAGAATTAAACAATAAATATATTTTTTAAAACTCATTTATGTCTATATAATCATTATCATAGACTCGCATGTTACTGTTTATATATGAGATAAATATACTTGGATATCACGAAACCTCCATGTCATAAATGAATAAGTCGACGTCATCGAATTTTTTGTGAATGATTTTGATTTTATATATATATATATATATAATGATTGATTTTATTAATTTATAAAAATAAAATTTAATGAATATTTAACCATTATATCTATTTAATCGACATTTTTTGTTAAATTAAGCAAACTGTAGAAATACTAGACACTTTTTTATCATTTCACAATAGACTGTTTTCAACAGATTTATAAATACAGATATTCTTTGTATTATTTTCATTATAATACAATTTTTTTATAGAATTGTCATTGAGATAATCTATATCGAAGCGATTTATGCTAGTTTAAAAATTAAACTTATATAGCTTTGACTTGAAAAAAATATTCCATAAATTTGAAGAAATTACCTCGCTGTTAAACTAATACTAAATATGTACAAATTGTATGCAAGAACGATAAAAGATGAATTTCCAAAAATCAGAATAGAAGTACAAAAGTGCTGTAAATGTCTGAATAAAGAAGAAATTACTGGAAATACTTCTACATGGATTATAAAGAATAATGAATGTTTGTTAACATTTTATCAGAAACAGAGAAAATAACGAAGAATTTCTGGAAATGAGAAGAGGAATAAAAAGAATTTAGAGTATAAATAAAAAATTTTTCATAATATTGACCAAATACATTAATAGAGATCCGGCCGGATGACGAAAATTCATCATTTCACAGCCAATTACCAACGGCCAAATGACTGCCGTTTTTTTTAAAAATCAAAATAAATTAAAATGAAATTTTTACCAAACAGATATTTCTATGCAAAAATTATTTTTTTGGCTTTAGTTGCGTCACATAACTTAAAACAAATGTATTTAAAAATGTATTACTTACAGAAATATTTTATTCAAAGATAGAGCGCTTGTGTGTACGGATATTTAAAAAATTGCAAGATTATTTTAGTTTATTTATTTTCTTCCTATTTATCTATTTTTCCTAATAATAAAATATAACTAAAATGGAGAGAGAAAAAGAGTTAGAAAGAATTTGTGCATATAATTATCTGAGTGTATTAATGACATTGTAGATCTTGTAAATTGTAATTTTGATAGTGACGATAGCGCTGATAGTGATATTAAATTTCTTATCACGTTATTCCTTCCCACGTTTCATTCCTTTACATTTTAGTGATTATTCAAGTGATAGTGATTTTGAAGATGCTATCCCTTGGGAAATAGCGATGCTAAAAACGCCGGCCGGATATGTGTTAAGATAAAAGCTCAGAAAAAACATATATTTTTTTCTTAGTTGTTCGTTGAATAATCACTTGTTGACCAACAAGGTATCAACTCCCACTATGTATCATAGGTAATTCAGTAGTAATTATTTTTGGGAATCATTGTAATGTTATAGTTTCTTGTAGATTAATTTATCAGTAAAACAACACGTTGCAATGACGGTTTTTCCCAGTGATACGATTTTTTTAAAAAAATAATTACCAGAGAAACGGCTGTAGCTGCGTGGGTACTTTGATATCTCCTGGGAAATTGTACCTGAGTGAATCAACAACAAGTCTTTCTTCAAAGTGCTATTAAGACAAACTCATTATTATTGCGAAGAAATATCGAGAATCCAAGTAATTGATTCGAGTGAATAAATTAAAGCATGTTGAAGTAATTATTTATAAAGCATGTTGAAGTAAAACAGGCTTATATTACAGTTTTCTTTTTAATGTTTCATTATATAGGACATATCGACAGATGAATATAATTATTAATAATAGAATTTAATGATATCGTCCATAACAAAACGTTTGATTTAAATAATATAATTAAATAATTAATAAAAAATATTAACATAATTTTAATTTTACAGTTTTCAATGATAAAACGATACATGTATAACTCCTTTTAAATATTAAATAAAAAATACATTACATCATTTTAAATTTAATAAAATGTATATCCAAAAGCACTTTGATATTTATATCATGATTCAGGCATCTATTTAATTTATTTGAAATTAACTCGAAATCTTTCTGTATCCACAATACAATACAGTATGATAATCGTATTTATCAACACGTTTATTAACAAATTCCGTTTCGTGTAACGAACATTTCGGAGAACATCGTTATTTTCTATTTTAATTTATAGGCGCGCACATACACTTTTCGGTGTATAAATAAACATATACACACACATATATGTATATATATATATATATATGTATATATATATATATATATATATATATGTATACCTAGATGTTTCGAAAATGTAAGCGGTATGGAACTGACACGTGTTCGAGAAACGAAAATTCTGTGCTAAATTTGATATTTGTATTATAATCGTTAAAAGAGATGTCTGAAAGCATTATATACAGATTAATGAAATATTATGAATGTGATGGGCGGAAATGTGATATTTATACGATCATGTAATTTTCTTTGTCCTCGTATGACGTATATAATGTTTTATATATTTGATAGTATTAAAATTATAAATATTTCGATACAAGTTTAATATGTGTAAGTATATATATATATATATATATATATATATATATATATATATATATATATATATACATATATATATATATATATATATATATATATATATATATATATATATATATATATAGTAAAAATTAATTATAACGAACTTGTTTTACAAATATACCGAGAAAAATTTTTATTATTTATGAACTTGTCTAATTGACACTAAACTCAATTTTTACAATAAATAGCAGTTAACTTATCTGTTCACCTCCAAATTTTGAATTGTCTTTATTACTATTTTTTCAAATAAAGCTGTTTGTAAATTGAAACCTAAAATCTGTTTATATAATAAATTAACTGTTGAATACGTTTATATTCTTTTTAGATATTTATTCTTATTTAATTTATATATATATATATATATATATATATATATATATATCATCTTTTTCGCCACTTGGAATATTATTTAAGAAATAAAAAATTCCAAAACCAAACAGAAGTGATTCAAGGATTCGAAGACTTTATAAGCTCTAAAAATGTCGATTTTTATAACAATGGGATAAACAATCTAATTTTTCATTGGCAAAAGACCATTGAAGCTGTTAGAGTTTATTTTGATTAGATATATTTTCTTTGGTTAAAAATATTGCGTTTTAATTCTCACCTACAAATTCCGCAATTTCATATGTTACACCCTAATATATATATATATATATATATATATATATATATATATATATATATATATATATATTTATATGTATGTATCCAATTATTATTTAGATGTAATTATTTAATTGAATAACATTTTTCCAAAACAACTTGTTTTGGTTTCTTTTCATTATATTATTTGAACTAAGCTTCATTTACTAATAATTACTTTTAAGTATCTTAAATTATTTATTTATATACGTATATCCTATCTGTATGCATATTCCATACGTTCATTTTAATCTATATTTAAGTTTAGTACATGTTCAGATCTAATATTATTTGATCTAAATATGTTTGACAGCCACATTCTTATTGAAAAATAACAGATGTCATCAATCATAAATTTAAATTATATATATATATATATATATATATATATATATATATATATATAATATACTATATTTAAATTATTTATATTATATATATATATATATATATATATATATATATATATATATACACTTTTGTATATGTAGTTTTGTATTAAAATGTATAAAATTAGATTGGTTTCTTACATTGACCGTTGAAATATTTCGACTGAATGAAACTACCATAAAGATGTGCTGAAAGTCGAATATCTTCGTTGAAATTTATAACTTTAAACGTCTATTTCAATCGAAATATAATATAAAAACTTCGGAGACGTCTGCACGAAAATAGACATTCGATAAGAATGTCTTATTTCTATTCCGATATATCTCTGATGTGATCCGATTTATTTGTCAAAATCGTTTTAATTTTGATCGGTTAACATTCTGTATTTGTATAATATACGAGTATAATGCATTTATATGTAAGTTTAATTATACGTAATTATTTTTAGGCACTTCTGTTTTTCTCATTCTCTTCATTTCTCATTAAGCATATATATATATATATATATATATATATATATATATATATATATATATATATATACATATATACATATATATATCTACGTGATTCTGTGATTGGGTGTATTATTCAGACCAGAATAATAATGAATGTATTTGAAAATTATTGTATTGTTTTGTTGTATGCGCTATGTTGGAAAGATATTATTTTAATAGTTAAATTCAAAAGCAACCACAAATAAAATTTTATTTTATTCTTTCAAAAAAAAGTTTAATCTACTAAAAACTGTATTCAAAAATACTACATTTTAATTTCACAAATAATACTTCAACATTGTTTTAAGTTGACACTTAGTATGTAGAAAAGTACAAATTTAATGAAAATATAAATTGATATCCAAAATGTGTACATAATGGGATATTTTTTGTCGTTCACTAATGCCGTCTAGAAAATGTTATTAGCCTTGATGGAGGGCCGAGGTTCGTCCGGACGTCAACGATATTAATCCTGGACGCTGATATCCTTTCACTTAAATTTTCAACAACTAAAATAGCTTAGACATTATTTACAGAGTCGCCGTAACGCTTCAAGTAAACATTATTTTCTGACATCGTAACATTTGTTTAAAATTTAAACGTGCTTGTAAATAAATTATGTTTACCGAAATGTCTGCGAGCGGAATTCATTTTATATTGAGAGAATTTTATTGGACGGTGAATAAATATTTGTAGATCAAATAAAAATATTGTTTTAATTATGCAAAAAACAACAATGTGTTTTATAATTTTCATATTATAACATACTTTTACAGGAAATAATTGTCATAAAAATAAAGATTGTCTCATAACTAATTATATGTTCATGTATATTTCAAGTACTACATTTTTGTTATAAATATATTTTAACCTATTATAAAAAATTCAATATTTCGAAAGAGTAAAATGCATTTTCACAAATTATTTCTTTTTTACCACACAAACCCCACCAAATTTGTCGATAAAAAATATTCAATAAATTATTATTAATTATTTTCGTTTGTCGATTATGAGCATTTCGATGGCAACATAAGCGCCACACGAAAATAATCAATAATAATTTATTGATTATTTTTATCAACAAATTGTGTGTGGTTTGTGGTGCGAAAAAGATATCATTTGTGAAAATATATGTGTTTTATCGAATTTTTTGGTGTGGTTTGTGAAGTAAAAAAAGAATTTATTTGTGAATTTAAATTTAATTAAAATGCCAGAACTGTTATTGTTATTTAAAGATATGTTATTGGAATATAACTATATCTATATCAACAGTAAGCAGCCTCTGTCAATCCACTGTTAGATAAAGGTCTCTTCCATGATTTTCTATTTTGTATGATTGAATGTCTCTTTCAGTGGTTTCCAATAAAAATTTTAATTTCCTTATTCCCATCTCTTCATTGGTCTTTTCTTATTTATTTTTTTTTTATATTTTTTTGGTCCCCAGTCAATAATTTCTCTTATCCATCGGTTGTTTTCTCTTCTTGCAAAATGCCCAGCTCATTTCCATTTCAGAGTCTTTACTCTTCTTATTATATCTGTAACTCTTGTCTGTTTTCGTATCAATTCTATTCTTTTCCTATCTCTTTTTGTTATTCCTAGCATCCCTCTTTCTATATTTCTCCGTTTTTTGGAGTCTGAATGATTTCGGAGTTAAGCACCTATATTTTTCTGCCGTTAGTAAGGACCGGTAGTATACATTGATCAAATATTTTTTTCTTCAGACAGAGTGAGATTGTTGATTTACATATCCAAGCATTTCATCCTAATGAGCTCCATCCCATTTTTATTCTCCTGTTTACTTCTTCAATGAATGATGCATCTTTGCTGATAAGCTGGTCTAGGTGGACATACTTCGTAACTTCTTCTATTGCTGTTCCTTCTATTTCAATTTTCTTCTGGCAGACAAACGCATTGAACAGCACTTTGCGTGGTTCATGTTTAGGTCAATTTTTGACTGGAATTCTTTTATCTTCTTTTGTACTTTTTCCGGAATACTTACAAAGATAACGATATCATCAGCAAATCGGAGGTCATGTAAGCCTTCCCTGTTATTTTAATTTCTTTGTCCTCCCAGTCGAGCGATTTGAATCCTTCTTTTAAGACCACAGAAAATAATTTCGGAAAAATTGCATCTCCCTATCTTATACCTTTCTCGATTTTTATCTTTTTTATTTTTTCTTGTAGCTTCACCGTCATGGTTGTATTCTTGTAGATGCTATCAAGCAACTCGATCTATGTGTCCTCTGTCCTGGCTATTCAATGCAGATATGACCGATAATGTAGTAATAGAGTTGAAAGCCTCTTCATAGTCTATAAATCCAAGTCTGACTGGTATTTGGCTAATTAATTCCCTCACTACATAGATGTGATCCATTATACTGATTCCGCTTCAAAATCCTGCTTGTTCCTCTCGTTGAGAGAAATCTAGCTGCGTTTGTAGACCTTTTGAAATTATTTTTGTGAAGATCTTATATATTGTAGGTAGTAGACTGATTAGCTGGTTAATCTTCAAATCCTCTTTATTTTCTTTCTTGTGTAGAAGAATTACGGTGGCTTCGTTCCTTTTTTCTAGGATAGTTATTTTGTCTATACACGATATGGATATGTTGTCGAGAACTGTTTCAGTTTTTTCTCCTAACAGTTTGAAAATGTCTATTAATCCATCATTCACTACTGCTCTTCAATTTTTCATATTATTTATTGCATATGGTACCTTTTTGTATAGGTGGAACACATTGTTTTATAAATACTCTATCCTTGTTTTCTTCATTACATGTACTTTTGTATAGCCTAGTGTAGAATTCTTTTACCCTCTTAATGATTGATGTTTTGTTAAATATTCTACTGCATTTCTATGATTTCAGAGCAGTTATATGCTCTTTATATATATATATATATATATATATATATATATATATATATATATATATATATATATATATATATATATATATATAAACAATACAAATTCAGTGCATGACAAGTACATTAAAATTCATTTTTATTTATATTGAATAACAAATTGTACAAATTCTATAAAAGTTATCAATGAAAATAATATATTAATTTCCTTTTAATAATTTCAAAAAGAATAGCATAATAAACAAACAAAACAAATATGTTAAAACGACACGTACACATATTTTTAAATAATACACGACGTATCTAAAATAATATTATCGGTATTTTTAACATTCATAATGGTCAATATTTTCGTAAAAAAAACTGAAAAAACATTAAAAGAATTTTAAACATTTCCAAACATTTTTTTATTTAAATGCGAATGATATATAAATTCGAATATGATCTGAAAAAAAGTTTCACGAAGTACTTTCAGTTTCAATGGAGATTCCGGATATTATAATAGTTTATATAAGATTCGAAGCACACTTTTTCCAATAAAAACATACAATAAAAACAAACTGATGTTTCTTTTAAATATCATCAGTTTCTTTCTTGAATGTATTATTTATTGTATGAGAAAGAAAACGATATTTCATTTAAATGAGAATTTTTGTGAAACTGATTTTTTATATGACGTATCTTGTTGTTTGTAAAATGAATATATTGATTGTTCAATTAAATTAAATACCTGGCATTCTGAATATAAATATAAAATTATTCAATCTAGCAAACTTTATATATATATATATATATATATATATATATATATATATATATTGTTTTTTTATCTGATCATAAATTGAATACATATAATAAATCATAAATTTATATTTTTTTGTTTTTTAAATAAAAATCTAGAAAATCTTGCACAAATAACTAATTTTTTCACAAACCAGAAAAAAATTCTTAAGGTTTGTGTAATAGGAATTCATTTGTGAAAATGAATGTATCTTCAATATTAGAACTGATTAGGTTAAATCGGTAAAAAATATTTTTTTTTCCGATAAAAATAAATAATATGAAAATATTTTTTGTTAAGAATTTAAATTTGCACAATTTTATTAAAGACCAGTCTCAATCTATAAACGTTACTTATGGTTTTTATTTTAGAATGAGCAAGTTAAAGTATAACAAATAATTATGAAGAGAAACGCATGGAATTAAAAAAATCTAAAAATCTTGTTATAAATAATTATTAAAAATATTTTTCGAGATTAAAATGGGATAGTGCATGCGTACCACACGACGCCGACTCCAGCTAGCGTCGTATTGCCTCTCTTACCCAATTCCGACTCTCACCTCCAAGTGGTTAACCCTGGTAACCTCACTCAAGATCGGATAGCCCCGACGGTGAGAGGGGTCAAGGCTAGCAAGAGCGGGATAATGGTCCTCCAAAATTAGGTTAAATATGGAGTTAACAACATCCATCTTGTAAAACAACGAACGTTTCAAAACCTCAAAATAAGCCTCCAACACTGGATGGATGTAACGGAAAACAACCACTACTGTGGAATTTGGATTTATAAATAATGTAGAGAAGAATACAGTGGAACTGTTGGAAGTACAGAACTGGAGAATGACTACTAGGGAGAGGAATGTCTGGAGATAGAAAATTGAGGAGGCCAAGGGTTAATTTGGGCTGTGGTGCTATCGAAAAAAAAGAAAAATATTTTTCACTTCGTCAAAAATGATTAAATGACACAAACAGTGTAATATGATTAAAAATAGAATTTACAAATCTGTAAATATTATAATACGTTTCTTAAACAATGGACTTTTTAACAACTGGCTACACAATTAGGCGGAGGATCACAATTATTATAAAGAAGAGTCGCTGTTTAATATGATTGATTTTTTTTAAAAAAAATAAATATAAAAATGTAAATAAAAGCACCTTTTTTATATTAAAAATTGGTGATTACCGTTTGAAAGTTAATATAGAACTGACAACGGGAATGGTTATTTTTACTATAAAATTTAGATTTTAAAAATATGCTGATCGTTCACATTACGATTAAGCTATACAAGAAAATTTTATATATTTTAAAAATTTTATTCATTAATCGGATTTTAGATATTAAAAGCTATGAAACTATTGATTATAATTCAATTTAATCCTCATTAATTTTATTTATGAGAGAAGAGATATGCAGTCGCCGCCATTCATTTAAATTTTACATGATTTGTGTACTAAAAAATTTGAAAACTACAATATCCACACATATGTTCTATTTGTTTAATATAACAGGATTTATTAAACTAACTATGCTAGAAAATAGTAACAATCTTTCGTAATTAATTAGGAAATATACAGTATTTTAATTAGATATTTATATATATATATATATATATATAACATTTTACATTTTATACAAAACAATTGTTCATATTTTTGGTAAGGGAAATTTAATTCCTGGATCTTTCCATTCTGTTTATTATAAAGATTTACTTTTGGTTTCAATAAATAAATTCAATAAAAAGTACACGCACATACACACACACACACACATATATATATATATATATATATACATATATATATATATATATATATATACATATATATATATACCCATATGCTTCTTTTAATTTCCCATGAAACACCATACGTGTATAGGTGATCGTATATTCGTTTCTTACCCTTGTTCAGTCGTTGAACCCCTCCATGTAAATTAGGTAACCGCACCACGCAACTAAAATATTGAGTCATATATATATATATATATATATATATATATATATATATATATATATATAATGTATATAATGTAAATATATACTTCATAAGAACCTATGTATGCCATCTCATGATTTTCTGTATGTGGCCTTAACGTGCCGAATCTTGATTTCATGTTGAAATCACGTTTTATCGAACTTACGTACGACACTCAATATAATCATTTATCACACTGACCAGTTTTAATATCATAAAATAATTCTGAACTCATAGTATGTTGTTGTCATTTTTCTTTTCTTTTTACTTGAATATATTTCCTGAACCAACGATTCATTTGAAAAATTTCTTTTTAAGCGCAGCTGTACGTTTCTGTTACATACTTTATTTTGATAAGAATCAATAAGGGCTGGGTTTTTCCTCACGTTTCAAGTTTTCTCAACTAGAAAATTGCATAAATAGCTTTTACATAAATCGATAAAGTGGAAATAATTCCAAATTATAAATGAATTTGACTGAGAATAATACAATATATGGATAGTGTTTCAGGTGCCTTTCGTACTGTTAGATATATTTTTATAAATAATATCTAACTAGCATTCATTTTATACCTTAAAATATTTATTAATACAGATAATTTACTGTCATTAATGTTACTTAATTTATTTATATTCTTTTGATAATCAACTTGAAGGCATTTTTCACTGAGAACATTTTTACAGTTAAACAATAGATTGATTAATTATAAGTTCATTTAAGTAGTATATTAAAAAATACACATATTATTATAGTTACTTGACCCTTTGTTAATTGAATTTTTAGGTTAATAGAAAAATAATTTCGGTTTTTCTTTTTTCAATTCTGACCTTATTTTTTTTAAATGAAAGTGTCATTTCATCGTGTTCATTTAATTTCATTTTAAAGTGCATTTCTCGATCTATATTTTGATAACATCGACTTTGGTTTTATTATTAATTTTTCTTCAAATTGGGCTGTTGAATTACATATGGAAGAGAAGCGAATAGGAGCATTTTTTGAGTTCAAAACGGACAATAAAACAGTAGGAACTGCTCGTAAACTGAACGACATTTTTGGTGTGGGTACTGTTAAGGAACATACGGTGCAATGGTGGTTTCAAAAATTTCGTGCTGAAGACGAGAGCCTTGAAGTTGAAGAATGTCGTGGACGTCCTTCCTTAATTCATAACGTCCAACTAAAAAAGTCGGTTAAATCAGAACTACGCATAATAATTCGAGAGGTTGCACAAAATTTAACCGTTAGTCATCCAACAGTTCTGAACCGCAAATAGAAAAATGTATATGAATTTAAAGGTCATAAACCGCAATTATTTCACTACCAACCTAATATTAAAAAATACACATATTATTGATTAGATTTACTTAAATCTTTAATTATTGAATTAATATAATATAAAAAATGAAACAATGTAAAAGGATATTATTCAAAAATACAAGTTAAATGGTTTTTTTTCAAAAAATGGAAATGTCATAACATTTTTTTATTTCGAATAACAAATATCCGTGAGATAAATGATAAATCATTAAATATTTAATATCAGTTTTCATTTATATAACTTTGAAGTCTCGATAATATATAATTGATTAAAATTCATATAGTAATTAACGTTTAGAAAAAAAAATAGAAAAAAACAAGTATAAAAATATTTATATATACTCATACCAAACGTAGTAAAATTCTACAGTTTTTAAAAATGGATTTATGAAATATATCTTTATTTAATAATTTTTATTGTAATCAAAACAATAATAATATCTTGTTAATACATTAAATTTACAGAATTATTTGTTCAATGATAATAATACTCGATTAAACATTTCACCAATAAATTTTCCACAACCTCACAAATCATGCACTTTTTTATGATGAAAAAGTTCAATAACTGATTATTGTGGTGTCTGATTGCGGTGCTGTTAATATTTGTATGCTATAGCGCTCTAAAGATGTTGGTATCGATATCTAAAGATGTATATGTAATTATCAATATTTAATTGTTAAATTTTTTGGTGATAAACATTTTTGTGGTTATGAATGAGTGAAAAATCTAGTTTTTAAAATGAATTCATCTCTCCTTACAAAACCAAGAACTATTTTCTATTGAACTATTTTCATTATAAAATATATAAAATAAGGAAATTTATAAAATAATTATATCATTACAATACATAAATTAAAATATTATTCGTCAATTTTAGATAATTTACATAAATTAGTTCAATAATATACAAAATAAATTTTCATTTATTAAAAAATTTGAAATGTAGAATGTTAAGAAATTATAATATTATAAAACTTAAATATTAAAGATAAATCAAAATTATATTTGATAAAAGTTTCTCTTTCTTTAAAACGCATAAAAAATAATTTGAACCGATATTTAAATTATTTTATAATATAAATAATATATTTAAATTATATAATATTTTATTTTATTATATTTATTTTATAATATAAATAGATATTTAAATTATTTTATAATCAGGACTTACAATTGTATGTTTTTATACCTGTGATCACATTGTATTTTGTCCTCTTGGCCTTCATCCTTTTGGATCAGTTAAGTGTCTGTTATCTGCCATTATTGTTGGCACGATTGTTAGGTAAATCAAAACTGATTACAAGGAAAATATTAAAAAGTCTTCAACATCTATCTAATGATGGCATTCGTTCAAAAACTAGAGGTGGAGAACAAACACTTACCTGGTTCAAAAGGATAAATTCCAATAGGAAAGTATCGAATTATTCTACTATCTTAATTATATTATTTTATATTGATGGACGACAATATATGATATATTTATATTATTGTACAATTAAAATGATTCGATATGAAGTCAAACAGATATCCTCAAACATACTGAAACTAGTTTGTAAATTATTTATTGGATAAAAAGAATTAAACGTCAAATACGTTCCAGAACATGGGCAAAAATTAATATATTTTTACAGTATTTCTCAAATAAACAGATTTTTTTATTAAATAAGTAAAAATCCATTTCCTAACACTTACACAGAAAAATCATTATTCAGTACTTTAACTATTTGAAGATGATGCATGGTTTATTTGTCCATACTTTATGTATTTCCATTAAAATGAGATTAATTAATTATAAAAAAATGTTCAATATTCAGTTATTGAAAATTAACTTCTTGACATTCAAAGACGTCTCTAATACGTCATGTATTTCTTATGCCATTGTAAATATTCACGTCTCTGCGACAGACGCAGATTTAATTTGCTTTAGTTTAGCTACAAAGCAAATATTAAAAAGAAATAGTTATATGCATTCATTGTTAAAGTATGAATCATAGAAACGAACCCTGCAACATCTCTGTTTTGAATTTGTACAAAAGTGACGGTAAAAGTCAAATAGGTTATTCGAGTGAGGGCACATTTTCCTGAACAAATACCTCCACTAGCGAGAAGCAACACACTGATAGATGTCACGTGTGCTCAAAAAATAATATAAAAAGTGAAACGACTTGGCAGTGCAAAAAATGTCAATTACATCTACATTTATCAGAATGTTTCGAAAAGTTTCATACACTACAGAACTATTGAATTATTGTTTAATTTGTTATTTAATTATTCTTTATTAATTTTGATTATTAGTATTGAATTATAATATTTAGCAATGTATAAATATTCTTTTCTTTGTTAAGCTTACACAAATGTTAAGCTGAAAAATAAATAGTATTTTTTGGTCATATTGAATTTCAGTTAATTCGTTTGTCAAGAGATTAAAAAATATTTATATATACATACATACATATATACATGTATGTATAAACTAATAACTAAATTTTTGAATATATATATATATATATATATATTATTTTAATTTATAAAATATTCATACTGAAATATTATAAATATATCTATAACATGTTCACGGTGTTAAGTATTGTAAATTTATGAAAATGTTAAATTTGATAAGAAAACTATAATTTATTACAATAATACAGTTGATTATATATATATATATAATTTATATGTAAACACTTTAATTAATACAAAATATAACATATATTCGTTGTAGTCGCATGTAACACCGAAACATACTCTCATTGTAATTTAAATGAATTTAATTGTAATTTTCGCGAATGGTATCCGTGATACTTCATCCGGCTGCAAATTCATATTTTTATGATTAATTACCATTGAAAGACCATTTAATCATGATTGATCTGTTGCGGAACGTAAGTAAATTTTCAGGCTGCCGTTTTATGTATAATACGTGTGTGTATGTTTGTGTGAAAATTGATGCGTACAGGCCGGGTAACAGCGAAATTATTGATGTTTCAGTGTAAATTGTGCGCTACATTCTATATAAATATAGTGTGTGAAAGTCTATGTGTGAGAGTAGTTTTTGTTTTTTAAAACTCATCATTTTGTTTTCTATCAGTTTGTGTACTTTATTGATGATGTTTTAATGGATTGTAGACCATATTTTGCATATTTTAGTTAGTAACTTTACATGCTATTCATAATTTTTTACTTTGATGCGCTTATTGTTGAATAATTAATGAGTGTACAAAGATATATATATATATATATATATAATGCATTTTTTTCTTTTAATTAACACTAATTAGTAATTACAAGCATCCATTATAAATAAGTATAGATTAGAACAACTCCATTTTAATTAAATGATAACTAATTTTAATTATTTCACGGACTTACTGGCAATCTTTTTCCAATTTTTAGTTTTTTCTACATATACTATATATATATATATATATCTCAATATATATATATATATATATATATATATATCTCATATATATATATATATATATATATATCTCAATATATATATATATATATATATATATATATATATATATATATATACATAAATCTTAATTAAATTAGTATCTTACTAGGATCGTTTAATAAGTATGGTAAAAAAAGCAAGTTAAACACCGTTTTTTTGGAAAAAATCGATTTTATTTTTCAACATAGTCTCCATTGAGGGTTATACACTTGATCCACCTAGTTTCCAAATTTTTCATCTCGTAGCAAAAGTAGATTTCTCAAAGTCTGCAAAATATGCATTGATGGTGGCGATGGTATCATCATTCGATGAAAAGTTCTTTCCTCCGAGCCAAATTTTCAAGTTTGGAAAGAGGAAGAAGTCTCACGATGTCAAGTCCGGAGAATAAGGTGGATGAAGAATCAATTCAAAGACTGATTCTTGCAATTTTGCCATTGAGATAGTCGATTTGTGAGATGGCACATTGTCCTGGTGAAAGTATACTTTTTGTGTGCCAATCTTGGCAGCTTTTGTTTCAGCTCTTTTTCCAAACTGTCCAATAATGTTGCATAATAGGCTCCTTTTATCGGTTTTCTCTTCGTTAAGTAGTCGTTCAGGATTATTTCTTAGCAATCGTAGAAAACAGTGGCCATCACCTTTCCAGCTGACAAAAGGGTCTTCGTTTTCTTCGGCGCACTTTCACCAGTCTTTATCCACTGCTTTGACAGCTGCTTCGACTCAGGTGTATAGTGGTGGATTTATGTTTCATCC
>CM068315.1:11296509-11476509 GCA_034766995.1 Acanthacorydalis orientalis
TATTCAGTCTGAAATGTGTTGAAAAAAATACACTGCTTATATATCTAATAAAAAATATATCTCTGTTTAATATTCCAACACAATTTTCGTGATTCTTTTATAAAAAAAATGAACAAACTATGTATGTTTCATTTAACTTCAAGTATAGAAATCTAAATTGTTTTATGTTCAAAAAAATGAATGAACAATCTAAGAAAATCAGTTATAAAAATTCAACTGAGTCACATTATATGGATATCATATTTAATCATAATTCTAATAATCAATGTTATAAAAAAACTAAAATGAATCATACCATTTTTTTTAAATTGGATTTTCTAATACACATTTTTTTTATAATAATTTTGATATACTGTTATAATTGATTTTAGATATATGGGTTTTCCAACCGAACTATTATATATATATATATATATATATAATATGTATGTATTATAGAAGTTTTAATCATATGTGATTCAGATTCGACGCATTTCCTTTGGAGGTCTTCATAAAAATGGTTCAATTAAACAACAATCGCACCGAAAAGAATTTATTTCCTGTCGTCCGTTTTATTAAACTTGATATTCTTTTGAACGTTCTCGAATTTCTCAGAAGTGGTTCGTCTTTTGAAGACGACGACGACGACGACAATAACGTAGACCTTTATGAAAAACTGTACGGTTTGCAGATCAAGGACGAATTCAGGCCACGATAAATTACCTGTTCGTTTGCAAAACTCATAAAAAATGAAGGACGGTGTGCCCTGAAGTACATCCAGAACACACATGCACACACACACACACACGCATTATATGTATATCATATACAGGGTCTGTATCTACGTGCATTTCGTACCTAGCTGTGTCTTGAATTCAATGCGATATCAATTGAACCCTGACGAACGTATTCTGTTACTCATTTCCGTACAGGATGTGAATACACCCGCTTTACGATCGAACGAATTAAATGACGATCTGACGTGTGCGAGTCGTACGTTATTGCGTATACATTGCCACAAATAGTTCCTTTTTAGCCGTTCTAAATGAAACATAAGCTCTGTCTTCGTTGTGCACCATCAATTCAATGCCATCCAACTAAACAACTCGTTGCTTATGCAGTCATTTAACGTTGACAACGTGTAAATTTCTAAATAGATAAGATAGTTGTGGTGCACGCGATATGATTTTCATGAGGCCTTAATATTATCATTCAAAAATGTATAAACACGCATGCACGCACACAAATGTGTATGTGTGTATGTAAAAATAAAGAAATGGATACATTTCCGAGCGTATCAATCCTTATACATTATTGTAAAGTCTCAGAAGTTATTTAACTAAGAATAGTTTTTAATTAGGCATCAGATTTATAACGACAAATTAATGGAAAGAAAATTTAAAAGTATTTATTTAAAATTTGAAAGTATTTATTTATTAAAATAATAAATAAGAATATGTCGGCTGAAAGAAGTGTATTACGAGTAAAAGAGCTGGAAATTATTTTCGTTTTCTCAAATATTAGGTTTATTCAAAAATAATTGTGATTTTCATCGCAACGAATTTCGCAATTTTAATGTATAGAAAATAATATTTAAGAGATTAGAAATGAAGTTATTCAGATGGATCAATCAATAGGATTCGGAAATGTCGACAAAGAGGATCTAAGAAATTTATTAAATGTAAAAGATGATGGTTTGTCAGTGGATGATTTAGAAAAATTTGTTAACAACGAAGTCAAAGAAAATGAAGATGAAATTAAAGAAGCTCCTACTGAAAATGTGTTGGCAATGAAAGATGTAAAATGGTGCTTGAATGATATTGAAAATGTTTTAAATTTTTTCACTGAAAATTATCCTGATTTAGGAAGAAGTGTTAGTTAAATGCAATAAATCCGTATAAGCAATTATTAAATGAAAGAGAAAAAAGCATAAATAATCAAATTTAGATTCGTATTTTAAAATACCGTGATTTTATCTTTGTTAGGTTATGTATTAGGTTGTTAAGAAATAATAGCAGTTTTTATCATTTTAAGTTTGGTCCCGATTTTTCTAGTTACCGTTATCTTTTGTTATAGTCATGTGATACATCATTGTAAACAATGAAATTAGCACTACTGATTTCAGATTGTGCCTATTGTTTTCATTCTTTAGTGTTATTGGATATACAACGTCATAAATTAGTCATGGAAAAAAGCAAATTCGCGCGATTTTGTCGTATAAATAAATTGAGACGTAAAGCAACAGAAACTACTCAAAATATCAATATTGTTTTTGTGGAAGAATCAATTAGTGAACGTATAGCTCAACACTGGTTCAAAAAATTTTTAATGGAAACGAAAGCCTTGATGATGAGTGTCGTGGACGTTCTTCAGCTATAGACAATAATGATGTAAGAATCATTATTGAAGCGTACCCACGTAAAACAACTCGAGAGGTGGTAGAAGAACTCAATATTAATCATTCAATAGTTTGACATTTGAGCCTAATTGGAAAAACAAAAAAGCTTGATAAATGGGTGCCGTATGAACTAACGAACATCAAGTAATTCGGCGATACAAAGTCTGCTCTGTGCTTCTCTTGCATAACAAAAATGATCCCTTTCTTGATTGCATTGTCGAATATGATGAAAAGTGGATTCTTTACAACAATCGAAAACGTTCATCACAGTGGATAGACCAAGAAGAAGCACAAAACAGTTTCCTAAACCGAAGACGCATGAAAAAAATATCATGGTCACTGTTTGATGGCCGGCAAATGCCATCATTCACTACAACTTCTTAAATCCTGATGAAACAATAATAGCAGAAAAATATCGTCAGGAAATTGAAAAAAAATCATGAGAAGTTGTATCGTTTACGATCAGCATTAGTCAATCGAACAGGACCGATTCTTCTTCATGACAACGCCCGACCACACGTCTCACAAATGATTTTAAAAAATTAAATAAACTGGGATGATGGAACCGATATCGAAGCAATAATCAAAAATTACCAGTAGTGATTTATTAAAAATGTCGACCAGAAATATTTTTTATGATTTATGAGGAGAAAAATGAATTAATTTTTATGTGTGAATTTAACCAGTGTCAGAATTGTTTTGTAAAATTAGTTTATAACAAAATATACTCCTAAAAATATTTTCCGTTATAAAATATAAAACAGGAGGTTCTTATAAGGCCCAGCCCAAGTTAATTTACATTAGATAAAAGTTAAAAGCATACACATTTGAATGAGGGCATCAAGCGAAAGGTCATGAAGGTTTATCTGGGTTTTTCAAAACTTTTCTTAGATGTCACTATTTGAAAGACAACAATAATTAAGTCAACATTAATGGACGCAAAAGGCTGTTGTTGGGGTCCTGCACTCTCAGGTACCGCCAACAACATCATGATTACAAACAAAAAGACGATCAAATACCTCAAATACGCGAAAAAAAAACATTTAAATAACTCTTTAATACAAAGCATCATATGAGAATAGAAAATATTTTTCGTTTCAGATATAATATATGCATATATATATATATATATATATATATATATATATATATATATATATATGTATATATATATATATATATATATATGTATAATTAATATATATAAAATATATATATATATATATACATATATATATATATATATGTATATGTATAATATATATATATATATATATGTATAAAATATATATATATATATATATATATATATATATATGTGTAATATATATATATATATATATATACCTATATATATATACACACATGTATGCATGTATGTCAATAAATACATACATACACACATTTATATTTTTATGTGTGCATAGGCTCATTATTAATTATGTACACTTTTTACAGCTTTCAATGTAGCAACTTATTATCTAAATGGCTATTTGTAAATCAAAACTTTCATTCATAACAACCAATAGCATACTGACAGCAAAAATCAATTTTTGTTGCAATTGTAACATAAACTTTTAACAAAAATAATTGTACAAAAGTATTCGAATTTTAACGATATGAAATACTACCCCCACTTTTTATTCAATATTTGTCAGTCAGTGTTTGGCTACAATGGATTATTTTGCAAACTTGATGAAATTTTAATGTGTTAATTTATAATATACATATTGTCTTATAATTAGTTTCCCTGCATATATTTCAATGATTTAATTATATCTTATGATTATATTTGACAGTATAGTGTCATTCTTTTTCAATCGAATGAAGTATTTTTTTACTTATATAACATACATGTCTAAATAAATATCTGAATCTACAAATTATTAAATATTTATCATGGTCAGTTTTTATTTTCATTTAAAAGAAATTATCTTTATTATACATGAATAATGTGATATATTTTCGTATTTTGTTATAAAAAAACGAATTTAATTACGTTTTTAAAACTTATTATCTATAAATGTAAAATAATTATACAGAAACACACTATTAATTTAAATTTAAACATTTTATTACATATTGTTGGACAAAATAAATATTAATAAAGGTAACATTTTAAATGTTTTTAATTAGGTACTTTAAATTATATGAATAAGTTTAAAAATTTGACTACCTGTTTGGATAAAGTAATTGTTTGAATTTTTATAACATATTATATATATATATATAAAAATGTATATGTGTGGTGTATGTGTATCTATTGGACATTTTATTTATATCATAATAAGGCTTTAAGGCTTTTTATTTATTATAAAAAATGTCTTTGTATGTTTTTTTCATAAAAAAAACATTAACACAAGTCAGAAATAAAAAAATAACGTATTAATATACTTCAGGTTGTTTCAACCACATAAGAAATTTATAAGTTATAAATTGTACTGGCAGGTGCAACAGTGTACACGTGCTGAGTTTCTTTTAAGTAATTTCTTATGTAGGCACAATTTTTATATTCATATAGAGAAACGAACTTCCTTGTAATGAAATGTAATTAAATTTAGTTTTCGGCAGTTCACAACGAAACATACATATATTTTTATGTTTCTTGCTTTCGTTTCGTCAAAATTATCTTATATTAATTACTTACCTTAAATGAATATAATAAGTAACATACATAAACATACGAACATATGTATTAAAATATATATATATATATATATATATATATATATGCGTTGTATTTTTAAGTATGTATCTATGGATTACTATATGATTTAACAGTTTGATGAAATGCGATTTATCACTTAGTAGATTGTTTTAATACAAAACATCTGTGCTGTTACAGGTGTGTTAGATTAAAAATAGGTCGAACAGAAATAATCAGAGATTCAATTTTTATTTTATATATGTACGTAATATAGAAATATAAAACTTACTTTAGAAATGAATGGAACATAAATTGGTATTTTGAAATATATTAGATTTCACGTTCTTTTATTTTTATTTTGCAATGGAAAGAGGTTGACATCTAGAAAGTATTTATGTAAATACCGTATAGGTACTTACACATTTCCTTTTTTTATTTTTCTTTCTCGGTTGTCCCTATCTGCTTCTCAGCGGAAGAACTGTCTCGGTCCATCTCTTCCATCCATCTCTGCTACTGGTCAATTTCTTTATTTCCTGCATGGTACTTCATTGCCGTCTTGCAAGCTGCTCTATGTATCTCTCATACATAGTTCTTGGTCTCTCTCGTCTTCTTCTTCCTTGGGGGCTTACTTCTAAACATTTCCTCACTTTACTTTTCTCATTTGATCTGCATGCATATCCATACCACTTCAACTGTCTCTCCTCCATAATATCTTTCATGGCCCGTACATCCAAGCTTTCCCTAATCTTCTCATTTCTTATACAGTATCGCCTTGTTTTCCCTGCTACTCTTCACAAGAACTTCATTTCTGCTGCCGTGATGCGTCTTGTGTGTTTATCGAGTGTTGTCTTCTCTCTCTCCTCCATATAAGATTGTTGATTTACATACATATTTTTAAACTTTTCTAATATTCAATAAGGTTAATCTGTAAAATATACATGAATCATTTTGAAAAAATATATAAAATCATTACTTTAAATAAAATAACTGAAATAATAAATTTAAATAGATAAAATATTCAAAATAAATGATTACCACACATAAATTTCTGAGACTGTGGCTAAATTCACTTCCACAAATGAATTCTATTTTCTCTTCACAAATCATAAAAAAATCTAGTACAGAAAATGTGCTTTGGCACTTTGAAGATAACTGCATCGTCATCGAAATGCTCATGAGCAACAATCAAGTATGATCAATAATGATTTATTGGACATTTTTGACCAGATAAAAATTGTTGTATGTGAGGTGAAGTAGTAATTCATTTTTGGGAAAGATTATGAATTTATAAAATAGGATTTAAAGAAAAATATAACATTTATTTAATAAATCAAATTTATTTAATATATGTGCAATGCTACTGACCCAATCTTATTTAACGAACAGTGTCACTATTTATAATTTTTATTTAATTCTTAAATCAGTTACATGTTAATCTTATATATATTTATATATATATATATATATATATATATATATATATAAACATGAACCACGTCAAAACAAAAGTGTTATTCAATGCGTTTACCTTCCCGAAGAAAATTGATTTAAAGGAAACCGAACTAGAAGTATTTACGAAGTATGTCTATCTAGGTCAACTTATCAGCAAAGATGTATCAGTCATTAAAGAAATAAACAGGAGAATATAGGATAGAGCTCATTTGGACGAAACGGTTCGATATTTAAATCAAGAACCCGACTCTGTTTGAAGAAAAAAGTATTTGATCAATGTATACTACCAGTCCTTACCTACAGCAGCGAAACATGGTGCTTAACACCAAAATCATTTAGAGACTCAAAACAACACAGTGAAGTATGTAAAGATGCATTCTAGGACTAACAAGAAGAGATAGAAAAAGAATAGAATGAATACGAAAACAGATAAGAGTCATAGATGTAAATAAGAAGAGTAGAGTCTGAAATGAAAATGGGCGGAGCATGTTGCAAGAAGAGAAGACAACCGATGAACAACAGAAATTATTAACTCGGAACCAAAGAATATAAAAAGACCAAGAAAGAAACCAATGAATGGCTTGAATAAAAAATATTGGAAACCAATGGAAAAGAGAGGCATTCAATCATACAAAATGGAAAATCATAGAAGAGGCTTTCATCCAGCAGTGGATTGACAGAGATGATGATGATGTTGATTATATATATATATATATATATATATATATATATATATATGTGTATGTATATATATATATATATGTATATATATATATGTGTGTATGTATATATATATATATATATATGTATATATATAATATTAACATTGTATATTTGCAGAAGGAGAGTTTAAATGTAAATATAAAAAAGTAATATAAAGTAACAAATATAAATATCACATGAAAAACGAAAAATGAATATATAACTGAAATATCAATAAATTCATACATATATATATATATATATGCACTTATATAAGTTTCTTATAAGTAAATATATTCATAAAAAAATTGTTTCTAAATTCGTTACTACAGTTTGAACTTTTACTTAATTAAATTATATGATAGCTCTTGAACTCAATCGTTCCTCAGGGAGCCATTTAATTTATTTTTTTATTTATTTTCGTATTCGATATTGAATATCGAGAGAATCGCCTTATGATAAAATAAAATATCTATTTAGAAGGTCACGCAACATTGTAGAATCAGTCTTAATTTTTTAATGTAACTATCGTGACCTGATGCTTATCGCACTTTTGTATTCATTAACTTTGAAATTTTTAAGATGTAATTCGAGTTGACAGTGGACTTTAACGACTTGTAAATAGTCTTTTCAACAAATTTATTAAATGAATATCTTTTATATATTAATTTTCCGTTAATAATTTGTTTATAGTATTATAATTTTAAAAAACTTTTTTCATTTTTCAAAAATCACATGAAAACCATATGTATATATAATCTCTCTCTCCTTTCTCTCTCTCTCTCTCTCTCTCTCTCTATATATATATATATATATATATATATATATATATATATATATATGTATGTATATATATATATACACACACATGTATGTATATAGATAGATAGATAAATGTGTCTGTGTGTATAAAATAAGAATGGGAAAAAAATACATTACTAAAAAGTGATTATCAGAAATTATCAAAAAATCCATGCGTATAGATGAGATTACTGAATAGTTAATTTCCTAGAAAAACCACAAATTATGTCTGTTTTCAAATTTCCGATATTCTGGCATCTTATTTAAAAAAAATTGTATTTTTATCGGACTTAATTCTAATAAATAATTACATGTTTGTGAATATTCAATGTTTGTTTAAATATTCTTAAACAAATAACCTTTTTTCGTTATCTTCAAATTTCCACTTTCGACTTATTCACTGGGTATTTCACAACTAATTTTTGTACTTATTACATATTCAGGTATACTATGAAAATTCAAAGAGAATATTACCACAACGGATATACAGTTATGAATATAAACATTTTCATCTTTAATATTTTCATAGATTTACAGAAATATGAATAGTACTAAAATAAATGCATCTTTTTAAAGAACATCATAAAACGTATATTGTAATAGTTTTTTTTTCGTTTTTATATGCTATTTTTATATATTTTTAATAATTGCATTGGTGACTAAATATTAGTTTTTGTTTAAATCGATTAAAATTTATTTTAAGTAAACTTTAGAATTTATACATATGCAATAGGATTGTAATAGTCTACTTTCTATGCTCTTATCATCAAAATTAAGAAGTTCTAGTTAAAGAGGTAGAAAAATATATCAAGTTCAGTTTTAAAATAACTAATTGGTTTTATCTTTTCGTACATTTTCATCATTATACTGTTTTGATACTAGCTAAATTCACTTTCACGATTATTTAACAACCCACGAAAAATATTTTTGTTCCTTAGAGATCATTTTTCTTAAACAGGAAATCTCATGGTGGATAAAATTACACCATATGAATGATGCTAAGTATGCTAAAATGTGTTTTAACAGACTTAAAAATTTAGACATTTAGACTTTCCTGCTAATGTAATTAAATATAACTGGGTATCACAACTTAAAAACGTACTAAATAGTTTAAATTATGAAAATATCTGTGAAACTCAAGATTCTGCACTTGTTAAAAAAAGAATGAAAAATATTATAATGAAATAAGAAAAAAACATAAAGGACTTGGATAATGAATATATGTTAGTATCGAAATATAACCTCAGATACCATGATATAAAATGTAATCATGGAATAGAACCATATTTAAACCAAAGAATTCAGTTTGATAAAATCAAAATATTCAGACAATTAAGAGTTATGGGCACTAAACATTTTAAAAAAATATCTAAAAGCATTAAGTATACCTGGAATTCTACTTCAATATGTACAAACTGTAACTCAGGCGAAGTAGAAGATTTTCATAGTGTAATACTTGTCTGCCCCTTATATAAGTATTTTCGAACTGAGTTAATTTTAAAATATCTGGATGAAAAATACAACAACAATTTCCATACGTACATCCTTTCTAATAGTTTCAAACAGAAAATTAATAATATTTACTATTTTATTATTTCAATGTTGAAAACTAGAAGTATGAATGAATAATATTTTTTTCTACTTATTTGCATTTCTGTTGTTATATATCTCCAGTTATTGTTCACTAGCTAGCTAATAAAAAACGTTTGATTACTCGAATAAGATATATTGTGTATTGTAATGAATGTATCAGTGTTTAAAATGTATTATTAAATAAAATAGTCGGAATTAAAATAATTACTTCGATTTTATGACCATTATGTAAGCGTTTATATGGAAGAATTTTACATAGGATAAGCAGAATTTATATATTAATATATATAAATTATATATATAAGATCATGTATTATATAAGTACCATCATCATGTAATGAATATTTTATTCGAAATACAGTTCTTTACTTAATTACTTATTAATCATTTGTGATTGTTGATTATCTGGATTAGAGAGTAATGCCATTATTTTCAGAGTGTTAAGATACAAAAAAAAATCTACAAAACAAATTGAAACTGAACAAATAATGCGAAATCAGAGTACAAATAGAGATTTTTCTGCACCTTGGCACTCTGAAGATGATGAAATCGCTATCTATTAGCGCATAAACAACAATCAAAAATGATCAACAATGATTTATTGAACATTTTTAACTAGAAAGTGTTTTGTGGTTTATAGGGTGAAAAGAGAATTCCTTTTTTGAAAATACAATTTCATTGTATCGAAACCCCAAATACAAAAATATGTATATATTAGGTTAGTGCAAAAATAATTGCGGTTTACGTATTGAGTATAAAGACGCATATATCAGTTAAAATTATATTTATTAATCAAAATAAAGACGATTGGCCTGCACACATATCTCCCAACAGGAAACAAACTTGATTATTCTTACTAAATAGAATTCTGGAGTCCTGGAATTAACGAATTCATAGAAAACGCTTTTAGTTGATGCTTGATCTTTGAAAAGTTTCTCTCAAATGTTGAAAAAAATGATAATTTGTGGAAGACAGGTCCGGAGAATAAGATGAGTGAGACAAGGTTTCATAGACCAGTCCATTTAATTTTTTTAAGGCGTTTGTGAGACGTGTGGTCGGGCGTTATCATGAAAAAGAATAGGTGCTCTTCGATTGACTAATGCTAGCAGCAAACGATACAACTTCTCATGCATTTTTTAAATTTTCTGGCAATATTTTTCTGCTGTTATTGTTTCACCAAGATTTCAGGAGTTGTAGTGAATTATTCCATTTGCTGACCACCAAACAATGACCATATTCTTTTTTTCATGAAGCTTCGGTTTTGGAAACTATTTTGGTGCGTCTCCTTGGTCTATCCACTGTAATGAACGTTTTCGATTGTTGTAAAGAATCCACTTTTATCATAATTCGACAATGGGATCATTTTTGTTACACAAAAGAAGCGCAGAGCGGACTTCGTATCGCCCAATTGCTTGATGTTCGTTTATTTCATACGGCACCCATTTATCCAGCTTTTTTGTTTTTCCAATTAGGCTCAAATGTCAAACAACTGTTTAATGATCAACATTGAGTTCTTCTGCAACCTCAGGAGTTTCTTTTACGTCGATCCACTTCAATAATGGTTCTTAAATCATTATTGTCTATAGCTGAAGGACGTCCACGACCCTCTTTCTCATCATCAAGGCTTTCGTTTCCATCACGAAATTTTTGGAATCAGTGTTGAGTTGTACGTTCACTAATTGACTCTTTGCTAAAAACAAATTTGATATTTCGATCAGTTTCTGTTCCTTTACGTTCCAATTTAAACTCATACAACAAAATCGCTCGAATTTTCTTTTTTCCCATGACTAATTTAAGAAGTTATATCCAAAAATACTAAAGAATGAAAACAATAAACATTAGCTGAATTCAGTAGTGCTAATTTCATTGTTTACAATAATGTATCACATGAATATAACAAAAGATAACGGTAACTAGAAAAATAGGCCCCATACTTAAAATGATAAAAACCGCGATTATTTTTGCACCAAGTTAATACAAAGAAAGAAAATAACAATACGTATAACTAAGTATTTCAGTGTACGGTCAAAGTATAAGGTCTACCATTCAAAGTATCGAAATTAATGTTTATGAAATTATTTAATGTTTCTAATTATCGAATGGTCATACTACCGAGACTACTATGTATGTGAACAAAGAAAGATAGTTGTTCTTTTAATTAAACTTTGATAAATTAACGTAGTTTTTAAATCAAGTTCTTTTTCTGATCCCTTTTTTCTAATAATTCGTCCAGTGATCTTTTTTATTTTATTCCCCTTTGACATGTAATTTGCAGAGTTATTTGTATATTCATATCAAATGTACACTGATCAAGTAGAAAAAAAAACCGTACTCAGTTCACATTTCTCCCGAATTTGTGTGATTGTCGATTCAAATAGGTTTTTCCATTGTGTGCCCTAATTGATGGTCGTATTGCTGACGCATCGAAAAAAAAAACTCATCATCACACAATTAATCACGTACACAGAATCCAGTACAATGAGCAAACAAAATGTTTACGTTATTATGGTCGAATGCTAATTTGGCGAACAGGTGCTACATTTCAATAAAATATATACGTGTGTCCGTACGTGCTCGATCAATCTGTGTACCGGTAAAAAAAAATAACGACGTATAGACACACAAATACAACAAACATCTCTAATATCGGTCAATCTCGATCGAGCAGATGAACTCTATCCGAAAGAGCGTTCGCGCGACGAGATTCGGCCCGGTAGAGAGAGACTGCAGCCGCACGGGGACGACGGCGCGTGTATAAAAAATGGCAGGTGTATTATTATTATTATCATCGGTGGACCCGCTGTTTTGGGTCGCTACATCACCTGGCGATCGGCCCGGTGGTTGCACCTTGAGACTGGCGGCATGTCCGGGGCTCGAACCGTGTCCATTCTGAACGACCTTGTCGGCCGCATGCGCCAACATATTTCGTGGTAAACTTTGTCGTTTTGTTCATGTAGCACGAGACATACGATTCTGGACGAAAACTATGATTCTCTGAACACCTTTTTTTCTACGACGCGTACTTTCGATTATGTTAACACCTACGGCCATTTTTTGATATATGTCCGTGTGTGTGATTTCGTCTGTGTGTACTTCTATGAATGATACTACTTTTTATACACGACTCTTCCTGCACGAATTGTACGCAAAGTAATGTTTATTTTAAAATTTTCGTTTGTGTTGTTTTACATATTTTCATGACTATGTAATGAATTTACAAAAATATACGTACGAAGAGAACGTTAATCTTGTGTAACAGAAAATGTAAATTATACACTTAACATTTTACAACGAATTCGTGATTAAATGTTTCGAGAACGGTCTTTTTTTATGATTACACGTGCGATTATCAAAAAATGATTTTTATCTGTACAAGATGTCATTTTAAATAAATCTCACTGAATATAGTGATCAGTTAACTGAACACGTATTAAAATAAATAAAATTCCTTAAATTAAATGAGCAGTTATGAAAAATGTCGAAATAATTTGCAGTTTATCACATGATTTTTTTAAATAAAAAATTTAAAAACATTGCAAATACTTTTTTTTTAATAATTCATGTATGTGTATAAATAATTTTCATTTTATCTTTCTCTCTCCCCTCTCTTTATATATATATATATATATATATATATATTAAATATAAGATTCATTCAAATTGAGGTGTACCAAGATCGATAAAGAAATTAATGAATACAATTTGAACACTAAATGATGCCAGGATCTACAAAAAAATACATATATCCTTATGTTTAATATAATTTTCAATAACATTTATATAAATTATATAAATATATATAATAACAATATATATATATAAACAATCTATACCTCGGTTAACGTTACTTCTGGTAATGAAACCTCGATATAACGAATTCCGCAATTTTAAGCGATTTTAATATATAGAAAATAACAGTCAAGGTATTAGAAATGAAGTTAATCAGATGGATCAATCAATAGGATTCGAAAATGTCGACAAAGAGGATCTAAGAAACTTATTAAATGTAAAGGATAATTCTTTGTCAGTGGATGATTTAGAAAAAATTATTAGCAACGAAGTCAAAGAAAATGAAGATGAAATTAAAGAAGCTCCTACTGAAAAAGTGTTGGCAACCAAAGATTTAAAATGGTGCTTGAATGATATTGAAAATGTTTTAAATTTTTTCACTGAAAATTATCCTGATTGAGGAAGAAGTGTTAAATGCAATAAAACCGTATAATCAATTATTAAATAAAAGAGAAAAAAGCATAAACAATCAACTTTAGATTCGTGTTTTAAAATATCGTGATGTTATCTTTGTTAGGTTATGTATTAGGTTAGTAAAAAATAATTTCGGTTTTTATTATTTTAAGTTTGGCGCCAATTTTTCTGATTACCGTTATCTTTTGTTATAGTCATGTGATACATCATTGTAAGCAATGAAATTAGCACTACCGATTTCAGATTGTGTCTATTCTTTAGTATTGTTGGATATTACCTCTTAAATTAGTCATAGGAAAACGCAAATTCGAGAGATTTTGTCGCATGAGTTTAAATTGGAACGTAAAGCAACAGAAACTGCATGAAATATCAAATTTGTTTTTGACGAAGAGTCGATTAGTGAAAGTACAACTCAACTGGTCCCAAAAATTTCGTGATGGAAACGAAAGCCTAGATGAGTAGGGTTGTGGACGTCCTTCAGCTATACACAAGAATGATTTAAGAATCATTATTGAAGCGAACCCACATGTAACAACTCTCAAGGTTACAGAAAAACTCACTGTTGATCATTCAACGTCATTTGAACCTAATTGGAAAAATAAAAAAGCTGGATAAATGGCTGCCTTATGAACTAAACGAACATCAAGCAATCCGGCGATACGAAGTCTGATCTGGTAACAAAAATGATCTCTTTTATATAGCATTGTCACATATGATGAAAATTGGATTCTCTACAATAATCGGAAACGTTCATCACAGTGTCTCGATCGAAGAGAAGCATCAAAACAGTTTCCTAAAGCGAATTTTTATGAAAAAAGATTATGATCACTGTTTAGTGGGCTGCGAGTGGCATTATTCTCTACAGCTTCTTAAATTCTGATGAAAAAATAACAACAGAAAAATATTATTAGAAAATTGAAAAAATTCATGAGAAGTTTTATTATTTACTGCCAGTATTAAGAGGATCAATTCTTCTAAATGACAACACCCGATTACTCGTCTCAAAAATGACTTTAAAAAAATTAAATGAACTGGTTTATGAAATCTTACCTCACCCACATTATTCTCTCACCTTAAACATTCGAGTAATATCCTACGAGAGAAGGTTTTCAAAGATCAAGCATCAGCTCAAAGCGATTTCGATGAATTCGTTTATTCCAGCGCTCTCCAGAATTCTATATTGTAGAAATAAACAAACGTATTTTCCGTTGGGAGAAATGTGTGCAGGCCAATTATCTTTATTTTGATTAATAAATATAATTTTTAACTGATATATGCGAATTTATGCTCGATACGTAAACACCGCTATTATTTTTGCAGCAATCAAATAACGTTGACTTTTATTTAATAAAGCTTTTCTTTTTTCAGAGAAGTCTTTCATTTTCTTTACGTACGAACGTATCCCTATTCTGGTCATAGTATTATTACCTCTGAGAACGAAGTTTCACTTAATAAAGTAGTTTCTTGGAACGCATCCTCTTCGTTAATCGAAGTTTATCTATATAATATACATGTATATATATATATATATATATATATATATATATATATATATATAGATAGATAGATAGATAGATAAATAGATATATATATATATATATATATAGATAGATAGGTATATTAAAATGTATTATTCTAGATAGATACTTTTTCATAATTTAACTTATTTTTCACTAAGAGATCATAAAATTGTTTTTATTCTATTACACGATACAAAGTTAAACAAAGTGAGTTTTAAAGTCTTGCCTGACATTGACAAATCGTCAATAAAGAAGTTATAAACATATTTTAGAGCAAAACTTTTACAAATGTCTCAAGTTTGAAGATAGTACGTTGCCTGTTACGTTCCAAAGTATAAATCTTACCTGAAGTTTGTCGTTTCTGTTACTTCGACACTCCACTGATTTAAATACATAATTCCGACATAATCATCCTATATTAAGTAATAAATGAGAGATATTCTTAAATATATTTATTTATTTAATATTCATTTTATATTTAAGTGTATCCATTTATTTTTTAAATAAGATCAAATCGTTTAATATTTTTTTTTAGATTCGTGTTTCAAAATTTTTTATCGATTAAATATAGTATTTCTTTTGTATTTTATTTAGAAAATTTACATTTATTATCTGTATTTCTTTCGGTTACCAATGAAAATATTTTATTGTTTTAATATTTTCAGAAAATATTGACATTTTAAGAATTAATTCAGTATATTATCCTTATTCAAACTTATTGTTATTCATAATCAATATGTTTTATAATAATCCGTAATTTAATAGATAAACGTTCTCATAATACCATTTACATCAAATAGTAAGTGTTTACCTATTCAATAAATAAAAATAATTGTTTCTAAATTAACATTTTACGAATACAAATTGTTCTGAAATGGATTTGATATATAAAAAGTATACAATACTCATAGTTATTTTTCACACCAACGTAGGTTTAGTTTAAAGATCGTTTTATCAATAAATTTAACAAGCAATTAGTATTCGATCAAATTCTCAAGTAAATTCTAATGCTTCCTTATGAAAATCGTAATTGTATTGAGATTCAGTGCTGTATTTGATTTTGTGGTTGACTGTTATCAAAGAGCCTGATTTTACACTCTCATGAATTTTCATCATATTGCAATTCTATTGGAATTATTCATTACAACTTGGAATTCTGTTGAAATGTAGATCTTTCCATTATTACATGTTTATACCGCTTATGAACTGGTTGTGAGTAATACTGTATTCTTTCTGAAATTGTTTTTTAATATATACAATTATTTTTAAAAGTTTATATTAATTATTCAGTATTGGTGTTTTATTCAGAATTCAGTTTTAGTAAATTAATTTGTAGAAAATAAATATATATATATATATATATATATATATTCATTGATTACTATTTTAGTACATATTCAATATTATATATATATATATATATATATATATATATTAAAGGGATGAATATTTTGTATACAAATGTGTCAGTATTTATATTAACAATACCGTTGTGATATATTATACAAGAACCGAAACACTCGTACGTTTTTATCTGCAAGAAAGATATATTTAGGAAATGAATGATCGTATTTTTGATATCCCATTACATATCGACATCAATTTATATACATATCTCTTGCTATCCGCATGTTTTACAGTATCGTTCTATAACTTTTCTTTCGGCACGTTTATTTCACTTCTATTATTTTTATTATACAAATCCTCACTTATATGAATTTTCTATATACATACATACGCACACAAATATACTCGCTATCAAACGCATCAATATAGAATTATAAAAGAAAATAATTGATTCTTAAATATTCCACTACTGTTATGACAGTTGTTTTTAACAAGTCGTTTCGATGTCCTTCAGCTTTCAAGGTGTAACTATAACAACCTTTCAGAATTGTCAGCTGCTTAAAACAATCGTTAAAAAGAATATTTCGTTACAACGTGCTTCTGATACGATTGTAAAATGTACGCCTCGTGTCGTGACGATTTCTCTTCGAGGACATTTTCACATAAATAGAATTATTGACATGTGTCTGTTTGGAAATCAGTGTTTTTGTAATTATGTAAAATATAACAGCTGATCAATATTTAATTAAATAACTAATAATGAACGGTACTACGTTAATTATACATTAATTCGTTTCGTATAATGATTTTTTTAATATACAATAATAATTAAATAATTTTAAATGTAGGAAAATAATAAAATGGCTTAATGAATTATAAAATATGGCGTTATTTGGCTTCAAGTACAGTTATTTATATAGTTGGTAGATATTTTTTAATTTTACTAATGAAATTATATAAGAAATAAAATTTATAGCACTTCCGTAATAGTTAATTATCTCAAGTTTAATTCTTGACTTTAATACAAAAAGTTTTTCTAAATTCAATTTTTAAAAAATCCCTAGATTTACATAATCTGTCTGTCATAATTTATATTTCACTTATATATGTATCAATTATAGTTTTTAACTCTGAGGTTAAATTTATTTTTACACCAGTTTTTTTACTCTTCTAGAAAGCACACATTTTTATCTATTTAAAAATGTTCAATAATAAATTGATTACTTTACATATTGTTTATGTATGTTTCATGTTAATGCCATCTTTCTTACAGCAGCAAAAGATTTATTTTAACATTATACTATAAGAATAATTATATGGTTATATAAATATATACGAACAGCAATTAAAAGTAATTAACAATCTGTTATTGAAAATTTTGGTTCAGAAAAAATATATTGGGTTTTGTGGAAGAGCTCTTCAAGTGACTGTTTAATGATATTAAATGTTATTATATGACAGATTTTCAATAGAAAGAATATTCATTAATATTTTAATTTTTTTCTGAATTAATAAAGGAAAATTGTATTTAAATAAATAGATTTTCAAATAATATGTCATAAATTTAAATGATTTGAAATACATTATCTAACGAAATATGTTATGACTGTATGATTATATTCTCAATAATTTATCTTCTGTTAATAAAGAGAATATAGCCATAAAAAATACAATTAATGGATTTTGATTGTAAGAGTGTTTTAAATTAAATAACACATAACTAGTATGTCATGAATGAAAATGACTTTATTACATAATACTTAAGATAAAAAAAAATTTGACCGTAAAAGCACTTAGTAAATTGAGTTTACTGAGACGAATTAAATCGTTTTTATATCAAAATGTTACACACTTATAAATAAATATAATCAGTGATAAAAAAATTAATAGAGTAAATATTTATTGATTTTTTTAAGATATTAGATATAAAACATTTTAAGAAAATTAAAATTTTTTATTATTTTATTGGTTTTAATTAGAAATCCCCATATTCTCATTATTCTTTTGGTCATTTCGGTAAATTAAACTGGTTTAAACAAAATTCTGATTTATTTTCCAATAAGTTAGAATTATTTTTGATTGGTAACATAAAGATAAATGTAAAACAGTCATCTTTTTCAATTTAAAAGAAATAATAAATAAGTTTAATCTGATTTGTATAAATTTTAATGATTTAATAAGGAAATATTATTCATAGGTTTTATTACCTCTAAACTCTTTTTATTTTGAAACAATCAGGTCTTGTGACTCCTTTCATATTTTTTGCATGACAATAAGTGATTCATCGATGGATTATTCGTACTTAAATACACAATCATCAGTCGGGATTTATTATTCATGATCCGTAATGAAGTTCATATAGTTTTTAGCTAATTGAAAGAATTAACAGCGCGCTCTTTCAATATTTACACGTATTAACTTACAGTACTTTTGAATAAACGCTACACCGTTTGCGTATCGCCGATGCGAAACGGTCGGGAATCGAAACCGTTTCGTATTCGTACAATTGTAAATAAATTAAGACGCCGAGAGATCATTGCACAAGGATCTGAGGTGAACAGCGATAATAAAAAATTCAGCGTATTCTTTAAAATATTTTTGTTGCTGTAAACGAGAAACAGCTCACCTGTCCCGTCCGACTCGGTTAATAAATATTTCGCCGCGGAGTGGTTTATATATTTTTTTTCTCCGAACAAAAACGAAATCGTTCTTTTGTGGTCCATTCATTGTCTGTCTGACCGTCTGTGAATGCGTGCATCTGCATAAATGTATAATATTATTATACGTACGAAAAATATTGCATCGACAAAAGAACAATGTATCGAGCGCTTTGAGGAAAATTCGAAAACGTACACCGATGTATGTAGTATCGGTACAAGTATTATATTTACATTAACCTGTATCGAGTTCAAGAGTATATTTTAACGTTTATGACAATCGATGACCTCGGAATAATAATATTTACGGCACACATGTGAAATCTATATTTAATGAGTGTCAAGTTTTTAATTAATTTTTTCAGTCGAGTAGAAATGAACAAACTGCTATTTTACATTTATCTTCTTTTTTAGATGTTTTAATCAAGATCGGGATTATTTTTTCAGAAAAAATAAGATGCTAAATCGACAGATCAACAAGTTAATTTTGAATAATTCCTGCGTATATTTTTAGACTCGCATTTTACTGTATAAATCTTGCATAAATTGTCTTCTGTTTATTTTTTTATGTTCGCTTAATTATTTAAGAAAAGGCAGAACGCTCAAAACTGTTGATTATTAAAAAAAATATCGTTAGTAAAGTATTCATAACAACGTTTTCATTGTATTTCATTATATAGAATAAAATATTTCTTATAATATACATACACACTCGTATATTCACTTAGGTAAAGGCACACACACACATGTATATATATATATATATATATATATATGTATGTATGTATGTATGTATGTATATGTATGTATATATATATCTTGATAAAAATGGATTTAGTAAAGACTTTTACATTTAAAAAAAATATTTTTAAAGCGAGGTTGTTTTATTAGAGAATTTTTTTAAAAATAAGATTTTATCAATATATTTATTAAAGTTTTAATGCGAATAAATCTGAAAGAATAATAATGAAAACATTTTGCTTTAATATCATATAAGATTCAATATACATCATTTATTTCTGGATCCAATATAAAATTAATTAATAGAATGTAGCAGCTTTGAAATCATATTACATGTTTAAAAATATAACATATTATTTTTTCTTCTCATTGTTCTGATATTAGAAGCCATCGTTAGTTACGTTTCTTTTTAATCATGATCTTTCTATCTTTTTTCAGTTTTTTCACACTTCTTCTATAATTGGTAGTCTTACATTTTTTAGAAGGTATTCTACGTACAATCTTTCGAGGTATTGTTCCCAATTACTTCTATGTTCAATTATTATTTCCTTCAAAAGAAATGTTCTCATTTTCTTTCTGATGTCAGTCATTTTTTTAATCTTTGATCTAATAAAACACATCAGATCAAATATTATTTGAAAAAATATAACATTAAAAGATCGAACTAGAACATGAGTATTAGTAATTTGACATAGAAATGTTAAGTCATCTAGTGTTTTTAAGAGAAAAAGAATGTAATATAAATAGGAGATTACAACAATTAAAAAAGATACGAACTTAAATTTCGGTTGAAAATGAAACTAACAAATATCATATTAACATATATGTACTAAACCTAAAAAATCATAATATATATCAGGGGTGGGAAATTTTTTAAAATTCACAAATAAGAGCCACATATTATAATGTAATGCATTTTTTAATGTTCAAGAGCCACAGAAAATATGGTTTTAAATTTGTAATTATAAATGCCTATTTTCTTGTCTATTGTCGGAGACAGTGTCAAATGTTGCATTTTTTTTCTCAAAAATTTACACGGTAACCCGTCCCGAATTTGATTTCATTGCATTCAACAAGTCTTAACTAATAAAATTGTTAAGTTTTATATCTTCTTTAAGGATGGCAACCCATAATCGTGGAGCCACCTTAAACTGGTTTAGACACAATGCATATGGATGTTTAAAAAGATAATGTGAATTACCTGTTTACATAAAAAAGATTTTGATATTGGTACATTACTACTATAGATTATTAATATAAAAGCTTAAAGAAAATAAAAATGAAACTCAAAAATATATCGGGGGCCGCACAGAGTAGCTTCGAGAGCCATATTTCGTCCACCGTTGGTATATTATATATATATAAAGTTGGTAGAAAAATAATTGCAGTATATGACCTTCAAATTCATATACAGCTTCATACACCAGCTATTTTAAATGGTTCAGAACTGTATCATCAGGATGACTAACGCATAACTTAGGTGCAAGCTCTTGAATTGTTCTGCATGATTCTGATTCAACTAACACCTTCAGTTGGTCATTAAGAAGTGAAAAAGGACGTCCGCGACTTTCTCCATCTTAAAGGCTCTCGTACCCAGCACGAAATTTTTGGAACCACTATTCCACCCCACGATGCTTAACAGTACCCACACCAAATTCATCGTTTAGTTTACGAACAGTTTCTGCTGCTTTACTACCAAGTTTGAACTCGTATAAAAAAATTGCTTTTATTAGCTTATTTTCCATCTTCAATTTAATAGTCCAATTTGAAGCAAAATTAATAATAGAATCAAAGTCGATGTTACCAAAAGATGGACTGAAAAATGCGCTTTAAGATGATATTAACATGAATACGATGAAATGACACTTTCATTAAAAAAAGATAAGGTTAGAATTCAGAAAACAAAAACCGCAATTATTTTCCTACCAACCAAATATATAATGGCTTAAAGTTAAACAAATATCTTTTCTTCTATAAACATTCTCGAATTTATAATATCAGACTATAATTTCATTGAATAACTATTTTATTCAAGTAATACTCAATCAATTGAATTTTATAAGTGAATATTGTAGTGTTTTAAAATTAAAAGTGCCAATTAATATTGTTGGAATAATACAGTTATAATAAAAAATAAAAATTAGGAGAAAATTAATCTAATTAAATTTATAATTTCTTTATTTACAATAATTGGAAAGTCTGCGTTTCTGAAAATCAATTAAAAAAAATTCTCTGTATAACCAACTTCAAATACACAGAAAATTATAAGCTTTTCATTTCGACGAATTTAAAACTCTATATTGAACAGAAATCAAACATAATTTTTAAATCATCCTTACACACACACCCATATATATATATATATATATATATATATATATATATATATATATATAACTTTACATATTTCTGAGTGTAAACTGTTCACAAAAATGTGTATTTATAAATCATTTGCACAGAATCATTATTTCTTAGTTGAAAATACAGAAGGATCGTGCTTAAACAAATTTTTGGAAATATAATATAAGGTGAATTGTGTATACCTGCAGAATTCGATCGTCGAGTTACACATTTTGTTATAAAAGTCTGCTTTTACATTTCTAAGAATTGCTATTTATATATTATCGGTTTTCAGTAATAAATTGTTGTTTAGTACCGTAGAAGATTTATTTATCAATTTTGATTCCCAATTTCTTAGGCGAATAATTTTGAGATTATATATATATATATATATATATATATATATATATATATATGTATATATTAAGAATAATATGGTATATTTGTTTTTATTAAACTTAATATTTAATTTTATTATTTACTATATATACATATATATATATATATAACGCTTTTCTTAAAGATCATATAAAATTAATAAAATAATGTATCATTAATGGCGAATTTCTGACCAAACAAATTTGTATTATATGTTTATAGATCATATTCGTTTGTTTTAACTTGTTGTTTTTATAAAAACATAAAATATTTAAATGAAATTAATCAGACAAAATTATTTATTTATTTAAATACATCGGTGTAGTTAATATTGATTTTTATTATTTTATTATATTAAGCATTTTTATAAAAGTGTTGTGTGCTTAATAGGAGTATTAGTTATAAGAACAATGTAGATATATTTTATTTCTAAAAATATGTAAAACTATTGTAGTAAATAACAAAATTAAATGTTAAGTTTAATAAACCCAAGTATACCATATCATTCTTAATTTTTATTAGCATTTTATATCTGATTAAATATGTAATACTTAAGAATTTTTTCAAACTTTACAGTCTATATTATATATATATATATATATATATATATATATATATATATATATATATATGTATATGTATATGTATGAATATATGTTTGTATATGTATATATATATATATATGTGTGTGTGTGTATGTATATATTTGATTTATTAAAATCGAGTTTATAAATTTTATTTTTTAATTTATGATTATTATGAAAATTTTGTAATAATTGTATTTTATTTCAATGTATAATTGAAGTAGTCTTAATAGATATGTACATTTAATAAACAGAAAAGTATACATAATGTTTGTAAGGTCGTTCGTTCCATCAAATATATTAAACAAATGTGAAACAACAAAGCCCTAAATTGTGATTAAATGTAATTTAAGTCTCATAGACACTTCTGATTGTTCTTATGAATTTTTAAACAGATTTAACGCGTTATTTTTCACATCTTTATTCTCGAATACTTGTATTTATAAATCCATAAACATATATGTATACATAATTTTAAAATATGTTTACATAACTATTGGCCAAATTTAAGGTCATTTAGATGTGAACATTTTATTTTATAAACAACAAATTAGTTAGAAATAAATAACCTGAATAATTAATTAAGAAAAATTAATCGTTTTTAATTGAAAACTAATTAATTCGTGGTGATTTAATATTAGAGTTTTAATTAAATATTAAAATTGTAATTTAAGTAAATTTTATTTTTAATTCCATTTAATAATGAAATTTTATAATTTATTTATTTTTTGTTTGTTAGAATAGTAAAGAATATTAAATAAACATATTTTAATGTTAAACTCTTTCATAAATAGATTAAATCCCTGTAACTTATTGTAATTTTTTCATGTATACAATAATTTAGGCAAATAATCATTACATGTTAAAAATATGTTGAATATTAATTTGTTCAAATTTGAATTTAATAATTATAAAATAAATAATATTTATTTACTAATATTCACAGTTATTAAAACAAGTATGGAACACATGAGAAAATTACGTTTTACATATAAACACATTTTTTAATTTCAGTCAAGGTCTAAAATATCAAAAAAAATTACATCATATATCATCTGTTAAAATAATCAATTAATGCTCTTTCAATATTTGAAGACTCACTATTTGGTTTTATTCGTTTGTAATATTTATAAAACATAAGAGTTTAACATTTTGAATAAATTTTCTATTAAAATTTATATTCTATAAATTTGAAATTTTGCTCACAATTTATATTTCAATTTTTTAGGTATACTTGTACGTACATTTTCTTTCACAATTTAAAATTATAAATTAATTGATGAATTTAACCATTAATTTATCGTTTTTATGTTTAAACTGATATTTTATAAAGTGAATCCCTAAACAGAGCCATTTGGTTACTTGGATGGAATTTATACTAAACGATAATTTCGGCCAACAGGATTTTTTTCAGTATACAATTTTTAAAAAAATCGTTCCATTTTGAGTTACTGGTTGTAACACCTGAAAAAAGAAACAGACAGTCCTAAAACTCGCATATTTTTTAGAAAATTGCGTTTTCCTTATAACTAATAAACATGTGGATTAATTAGGTGAAAAAAAACGCAATTATTATGCTGCAAAGCACCTAAGTTCTAATTTCAATATATTTTTAACATGAAAACTATTTAAATACAATTGAATCTCCAAAAACACATCTCTTTCTTCATAAAAAAAACTTTCTTCATAGAAAACTCTTATCTAAAGTGAAATACGATTCATTCTAAATAAATATTAACTGAGAAGAGCCTTTGCTATAGAATCATTTTAATGTAGTGTAACAGGATAAAATGGTATTTGAGAAAGGTACCTTTCCTCGAAACACAAATTTATTTTAATAATGACTTGGTAAATGTGAGAGGCTTACTATGACCTATGACACCTTACCTCATATACAATGAAATCAAAATATTCTACCTACTTAAGAATCCTTACGATAACCTTCATTATTTTTTATAAAAACGTAGTTTAAACTTTAGATTTTGAAGCTTCGCAATTTTTTTGGTAGAGGTCTTAAAGTATATACAAAGATTACCTTCTTTAAGCATAATAGTGTCTGCACTGTAAGTTACTACTAGAAAAAAGGTAATCGCTTGCACTCTACTGATTAACGGTTCTTATTCTTTTTCTTTTGAATTTTTTTTTCAAAATGATTGCATGAATGTGTCTGTATATATATATATATATATATATACAATCATATACTCTCTCTCACACTCTGTCTCACACACACACATATATATATATATATATATACACATACATACATACACACACACATACATACAAATAATTGTCCTCCAATTCTGACAAGCCATTGCGTGACAAATTTCTCTTTCAATTTTATTCAGATTGAATAAAACAATGTCTCTTTTTTCTTATACACCCTATCTATTTTCTAATATTCTAATTATATTTTCTAGAAGTCTCTTTCTGTGGCTTTTTTATTGTTATAAGCTGTTTGATTCTCTAAATTTATATATATATATATATATATATATATATATATATATATATATATATACATATATATATATATGTTGAGAATAATTACAACAGTTCAATCTTTACTTATAATGAATATTACTTTTCATTAAAAACTAATTGTTTAAAAGCCTTGTAAATTTTAATTTGAATAGCTTTCTAAATCAATTAATCTTTATTAGACAAAATAAAAAAATGAAAATCCACTTAGATTGTCCTTAATCAATAGCCACGATAACTATTTGTCACTGTTTATACTTTTTTCATATAGTAAATCTACAATATGTATGAGGAGCAAAAAAAAAATAGTTTTTAAAATTTACATATTATAAAAATTATAATTCGTGAATTTGATTTCTAGACCAGAATTACATCTCTGATTTAAAAACGTCTGTTGTCTTCTTTATTTGTCGTTCTTTTATATGAAAATGTATACTAATATATATATATATATATATATATACATACATACATACATAAAATATGTTACAGTTGCACGCCGTACAATTGTAGAATTATCTTCATAAATGAATATTGTAATATAATGAATATGAAAAAAATTAGCTTTTCCCATTTGTTAGATATATTTTTGATACGTCACCTTGTAAGAAAGTTTCAAGCTAATCCATGACCTTCTGAAAGACAATGTAAACATTTGATCCATCTTAGACACAGTAGAAAAAGAAATAAAAATTAAAAACTTGTTTCTAGCAAGCCACAATCAATAGAATCGACATTCTAGTCGATAACGTCACAAATACGACGACGTCATTTTGAACACATTTAGATCACAATTGTGGCGCAATGTGATGGTGAAGGGGTGGTGTATATTCTGTCAGCTTGCACCTTGAGGCAGAGGCATGTGCCGTCTCGGACAAACAGCTGTGCGTATGTGCGGATAAAAACTACTCATATGGGTACCGGCTCTCCGTAGACACAAACACCTGGCCACCGGGCCGACCAACCGTCGAACCTCACGCAATACACCGGTCTTTTTAAGGATTTCGACATTGCGCTAATAACCCATCCAACGTCGATACACATGCATATATACATACATACATGAAGATATGTAAGTATATATGATACATATATATATATATATATATATATATATATATATATATATATATATATATATATATATATATATATATATACAATGCTCCTTTTGTACTCTCTGTTTATTATATACATATCTTATGTGTATTTTTTTCATAATCATTTGTAATTGGCAAATATGATACGTTTTTAGCCACATTACGAGCATTTTTAAAACGTTTACCATTTTCGCTTTGTATATTATACATATTTTTCTTCGATGTTAATTATTCACTCGTAACCGTTCTCCTCGTACAACAAAACATTAATGATATATTTTAGTCAGCTGTTGTGTGTTCTTCGCGTGAATACGTTAATCTAAATGTAATTTGAGTCAAAAACTTGACTAAAATTTCCCATTTTTATCATATGTATGTATGTATATATATATATATATATATATATATATATATATATATATATATATATATGTATGTATATATGTATGTAATTTTATTCGTGTTTATGTAATATTCAAATGTACCATTTCGTCATTTCTAGTTAACATATGAAGTAGAATTATGTGTTAATAAATCGTATGTAGTTTTAGGGTTGCTCGAGGGCGAAAGTAATGTGTCACATGGAATGAACAGAAACATACAAACCAGTCCCATTTATGTATGTTATTTATTACTCTTCTCTATTTTAGTTAGATGAAATAAATAAACTGTTTTGAACCGTTATCATGTCAGGAAGATTATCGTTGGATCTTAGATTTAAGTTTATATTTCAATTTATGTAATTTAATATTTGTTCACTGTTATCAAATGAAATTATTGAAAATTATGTCCATTCGTAATATTTTTAAGACAGTTTGAACTAAATTTATTATTTAATACTCTAAAATATTCTTTATGTATCAAATTACACATAATTGTTACATTTTGTTTATCAAAACAGTAACAAAGTAAGAAATTTAATAACGTTCAAAGCACAAAAAAATCTAAAAATTATAAATGAAAATATCATTAATAACATCTGATACAAATCATCATTCTTCAAGTTGTAATTTTAACGACTTATAATTAATCAATTTTCAAAAATATACAAGAATATATACGATTTGTTTTGACATTACATAGACAATGCTTGTGTTTAAATAAACCAAATTATTCTATTTTTTAGTACACCAATATCAAATAAAATGTAAATTAAATTAAAAATAATACAAATACTGTTTATAATATAAAACTGTAATTATTAAAAAAGCGTGTTGTTATTAATGTTTTAAATCTGAAATGAAATTAAAAATATAACAAATGAAATTATTTATATTCTTTTAAATATAATACATAAATAAGAAACAGTTATTAGAAAAACGACTGTTATTTTGTTTTTGGTTTGTTGGTTTGTATTCAATTTCAAAATTATTCTGAACCTGGTATCATGAAAATATAAAAATCTCATTCATATATATCAACGATCTCTCATATATGTTAAATAAAGATCGTAATAAATTCAACAAAATTACTTTGAAAAATTGATATTGCAGTGCGTTATAAATTATGTCCGATGAGTTTGTTACGCCGTAGTCAGCCAATTTCATGTTTTTAAGCCTTCGGACTGGCGGCAGTTGATATATAAAACATATGTAAGTAGCACAGTAACCGCAACATGCACCTATATGTAAGGTTTCAGGGACGTAAATTGTCATATAATCCGAACAAAGCAAATATATATTGTGTGCAATATGTACATATATATACGTTGGTAGGTCAAATAATATTATATATATATATATATATATATATATATATATACACACATGTACATAAATACATTATATAAAACAACAATAGTCATACGGTAAAAAAGCAATTTGTTTTCAAAACATTAAGACAAGAAAAAAATATTTAATATTGGCGTGAAATTGGAGAAAGTTTTATGAACTGAAATAGTTTTGTATTTAAAATGCAATTATTGTTTTTCAATTGCATTCCAGCTCCAAAAACAAATATATCTTTAACCCTTTGAAACCGGAAGTGGATTTAGAAATCCATTGATGTTTTCCAAAGAAACTATGGTCTCAGAGCGCTATCTTTTGGATGATATATTTGAAGATCACTAATCTCTTTTTAATGAGACTAAATTTATAACCCTTTCTTTCATTGTGAAAAAATTACAGTCGTCCAAAAATCAGAAAAATCGCGTTTTTTTTCATTTGAAAACCTATGAAAATTGTGAACTTGACATTTGGGTTTAATAATATTTTTTTTTCAAAAGTTCATCATTGGATGAAAGCATGTAAAAAATTTCAAGACTCTACCTTCTTCACGTGCATCGGAAAAAATTTTAAATTCAGTTTGCAGTGATATTTTTTGATTCATTGATAAGTTAGTCTTTTCCTATTTAAAAAAAATGACAAGAAGAACAGTTAAATGGTACAAAAAACTTTTCTTCCGTATTTCCGTCTTATAATCTACAACACATACGTTATTTACTGCCATGTGAATCGTAAAAGAATGAGTCTTGTAGTGATTACAGTCTCATATTGGCTTCAGATATTCTTCAAAAAGTTGCTCCCAATTCATCTTCTATGAAAAGTTCAAATCCACACCGATCGACGCTTTATTTTCCGGGAACAATACCGTCAGATCATAGTCAACCAATACAGTTATGTAATTTGTAAAGAAAATGGAAGAAATCGACGTTCAAGTATAATATGTGACCGATATGAAACCGTTTTGTGCACATTTGATTGTTTCAAAATTTTTCACACTCAACAGTAGTGTTATTTCTGCAAATTTTAAATTGTAATCATTTTTTTCGCTTCTAATTATATGTTTCCAATCAAGAGATTTATGTTTCTCCGAATATTATCAACGATTTTTCACGATATATCAGATAGAAATGAAATTTCTAATAGCCAATCTGAATTAACATATTTATTCTTATAAGCAACAAATTTACGTTAAAACAATATCCAATTAATCTAAAAATATTTGTTAAAAAAATGTAGCACCATTTCCCACTCTCTGGTTCTAAACAGTTAATCAGTTATTCGGAATATAAATAAATCACAATACGGTTCTCAGATTTGAACGAAAATCACTTTCATAAATGAATTGTTTTTCACTTCACAAACTACAAAAAAGTTTACATATCAAAAATGCCCAATAAATCATTAGTTATCATATTTAATGGTTACTTACTCGTATTTTGATGAAGATGCAATAACTTTCAAAGAACAGAAAAATCTTTTTTGTGCTGAAAAATAATTCATTTCTGAATATGTAAATCCGTTTTATCAAATAACAAAATATGAATATTTAATTAGTAAATATTTAATACCTATAAATAAAATAAACTTTGTTTTTAAAACATAGGTAAAAATAAAAAATAAATAAATTGCTTTATCGATCTCTATATTATAGTAATTAATTTGTATCAATAATAAATATTTATAGTATAAAAATATGATATTTTGTATTTAATTAATGCTGAAAGCAGAATTTGTACAGTTTTAAAAAAAAATGTTTAATCTTTCAACATTAACGTCATAGAATTATACATATGTCAAAAAGATTCAATTCGGACGTATTATATTCAATGTATGATTCATATATTGAGACCCTTTATTTAACATAAGTATTGATTTTTATAATCAGTTAATATTTACGTACGATAAGGAATATTTAAAATAATTTGTTTATCTTATAAGAAATGTAAATGATTGTAAATATTGAGAGGAATTTGGTTTTCAATATACTTTTTAAGAAACTGTCTAGACATATTCTTCTTTTTAATCTACTCGCTGATAAATGAATTATTAAAATATTAATTTCTAAAAATAATATTTATTATTCATTCAATATTTTATCATATCTAACTAATGTAATTTCAATAAGTTTTATTTAGGTAATTAAATAAAAAATAATAATATTCCAACAGCTAGTGAATGCGGTATAACTGCATTTTTTTTAATATTTCTTATGGAAAAAAACATTACAAAAAAAGATAGTCTCTAAATTGTCTTCTTCGGATTGATTTTCTTAGCTCACTTTTGCTTTCCACTGCAGTCGGATTGGACTCTTGTTCTCATAAGAATCATTTCTACATATAGCTTGACAATATTCATTAATACAAATTACGATTGGCCAGAAAACTAGTTATTTAGTGTATCTGTAGATGTCATATCACATGAAAGTGAAGCGTTGATCGTCAGCTAAGTCCGCAGAAATGTTGGACTCCATTGAAAAATTATATTAAGTCTATAAGAAGCCAAAATTATCGATTTTTATAAAATTTGGTCCTTTTGTGACGGGAAGGTCATACTGAGCGGATACCGGGCTCAAGAGTATCAAAAAAGGCTTTGGATGGACAGCCAGGTGGGAGAAGTCCTGTGGAAAAACTAAGGCTCAGATGGGTAGACAATGTAGACAATGATGTAGTGGAACTATTAAGAGTAAGGAACTGGAAAAGGAGTGCCAGGCAGAGGGATGTCTGAAGAAAGAAAATTGAAGAGGCCAATACTCGATTTGGGCTGTAGCTCCATCGAAGTAGAAGTGTTTTTGCAAAATTTAAAATAAATGGGTCTTAATTGAAATGTTTGTTTTGAAACAGAAGTACTAGTTGTACATGCTGATAAATCATTTCGTGCATTTTAAAATAGTAAGATCTATGCTCTGCTGAAGCTGTTAATTTTTCTTCTGAAAAACCATAACTAATGTCATTGTATTTTTTTATATTCTTTTTTAAATTGGAATCCTGATGATGCGCTTATTACTTATAAGATATTGGAAGAAATTTAATGTTAGTCGCAGGGATTCAAGCATAAAATTTCTAAAATTAGAAGAGTCGAATGTATAAGATGTTCGGTTTTTTATTGCTAAAATGAAAGTTGTGATGGCATACAATCCTTAGATATAAAACCAATATTTTTATATTAGACAGTTCCAATGCATCTCGTTGTATGCCAATATCTTCTTAAATACCGATTTTATTGTCTGACTTGCTGAGTTATTTTGTTGTTTTTCTTCGGTGACCTCCCTGTTTTAAGATCTTTCTCTGTAAACATTGCTGGTTTTAGAAAAGTGTAACCAGCCATCGATTCTAATAGTAAATTCATTCTATTATTAATTTCTCTTGTTGGGGTTTGGATAATTGGACCAAAAGTTATTATCAATACTCAAATAATCTTGTTGCTAAATGTTTTTGTTTACTTTGGGAAGATCTGAATAATCTACGGTATTTTTTTTTATCAATTCCTGAAATATCTCTTCTATATTTTATTTTTCATAAATAACAAATCAAAAATACCGTTAATTCACAAAACAGTCAAAATAGTCATTAAAATTATAATTATAACTCTCTTAAAAAAAAAACAACAAATAACGTAAATGAAATTTAAAACTGTTTTCTCAACAAGGAAAAACTGAAATGTTCCATTTGAAAACTATGATCACAAATAAATTGAGCAACTTTTGATATTTATTTTAATAATTAAACTCTTACATACTATCGTGACTTTCAAATCCAATTAACAAAAACTGTTATTAAATAATCAATTGATTCATTATCATTCACTTCACAGTACTTTTATATCCGAAATAGAAAACTGACCAAAAACTTACATTTTTTAAAAAAATCTTTTATTTTTGTTTTCGGACGTTTTTCTTTTCGATGATGAAATTTACATTGAAATATGTTATCTTTTTAATTAATTAAAGAAATAAAGTGTTAAAAACTGTTACAAATTAAATAATAAATGATAAAATATTTTATATTTTTACATAATTAATATTGAATTTTTAATTTTATAAATTAAATACATATTTTTAATCTAAAAAATCTCGAATGTCTGAACAGTTAGTTGCATAACATTAGTAGTTTTTGAAATAAAAAATATTTTTTTCAAAAAGTATGTTTCTCCTATAATTATTTAATAATTATAAAATTTCATTGTAATCTTAACTAATTAAATTGCGATTATACATTTTCCACTAAAATTCATAATTGAATAATATTTAAATCAAGCGCAAATTATAATTTATAGTGACCCTCTCTTATAATTAATGTATCTACACTATAATTATATTATTGTACAACATTATTTATGTAATAACGAAAAGTAATAAAAGTGATAACGAAAAAACATCAGATATTACTTTTATAATACATAAATAATTATCTTCAAAAAAAAATCGATTAATCTATATAAACATATCACCTCATTTCTTATAATAGTATACTTACTACTTTTTTTATTTTTAAATTTAAAACCGTATCTCTTCGTTATGTAACTTTTACGATATTCATACTCAAACGTCTCTTCATTCTTCACTGATAAGATATAAAATACTGAATAGTAAAATTTTGCTATATCTCTTTAGTTCAAACGGAATAAAATTTTAAAATTTTATGGAACTTTTCCGTCACTTTGTATATTAAGAGAAGTTTACTGAAATAATCTTATTTAAACGAACAGACATCAAATAAGCATTAATGTTTTATATTTGCAACCAAACATACATACTTACAGAGAAAAGAATTGCTTACATCGGACGAATTGTTGGAATATATTAATATTTTAAAAAGTTGGACATGCTCACTAACGCATCTTCTTAGATGTTCTGTTTATTGATTATGAATAAACATATAGTTTTAACCTTTTGCACTCTGAGCAGTTTAGCTATATAGTAGATCAGAAGTTTGTATACTACGAATTAGGAAAGAGTATGATGAACAGAAAAGTATAAACACCCGATGACATTGATGGACGAACGCCAAAGCTTTTATCTGTAAATAATAAAATGTGGGCAGTGACACTGGCTGTAGGAGTAGAACGTCTTTAAGTTCCTGAGCAGTACAACTAGTCTTGTGAGTGCAAAGGGTTAATTAGTAAGACTATTAGAAAAATAGACAATTAGTTAAAACATCTTCGAATAATCTTAAAATGCAATAATATTTGTTGAAGAAAACAAAAAAGTATTGAAAAAAACAAATTCGGATTGTAAATTTATTCTAGTTCTTATAGAAATTATAAGATTCAATTAATTTTTGTTCCTCTGTAAAGTAATTATATTTAATTTATTAAGTATTTAAATAAAAATAAATTATTTTTTACATTTAAAAAAAACCTATGGTACGATTAATAATTTCTATTGTTATATAATAGAACATTTAATTAAGTACATTTAATGATTCTTGAACAAGCTTTTTAATGCTTTAATTTTTTTAAAATATTTTTATTTAAGAATATAAATAAATATTTTAAAAAAAATAGGTATAATGAATATATACATTTTTTAAAAAAAAAGATAATAGAATTGAAAATATTTTACAAATCGCATAAATTTAGTCTGTTTTAATACATTTCTTAGAGATTAGAAAAACTTTCTGTTTTATGCATTATTACTGAAAAATTATCATACTCAAATCAACATAGAATAATTATTCATGTACAACTGAAGACCAGACATATATGCGATTAATTTCGCTTAATATTTAAGACGAATTTCCGTATTAAGTGGTAATAATTTACTGTACAACGTCGTTAATGTGTATTTGCTCAGTTAATGTTCCGAAACAGGCACGAATGCATATCATATTCTATATTAATCTAAATTAAACTTTAATCTGTATTTAAAAATTGATTTTCTGAATATCTAAAAAGTGCTACAATTTATTAAACAACAGAACTGAATTATAAAATGTAGTCAAAATTTTGACTTCAATTCATTAACATTAATTAACGCGGTAATAATTTAAAATTTTGTTCTATTATCTACTTTCATTATGACATTTTTTTAATGATTTCTAAAAAAAACTAATTGCAAATAATTCCATTGTTCTATTATTCAATTCCGAAATAAAATATACAGAATGTATAAAAAGCAGTTCCTTATTTTTAAAGTGTTATTGCTTCTAAACAAAACAAGATATTATTTGTTTAGACAATTAAAGCTTATGTGTTACCATTAACTTAAGCAATATTCAAGTTTTGTTTAAATGTTAGAATTCAATTCAGGCTCTAGAATTGTACGGGCACTTTTATAACTTTACCGACAGATTTTCAAGGGATTTTCTTCAGAAATCGCCTGATTTATTACAAGAGCAATATTTTTTTAGTAGTTAAACTAAAGGCGTTAACTGATTCAGAACAACGTACAACAATTCGAGAGCTTGACCAAAGGTTGGCGTTAGTCATCCAACAATTTTAGATCACATAAAACCACTTAAATTAAAATATATATGAATATGAAGATCATAAATCGCAATTATTTTTCTATCAACCTAATATTTTATAATACACGTTTTAAAATTGTTAATTGAACACAATTTGTTGAATTTTTCTGTATTAATGTTTCATTTTAATTTGTTTGTATTGAAAAATATGCTTAAAAATGTAAATTCATTTCAATTTGTTAGAATTTACAATAAAAAAATTAAAATTCGTTTTAAATAAACTGAATAATATTTTTTATCTCGCTGGGAAATCTGGTGCACTATTTATTTTCATCAATTTCCTTACATGTAAATGAATTACAATTATAATTGACAGTTTACGTTATAATAAAATATGAAAAATATCTTAAAATAATTTATATTCTTCAAAAAAGAATTGAAAAATGAAGCTTGCTTTTTATATTAAAACAGAAGTCGTATCAATAATTCATTAACATCATATGATAATAAACACATATTTAGTGCTAAAACTTTTTCTCATTTATTATTATTTATTATTTAGGATTTTAGGACGCTTCAACTGCTAAATGCATTAGCGCACACTTTTTCTTATAAAATGTGTTAAGTATTTATTTTAAAAATATAGTTATTGCCTATAAGACAATTGAAAACTAAACTATAAATCTAAAGAAAAAAAATTTAAAAATGAGTAAAAACAAAAAAAAACAGTGATATGTAATTCTAAATGTGATAATGGGCTGAGTTAAGACTTAAAGATTATATTCTTTTTTTTTAAAAAAAAAAAAAAAAACAAAAATTAATCCTACTGCTGCAAGTATTGTAAAATAAATTTTCGTCTAAAAAAGTATTACATTTATCTTTTAAATAAACACTTTACAAAGATGTACCAAAATAAGGAAAAAGAAAACAGTAAAATGTAAAATGCATTGTTGTTCTGCTCTGAGTATGAAAAGGAAAAAAAATAGTGAAATGTATAATTAATGCGTGTACTTTTGACATTTCCTCTCGACCTTTACAAATATGCCAGGTAAAATAAATGGGGGTACTATATTGTTAATTATTGTGGATACTGCTGATGTTACAAGGGTGCATGCACGTTACAAAAACAAAATTTTACAGTTTCTGAGTGTGTAATTTATATACAGTTAAGTTTTTTTTTGTTATATTTTTATAATTGTATATTACCTTTATTTAGGAGCGTGTATATATATATATATATATATATATATATATATATATATATAATAAAAATATTTAAATAACCTTTTCATAAACATTTATGCATATTACCTCTTTGATATTTAAGCATAATATCTAGTAATAATATATTATAGGAAATACATATAATAATAATGTAAAGACAAAAGGTTTTACCTTAAAAATATGAAAATAAAAGTTGTATGTAAAATCATACATTGAGTTCAAATCTATCATTAATGTTTTCTATAATGTATATGTTTTCTGTATCTCTCGATTTTATTATCAGGTCATTTAGTATGAAAATAAGAGATATTTCAACAAATTTACTTTATTTTTTATGAATTTTTTACCTAAAATCATCAATTAAGCATGATGGAAGCGAGGAATAAGATATGGTGATAGAAAATATTAATTAATTGCAAAGAGGGAATTAAATGATAGTATTGATTTAAACTTATCGAAAACATATAAGATAACATTTTATATTTTGGATTATAGGAATGGAATTTTCTAGAAAAAAGGCGAGCATTTCAATATATGAAAATAATTATACGGAATTTACTCAGTCCTTTTTTGTAACTAAAAATTTAATTAGTGCAGTCATGTGCCTAACAATAATGTTGGAATTTAAAAAGAATTATTTACCAGATAAACAGAAGAAAAATATAAATTTGTCTAAATTAGGCTTCAAAATTATATTATTAATATTTTTACTCATTACTCTTATGTACCAATATGTCTGCATTTTACGTTAATAAATCTGATGAAAATATGAAGAATCTTTTATAATATATTAGATAGATAAATCATATCCTAAATATCTGCTAGAATTTGAATCTATAGCACTATTACTACGTTTATAACACTGTTTCATGAAATACTGCTGTTTATTGTCTTATTGAAATAATGAAATTAAAAATATTCATTATCTGATTAAATATTGCTGGTTCAGATATAATATAATTCGGTAGCAAAGAAATACATTCTTATAAATATTTGCTAATTAAAAAAAAACATCTTCTGTTCATAATAAAATTACAATATTTTAATGATAGTTTTAGTAAACAAAGTCTTTGTTTTGAACATAGCCTTTGTTCATACTTTCAAAAGTATGGACAGACTATGAAAGATTTTGATATTTGAAAAAAGAACAACAGAATTTAATTGGACTTGAGAACATTTCTAGTAGAGTATATTTGAAAAGGATTACTTTTATGGCTCATTTTAAATTTTCAGAAAACCACAAATCTTGTAGCTACAGAGATATTGTGGATAATATTCTCAAATCTTAATATACGTCTGATAACATGTATTTAAAGATAATTTGGTATTTGTGTTTATACTTCTTTTCTTAAAACTTTGTCAGCGTGAGCGATTAACACAGAAAGAATTTTTGACAAAGTATTGGCTGCAAGAAAACCAGTATCAAAGCAATAGAAGTTCTCGTATTTTTCCCAGATATGCACCATTTGAGAAGAACAACAATATTTGATAATCAAGGCACAAACCTTCACATGAAAAATACTGTTATTGGGGTCTTGTACCCCAGGTACGGTCTGCTATAACAAGACGACAATACAAAATATATCCAAATACCTCAAATACGTGAAAAAAAATAAGTTCTCGTATGTTCTACAATTGCTGCTAAGTTTTTATTAGAGCCACGTCAAAATCTTCATATAAACAAAAACATATTTGCAATATATTTTCATCTAGCTTTATCGCTACTTTATATTAAGAGTTTTTAAATAAAATATCCTTTTCTGAAATATCTATTCATATTATTATTAAAGATATTATATATTTAATTTATGAATTATCACAATTAAACGATAATTCAATTTCTTTGGTAAGCAAATTGAACGCTGCCCTCTTTCTACAATAATAATTTAAAACCAAAAAATATTTAAACAAATATTGAACCATATCTTCAAATGAGAAACATAATGAAAAATACTATTTTTAATTATTAATTTACAGAAAGAGTCTAAATGCTTAACTTTACTTGGTGTATTATTTTTAGAAGGGTGATTATAATAAAATAAATGAATAATAATTTTATTTAGGTATAATTAAAAAAATTAATTAATTATATATATATATATATATATATATATATATATATCAAATATAAAATATCGTTTCTTATATCTCTGTAAAAGTAAATGCCGTGCGACTGTGAATCATCTCTTTGATTGTTATTTTTTGATTTTCTCATCTCGTCGAACAAACTTAACAGTCGACAAAAAAACACTCAACGATTTATATTTCAGACGAGAGACAGCCCAACCGAAATTTACTTCACCTACACTTAGACGTGTGTATTCTGAAATGGAAAACATTTACGCGCGACCGTAATATGTCTTTGTCTGGAACGTTGATCGAAGCAAATTTAACTGAAAGCGTCGAGAAAGTCTCGTTCTAAAGATTTTCTTCGAAATGTGCCACTAAAGGTGAGTTCAAAAGTCAGCGTATTTTAACATTAATAGGAGTTTTTCAAACGTTTTGAAATTAGAATAATAGTGCATTTACATAATCATGACGTCTGTCAAATCAAATTGATCCTATACATTTCAGTAGAAAATAAATATTATAAATTAAATTAAATATTCATATTACAAAAAAAGATATAGATTGTAAATATGTCCATTGGTTCGGTATCATAGGTCAATTACAAACTGACAAAGATTTTACATCAGTTATTTGTTAAGAAAATAATTACTTATTCTAATATCAATAGTCAAACTTATTTAAGAGAAACCATAAAACAATAATTTATTTCAAACTATAAAATACAGTTTTTCAAATATAGCTTTGTTAAGTATATATATATATATATATATATATATATATATATATATATATATAATATATATATATTCCAAATCAATTTATAATAAAATAAAATTTTTAAAAACAAAAAATGTATATAATAAGTCAATTTTACTTAATTAGTTTATATAAAAAACTATTAATCTTCTTAAAATTTTGACAAATGCTTGAAAATAATTTCATCGCCTCTTTTTATTATTCCTGTTTTTTTTTAATAAAACAAAAAATTTTGTCATAAACAAACTTTTATTCATTTATGCATCACAGCATTTAAAAAAACTGTTGCAATGAAATTTCTGTTACCATAAATATTCTTTTTTTATTTGAGAAAATATTTTGTATGTTTTTTTTATAATAATCGAGCGATGCTCTTATAAAATTTTATAAAAAATATTATAATTGTATTAAACAAAACTGGAGGACATCAATACCTTCACCACAACTGGATAGTTAAAAAAATGTTTGATTTTTGAAATTTTGTATTACAACTATATTCAATACTTCTTTATATTGAATAATGTCATCTTTTCATATCTATGAAAATGATTTTATTTGTAGGGAAAATATATTTTCATTTCACGTGTTAAATAATAAACTTGATTATAAAATGAAATTCATTTCTTTTTAAATTCTTAATTGTTTCTTTAGATATTTCAATTAATTAATAGTTTTAATAGATTAAAACACATGACAAAAATATATATTTTTCAAGATTATTTTCATGTGAAGATTTTAATTATAATATGTTTAAAAATAGAAATATTCTAATTTTGTAATTATAATCTATCTATCTATATATATATATATATATATATATATATATATATATATACATATATACATACATTATATATATATATATATATATATGTAAATTCAAAAATGAATATAAATTATTTTTCACCAAATCAAAGTAAGTTTAATTTTGTTCTTGGATTTTTGCCTTTTTGGTTCAATAGTATCTTCTGCCTCTAGTTTCGGCATGTGTAGCATCTTCAGATAATAATAGATTATATTAATTAAAACATTATAGAATAGGATATAGTTATAGATTATTCATAACAGCTATTTACAACTAATTGAATATGACACACATGCCAAAACTAGTCATAGAGGTAGCAACTCAAATTATCCAAAAGAACTGCCTAGACAATTACATTGACAGGCTACCAGGTATAAATACAAATAAATATAGCATGTATTTTTTTGAAATTTTTATTTTTAACGTCTTGAAATTAATTTTTATATTTATATATTCAAAAAATAATATCTATGATTAATAATATTTTTTCGAAAATCTCACAAAATCTTGACTAAAAACTATGTCTCTCAATTTAGAAAATAAGTATGTTTTAGTTATCAAAACACATAATTAATTTAAAAACAAATAAATATTATTTCTATATTATTTATAATTTTATCATTTAGAAGCTTAATATTTTTTTTAAATCACATGCATGTTTTGTATAATAAACAATATATTTTCTGATATTAAAAACGAAGTATTGAACTTTATTATGACTAGAATCGTTTAGGAAAAAACACCATATGTATATATATATATATATATATATATAAGATACTGGTGTACATATTTACAAAAAATAGTAACCAAACTAACCATAAAAAATTATAATTAAACATGAAATAAACTAACAAATGTTAAAAAAATATTAATTTATTATGAAATATATTTTAAATTCAGTTTATAAAAATCTCCGCTATAATTTTATTTGTATGTAGAATGCGCCTAAATATATTTTCTGAACGTTGTTGTAATATATTACAAGTAATTTACATGAAACACTATTTGAGCAAGTCCTAATAATGTTAACTGTTCATTTACCTGATAGCAAATCTTTGTGGAATTTACAAAACATTGTTAAGAAAGTAATGAAAATAGTTTAGTGATTATATTTTTTGTATATCGTATTATCTAAAAACATTATTTATAAATAATGGTTCTTAAGTTTTCGATAAAAATTCACCAAACAAAATATATGTTTGTTCATATTAAAAATTATATATTAGAATTTATTAGGTGTATATATTAATTCGGTGCCTTTAAATTGAATTAATCATAATTTTGTTTCAAATTAAAATATTTTCTCATCGTTTTACGATTTCGAAGTGCCAGCCTTAAAGTTTGAAACCACTATATTATTTATATTCATTTTCTATAAAAAAAGTCGCCGTATTAATGTGTACACTTAATAAATTTGGAGAAATATTTCAGTATGTAGAATAAAGTTATATTTTTTATTAATATATTTTTTCTTTAACTAATTTTACTTCCACTCGTTGTTATATGGAAATTTAATTAAGACTTAATAAACATGCAAGCATAGAAAATAATTTTCAAATAACAGGTAAATTAATTTTGATTAAACAATAGAGACAGGGCAGTTTGATTACTCGATAATTTAAGGTATCCAGTGCTTTGACATAGCATTAATTTGATTTGTCCCTTTGTAGTTTGAACGATGCACCCAGTAGTTTAACATCATACTGAAAATCTGTTTAATCACCAAAGTACTCAAAAACATTTACTAGACACAATACACTTATATATAACTTCAAACTAGATTCGATAAAACTAAAACAAAAATGAACAGTGCTGTTATTTTTTTTCTTATATGAACATTCTATTTTTTTTCTTTCCATGCATTGAAAAGTGTCCGTAAATATCAATATATTTTATTTTTTCTTAATTGAAACGGATTTAGTATTATTACAAGTTTAATGTATTGTATATTATTATCCATTAATGTGTATTACTCTTTGTTATTTAATAATTTTGTTAGTATTTCATGTTTCATTGAAGTTATCAAAATTAGTTTGAATTTTAAATTTAATTTGTAAAATTTATTTGAATTTAAAATTTGATTTGACAAAATTGTTTAAGTATGACATTGAGGAATAGGTAATATCTATAAATAAACTTAAGTACAGTCTGGTTTAAAAAAAATTTTGAAATAGAAGCCCGTAATAAATAAAATAGTTGTAAAAAGATTCCGTTTAACGAGAAAGATAAACCTTAGGAAAAACTGTAAATCACTAAAAACATTAGAAATACTTTGAAGCTACCTGAAAAAATAACTTTAAGCTAGAGAAACTCCTTCTTTTAAAAGAATTAAGAGAGATGTGTTGTTAACTGCTTTCTAATAAAATAAGTAAACAAAAATAATTGAATCTTTTCAGTGATTAAAATATATATATATATATATATATATATATATATATATATATATATATATATATTTATTAATTATAAATATACGCTTACATGCTTGTTTTTGTAAATCAGTTTACACACTTATGTATATTAAAAAATGGATTGAAAAAAGATATTTAAAAGTATACCTTCTTTCAAAAACAACGAAGGTTTATTTTTGTGTTTTTTAAGTTTCAAATTCTTTTCAATTCGAGAATACTAGTGCAGTTAATAGATCACACTATCGTAATCTACTATAACCCTAGGAAAAAATCGATAAATAAATTGAATCCTGAAAGATGATTTAATTTTTTTTTAGAAAATTAGAGTATTATAATATTCAGACTAAACTTTTATAAATCTTTAACATTTACCCATTTTTGATAAATTTTATAAATGTATTTAAATGATTAAATTCACATAAAATTTAAAAGCTAATTTATTTTATATGTGTGTGTGTGTATATATATATATATATATATATATATATATATATATAAATTCTGTCTGAAATGATATAGATTATAATCATCAATTCTGATCATGTTTTGACCTATTGTCGTTCTATTTTTAATTATAAGCGTCGCCCAAAATAATGTCAAAAGCGTAATAAAATCACATAAATCAATAAATACATAATTATGATATTTAAAGACATCGAGATTATATATGAAAATGACCAACCGTATTTTGTTTAATATTAATATTTGTGTGCTTAATATGTAAATATATTTATATTTTTTCTAATGTTTGCGTGCAATATTAATTTTAATATAAGTAATCATAAATTTACATAAAATATTATAAAAACAAAGAAGTGTTTTTGCATTTATTTTAAATATATATATATATATATATAATTTATATACTATACACATAATTTATATATATATATATATATATATATATATATATGTATATATATATATATAATTTATACATTATATTTATCTATTTCTGTTAAATTTATTGTTTTAAAATATGCAATCTTAATAGAGTTTAAATCAAAGAAAAAAATATAAATGAAAAATAAGCATATTTTAAATATGAGGCGGTTTTAATTTTGATCAAAAATTGTTTTTTACTCAATACATACTTTAATACTAATGATTTTACGTTATAAAAATATAGAAATTAAAATGTTTTATTTTCTTTTTTATATAAATTTCTTCCGAACGGTGTTAATATTGGATTTCAGTAAGTATTTTTTTTAAAAAGACTACAAAAACTTCTACTTAAACTTAATCCCATTATGAAGAACACCATATACTTATATTGACCTACATTAATATATTTTTCTGTATTTATTCGTAATTTCTATCACTACTTATAATCATATGGCACTGAAATGTTAAACTCCGACTCCTAACTTACCATATATGACAAAAAAAACTATTTACACATTTCGTAGATTGATGTTTATCACAAAAAATTTATCATGTTTCGATATTCCTAGTTGATTTATTTCAAACAGTTAACCACTGAATGTCTATACCTTCTAGTAAGTAAAAATACAGTTAAAAGTACTGATTATTTTTGCATTCACTTCATCGATAATTAATTTAAATTAATTTATTATTTAAAAATCAAAATGTATTTGTGTTTTTCGATTTATTTTGCAATATTCATTGTTTTTTAATAATAAATTTAATAAAAACAATACATTGTCTTTCTATAAGCATAGATTAAATCATAATTTAATTAAAAATATTGAAATTCACATTACAACAAAGATATGTGCTTTTTATCTATAACAATAATAATGTATACTAATTATATATACCAATTATTTATTTATATATACATATATAATTTATTTATGTCCATTTTTAAATTTATAAATCAATTATTTTTAGAAAAAAACGTTGACTATAATGTTTTTAAATTTATTTTTTAAATAATTTTTTATGCAATTACTTTTCATCCGGTTACTGTTATTGTATTTTACAGCTATATGTTTCTACCCGTGATCCATGTTCAGGTAGTTTGATACTAAACTGATACACTGATATAAAAAACACAATTATTACTTTAATTAAAATTTGAAATAAATAATATTGTGTTCAAAAAATTCTTTTTAAAAATGATCAGAGTGAATTAAAAAGGACACGTATGAGTCTCCGGTTTGACTTTCATCAGCTTTAAGTAGGTTTTATCAATAACCTATATCAATTAAAAATCTATCTGAAAATAACGAAAGATACGTGGCATTCAAAATCCGTAAAAAACAATCATTTTTAACAGGCAGACAAGAAAACAACACTACGATGATTAAATATATAATTTATCTTCATCACTGCTATGATTTTTAAAATATATTTCCAGTAATTCCACAAAAAGAATTATTAAATATAACAATTCATTAATATAAATATTTTTTTCTTCAAACTATTATTGTTATTTACGATGAAATCCGCATATGTTGTATTTTTCTTGTTAATTAATTAAAATAATATAGCGATGACAATATCTCTTCAACCAAACATTGAATTTGAAAAGATATGAATCATGATTTATGTCTAGTTAAAAGTTTCTCTGAAATGATGTAAAAAAAACTATGACTAGCTACTTACAATACTTTTCTTTTTTCTTACGAATTGTGAACTCTTATTGTTATTATTTTAATGAACTCTATTCCATTTTTCAAAGGTTATCATCTTTTTATATTGATATTATATTTTTTTAATTAATTTTTTTAGTTTTATATAAACATTTTTAAGTATATTTATAGGTATTTTTTGTATATACAAACATTACACATTCAGCCTTATTAATTCTTTGCACTCTGAACATTTTTTAATACTATCGACTAGCAACTACGGCAATCTTTTGCAATGAAACTTTTGGAAAAATAAAGTTTTGTTTTGAAAGGTAAAAAATACAAGTGCTTATGAATTTATTTATTTTTATTTATTTTATAAATATGATTTTTTTTAATGTAAATAAAGCTTTATTTTACATTTTGTAATTCGCCATAGCATGGTACCTCTGGAAACGGTCTCCCATGTGCATTCTGGATTTATTTAGATATGTATCGCAATAATCACTCGTTTGACGCCTCCCACTCTTTCACTTGGAGCATACAACACAATCCCTCTTTTCTCATTATATGAAGCTTTCCATTTAACCTAGTTTCGAAGGTGGAAGTAGAAGTTCTTATTATCTCCTGGCAAAAATTTCCTATTAGTTGATCGTTTAAGAGTTTTCGATATTTCAAGAGTATCAGTGGAGCCTCGTTTTTGTTATGTCTTACAGTTTTGTAAAGAATATATGAATTGATAATAGATATTTTCATTCCCCAAAAGAACAATTTCCGCCATCACTTAATCGATTTTCTTAAAAAGCAATAATGCGCAATAATTGCGCATGTCCCCATAAGGGAGCCAATGAATTTTTGGAATATATGATGAGTGTCCCTGTAGCAGAGCCAAAGAAGTGCAAAGGATTTATATCTTCATTTAAAAGTCAAACTGTACTGTTGTTCTTTCATTTGTATATTATTTACTTTAAATTGCTTTTAAATACTGAAAAATTGTAATTATTAGTTTCAATTTTAAGAAAATTGATTAACATTGAATAGAAATCTAACTATTTAAGCAAAAAAATAACCAAATTTTTCAACAAAATAATTAAGTTGTACATTGGAAAAGAAATTTAATAAAAATTAAAGTCTTAATTTCTTACTTAAACTTAATTGAAATCTTCATTACTTTCACATATTAATTCTTCTTTCCTCCACAAACCACAAAAAATATTTGATCAAAAATATTCAATAAATCATTGTTGATTATTACTTATACATATTTCGATGAGGATTCCATCATTCCTAGAGGTTTTTCTGTATCTTGGCGCTATAAGAATTATGGCATCTCCATCGAAATGCGTATAAACAACAATCAAAAATGATCAATAATAATTTACTGAACATTTTTGATGAAAAAATTTATGGATTGTGGAGTAATATATATATATATATATATATATAAATAAATTTCCTTCGTTTTTGAGTACACTTACAATCATTATTATATTTGAATAAGTTACTGTACTATAACTTTTTGAACGTTTGTACAAATTAAAAATTCGAACAATGAATCTATAATATTTAGCTTTTCTTGCAGTTTAAAATAAGAATCATCATATATACTTATCGTAGTATGACTATCTTATATAATTACATATAAAAATGTGAGACAAATTCAATAGTACATAATATACTTTTCAATATTATCATCAATCTCTGTCAGTCCACTATTGGATGAGAGCATCTTCCATATAATATAATTATGTGTATATTATATATATATATATATATATATATATATATATATATATATATATATATGTATGTACGTATGTATGTAGTAATTGGCAATCATTTTAAAAATTAAATAAAAAAATTACTATAAAACTTTTTGGTAACTTATATAAACGTTTATCAAATATGAAATATAATTATCAAATCTACAAACGATTTTATTGTCATTTTGAAAATGACAATTTTTGAAATTGAATTGACAAATTTTCAAGCAATTTGAAATTGCTTGAAAATTGATCCCTGCAATATTTGCATACTTTTTATGTAACTGTGATATGATCTGTATCTAATGGAATAATTGAAATTGTATATATATATATATATATATATATATATATATATATATATATATATATATATATGTATAAATATATTCATATATATATATATATATATATATATATATATATATATATATATATGAATATATAAATATATGTAAATATTACATAAACTGAAATTCAGACTTTCAATAGAACAAAAGTATGTTTTCGATTTTATTCAAACAAAATAACATAATTCCAGTGAAAATAATATAATCCTCAAAGTCTATCTTGGTATTTTATTTACTCGTCGCACACGTGTTAATAGAATATACACAGGCATTGATGGTGCAATCCGTATAACGAAAAGCTTAGAACTTTGTGACACTGCGGGCTCCCCTGCGGCCTGGAAGGATACTGTGTACACTCGTGCTGCCGTCATACGCAACGCTAGCGGCGAGATATCGCACTATATACATACGTACACACATACACACACATACATTCTGGGTAAAATCTGTGCAGAGAGCGCGTGCGCGTCGCTTTGCTGCAGCGTCAGCGGGCAAAGCTGGCACAGCCAGCGAGCCAAGCCACGCACGCAGCCAGCCAGCCAGCCAGAGACAGAAGCGAAAGGCTGGCGAAACGATCAAGGCAGGCGGTATGGTGGACTAGGGGTGACCATCGAGCTTTTATTTCAACTGGATACTTGATGAACTTTATCCGAGAATGAATTTAATAGAAATCAGTGGCGGTTCGTTGTACATACAGTGTTTTTCGACAATCTGTTCATTCATTTAGTCTTTGGCGAATGTATAATCATACGTCTTAATTTAGAGAAAAAAAGCATTAAAGAATATGAACAAAAACAAGTAGAATAATTCAAACATATTAACACATTTGATTTTAAAGCTACATTTTCACAAAAAAAGTGTTATTAAAGACCGAAAGATTTAAAGTGTATAAATTACTGAATTATGAAAATATATTTTAAATTACATATCAGTCACTTCAAAATATTTTTTGTTGAAATTAAAAATATTAGAATTTGGTTTATTTTGAAGAAATAAACGGAACATGTCTTGAATAAATTATTTTTTAATGTATAGTATGAATTTTCCAAGTGCTTTATTTTTGTAAAAAAAATGATCAGTGTATTTTCACTTTTCTATGCGAATCTTGTAAACTTAGCGCGAGTCCATTTCTTCTATTACCGCTTTGAAATTTCATCATTTTTAATTAGATTTTGAATTCAAATTCAAGATTTATCTAAAGATAATCAAATTTGAAACCGGTCGTAGAAGAAAATGAATTACTGGTAGCTTATAGAATTCGTACAGAACAATAATAAACGAATACACAAGGAAATCACACAATATAAGCTATTTTTAATTGATCATCTTTAACTGTTATTTTTAATTGTTTTTCTATTCAACTCGCACTTGAATTCACAACATTATATATTGGAACAACATAACTAAAAACTAATCTTGTGACACATAACACTAGTTGGAGCAGGCATAAAGAAATAAAACATTACATAGGCATACAATACTAAAATATCGTTTATCTAATACTAATTATGAATACTATTCATAATAATGTATTTTCTTTAATCGCTATAATTTATAAATTTGGCCGATTTAGATTTTCATTTTTAGATAATCTATTTTTTAAATTCATTCCTCATTTCTACTCGAATTGAACTTTTTCTTAATCATATCTCAGTCAAATTTAACTTATCAATTTAAATTGCAATTATACCTTAGTCAAATTTAAATGAAGATTAAACTTTATAATGGAGAACTAACAACTTTTTTAATGAAGAAAAACAAATTAACAGAGCCCAAAGAACTATTATAAAGAATGTAGATACGAAAAATACAATATATGCTTCTAACTGCCATTACTTTGAATAAACTACACTTATTTATTAAATATTAAGATAACATATGTATATTTACTATACCTATACTAAATTAATATTCCAAATTACTATTCTAGACCAAAGTTACTATTACTGGTTATATTAGCTATCTGCGTTCTCCACTAGCAGTTTCAGCACAAATGCTGAAGTGCTTAAGTTTTCAGATCAAGTACCATCCTCAGATAGATGTTGATCAACATCAACTTGTCAATGGCACACATTTCGAAACTATCAGTAATGGAGGACAGACACTTAGCTGATCCAAAGCACTAAGCTCAGCAGGAAAACCTACAAACGATATCACATATATAGAATTTTACATTTACAATTTGAAATTATTAAATATTTTTTAACTTCTGTTAGTATCTATTGCATTTTTAATGTTAATTCTTATTATTATGTTATATATTCTTAACATTTCGTATTATTATTCCAAGAGGAAATAATTCACTTAAAGTTATTTAATACATATAGATTTAACTATAAAAACAAAATTGGAGAATTTTAAATTTATAATATATTGTACTTTATTTTGGATTACAAATGGTGTATTCTCTGTAGTATAAAGGAAATAAAAAATCGTTAATAAATGAGATGAACAAATAATATTCGAAAATACAAACATTTGGCAAGAGGCATCTATTAATGTTTATCTTATAAAACAAAAGTAGAGATTTAGTTTTGCAGATATGATATATGGGGTTATTCAACTTAGGCTTTCACGCGAAAGTATTAAAAAACAACGCAAAAATTAAAAAAAAAACAAGTTGTCCCTCATTTTGTATTTTAGTTCAATTGTATTTTAGTATTGAATTGAACTAAAATACTGAGTAAAAAATACATGGGCTTTTCTTAATCCGTACACCTTCTTTTCATACTTCTATGTGGAATTCTAAATTGAAACCTCTTATATAGAGAGAGGGAGAGAGAAAATTAGTTATTTTTTTGTTAAATGTGGCAGACTTCGATTATTAGATTTAACAATTGGCATAGAAGGAAACAAAAAAAAAACCCGCCTCTGTCTGAACGTTTTGTTGTTTATTCCTATATAGTAGAATGGTTACAGAGAGAGAACGATTGTTCATTCGACCAAGAAGATACACGAGTCGACGCTGTATCCATTGACGCGACGTCAGATCGATGGATGCGACGCGTCGTCCGCGTGTACCTCCACCCCACGCCGCGCCGCGCCCCAGGATCGATATGACGACGCGTCGGTTCAACCCGGCACCGGGCGATCTGGGCGCCGCGCTGTTGCCAACATGTCATCGTTTTATACACGTCTGTTGGTTTCGGCGTAACGACAACAACGACGACGATACGATAGATATGGATGCCGGATAATTTATCATCGTTTCAGCAAACACTAATATTGAAACACAGTGAGGAATAAGTGAAACAGACGTCGACTTGTAATAGCGTGACTGGAGTTGATTGAACAGATTGTTTCGAGATGATCCGGTCGAGATTGATATGTTTATGTATTCGCTCGATGAAGTTGCGACAATTTTCCAAAGAAATATCAACAATTCGTGTCATAGACAAACATTATTTTCAAATACTTTATATTTTATGAATATATATATATATATATAGATATATATAGAGAGAGAGAGAGAGAGAGGTGTTGAGAGAAATAAGAATAAAAATACATGCATCATTTTTCGTTTACAGCATATAAACATTTTTCATAAAAATATTATCCTCTTCAGTGAAAAATTATGAAATGAACAATGTGTATATTACATAATTTATTGAATGTTATATAACTTATGTGTATATACACAGGCAAGCACACACATACATTCACATACACACACACATATATATATATATATATATATATATATATATATATTATGTCACTATATATAAACAAACAAATATACCAGTACAAGATATGAGCAAATAATAATTACATAAATCGTTATACGGTATAAGCAAATATTTGCAATTGACGTTCATAACATTCTGCGGTCAAATTTCGATCAAGCTCCTATCAAATGATGTACGCAGAAGAGATTCATTAAATTAAATAAGCGGTAGATTCAATCAAATGAACTTGAAACTATACCATTTACTATTTAATTTTAACGATTCTAAAAATGTGTAAGTAATTGAAAAATAATATATACATATATAATTTTTATAATCCAAAGTATTAATTAAAATTTTATATTTTAACCCAATGTATATATATTATTTCAAAAATGAAAAAAAAACATACAAAGGCCTATAAATAGATGGGATAAAAACATAATAATGTGTAGGTAAAAATTTATTTAAATATACTGGGAAGGATTTAATTCATAAATGATTAAATATCTCTCTCTCTCTCTCTATATATATATATATATATATATATATATATATATATATATATATAGATAGATAGATAGATATAGATATCATATTTTATGACAATAGGTTGCAGAATACAGCCATTGACTTTCAGTTTGAAATTTTCGTTCTAAATTGAAAATATCTTTCACTTTCAAAATTCCGATATATCCCTTCTCCATATATTTTTAATTAATTTACTAGAATATATATATATATATATATATATATGTACTTATGCCGTCATTTAAACATTTTTATAAACTATAATATTTTTTATTAACAATTTTATTTCAATATCGAAGAGCGTACATCAAACACAAAATTGTTACAAATGCAAATATGTAGACACTTGTAGAGATATTGATACTATAAATTAATCTTGGTGATCGAAAATTTTTAAAATAAAAAATTATTATTAAATTTTAATTAAACCCCATAATACAAAAGAATACCATATTTTTCTACACATCAATGCGTTGAAGATAATGGAATGGCCATTTAAATAAACTTTATTCAAAAATGATCAATAATAATTTATTTGCCAGAGTAAATTTTTATAGATTGTAGGTAGAAAAATAATTCATTTGTGAAATTGAATTAATTTACACTGTCAAAAATGTACTATGATTATAAACTAATTCATACATACTGCACTTCGTATTAGATCTAAATTTTGTGACAGAAATCTCTAAAAATAAATTATTTTACAACCGTAGAAACAATTTTTAAATATATAAAATTATAAACAACATTTAAATCAAATTAAAATTTATTTAACTTTGAAACAGGGCCATATTTCATTACAATAACTTTAAGCGAATATAATCAATAGGAAAACACGCACACACAGCACACCCACACACACACACACACACATATATGTATATATATATATATATATATATATATATAAAACACATATACATATTCATATAATTATTTATTTCATCTTAAATTGAATATAATGGTCATATGATTAAAATAATTAAAATACAAAATACTTATTGATCTCTTTCAAACAAAATAGATTAACTGTCATATTAGTAAGGAACGCTTTTCGATATAGCTGGTTATGTTTAAAGAAACCTAATTATACTTAATGGTATTGTTTGTACCTACAAAGATAAAATCTAATTCTAAAAACAGGATACCTATTAATATATTAAGAGTTATATATATATATATATATACTTTTGATTAAAAATTATAAGTGGAATATAATTGAAACAAAAAAGCTTATTATCAAAATTGACACGAAAAGTGTGTATGTGTACGCATGTTTACACACACATACACACACACACACACACATATATATATATATATATATATATATATATATATATATATATATATATATATATATATATAATATAATATATATATATATATATATAGATAGATAGATAGATAGAGATATAAAACATTGAACTATATATTAATTTATATATATTATATAATTTAATTGTAACTATAGCCATTTTCTACATATTTTTTATGTTTGGTTCATCCCTTAAATATACAGTATTGAACCGTCTACAAAGCAAGGACACGCACTTCAATCCGAAGTTCGATATTACAAATATTTTCTTTACGTACATACATATATATTTAGCACACACATACACACCATTTATATATATATATATATATATATATATATATATATATACATGAGGTTTTTTATTACTGTCATTCTTTGTCAGTAGCGACTCTCAAACGAATTCAAGTAGATTGTACAAATACAGAGTTGTATACTTTTTTATAATATTAAATAAAATAGCTCAGTATTCCTAGTAATATAAATCTAGAGAGTTAAATAAATGTTCTGTCATGTATATATATATATATATATATATATTTGTGTACGAAAAGAGTGTGAAAGAAAAGATTTTAGTTTATATACGATGGATGATCTAGTCTTTTTATGGGGTGGTGATTTTACTATTGTATATAATGATTAATATCGTGGGTCGAAAAAACTAACAATTTAATATAATACATATGAATGTGGGTATTTGTCATTGTACTATATTTTTTTGTCAGCATATTTGTATCCTTTCTCTAGTCACTGTACTACTGCAGTGTATTTCCATAGAGTTTTAGTATTTAGTTACATTTAATTTTCAATTACTGATTACACAGGAATGTACACATATGATATATATATATATATATACGATATATCAGGTTAAATTTTAATTTGTAAACAATGTATTGATTCCTTTTTTGTAACAAAAAACAAATAATATAAACAAAAATTTCAATATACTTTTAAAATCCTATCAAAATCTTAGTTGTTATGAAACCAAAAGGAGATGTTATATTTATGTATATGTTTCTCTCTCTCTCCCTATATATATATATATATATATATATATATAATTCACTTGGTAGGAAACTGGTACAAAAATTCTATTTTTTTATAGAATTTTTTTAAATTTTCTAAAACAGTAATATATATTTTGAAATTTTATTTTTATTTATTCTTTAAAAGATGAGTTCTCAATTGAATTTAGTACAAAACGTTTAGGTGAAAAAATTAAAATCTCTTCTTTTTCTTCTTTTCTTTAAAACATTTTACATATACATGGAAAACATTTTTGAATATCGAATACTACACACTAACAATAAGATCAATATTATATTGTATTATGATATTGAATGTTCTTATATAATGTTTTAACAATGTACGGTTTTATCTTTTGATCATTTTATACTTCTATTTTATTAACTTGTCGACATCAGTGGTGGATATAAAGGTATTTTTTTCTGCATGATTATATACTTATTGTTTGTCTATCATAATTTGTACTTTTCAGATGTTATAATTATTTCAATTTTAATAAACATTTATGTAAATGGTTTGCTTCTCTTAAACGTTTTCTCGAAATTGTATTTGAAGTACTTACATTTTTATTGTAGGATTTTTCATTGATTTAGAAATAAATATTAAAAACGTCTCAACGTAAATTGTATTTAAAAATAGTACCTAACTAATAAATGTTTACACATTAAAAAGTAATATCTTTATTTGAGTTATTAATATTAAAACTATTAATATTATATAAACAGAATAAAATATAAAATTATATAAACTGAATAAGTTACATAATAAATTAAGAACGAGAATACAAATTCAATATTTAAGTATAATAATGTTTTTCTAATGTTGTAATAGACTGTTATATAAAGTGCTATAAAATTAATGTGTTCCATATAATTTATATACGATTAGACCAATTATAAGAAAACTGTAATAAATTCTTTAATGTTTATACATTTTGATTCGTCTAAAAATCCATTAATAACAGATGAATTCCGATAAATTACTTTAAATTTTGTACCAAAAAGTTATATTTTTTATGATATAATATAATTAATGTATAAAGTTTTTCAATTCACAGCTTAAACGAATAGGAATTAAAAATATATCTACGCCAGATATTATGTCAATTTCAACTCCTACGATCAAATTAATTGTAGAAAACTCTTTCACATTACGCAAAATGAAAATATTTTTCTTGAATAAAGAACGTTATATATATATATATATATATATATATATATATGTAAGTGGAAAACTGTCGAGACCTTTTAACATGATCAACTCACTGTACAGCTGCTGTGAGTTTCTAAAGAAGAACGCTTCCCACGTTCCTGATTTTTCATAAGATTTCTTAATTAAAAGATTAAAAGAAAACATCAGACGCGTATTTAGAAACATAACGGCGTATCAGCAGCAATGGCCATCGCGTTTAACTAGAAAGTTCTACAGCTTCGTCTGTTAGATTGTCGGTATTCAGCGTGGTTTTATTTATTATTAATTCCGTTTTCTCTATGTATTGTGCCGAATTATTGATTTTCGATGCGAATATATATATATATATATATATATATTGATGTCTTTTGGAATAAATTTCGTTCTTATTAATTTAGTTGAGTAAAATTGTTAATTTTTATATCAATATTAATACTGAGAATACTATCATCAGTAAACGACAAGAAATTATTTTCAAAAAACAAACCAAACACCTGTACACTGAATATATTTTTTTTAATTTTTATGTTGATACTGGTTTTATGCTATTTAAAAATAAAATTTGTATTTTATTCATTTGAAAGTAATTGAGATAATAACATATTTATTGAACTTTTTCACATGATAAATTCCGAGAAAAATTAATTTCAATTTAAAGCAGTAATAAAATTACTTGATATTTTTTGTATTTAATAAAACGAATTTTTGTTTAATTTTTTACATATTTCTAAATTAAAATGTTTCACATATTTTATCATGACCTTTTTATATTAACAAATAGCCTTATATTATATATATATATATATATATATATATATATATATATATGATACGTTATAGAAATTAAATTTAAATGGAAAAGATATTACAATAAACGTTATGAAGAATCACAAAAAATCTTGCAAATGATTTAAATTTCAGTCCTTTTTTTCTGAAAATTTATGAATAAATTATAAATTCACAGAAATAAAATAGTATCATTTATAAAGAAAAGATTACAAATGTTTAATAACATCTTATGTTCCAACATTCTGGAATATAAAAAAAAAAACAAACAAAACGTACTTTGAAGAAACTGTATTGAAATAAATAATATAATTTGTTTTGTATAAAATGTACTAGAGAACTTCGCCTCCTGCTCGCTGCGGTCCGCAATTCCCGGAGGAGCTTCACCTCCACTCACTAACTTTCGATCCCCCAACAAATAATAGAAATTAAAAAAATATAAACACAAATAATTCGAGTGAAGTATAAGTCTTAATTTTTTTATTGGAAAATTTTATAAAAATTAACATAACGAAGTACAATTTTAAAATGTGTAATAATTTTTTTACTCTGAAGCTTCAGTGATTACAATATTTTGAATAAATTTCTTATTAATTTTACACTGAAATCATATACTCTCTTTAATTGTACACTATTAAACAGAAAATTAGTCATGTGACTGATATCAACCAATCAGAACAGAGACCATGCAATCTCCATCAGCCAATCAGAATATTAATAAAAATCATTTCACAACAACAGGACTCATTTTTATTAATAGAGAGATAATATTTATCTGAGTAATACTTATTAGAATTATGAAATGTACATATATATATATATATTGTATTCCGGGCTTAGAAATATATCCAGTATTAAGGATTTAATTATTTTAAAAAAGATTTTTTCGTATCTGCCGAAAAGAACACCAAACATCGTTTATTCCTATTCTTTTATTAAGAATATAGATTGTTACAAAACTTTTTTAAATAAATTTATTAAAATTTTGTGAAAAAACAAACATAGCCATGTATTTTTATAAAAAAAATTGAAAAAAATCAACTCTAAAAGTTCTTCTAAAAAGTTAACAATTAATTTTATTCTCATACATACTATAATTTTTAATATATAAATATTAGAGGGATTCGCCCCCTGCTCGCTATGCTCAACCTCCGGCCTCGTTGCGCTCACTCGCTTATCAATTGTATACCTGTACATATAACCGAATGAAATAAACATTTTTAAAATTCATTTTTATACATAGATATATAGCAACGTAATTGTTATATATATATATATATATATGTATGTTAATGTATTTATACAATCATTATCGCGGATATATCGCAACGTATTGTTTATGTATATATATTAATATATCTATATAAACATTCTTGCAGATAGATTATTTTTTTTTAAACAAAGTTGCTTTATAAAAATTTTTATGGATAATTTTGATTTTATTTAGAGATATCTTTTTTTAACATTTTATTTCATTATTACAGTCAATGTTATATGTGATTATTATTTTATTCGTATTTTAACTAAGAATATACAATTAAATCAATCAAAATAATATTATTTTTTTAAAAAATTTATGTTATTATAGCAGCAAAATTTCATCCAAATTTAAATTTAATTATTTACATTTTTATTTAAGAGTAATATTAAACCATACATAAATTCCCATCATAGAAATTTATTGCTTGTTTATTATCAATAAATAATAAAAGAATTTTTCTGTAATTGAATATTTTTTTATGTTATAGGAAATCTTAAAAACCACCCAATCATTTTGTATTATTTACGTGTATATATGTATATGTATATATATATATATATACTTGCATATATATATATATATATATATACATATATATATATATACATATATATATATACATATATATATATATATATACATATATATATATACATATATATATATATACATATATGTATATACTTGCATATATATACATATATATATATATATATATACATATATATATATATATATATATATATAAATATTTGTGTGTGTGCGTAGAATTCTAAAAATATGGCCGAGTTATCGAACTGAAGGCTATTTTTTCATTCTTGTTAAATTATACATTGAAAATGTGAATTTCACTGAATCGTTGCATGCTTAATCAACGTGATTTCATGTGGGTTTGAATAGACAAGTACATCGTTTTTAATTAAAAATAAAGATATCCTTACAATTTATTAAATGTTATCATCTCTTTTTTCTGCAATGATTAATATAAAATTATTAAATGTTAAATGACTAAAAATAGTTGTAATAAATATAATGTTTTAATGCAATTTACTATATAATATAAAATAATTAAAAAGTATTTATATCTGAAATCTGCATTAAATGTAAAATTTGTAAATTATTTCTTTGATTTTTCAGAAATTTAAAAAAGAATCTTAAACGATCAAAACTCTAATTTATAATTAAAAATATTTGTCTTTTTAGTTATATGTCCTCTACTATAATAAGTTTATGCATTTTCTGTTCAGGTATAAAAAAATAACTTAGAGAACAAATGTAAAAAAAATACTGTTAACATCTTTCTGTCTTACGAGTATAAAAATGAAACAGTGGTCCTGTTCTCGTGAATTTTATTTGTTCTCTGATTGGTTGGTATCGGTCACGTGATCTCTGTTCTGATTGGTTGATATCAGTATAAAGCCAATATTCTCTTTCACAATGTGCAACAAAAAATGGTGTACAATTTCAGTGTAAAACTGATAATACATTTATTCAAAATATTATAGTCATTGCTGTCTTAGAACAAAAAATTCTTACACATTTTAACATTGCATTTTGTCAAATTAATTTTCACAAAAAGAGAGGCTGGTGAGATCAAAAAGCAGAAGATAGATTCCCCTAATAATAATAATTGTTATTATTTAAAAAATGTTTAGTTTTTATTAAGATTTAAACAGAAATTATAAAAAGAAATTGTAAAACGAACGTTTGAATGAATAACGTTTGTTCAAACGTTATTCATTAATGTACCGAATAATTAACTTCAAAATTATCTCCTTAAAAAGGTTTAAAATAACCAAAAGTCTATAAAATTGTATATTAAATTAAATATTTCTTTTAAGTATAAAAAGAGACTGCTCTATAATTTATTATTATTTTCTGTGTAATATACAAGAGGTATACACTATAATGAAATGTTTTCAATAAATATTAATCCTATAAATGTTCATTTAATTTTCTTTGTTGCGTTCCGGTTATCATTGTCATTATTCTTATCATAAAAAATTCAAAAAGAATACAATTCTATTCATACATTTGTCGTTCATTGTTTATATTCTGATTCAATACAGACGAATAGTTCATCGAACTTATTTCCTGTATGTGCAGATCGCTTCAACGTCAACACACATATATGTTTTATATTTCAATATTCAATTTCATACATATTTATCTTTTATATGGATTTTAATCTGCAGTAAAAATATATGCAGCTATATTTTAATTTCTTATCGAGTAGTGTATAGAATCATGAAAATTAATAATTGACTGAAAAATTAATAATTTCATAAAAGTTGTCGTATTCATTAAAAGTATTCGTGTTTGTAATATTGTTTTATACACATATAAGAATAAATATTTATATATATATATATATATATATATATATATATATAATACTTATTGAAATTGTGGGTTTTTTTAGGGTTTAATAGCGTTCTTCGTAGCTTTCATAAAATAGTTATTAAATATAAATAAACTGATTTGTAAAAGGAAGAAATTTAAATGAATTTTTATTGAAATATTATAAAAAAATATATATTCTTAGATCATAAAATTTAATCATTTCTTAGATTAGAAAAAATGTATAGAAAAATGAATCAAATTAGTAATCTAAATCAATAATTTTTATTACCTGACCGCATCCCATCGTACATACAAAATTTTCTAGTGAAAATATTTTCGGTTCCTCCCTTTCTGTCCGTTTAGTTATTTAATTACTGATAAAAAATTAAAAGTGTAAAATTATACTGCTAAAATAATTCGACGAAGCTAGACGTACATTTTATTATTTTATTAAATTTTGTTTTTATAATACATTATTACTATTTTTTTAATATTTCATTAGATAATTTCGACTTTCGTTATTTCTCCAAATATTTTCATTGATTTTACTAAGTTAATAAAACTACATGTGGTAGTTTTTCGTTCTTACATATAAATTTTTAAATAATTTTCTGTTTCTTCATTTTACTTTATAGAATTCATTATGAACTGTCAGTAAACTGAGAAAGTTTTATTAAATATTTGATTAGATTTTCAAGTATATTTTCTTCTTCATTATAGTTATTATTCTTAATTTTACATAAAAATATTTATAATACCTATTTTTTCAATAATATCACAGGAATTTTTCTTTCATAATTCTGTAAAAGGACTATTATTTCATTAATAACAATAATATTTTTAACATATATCAGGAATACTTATTAATTAATAAGCGTATTATTTACTAACAAAGAATCAGCCCTGACTGCATTCCATCGCACATGTCAGATTTTCTAGTGAGAATATTTTCTGTCTCTCAGAATACCGATATAAATGCATAAAAATCTAAAAAACAGTTATGAAAATTTTCAATAATAAGTGTACTTTTATCTTTGGCACTGATATAATATTTATATAAATATCTTTATGAGCAAATACCAATGTATAAATTATGTACATATGAATGAATACAACATTGTAGATATAAATTATTTACTTCGTACAGAACTTCAGATTTGAGTTTCAAAAATATATCAAATCTTGATCTCTCTCATTTGTATAAATACATATTTATTGTAAGAGAACTACTGTCAATTTTGATCACCTTGATATACAAAATAAAGTTCATATTTATTAATTAAAATATTTACATTTCTCTCAATCTTGTGTTCGTAAATATTAGAACTCTCTATGTTCATTATCTATACACGCAAATCAAGTGAGAAGTTGTTTCTGAATACTGCATTGCATAAAAATCCACCAATACGATCCTCTTCATCCCGCCATGAGGTCTGCACAAAATTCTATGCGATGGTACCCTCGTAAACACTAGCTTTTATACAACTACCAGTGTTCCCAGAAAAAAAAATGTCATTATCCACATTCCTTATAATTTTTACTGTAACATTTGAAACCTAAACTATTTGTTAACAATTTTCTAAAATACGAATACTTTCTCCACTTACTCTGTACGAAAGTACTACTGAACAATTACTAGTATTTTTTTTTATAATTATATTGATATTTTTAATAACTAAGAAAAAAACGCGTGTGTTTATTTTTTATTTAAATTATTATTTTTTCGAATGAATTTAAAAGTGTGTATGCATGGATAAGGTTTCTATGTAGGAATTGATTATACTTTGACCTTTGGAGATAGTTGGGAGGCTCTATAGTAGCAGTCCTCACTATAATTTAAAAAAATTGTCACAATTTTTTTAACAGGCCTTGAACCACAACATAATCTTGTTTGTACTATTGAAATGAAATAATTATAAACATTAATATTATTTTATGTATATATATATATATATATATATATATATATATAACGGATTGTTTACGGCTGTCGCCACCTCTCCGTCCCCAGTTTCCAATTCCTTCTGTCATAGTACATTCATTCATTTCTTCATCTAGGTTTCTTGTTTCCATTGCCTCGTCCACGTCATCTCTCCAACTTCTTGGTCGTCCTCTCTTTCTCCTTTCTGGTAGTATCCACTCTAATATCCTCCTTGGCCATCTCACTTCGTCCATTCTTTTTGTGTTTCCGAACCATGTCAGTGGTTTCTTCTCAATATCGTCAATGATATCTCCTGCAGTATTCATTTCCCTTCGAATGTCTGTATTTCTGACTCTTTCAAGTCACGATCTTCTGCAGGTTCTTCTCAGAAAGTCCATCTCTGTGGCTAGTAGTTTTTTTCTATGTGATTTATTTAGATACCATACTTCTGAGCCATATATTACGATACTTTGGACAATTGTTTTGTATAGTTGAAGTTTTGTTGTTTTTCTAATATTTCTTTCACATAGTAGTGGGTTGAGTGCGCCTATGGTCTTTCTACCTTTGGTAATTCTTTCTTGTATTTCGTCTCTACTCGTTCCTTGTTTATTAAAAATTACTCCTAAGTACTTGGCTTTATCGACGCCTTTTATTATATCGCTTTCCAGTGGCAGGATTCCGCAGTCATTATTATTTTTATATTTATGTATGTATCTATGTATATATATATATATATATATATATATATATATATATATATATATGTAAGACATATTTGTGTCTAGGTATCATAGATAAAAACAGGGCAATAATAGGTTGCCTTCGCGAACGAGATGCGACCCTGTCGAGGATCATGAAAAATGATATACTGTTTTGTAATAACAATCCGATCCACGAAACCGTTGAGATTTTTGAGCAATGCGGATTGTAATCTCTAGTACTCAGTACACGTTCCGGTGGAGGTGCCTCAACTCCTTCATGTCAATCGATGTAGTTGAAATAAAAACCTCAAATAAATAAATATTTTGTTTTCACATTGGTATTACTAAAATGTTTCTCTATTAATTAATACGAAACGAATTTTGATCTATAGAAATTAGTAAACACTAATAAACCACATATGGCTTGTGAGCCCTTTTGTAAGATGTCCTGATCTATTACAATACTCTCTATATAGCTAAAGAATAGTAAATCTTTAAGTAAAATATGTATCTGTAAATATCCTATTTAATAATTTAATATTATTAGTAAAAATACTCGCTATTGATTAACTTCAAACCGTTAATTTTTTAACTAATTTTTAATTAGTTAGTTTTATAATTGCTTTATTATTATTCGTGATTACCTGTATTAATAGCAACACGAGAGTGTAATAAATAGTAACAGTTAATAATTGAAGTAGTTTTTAATTAATTTAAGAAATTAGATTGGAAAATCGATATTTTTACTATTAGTTTGGTAGGAAAATAATTGCGGTTTTTGTTTTATGATTTCTAATCTTAAGTTTTCTCAATGAAAGTGCCATTTCATTGTATTCATGTTAATATCATTTTAAAATGCATTTTTCTGTCTGTATTTTGATAACATCGACTTTGGTTTTATTATTAATTTTGCTTCAAATTGGGACATTGAATTAAAGATAAAAAAGAAGCAAATAGGAGCAGTTTTTATATGAGTTCAAAACGGTTAGTAAAGCATCAGAAACTGGTCGTAAACAAAACGATACTTTTGGTATGAGTACTGCTAAGGGACGTACGATGAAATGGTAATTCCAAAAATTTCATGCCATGGACGAGAGCCTTGAAGACGAAGAAGGTCGGGGGCATCCTTCTTCAGTTTGTAACGACCAACTGAAAGCGTTAGTTAAATCATAACCACGCACAACAATTCGAGAGCTTGCACCTAAGTTAGATGTTAGTTATCCAAAAGTTGTATACCACTTAAAATAGCTGGGAAAAACGAAAAAGATAAAAATGTTCATAAATTTGAAGGTCATAAACCGCAATTATTTTTCTACCAACCTAACATAAATTTAACTAACCTATTTAAGAAAAAACAATCTTATATAGAAATAGAACTTTACACTTTATGCTTTCTGAACGAATTCTATAAAGTATGCAATTGATTATAAATTTCATATAAATTGAATTACACATGACTGAAAATTTTTGACATTTATAAAATTCAGACATCACTTAATTTATTTAAAAAATATACATGCCATTAATATCATTCATTTAATAATAATTAAAAATAACCAAAGAATTTAAATATATAATTTTATCAAATATTTATGTAAATGAATACAAACTGTATATATTATTTAGATAATTAAAATGATAAAAAGTAAGGTGAAAAAAGGAAAAAAAGCGTTTTCTATTTTTAATCGAATATATGGCATATTATTCGAACAGATATCTAAGTACTTATTACTTAAAAAGAATCGATTTGAAAAGAGTTTTAATGCAATTAAATCCCAGCGCGTTTCATATAATCCACAGTCTATACCAAACATTAAAAACAAAATCCTATGAATAAGTTAAAACAAAGATATGCAAAATCATCTTTTGTATCCATGAAAAAAGCTTTCATACAAAAGTGATAAACAAGATAGACTTTTTAATGGGTAACAAGTTCATATTGAGGGATATCTTTCATTAAGACAACAATTATCTGGAATACTTAATGAGCTTTTGTCTTTGAAACGTTTTAAAATGTAAAAAAGTACTTATGTATGAAGTATTTGTATGGTAACTGAAATTCTTTTAGATTTTTTATAAGTGGATTTGTTTTTAAAAAGCTATGTTAAAATTTAAATAAGGCACATTATTGATCATACCAATAAATCAAACGAAAATGAAGGAAACTAAATCATTTTTTTATTAATTACTTTTATTAGATTTTAGCGTTATGTAAGGTTTTAGAAATGCAATATTTTTATTTCAAGAAACTCTTTTTATCTGAAGTAAATCATATTCGTCACTTCCATATCATTTCTTTTAATATCGCTAATTCATGTCTCTTGTCTTACAATAGAAATTATTTATACTTTTTCTTTGCTTCATTTACTTACACAATAATCTCATTTTTTATAACGTTGTAATGTGCAATAAAATGTAAATATTTCTTAGTTTTCTATATTATTGAATATATCTTCAATACACCTTTTAAATTTCTTCTACTTTATTATTAAATAATAAAGAGTATATTCAGTTTCGATTTATTCAAAACATTAACATTTTCTTTTCATTATTTTAACCAACTAATTTTGATTTCTATGATCGCGTAAAGAGAATGTTGTGCTTTTAAAATCCTTTTAGTTAACTTTCAATCTTTATTCATTCGTTATATATTATATATATATATATATATATATATATATATATATATAATTCATTTATATATATTATATATTCAATGATATCTAATTTTTAAATATTTCTATTTAAATTAGTTTTATTATTTATATAATCATAAAATACGAATATAATATATAAATCTGTGATTCATACTTAAAATGAAACAACTTTTGAATAATATAAACATGTAACACATAACATCTCAGAAGAAGTAATAGATGAAAGAAAAAATTATTTTGTATAGAAATGAACTCTTTTTTATTAAACATTAATGAGCATTTTTTAATGTTTTTTTTTCATCTGTGACGTTATATTAAAAACAAGACTTGCAAATTAAAATATGTTAATACTGGAAATGAAATAAAAAAAATCAAATTTTATTTATAAGTATTATTTTTCAGAAGAATACAGGAATATAAAGAAATAGAAACTATCTATTGACAAACTTTTAAAACACTTAATAGGATTTATAAAAAGAAAAGCTCAGACTTTAGTTTGATATTTATATAAGTTATATTTGTACTAATGATATATCTGAAACTTTGCAAAAGTACGTATATTCAACATTTTATATTCTAATATACAGTGAGAACACAAATATATGTATATATAGAGACAAGAGGAGAGATAGATACATAAAAGAAAAAGAGAATATGAATGAATGTCCTAAATATGAACAAATATTTTAGAATTTATAGAAAAACTAAATTAAATTTTCTTAAAATATTATATATATATATATATATATATATATATATATATGTATATGGTTGGTAATAAAATAATTGCGGTTTTTGTTTTCTGGATTCTAACCTTATTTTTTCAATAAAAGTGCCATTTCGTCCTGTTCTTTTTCATCATTTTAAAATGTATTTTCTGTCTGTATTTTGGTAATATCGACTTTGGTTTTATTATTAATTTTGCTTCAAAATTAGACTATTGAATTAAGAATGGAAAAGGAGCAATTTTTTTCAATCAGAGTTCAAAACAGGTGGTAAAGCAGCAGAAACTGCTTGTAAACTAAACGATGCTTTTGATGTGGGTACTGTTAAGGACTGTAAGGTGCAGTGGTGGTCCAAAAATGTTGTGCTGGGGACAAGAAGATGAAGACGAAAGTCCTTCTTCAGTTCATAACGACCAACTGAAGGCATTAGTTAGATCAGAACCACGCACAACAATTCGAAAGTTTGCATAAAAGTTAGGCCTTTGCCATCCGACAATCTGGATTACTTAAATCAAAAAAGCTGTAAATGTATATAAATTTGAAGGTCATAACTCGCAATAATTTTTTTAACAATCTAACATATGTATATATATATATATATATATATATATATATATATATATATATATATATATATATATATATAAAGAATAGTGAGTAGAAGAAAAAGTCAAAAATTCATTTATAATGTGTTACTTATATACATGAAATTTAAATCACTTTTTTATTAATCGATTAACACATATTAACAAATTATTCGTCTTGTCATAATTTTCATCACTGAAAGTTTTTTTAAAATTATTCTTTACTGAATTCGGATCTGTTTATCATTGCGCTATTGTTGCTGTACGAGAGAGCTTCAGCATTATTTGCAAAAGCCAGTGTCTGAAAATGTTTCCGTGTGTACGCTCTATAAGTTACTCACGACTATTTGTAGGGCCCACTGAACATGCAGCGGCGACATCAGCCTACGTGTGGCGTCGTCGTTTTTTTATTTCCTAATGTTGTTTTCTATGAAGTGTATTTTTCTTTGTTCTAGCAGTAACGTACTTTTCGTACAGTTTATATTACAGTTTACTTGGTACGGAACGTTATAAGCCCAGATCAAAAACCACAATAAGATACGTATTGTGTTAAATATTAAAGTTATACAAATAAAATATGTATGCGGATGATTTCGTAACAAAATAATTAGTGAAATTGAGTTCTGAACTATTGACTGATAAATAAAAGTATTTCCGTAAATCTATATACTTAACACACGCCCTTGTGCATATACACACACGCACAGCTGTCTCTCTCTCTCTATATATATATATATACATATATATATATATATATATATATATATATATATATACATATATTATATATATATATATATATAATAACTCCTACAAAAAGAATATGTATGATATTAAAAACACTTAGTAAATTTATTATAAACTAGTGTACACATAAAAGCTTACAAATTAATTATTTTAAACAACGTAGAATAGTATGTAGGTAATTTTAAAACCCTTCTTTTCCTTAAGGGGACCCGGTGGTCTAGCGGCCTAAAATTTAAGCTATTTTAAAAAATTTTTTTCTATATGAGGGTAATGAATAATGCTTTCAAATTTTTTTACACTTATTTTATTACTAATAAACTACACAAAAATGAAAATAAAGACAAAAAAAAATTTTTTTTAAATTAGAAAAATGATGCTGAAGTCTCCCTCTCTAAAAAAATGGAATTGCGTGGTGAATGATGATTTATCTCTCCCTCTGATCTGAAATAAAACAATTGACGAATTTTTAATTAGTATAAGTATAGCTATCGCAAGAAGTAGAATAAAAAAAAAATTGACAAAATGGCGCGTAGTCAAAAGTACAAGTTTGAAAACGACCAGTATTTTTGAATGTTTTGTTAATAAAAAAAATATAAATATTTTACGGAAACTATTAGTTCCGTAAAATATTTATTGTAGAACTATTCAGAATAACATATTAAAATTTCAGACAAATCGGTCAAGTAGTTTTTTTTTCTGGCCCCCGCAAGACGAAAAAAAGTAGTTTCGAAATAAACGCGTTTAAAGTTTCAACTGCTCCACTTATTCTTCTACCTACCTGACCTTCTAATGGGCTGTAGATCCTGAAATACTCTGAATTTCGTCATCAAATTTTAACAGTATATTTTTAAGATACTATACTTTCGAAAAAAAAATTGATTTTTCGAAAATTCTAGACCACCGGGTCCCCTTAACTAAAATAAGTTACAAAATATTAAAATTATTGGCATAATCTAAAAATTAATTAATACATATATTCAATGAATTCCAACTGTCATAAAAAAAGACTTTAACAGGTTGGAAAATTATTTTGAAATTATATAAAAAATATAATTCATTTCATGTTTATTTATTGCCTAATAATTTAATTTCTAATCCTTGGCACACCAAAAATTTTTTATGTCAGATTTGAGCTTGTCCTTTCTATAAACTTAACATTTATAATAGTACATGTTTTTTTATTATTATCATTATATATATATATATATATATATATATATATATTACAAATTACAACTGATTCCTTCAATTAAAATAAAATCAATGTTGAAATAAAAACAGTTAATTTTATTTATAAAATGAAATTGAATAAAAATATTTCTTTATGAATTCAAAACAAACACGATTTAATTAATCTCATTAAAATAATAATTCTAGTAAGAAGCAAATCTATATTTAGTTAATTATCTTGTATATCTCTAGCATAAAAAAATATTTTCAAAAAAGTATATAGATATTATCCTCAATCCAATCAAAAAATCGATAATTCTTCAACAAATCTTCACTTATCTTTTCCATAGTAAAACAAATATTTATTTTTCCACATTATCTAAACCTCCTATAGAGAGACGAACAGTATAAATTTCTAGAAGACGAATGTTGCAGTCACCCCATGAACGTGTTGCTATTTTAACATAAGAAGGTAAGAAGATGGGTATACGAGTACGTAAATGAATCACTTACATTTAGAAAGGCGCGGGCTTACATTTTCGACCTGTGTATCTTTTATATAAAAATAAAACGCACCGCCAACGAAATATCGCGACTTATCTGTTGTGATATTTCATTTAAAAACATTCGGTAAGTAAGAAACGCTGTGTGGGAGTTCCACCTTTGCCTTATTTCTTGTAGCAGATTTATTTTTTTATTAAACTGAATGCATAATTTACATTTATTCTTTTATCGTACAACAACTGAATTTTATTTTTTCTCTGCGTTCAAAAAAAATTTAAGGAAATTGGAACAAAATGAATAAAACATCTGGCATATACAACCAATAATTCGATTACATTAATCAACGTTCAATTTATTACTCAATGTTATTTTAAACATTTCTTTTAACGTTTAAAACTATAACATTTACAATTTATGTCTCATTTTTTAAAAATATACATATTTATTTTAAAGTAATAGTATAGTTCATTTCCTGCTATATATTTTTATTTAAACAATTCACAGTTCTATAAAAGACAATATAAATGTCTCATATTAATTATTAAATCATTTTTTTTCGAATAAACTTATTTATGTATATATTATATATATATATATATATATATATATATATATACAACACAATAAATTCTTTTTATTTATGTAATAATATTGCGATTTTTAAAATAAAATAAATAGTATATGTACTTTTTCTTTTAAATTTGTCAACTGTTACCTTTAAGTTGTCATCATAAAAATATTTAACTAAATAAATTTAAAATTTAAGGGATGTAAAAAACAATGTAGCTTCAAGTTATCAATTTTATACATTTAATATAAAAAAATGTTTGTATTCAATATTAACATTTGTATTCGTTCTATATAAGGCTAATTATTATACAATATTCAAGAAACGTGCTATTTTTTTTAAAAAAAAAAATAACACTAATATTCATTCATGATAATGTTTTTATAATAATAATAGATAAAGTATTACTCTTATAAATATAAATGTTTTTTAAAAAAAAATTACAGATGTTCATTTTATAAAAAGTGTTTAAAAAACCGTATTAAGCAAATTTGAACTAAAATATTGCAACTAAAATATTTATTTATTAATTTTAGTAATGACACAAAAACGTTGAATTTAATATTCTTCTTCTTCGATGGCGCTACAGCCCAATCGAGCCTTGGTCTCATCAATTTTCTATCTCCAGACATCCCTCTGTCTGGCAATCCTTCTCCAGTTCTTTACTCTCAAAAGTTCCACTGTATTCTTCTCTACATTGTCTATTTATCTGAGCCTTGGTTCGCCCACAAGTCTTCTACCGCCTGGTTTTTCATCCTAAGTCCGGCATCCGCTCAGTATGATCTGTCCATCGCAGTCGGAGCATTTTCATAAAGACCAATCGTTTTGGTTCCTTATAGACTTTATCTAATTCGAAATTGTAGCGTACTCTCCATATACCTCTATCGTTTGCAAGCCCAAGTATCCTTCCTGACATTCTTTTTTCGACAGTGTCCAACATTTTTACTCTCTTAGCTGACATGATCCACGTTTCAACTCCATAACGTATGACAGTATGGATGAGGGTTTTATACAGTCTGATTTCGGTCTTCCTATGCACATTTTTTGATTTTATTATGAGCAAGAGCACAAAATATGTTCTATTTGCTGCTGTTATTCGTATTTGAACTTCTTGAGGTTGCTCATTTTCACTAGTGATGTATAAACAAAGATATATGAAATTGTTTACAACCTTGAAATTGTAATCATCGATGGTGACGTTTTGACTTAATATTCTCCTTCATCTTCTACTTTCCAGCATTAGTTTGCTTTTATTCTCATTTATTACAAGACCAATGACTGCTGCAGTGGCCTCAAGCGGTTCAAAGACTTCCTTAATCGCAAGTATAGATCTTCCCATGATATTTATGTCATCGGCATACCCCGCTGTTTATTGTTCTTTGTTGAATATGGTGGAGATGTTTTGGAGCAAATAATAACCTTGTTTTAGGCCCTCCAATAATTCAAAATTATCAGTCAGTTTCCCATTGATCATACCTTTACATTATGTATTTTGCATTGTCATTCACTCTAAGATTCAGAAAGTATATCCAAGTTTAGCATTACTGTGTAGATTTTTTCTCAATTCATACTGTCATAGGCCTACTTAAAGTCTAAGAAAATCTGATACACGTCTTCGTAGAACTCCCTGAATTTCTCAAATACTTGCTTCATCGTGAAAAGCTGGTCTATTGAAGATCGTTCTGGCCTAAAACTTGCTTGGTATTCTTCATAGATGTCATCTGTATACTTTTGAAGCTTCACATTAATAATCGTAGTCAGTATTTTATATGAGGTGTTTAGTAAGGATATTCCTCTATTGTTTCCACAATCAAGCTTGTCGCCTTTCTTGTGGAGGAGACATATAATACTCATCTACCATTCTTCGAGAAGATACTCAGTGTTTTAAAATTTTAATGATAATATCATGTATGAATTTAACATTTTTCGATCAAATGAATATCTGTATTACATCTACCTGAGGTTAGCATACGTGGAGAAACTTGCAGTAGAGAAAAAACACTAAATATCATAAGTAAATAAACTATTCATAAATTTGAAATATTTTATGTTTGCTGTAGCTGATATATTAAATTTATTTATAAGAATCTTAACAATCTTCTAAGAAGCGTATAACTTTATATAAGAAAATAAAGACAAAAAATGAAACCGGAATGAAATTAAATATTATGAAGAAATCCTATATATTTTTAATATAACTGAATATAAGTAAGTTAATTGAATTTAATACTTTTAATTAAAATTAAAGAACAAGAAAAGTTTATGAAACTTAATATTAAGTTTCTTTTTTAACTTATCCATAATATTAGTTAAATTAATATTATTTTCTCAAATATCATTTCAATTAATAATCAAGATGAAACACACCTACACAAAGTCCAAACCTGTTTCGGTCATCATTTCAATTCATTTACAAAAATAATAAAAAAAAAACGCTGCGTCTCTCTATCGCAACGTTGCGTTTGCATTCTGCGTACAAACTTTTCTAGTCGTTTCGCGGGAAACCTTTTCATAATTGAACAGGAAAAGGGATGCTGCAAAATGTGGCATATACCTATTGATTTTTGCAATATAACCCTCCGCACCACCCAGGCTGAAGTACTATCTCGCTGAGCTCTCAGGGTTGCTCGTATACACACGCATATACACACACAGGCGCACGCGTGTACGCACACATGCACGCCGTGCGCACACGCACACACTCGAGCTTTAACGACAAAGCGGACACGCGTCGACGTGAATACATAAAAACTTTAACAGATACACTACGAGTCTGTGTGCGTGCGCGTGTATGCGTGTATGTGTTTTTAAACCCGACCCTTCATTAAATTTCCAATATTTTTTTTTCTAGATTTGCACCGGCTCGCGGCGTGTGAATAATTGAAAAGTGTGCAATTGGATGAAGCGTGTCTGTTTAATACAATTTCGTCAGTTGATTAACTTAATGTCGACCTGAAAATACAGTTCTTCGTACAGTTTGTGTAGTTTGATGCGATAATTCAGTTTTGTTTATCCATATTATTTTAGAAAGCTTATTATCATCCAAGTATGAATACATATATATGTATGCGTACAAAATCACCCACTCACGCACACATCGATATATTATTCAGAATTCCAAATAAACGTTTTGAATTATTAATTTTCTATAAGAATACATATATAAATTTTTTCTATGTTTAAAAAAAAAATTGTATAAGCATTTATATAAAACTTAATTCAGAATCAATAAAGTAATACTTTATTCATTCTAAGAATTAAAATAAAAAAATAATGTGTATCAAAAGAAATATATAAAAAATAATACAAAATATGTTACTATTGAATGAAAATTCCAACATTTAAGGACAAAGTAATAAATGACAATTTAATAAAAACGATGGATACATTGAAGGTAATAATAACATGTTTAAATTAAGATTCATTATCAGAATAAGCAAAAAAAATCATATTTTAATCAATCTGGTAAAATAAATATCGAGTATTATAATACATTTTCTTGAAATAGAATGATTGAAAGATGAGTAATTGCAATAATCATTAGTAGTATTATGATCTTCAGAATAAGAGCATGAAATTTACCTTTATGTTCTTTATGGCTAAATAAAATTCATAATAAAAAATTATAGTTACAAAACACAAAAGACAAGCTAAAATAAAACTCAAATAAATTAAATTAATCAGAAAATTGAACTTTTTTTCATGCACGAATAAAAGAGAAAGTGCTTATATACAGAAAAACTTGCAGAAAAACTGCTCTTTAATATACAGAAAAACTTTGTTGAATATTCATTCTTAACAAAATTAAAAGTTAATTAATAATTCTTGTTTAATTTTATTGTGACATTATATATATATATACTAAAGACAATAAAAAATCTGATTTATTTACTGCTAGTCTTAAATTTAAATTACTTAAATATCAAAACATCGATTTATATCTGATATCAGATTAATGTTATATCAACTCTGTAGTGAATTATTAAAGAAGTTCAATGAAATTCAGCCTTTATAATCTTCTGTAATAAACTAATTTATATGTATATATATATATATATATATATATATATATATATATTATTCTGCTATATAAATATATATTTATGTAGCAGAAGGTGTTCCCATTTTTCTCTCTTATATTAAAGTATAATACATAAATGGGAAGTTATGTGATATTTTTTATATTTCAGTGATTGGCAAGATATTAATTAGAGATCATCAGCTTTATATTTTATAGATTTATATTAATATTTTAAATAGTATCATTAAAAAAAGGGCCAAAATATCTACCTGTTTACTATTTTTAATTATACTGTTATTTTTTACAAAAAAAATCTTTTTTTGTTTCATAAGGTAGAGAAAAATCTATATTTATAAAAATCTAAAAAATAATGATTTTTGTGTACCTCACTGCTCTGAGAATGATTATATCATATACTAAATATGCATAATCAGCAATCAAAAATAATTAATAATGGTTTATTGAACACTTTTGATCAAAAAAAGACACATTTTTGATGAAATAGAATTAATTCGTAAAATTGAATTTAGCCACAAAGTCAAAACTGTATTATACGTACTTTTATGACTGTACAAAACGAAATTGTTAATACAATTCTTTTATCAAATCACAGAGAATAAAAAACATGAATGTGTTAGGAGAGTAAATGGTTTTCAAAATTAAAAATGTCAGATAAAGTTTTAATTATTATTTTATTTTTAACAATTTTGTAAGTGGTGCGTTATAGCTTCATGGTACCCAAACAAATTAGAATTAGGGGGGGGGGCATATACAGTGTTGTACTACAGTAATGAGTTTATAAAGTATTGGTTTCGGGTCTCCTATTGGTGGGGCTTCCAAGTAATTGCCCTTTTTTCCCATAGGATAACACGCCACTGAGTTTTGTTTCTTAGGTGCACAATTGCACTGTTCATTCTTTCAATTCCTAGTCATGTCAACAAAGTATACTTATATAAAATCTCTTGTTTCAAACAGTTGTTTTTATCTATCTTTTCTTTTAATTAGAAATTATTAATAATAACTTTTCTTCATGCATTTAACATTAACTTTTCAACATACATAGCTACAAATATAAAACAAAATGGCCCTAAGGAAATTTCCGTAATTAATACATCTTTATTTTTACCTTTTTATTTTATATAATAATAACTGAGTACCAGACGTTACTTGGATGAATTTTAGAATATCACCATTTATTAATTATGCGTACGAGAAAAATATTCTGTTAAAAATACATTCATCCTATTTAAGAAGGACTGCAAGTTTAAACATTGGGTTCAAATTAAAGCTACAATTTTATCACAAATCCTATATGAGAGAGTTTAAAAACAAACCATAACTTTTCATAAAGCATGTAAGATTTTTATGAAAGTTCAATGGAAACAGTTCCATGATTCTTAATCAATTTTGCATCAGTCCATTTAAAAGATTTTAACTGTGTAACAAATGACAAAATTTATCACTCATTTTTCGAAAATATCCCATTAAAATTTACAAAAAAAAAATAAAAAGAGCACAGGTTAATACGTTGACATAACTTTATCACTCTTATATTTTGTCAAATCTTTTTTTTAAAAAAATTTATATCCATCTGGAGATATAAAAAATTACAAAAATTGCGAAACGTATTGAAATCGGTCTAGTAGTTCCTAAGTTTTTGATTTGAACATAAATTAAAAAACTAGGCAACTAACAAATTATTTCTTTATATTTATAATGCTACATTCTTATAATTTTAATCCAGTTTTTAATTGAAGGAAAACGAATTTTCTATTTTAAATTCATTACTCTTGCAATTGTACTTAAAAAATATACTACTATTTTTCTTTTCCTTTTTTCTTCATTTCTCTCATATATTTTTCCAAAGTTGTTTATATTCTTTGATTATACTAAATTAAATAAATATTCAGAATCCATATTGTACTCCTGTAGATAAATTATTTTGAAATAGATTTAATATATTATTAGATTAAATATTTTTCTCTTTAAGCAAGCATTTTGAATGTATTATCCGTCAATTAAATTTTATTTCTAGCTTTAAGTACTAATATCTCAATGTATGATTCATTAACACAAATAAATATATTTCATTATTTTAGGTCTATGTTTTTGTGTGTGTGTATATATATATATATATATATATATATATATATATATGTGTATATGTTTGTGAACATCTGTATTATGCACATACTACATAAGTACGTAGATACATAATATGTGCTTATATAAAAGCAATAACTGTCTTATTAAATAGAACACAAACCGTTTATATCGATCCATAATCCGTTCGTTTAGAATCCACCGTCAAATCTAATAACAAAAGTTTGTTGCTGTTATTGTGATGGCATCCCTTAACTGTACAAGTTTTCCAACTAGTCAGATAACGGCGTTATACGAATATCAAACTAATTATTTCTACTGTAACAACAGTACGTGACGCTTTCACCTCCTCCGCGCTTATTATGCCATCGACATTTCGCCGTACGCAACAATATTAAATTCAACGTACATATATTTTACAACAGTCATAGCTAATTACAAGTTCACTCCCTGAACTAACATTACTTCAATTAAAATCTTGCAATTGTAAGTGTAAGTGTATTATAATTCGTATTTTCTTTCCCTCTTTTTATATAGCTTTTAATCCAAAGAAACTTTATAAAAATGTTTCACATTATACTTTTATTGTAGTTTAAATATAATAATTACGTAATTTATTTATTAAAAGATACAACGTTACAGTGAAATTAAAAAGAGATTTTTATTATTTACATCTTCAATTAACTCATCTGAATTTTTCTCATTTCGATTATTTTTAACAGATATCTTTTCAAAATCGTATATTTTCATATGTTTATCAAACTGATATTATTATTAGGTTGGCAAAAAAATAATTACATTTTTTGTTTTTTGAAATCTATTTCTATCAAGTTTATTTCATTTTGTTCATGTTAATATCATTTTAAAGTGCATTTCTCGGTCTGTGTTTTGATAATTGGTTTTATTATTAATTTTGCTTCGAATTGGGTTATTGAATTAAAGATGGAAAAGAAGCAATTAAGAGCAATTTTCAAAACGGATGATAAGGCAGTAGAAACTGCTCGTAAACTAAATGATGCTTTTGGTGTGGATATTGTTAAGGAACGTACGGTGCAATGATAGTTCCAAAATTCAGTACTGGAAACGAGAGACTTGAAGATGAAGAAGGTCGCGAGCGTCCTTCTTCAGTTCATACCGATCAACTGAAGATGTTATTTGAATCAGAACCATACACAACAATTCGAGAGCTTGCACAAAAGTTAGGCATTAATCATCCAACAGTTCTGGAATACTTAAAACAGCTAGTGTATGGGACTGTATATGAATTTGAAGATCATAAACCGCAATTATTTTTCTAACACCCTAATATAATACTTAATCAAAAGATACAACGTTTGAAGCAATAAGTTTTAGAAAACGTCTATGTAACCAAAAACTATTATTTTAATTCTAAATCTTTTTTAAATTCGAATTGATTTCCTTTTAGTTCATTATTCCTATTCATAATAATTTCTGTTTTCTATCTGATAAAAATATTTTTCTGTGTCATTAGTGCAATTATATTATATTATATATATATACATATATATGTGTGTGTGCGTGTATGTGTGTGTGTATATATATATATATATATATATATATGTGTGTGTGTGTGGTTTGTTTTTTTTTTTAATATTTATGTATTTCAATCATTAATTAATAGGGCAAGAATCAATAAAGAAAAATATTACAATCAATATTACATTCTTTATCATTATCTACAATGATGTTAATGTCTCTGTTTACTTTTGAATCTCTAAACAAAAATATTTTTTTAGATTTAATATGTTCTTCAATGTCTTTTTCATAGCATTTTCAATTATGGAATATTTCCTGTCAAAAAAATATATCAATGAATAGGAGAAATAAAAGTCCTGGCTATGATATTCAGAAAATATAGTGGTAAAGGAGAATGTCCCATTCAAGTGTGTTAATTTATTTGAGCTTTTTCCTGGAAACCTGTGGGTATACGTTATCTTGGTGCAGTATAATTTTATTGCGGTTTATAACCCCAAACCTTTTTTTAAGTATGTTCCTTAAACATCAAAATGACCACAATAAACATCTCCAATAAAAGCTTATCCTTCATCTATAAGTTTATAAAAAAATATATTTCATATCTCATCATATGCAGAATATTTTTTTATTTCTCTTTTGAGTTTCGGTTTAAATTACTAGTTTATCTAGTCCTCAACTGCTGTCATTTTCTTTTCCTTTTCGTCTTCCATTACAAACCTCGTCAAAAATCGATTATTATACTTATGAATAATATTCAATAAGATTATATTCGTTGTAACGAGTCTTATATGATTGTAATAGCACCCATACACACAACATTGATTACTTATCCAGTTCATTTTAAAAGTTTAAAAACAGATATAGCCATATTTAATCTTACTATAATCTTCCATAGTTAGAAGATTATCTCTGTTTGAATTACCGCTTGATATCATCGTTTTCAATTCTTCTAGGTATATAAATTTAGGACTCGACTGTGACATTAAAATTTTCTAAACGAAATCTTGTGAGCCACATCTGTCACTTTCCAACTTTTAATGTTCACGTTCCATCATTCTGCATATGTTTTTGTCGCTCTCGTCGCATAATTTCAGAATTTAAACTCATACAAAATACAGTACTGTAATTGTATCTCTTTCTCTCTATACACACACACACACACACACACACACATATATATATATATATATATATATATATATATATATATATATATATAATTCTCTATATATATATACATTTATAAGTAGAATGAACCCGGATTTCACATTACTTGTGTTTTTAAATAGTCTCTGAAATTTTATGAGAAATATTTAAAACTGTAAATATTTTCGTATCTGTGTTTTACGATCCCAATTCAAATACAGATCCGATTTGGCAAAAGACTAACGGAATAACGACAAGCACATACGTACAGTCGTGTACGATCCAGTACCAAAACGATTAATTTGTACGTACTTTCGCTCCTAGCGTATTTAGTAGTTGAGTTTCATATACAGCACGAATATGATGAACTCTCTCTCGAAATACGGAAAAGGAAGGGCTTGTCCGACGCATAACGTCCTCCATCCGCATACGAGCGTAAGTCGTACGTCAGTGCTTGGTTGCGGTGACGCCGGCTGCAGGTGAACGACCCTCGTCGACCCAGACCGTCGGCGTGCATCGATCCGACGTCGTCGCCATCACCAGCCACTATAGCTTTTGCTCCGCATTAAAGATTCTGTATTATACGATCGAGCTTATGAGTTCCATTTATAATGATGGAAGAAAAAGATGCCAAACGATTCTAATAGAATACAATTGTTCTTGTTAGTTTTATCAGATTGCATTGAAATAAAATCAGGTTAAGATTATATAATCAATTACTAGGAGTCATTATTACTACCAATTGAATAGTCGGTTCTAAATAAAAAAAGTATACATCCAAAGATAAAGTAAATAATTTTATTTTAAATATATTCACCATTAAAAAGGACATTTATACTTACAGAATTATAGGTATAAGAATATTATATAGGCTTAAATAATACTATACAAATATATATATATATATATATATATATATATATATATATATATATATATATAATTTAAAAATTAATCAATTTCATTAATTTTAATATAACTATCACGTTGTCTTTATGATTCTATATATATATATATATATATATATATATATATATATATATATATATATATATATATATATATATCAGCATCATTGATTTTTAAGTAAAAAATAAATCTCTCCAGTGTATAATCTGCTTATATTAAAAAGGTTTGTAGTGTAACATTATCAGTCAAACAAAAATCTAACAATCTACATCACACTATATTTACGAAAAGTTTAGATAATCTCAATTATTTCTCATTCTTCATCTTCTTTCACATTTTAAATGAACGTAAGCAAATAAAATAAAAAGATCTACTATTTCTGTTTGATTTAAGCATATTTATTTTTTTTAAATAAAATAAATAAATATTTTAGTTTCATTTACTTAAGATCAGAATAAAAATAATCATTGTTTTTCATGATGGTCAGATACTAATAATTTAATGTTCTGATTATAATAAACACTATAATTATTATTATAATATATGAAATAAAAGAGTGAAAATAGTTCTATATATATATATATACATATATATTACATTGGTGCAAAAATAATTGCGGTTTTTACATGGTTTTCAAATAATAAGAATTGCATTATTTTTGAACGCATCTAATATATATATATATATAATAAAAGGAGAGTAAAAATTATATTCGAGAACGAATTAACTTGTCAATTAACTAATTTATTTGAAAATAAAATCACAATCTATAAAACTGAAAGTTAATTTTAGTTTACAAAAGTCTGTAACACGGTTAGATAATTTTATTAAATTAAACAACATTTGACTTTTTCAATATATGTTATATTTTCATTTTAATAAATGTACATAATATATTTGGAAATTCTTAAACGAAAAATAAATAATTTAATTATTAATATCTTGTTTTTTTATTCATATATATATATATATATATATGAATAAAATATCCATAAAAAAGGAAGGAGATAGAACAGTGTAAAATAGGGTGTTATAAAGAGACTCGTTGCGACAGAGGGTCGCGTGTGTATGCGCGCTCATCACGGAAGTAGAACCACTCCCGACTTCGATGCATACGAAAATCAAAACGAAAAAATAAGAATAAATATATATACATATATATATGTAAACACGCGCACATTATATGTGTATATTTTATAACATCTTATGAAGTGATTCATTTGCATGAATTATAATGAAAAGTTATAATGATTCATAACAATCCACACGCAATTGATTTACATAGATTAAGTTTGAACGGTTCAATAATAAATTAATGTTTGGGTAATAAAATAATTTTGTAATTACTCCAATTAAATGGTCGTATAGACGAATGGTTGGTTTTCAATTCATTAATAAGTAATATAATGGCGATAAACAGACTTGAAACTATTTCTGTTACAATATACAACGGTTTGAATTTAATGATTAATAAGTAGTTATTCAAGTTAAGCAAAAAATACGATTTAATTACGTTTAAAAAATAAGAAAATCTTTTTAAAACAGATCCTAATTTCACTATATAATAGATTAACTGTAAATAACGAAATGTAATACCGTTTTTTTTTAAATTTCGTTAACATATTTCGTTAATAAATTAGATTTTCTGTTTTTTGGTTTGTAGGAATATTGGAAACATTTACAATTCTTTTCAAAAACACATACGCACTATATATATATATATATATATATATATATATATATATATATATATATATATATATATGAGAGAGAGAGGGTGGAATAAATTTATATATAGAGATAGATAAACGATTAAACACATTACAATCTAATAATATTTTAAAAAACAAGTTTCCTTAAAAGTATTAAAAAATATAATTGAAACATCACTCTTATTCAAAAATGAAAAGCAGTGCAAATTTTAAAAAGTTCTTTTAAGAATTCATATACTCGTATTTAAAATTATAGTGACGAAAAATATTAATAAAAAAATAGTAAATGTAATATTTTATTTATTTGAATATTTGTATTTAAAGAAATGGATAATAATTATAAACAATTATTGATTAAAGCTATAAAGTTTCACAAAATGATAAAAAATAAAAGAAAAAAATATTTAAATAGAATATATACTATTTAATAAGGCAAGTAAATTTTCCAAAATTTTTCGTAGTAGATAATAATATTAAGATATTGTAAGATAAAACAAATAATAATTTAAACAATAAAACATAAATATTTAAAATGTATATTAACATTTTTACTTTATAACTACTGTTTATGTTTATTATGAATGTTATTAATAAACTTTCTTTCCATTTTGAACATATGTATATAACATATATATATATATATATATATATATGTATATATATGTGTGTGTGTGTATGTGTGTGTGTATGTGTGTGTGTATGGATGTATGTGTGTATATATGTATGTGTGTATATATGTATGTGTGTATATAGTAATGTATATATATATATATATATATATATATATATATATATATATATATATATATATAATATCACATTATATTATTAGATTAGAAATGAGGTTAGAAAATTTAGATATCACCATTATAAAAAGTGTCCTAAGCTAATAGATGAAATTGAAACTTAAATGAAAATCGTTACACAAAAAATATTTCGACGCTAATAGAGATAAATAGTAAATCAATAAAAATATAACTTAAAGTATCGAGTAAACATTTTTTATACAACAAATAAACAAAAACGATGTACTTAAAACTATAAGCAAAACATCCTTCAAGACGAATATTGGACTTATTTTAATTTTTTTGCAAAAAGAATTATCATTAAAGAACAATTTAAAAAACGAACGAAACAACAACAGACAACTCCTATAAACTAATAAAGAAGCCAGTTAAGACGGAATATTATTTATTATTTAAAATACCAATTAAAATTACAAGAACTATAGCTTAGTTGACTCCACAGTAAAAATAAATTATATTTCAATATAAATAGCACCGTCTACATAATAAATATTGAACAAAAGTTTACTGTGTGCAACTTGAACGAGGAAGAAATAATACGGAATATAATACAACAAAGCTATACAAACCATAAAAAAATCTACCTATAGAAAAAAATATAAAAATAAAACCTATCAGTTACTTGCCCACTATTGAAAATAACTTTATAGTAAGAAATATATTTCATTTTATACATAAAACTATAAAAATTAAGATCATTTTGTATCAAATTTTATGTATGAAAAAAATAACAAAGTTTGTAAACAGTGTAATTCAAAATGGTTATGTGAGGTACATCCCTGAATAAGTATTATATATATATATATATATATATACTAGGGCGCTTTGCCTCCTGATAGCTTCGCTCACCAACCCCCGGGCTCGCTTCGCTCGCCTACTTCTCAATTATAAGTCTGTACATGCAACCAAATGAAACAATAAACATATTTTCAAACTCATTATATCTATATAATTATTAGTAACGTAAACGTTCTATATATATATATATATATATATATATATATATATATATATATATATATATATATATATATATATATATATATATATATCTGTATGTGTGTGTGTGTGTGTGTTAGTATGCCTATATAAACATGGCAGTAGATTATTTTTTGCAACCTTTGAGTTTTTTGTGGCTAAATACTATTTCATGTATATAAAAGGTATATATATATATATATATATATATATATATATATAATCAAAATATTTTAAATAAATTCAATTACCAAAGTACACATTTCAATAATATATTTATTTCGTTTATTATATTTTTATCACTGTTGACCTTTTATAAAATCTTAATACATTTTTAAATATCACGTTCATAATCGTGAGTATTCTAAAATATCACTGGCATATATTCACCTGAAATACGTCGATATTAGAACGATATTCTACTATCGATTATTCCACGCTGGTGCTTTCGGCATGGTTCATATGAAACGGTTTTGGGAACATCTGTCCATAGTCGATGCGGTTTTTCGTACGTACAAGGGTTCAGACAACCGATTTAATATCGCCGAGAAAATAAATTAAGCTGGAGATCATTTAATAATGGGATTCGTCTGGCACGACCTCCAAAACAGATATGTTCATAAATGAATCGATTTAATTGCATTGAAACTATGTAAGCACTTCCAAACAATCATATATTCTCTCTATTCTGTTTTCAGTAATTTAATAATATTTTATAGAAAAATGTAATTTGTTATCAGATTAAAACTTTGATATGAATTAATCGTTATTATATATATATATATATATATATATATATATATAATCTTTACATATATACATCGTTTTATAGAAATTGTTGACATTTAATTATACAAAAATAAAAATAAGAAAAATCACTCTGCAGGAAACAATCGAGACTGTATATTAAATTCAAATGAAAAATTCAATGTCGCTGGAATTAATTCTTTTGTCACCATATATTAAAATTTTCATTTTATTTTATCAATCTCTATATTTTCAATTTTATTGAAATTTAAATCATGCAAACACGGAATGATACAAAAAAATCAAAAAGTAAGTGTATATAAGTATAAATAAAATTAGTGGTGCTTGCACAGTTAAATGTTTTAAAATATTTTGAAGTTTAAATTTGATAATTTAATTCCATACGTTTCATATTATTTGTCTTCTTCTATTTCTACACATCAGATATTTAGTTACTAATAATTAATTATTAATTCAGTTATTATAATGGATCGCAATCATTTATTCATTATTTGTATTTTTATGGTATTTTTCTTTAAATGTATTAGTCTGTCTAAAACAGTGAGTACACTTTTAAAAATTTTATACTTTTCGAATTGCTCTTAAAATATTTTTACTTTTAAATAGCACTAGTATTAATAGAAATTTAAGATAATTTTAAGTTACTTATATATATATATATATATATATATATATATATATATATATATATATATATATATGTATATATAAGCTCATAACAATACATTTCAGGTACCATATAAAATTAACTTATGGAGACTAGATGTAAATTGCTCTACAAATAAGATAGAATGTTTTAGTACCAGCCGAAAGTATAATCGTACTATGTACGTTAGTGATTTTAATTATACGCTGCACACAGAATTGGAGGAAGATACGCAGGTAATTCATATTATGTATTTTTATATTCTAAAATGGATTTTAATTCAAAATCATTGTAGATAAATTTTAAGTTAATGATAATAAAATCATTTACTTTTTTTAATATTCACTTCATATGTCTTTCTAATCAAATTTAATCGCGGTTATTATTAGTATAAAAAATACAATTGTTTTGTTAACCACATTTTATTAAAAAAACTTCACTAAAATTTCTTCACTCTTAAAACACACTTTAAACCGATATATTGGTTAAAATACTTTTGATTAAAATATTCTATGATTATTTATATATGTATAAAATTATTTTTTATTATAAACCTTAATCAAATTAAGCTAACGCTTTTAATCTCATTTTACATAAAAAAAACTATTAAATATTAAATTTCTTAATGTTTCTATTTACAAAAATATATAAAATGCATGTGCATTACAAAAGAATAATAGCAATTCAAAAACATTTTTCGTTCCGGTATTTTTACTTAAAATACACAATTATAATTGAAAAGTTTACATTTAATTTCACACACACACACGCACAAACATATACGAGGGTCTTTTGATAAGTATGGTAAAAAAATAAGTTAAACGCTGTTTTTTTTGGAAAAAAAATATTTTTTTCTCAACCCATACAAAATCTAAGATCATGGATAATTTACAGAAGCATGATTGATATGTAAAGGGTCAAATGCCTATTAGCCAAAATCATGTTAAATGCAAGTTCAATAATATTACAGTAGTAAATATGGATGGACAGGTGATTTTTATTCGTGACATTTGTTGATCATCATTTTTAAACAATTTAATCTAATTCCAAATACCTCGTTGAGAATAAAATTTATTTCTATATTACGCTAACGTTTAACAATAATTTTCCTTCGGTACTATGAGTTTACAGAAAACTGATGACAAAACCCTGATTTTCTTTTGGCATATAAAAAGGTATTCAAATATGTTCACTTAATGCAAACATCAATAACTAATCAAACATGTTTGAACTTGAGTCACAACAACAAACAATATTTAAACATCTATGTGCAACTGACACCAATAAATTAAAAAAAAATTGCGGTCACTTTCTGACTAAATTAAAATTCACAATATATATATATATATATATATATATATATATATATATATATATATATATATATATATATACTTTTTCTATTGATTGTAGGTGACTATATCATCAAAAGTATTGAAAAATAACGTATATAAACCATTTATTCTCCAAATACGTTCTCCTCTATGTGATTTCATAAATCATGATAAAATGATATGGCCTTCATTTGTAGAGCATGGAAATTCCCCCAAAAAATGTAACTTCTTGAAGGTAAATGAATTAAAGTTCACTGTTATAATTCTTATCATTTTTGTAATAAATTAAGTTGATATTTTAATAGAAATTATTTTTGAAATTTAAATATGTTTTTAAATTCCTGTTAACTTATAATCAACCAATTATTTTCCGGATTGGTTTCTATATAAAAATACATTCTTTAATTAATTTCATTTCATATATATTTTTTTTTTATAATAATATTAAATATTTTTTATATCCTTTTAAAATTTTATTAAATTATTTAAATATTTGAACACACATTTTACTTTGATATTGTTGATATAATATCAATAATAATTTAACAAAAATCAATAATTTATTAAAGATTATAAATCTAATAGTTTATATCTAAAATAATCCACTATATGTAGATCTTTTAGTTAATATATAAATCTTAAAATGAAATAAAATTTGGTCTCAAAAAACATTTGTTACGAATTTGTTCTTATATTCCTAATAACCTGAAATACTCGTTAATCTTTATTCATAATTTTTATAGTTCTTAAATCAGATTGTGATCATTTAATCAATTAACTAGTAACAAAATTAAAAATTATTTCATTAAGATTAAATTCAAAGATTGTTATAAATCATAATTAAATATTATAATAAAAGAATAAGTATGTCCTTTTTACTTCCCAATTTCGATAAAACACTATTTAAATAAAAATATTATCTATAAAATCTTATCACTATATATATAAAAATATTAAATTTTTGTATGTCATTATTGTAAAATAATTATATTGTTTTATTATGATATTTTACAAAAAAAAAATAATTAATATTGTATGTTACTTATGAAGTTACTATTTTTTCAGGAAAAATTTTATTATGCTACAGATTTTTATATACCTCCAACGCATATGCCCATAACTATGCCTATTGGAAAATACCGCATTGACGTAATTATATCTCAATCAAATATCCCAATTGTGTATTTATATTTATACTTAGAGCTAATTGAAAATGAAAAACGTTACAAAAATAGGAAAAATTGAACACTCGTCTCCAATTTCGTAATAAACGGCTTTTACTAATATATTCTTATTTAATTCGACAAAAGCATTATTAAAAATGTATTCGTCTAAAAGTATACATTTATGGTATTTATGAAAAATTTGGTAATTGGATTATTTTATTTCCCTAATCAAATATATAATGTAAACAAGTATTTGTTGATAATTAATATATACTTGACTTAATTAAAAGAATAAATAAACAAATATAAAAAATGTATCAACTTTTAATCTTAATTTTTTATCATTTTTTTGATAATTATATGTTTATATTTATATATATATATATATATATATATACATATACATATATATATATACATATATATATACATATATATATATATATATATATATATATATATATATATATATATATATATGTATATATATATATATATATATATATATATATATATATGCATATTTATATATACATATAAATATATATACATATATATGTATATATATACATGTATATATATATATATATATATATATATATATATATATTAGGTGTGCAATTTAATTAGATGCCTTTTTTATAGAAAATGAATGTTTACGGAAAAATGGAATACATTTAAATCCTCAAAATAACCCTTATTATTTTATTATTTTGTATAACTTTGCTCCATCTGTCGAGTAACTGACAAATTCCTTGTAGAAAAAGAATGGCAGCATTAACTCGATGAAATCGTAATACATTTTTGAACCTCTTCCACTCTTTTGTTATTTTTGCATGTTTTATGTATAACAACCCTTTCTGAACAAATCATTCACATGACTTTGGCTGCATTTTTTTCAAGTAGAATGCGAGAAGTATGCAATGCCTTATATGCTACTTTTCAGATATCATCTTATTCTCTACTGTTTTGTGAGATTGTGTCAACTGCTTAGCTAAGGTATATGATATTTTTAAATGTTAAGGTTGGCACTTCAAACTCCTAAAACGGCGAAAAAATATTTGAATTTTTAACAATTACGATTGATTCAATTTAAAGGCACCGAATATATATATATATATATATATATATATATAGAAAGAGAGAGAGAGAGAGATAATATATATATATATATTACTTGTATATTAATTTGTCATAAATCTACTAACGATAACAAATCCATTGTGAGAGATTCCAATAAGGAATAGGAATATACCCTTTTCCTAATTCATCACCTCAATCTCACCTTTCAAGAATTTCGCTGAAAATATTAAATGCATAAAAAAGCATACATGAATATAGATCAGTCCAGATACCTTCATGGAAGATTAAACCTTCACTGCTTTTTGATAATATTCGAACTTCATGTTTGATATGTGAACATTTTTTTCATAAAAAAAGCATTTCTTATCATGGATTTTTCATATTGAATGTACATTCAGTAATTAAAATATAAAAAAAATAAGTAACAATTTTCTTTCTTTCTAAAATTTTCTAAATAAGTTCTTTTATCCTTTACTTAGACTATGAAATTAAAAATATCTAGAGATTTTTCTGTACCTTAGCACTATGAAAATGATGAAATTGCTATCGAAATAAGCCCTATCATACAGCCATAAGATATATGTACATAATTAAAATAAATAATAAACAAGAATCGGACATTTTGATAAAAAAAAGTGTACTATGAGAAAAATGATTCATCTGTGAAACAGATATTCATTATAGACGAAAAATGACAATTTTTATTAACTGTTTCTATAAGGAAAATAGAGTTATTTTTTACAAATAATTATTCGTGAATGATGACTACTTGCAACCGTCAATGTTTTCAGTTCAAAATTTATGTTTTTGCATGCCTAATTACTAAATTAACAATATACAATTTACATTAGAAAGAAAACTGTAATATGATGACTAAATATCCGAATTCATCAAAGGATCAATAAGTTTAATTCCCTGATTTAAAACTTAATTAAGAATAATTTCGATATACTCCAAAAAAAATGAAAAGCGAAGAAATAGATTAAAAAAATTAATTACAATTTTTAATTATTGATATAATTTTCAGGCATTATTTGTCTTTGTTCGATATATTCTCTTTGTTATTAAAAATTTATTAAAAATATTTAACATATTCCATTTTGAATTCAAAAACTATTCGCAATGAAGTACATTTCAACGTAAAATGAAAGAAAATTTCCACACATTTGTAGTATACAAAAAAATATTTGAAATCATATATATATATATATATTATATTTCAAGTAATGGAAACTAAAAAAGGTGTTTAAAAATAGAACCTAACTAATACTATTCACTTTTATGTTCCTTACTAAGTAAACACTATAATTTCATTCAATAGATAAACATGTTTTCGTTTTTTAAAATAACTTTAATAACTTTAATTTCAAGTTTTTATTAATTGTTTCATATTTTAAAACTGTTCACAGTTACTTAACTTATGCGTAACCAATAATTGTAATGCACTATACATCAAAAATAATGAACGCAATACTATTTATGTATTATAAACTTTATACACTAAATAAAAATTATAATTGTTTGTTTTCATACCTACAATTCCGTTAGTATTGTCCTGAAAGTCTTAGTCCTTGTAATTCATAAGTTTTTATCTACTACTACTACTAGCTTTGATCCTTCAACCTTCCTCACATAGATTATAGATAAATCTGATTATATGGATTGCCTACAAGCTACCTACGGATGCCTCAAGAAGCAAAAAAGTCGTAAGATATAAACCCATGTTATTCCCAAGAACTAAGATCATCAGTTAAGAAGAAAAATATAGGTATATTACTATATTTAATACCGTTAATATAAATATAAATTACCTTAATAGAACTACATTTATGTTTGCCTTCATTATTTTTCGTTAATTTGATGTAAAAGTAATCAAAAAAAAATTTAATTTGTATTAAAGATATTGTTTAAACTGTATTTGTATTAATTGTATTTGTTTTCAACCTGGACTAAATATAATATATTTAGTAAAAACTTTGAAACTCAAATCCGTTAGTTATATTAATCATTTCTTCATTTTAATATAAAAAATTATTTGATTCCTAAAATAACAAGCATTTTAAAAATTACAAAATCTATCTAATTTTTCATATGAGTAATAAATCCAAATTTATTTTCGAGAAACTTTCCGCATAATGGAATAGTATATAATGGAATTATAATTAAAAACTATTTCAATATTTCAGAATTTTCTGCTCTCTTATTTTGTTACAAACTATTTAACATCAAAATTAAACAAATATATTGAACATTTTTAGAACAGAAATCAAACATCATCTGTTTGAAAAATTAGAATAATTATGATTGCATTTTTGTTTTTAACACATTTTTCATTCCTTGCTACTTACTGATGATACAATAAATTTCTCTCGCTCTCTTTCTCTCTCTCAATATATATATATATATATATATATATATATATATATATATATATATATATATATATATTGCAACAAATAAAATAAGAGTATATGAATAGGCGCACGCGTGTTGCTATTATGATTATGGTTTAAGATGAATATAAAGATAACATAATATCAAAATATTTCAAAACATTAAATTAAATGTTATGAATTCAAAACGTTATTTAACAAAAAACAGGAAACACTTATTCAAAATTTTAAGCTAAAAGAATAATGTTATTTAAATTACCAAAAATATTAATTATAAAAAGGAAATTCCTTTGCAGGAAACGAATATTTTATTACAATACACACCTACACACACACACACATACATTTAATAATAGATATATTTATTGATATCATTCTGAAAAGTAAATTTATTTCAGTTATCCGATTTACCAAGAATACTTTCCTCATAGTCACAGACAGGTAAAATAAATAAACATGAAAATTATTGGTATATTTATTTTACTCGTACATTTTTATATTATATTTTATGGATCCGTTGAAGCGGTAAGTAATTTATTAGTTAATTGCAATTATCTGTTCACTAATTGAAAATTTTATTGTTTTTTTTTAAAAAAAAAAGAATATACTAATTGGAATATTATTAAATTATCAAATGATATTAACTTTATAAAAATTATATAAATGTATATAAATAAATAGAAAATAATATACTTTATATCATTTTCAGCCTCATCTGTTCAATATTTAAATATAAAATAAATTTAATTTTGATATTTGTAGAAGAAATGTATTAAAGAATGTATATAAATTATAGAATTCTGATATTTATAAGTTATAACATTTATTTTCTCTTTATAAAATGAAGTATTTAATGAATAACTTTGACTTTTTTCATACTAAATTACTATTTTTAATAAAAAATAAATCTAATATTTTTATAGAAAAATATTATCTTTAAGTTTAACTTTATTCATATCGAAATTCTGATAATAGAAATAAATGTTTTCTTTTAATAGAAATAAATTAATAATAGAAATAAATGTTAAATAAGGAAATAAATTGTATGTACTCTTCTTAATAATTAATCACAGGCTATATAAATTGTGGACTTAATTGATTAATATACTGAAAAATTACCTTCCAATTATTTATGAATTTTATACAAGAAGTTACTACATTTTTAATTAATTTCATAATTATTACTCGATATAAGTCAAACGATTAATTATCTAACTATTATTTAAGATGATCCTTTTGTCCGTATAGAATTTTGATGAAAAAAACATGCATGTTTTTGAATATTAAAAATCTTTATTTTTTTTTAGAAAGAAACAGTCATAGATATCACTCGTATAACATTAGATTGTCCTACCAGTCATTTAGTAGTAAACTGTTCTTCAGTTACTAAAAAATATAATAGGACAATGCAAGTTTTCGATATTGGAGGAATGCCGCTAGTAGATATTGGTGAAGGAGCCGATGTAAGTTCCCAAATATTTCCATAAAAATATTCATTAAATCACATACTACATGAATTTCCCTAATCATCAATCAGTGTTTCATATAAAAATAAATAATTATCATCCTAATTGTTATTGTTCAATACATTAATAAAACTAATAATTATTAATAATATTTAACAGCTTTATGGTACATTTCTTATAGCTTTAAAATGAAAATATTGAACCAAAACTCGGTAAATCAAATATTAAGTGCTCAATTTTTAACTAACACTATTAAAATCTTTTCCTCTTATACTCATTTAATTCAAATATCATTTTTTTGTATCTTGAGTATTACGTATCATTTTCAAAAATGTTATTTCTCGTAATTTCGCATTCATTTAGATATTTAACCCACTATTATTATTTATAAACACGTTAATAAACACACACACACCTATATATATATATATATATATATATATATATATATATATATATATATATATATATATGTATATATGTATATATGTATGTAAGTATTCACCTATGTAGACAAAAATACCAAGCTGACTTTTATATCCTTTTCAGATTATAATATATGGTAAAATATTAGCAGATAATGTCTACAAACCATTTCCATACAAAATACAAATGCTACTTTGTCGTTTTATGATTCACGAAAAAATTGTTTGGCCTAGTATTGCAAGGTTTGGTAATTTTCCGAAAAAATGTCCAATTACGAAAGTAAGTAACAGCTATTTAATTTGTGAGTTTTTTTATGACTATGTCCTTAATATGTTCACTTATAAACATTTTAGGGGCAGTATTACGGTGTAAAAAATTTCTATATTCCAAACAGTTATTTTCCAAAAAATCTACCACTTGGAAAATTCCGAATTGATACTACAATGATGTTAAAAAATGAAGTTGTGTTTCAATTAGATTCGTATGTAGCAATCAGAGAAGTGTTGTAATCTGGATAAATGGTTTGAATATATATGCTTCTAAAATAGGAAAAAATAATTTTGTAAATTATTCTAAATGTACCGAATGTTTTTATTTTTTAATGTATAACATTAATACAAATGCTATGAAAGAAGATATAAATATTTAAGTATCTTATTTTTTTAAAGAAAATTTATATTTAGTAAGCAACAACGAAATATTCTATATACAAAACGTATTAATACAGCTCATTAATTATAAACTAATTAAAAATATTAGGTTAAAACATATTTTCTTCCTTTAGAACACGTTTCGTGTTATGACAAAAACAAAAATATTTTTAGAATACTTAAGTCTAGGAACATTTTTTTTATATAATAAAATAAATTTATGATCATTTCAATGTGATTAAATTTTATAATTTGTTTTTTCTGTAAAAATAAACAAAATCTAGATAAAATAATAATGAAATACGTGCATACACTTATTATTTACATGTTTTATATGTTACAAGCAACAAATACAGTAGAAAACTCCAGTTATCCGGCATTACTTCTTTCATTGCTATGCCGGATAACGAAATTTCCGGATAAGGAGATTTTATAGGTTTTTGAATTAATGAAAGTGCACACATAGTTATTTGAGTTATAGAATGAAGATATTTATTGAGTGTAATTATTATATATAGTATGAACAAAAAAAAAATGGTTTTTCTGGTGTAATATTATAACGTATTATAACATTATAATTATCTAATAGGATAATCGGTTTTCTGGATAATTAGAGTTCTACTGTAGTGACAAACAGAAAACAATATCCTTTCAGCTATATCATCATGAAAACTGAAAAAATGATGATTGATAACAATATTTCTTAACACGCAGACTTCCATGGGATCCATATATTGTTCCTACCTATTATGTTCTCCCACATCGCATTTAGAAAGAGAAGAACACCCAATTATTAATACTGAGCCAAGTATACTATGATTTAATCATAATTACCAATAGAGGTAAAGTAAAATTTTAGCTTCAGCAACTTATAGGTAACAATCTTTTAGTTTGTTAATGACGATTTTATATAATAAAAAAACAAAGCATTTTTTATTAGTACTAAAATTATACAGCTTCAATGAAATAAAAAAAAATTTGAAAATGCATTCAGTTAGTTATATATAACCAGAAGAAATATTATACCAAATGTGATTATAAATTAAAATGTGATCAATAAAATAAACCAAATCTATAATAGATAAAAGACCAGCTCAAATGAATCTACATTTTAATTTATATCGTATATTATCCAATCAAATATATTATAAATTAATTCTCCCAGTATGCCATATTTCACTTTAAAAAAGCAGAATAAAAATATTCTATAAATCAATTAACTTATAAATGAAAAAAGATTGAATATGTGTTCTTTTAATGAATCGTATTGATATTTGATTAATAAACTTTAAAATGTCTTAAAATAAATTAATTTTAAACTAATTTTACTACAAAAAAATAACTTTGTTTTTCATATTATATTATATACTTAAAATACATATTTTTTCTTCCTAAATACATTACAAATGAATACAAACGTTAAACATTACTTATTAATTCTTATAAGTGAAATCTCTGTATATTTCTAATTCAAATTTAACATAAAAAATAAAAGCTTAAGATGAGGTTGTACTAGTATAAATATCATTACTATTATTTATCTTTTTAGTACTATTAATATATTATTTACAGATAAAATAAGAATATTCAGTTTCAAGTTTATAATAGATAAATAACTTTAAAATATATAAACAAATCATTTTTTTGAAATAATAGAATCTATGAATTTATTAAAATGTATTAAACGTTGTATGTAGTCTATTTCTATAAACTCGGTAGAAGGTTTCAGTAATTGTTTTATTCGTCTCATCGATTTATTCTATTTTTCTGAAAACATTCCTTAAGTCATTTTAAAACAGTATGAATACAAATTTTGTTAAATATTTTAAATCATACTTTTATAATAAAAAATAATATATCTGACAAATGTCAAGTCGAAATGAATGACTGTAATTAATAATTTAATATCCTTACCATTTGAAAGATAATATAATCAAATTTTCAAAAATTAGATAATGTCTTTAATATAAATACTTCAAAAATAGAAGAATGTAGTTTTTCATTTTTTTAAATACAAAGAATATTATTTTATTCTTTTCTCCATTGTGTCTATAATGTAACCTATTTGTCCCCTTTTAATAAATTTTATAACAATTTGGTGAAGTATTTACTAAAAAATACATTATAAAAATTCATATATATAATTTTATGTTTTAAATTTAGTAGTTGAGTATAAATGTAGAGTATACGAATACTCTAAAGAGAATGTTATTATCAAAATATATTAATATACAGTTAGATGTAATTTTTATATATTTTAATGCATAATTGTGCACAATATTGTAGGTTTTAATTAATTTTTATAAAATTCTAAAATGAAATTATTTCTAAATAAATTTAATCAAGATTTTAAAGAAAATATAATATATAACAGATATAAATATAACTGTTGATCAGTAATTGTTAAAAATAGTATGTTATTAAAATAAAAAATGAAAAAATTTTGTATATTACCGTAAGAATCTTTTTATAAAATATATTTTTTATTTCATTATTCATTTTCACTTTTATCTGTTATATACAAACTAAAAATCTCTTTGTGTAAGAATCAAAATCTTTCTATATTGTTTCATACAGTTTTAAGTAACTATCGTTAATTTTTTTAACTATAATTACTGTTTGTTAGTCTTGTAAAGGAAGTTATATTTAAAATTTTTGAACTTAACTATCTAAAAGAACTTGCGTCTCTTGAAGGTATATAGAAGACACTTGGAATTTCATGGTACTAAGATTATTGTAAATAATACTTTATTTTATTTTGTATAAAACAAGATTCAATTCTTGGTTGGTCATAAAGGCATGAATTTTTACTTCCAGTCAGTTTTAATATACAAATATATGCATAAATTTCAATACTGTCTCGTAGTACAATAAATTTGAAATTGTACATCGATATCAGTTATATTGTATGGAAATATATAAACAATTTACATACATATATATGTATGTGTGTGTATCAAATATAGTAAAATTACCCATATCTAAACTTTATTAATGTCTTTAGTAATATCTGAAAGAAAACATAGTAAGTTTGGCATTAAGTTTGGCTTTTATCATGTATAACATTTAATTTGTTCTACACAATAAATAAAATACTGTCTGATAATAAATTATAATATATATGAATAAATAAATTTTATGAAAATTTATGAAATTAAACATTTATCTCTTGTTAAGAGCAAACATTTTTTTTAACTGAATAAAATAATTATTCAATTTGGTTTATTTATTGTTTCATGAAATGGCAAAATGAGTTTAGTTCCATTATCAATTTAATATGCTCATATTTTTTATTGCTTGCAAATTAAAATGATATTTATTTTACTATTTAATCTATATTTTTTGTGAAAACTCCTTTCCCAGTTAGCTTTTATCACCTGGTGTTAGTAATTTACAAAAAAAAATATTTTTTGATATGTAATAATATTCATATCAGTTTATTTAAATATTTGATTGTATTTATTTCCTACAATATATATATATATATATATATATATATATATATATATATATATATATATATATATATATATATATATATATATATATATATATATTATACACATATACATTGTACACACAGTTTAAACATTTATATAGCCTATATCTAAACCATTCGTTTTAGTCTATCCTCAAACAGTAATTTAGCTTCGAGCCCAGTTAGTTGGGCTTCGTATCGCAGATAGCGTCATATTTGTTAGTCTAAAAATTTTATCATCCAGTTTCACATCTACACTTGTAACTCTATGTTATCTGTGCTTGTAACCATAGATAAAGACTTGAACTGTTCTATGGAGCAAACGTTAATCGTCGTTATCAGTGGAAAAATGTACTTTGGAAACATTTTGTTCCTTAGAGGTGATGCTTTTACATTACATTATTGAAAGAAAAAATGATATGAAAATGCAAATTTCGGGCCGTGTGATCTTAGTATTGGTAATGAAAATGAAACAATTCTTTAATTCTTGACAAGTATGAGATGAAAAAATGAGGTGAAATGAGCAAAATACATGATCCATCAGATTTTCCTTGCCAGGAAAGTCAAGAACAAGCAAGGCGTTTGTATAGGTAAATATACATATCGATAAACAAATGCATAGTTACCATTTTAAATCTTCCTTTCTAATAACTATCTTAATTATGTTACATTAAAAGTTAGGTTAAGTTTTAAAGTAGCATTTATGAATGATGTAATTTTTTTTAGATATATTAGTGATGCTTCACGTAAATTAGATGAAATACGAGGCCGTGCTTGTACCATCAATGATCTGTTTGTGCCGACTCTCATTTCTCGCCGGTCTCGTTTTCGTGAACATTGCGAACGCTTGATATTTTCACAACCGTTAATGTATGGTAGCAAAGGTGAAGAATTACTTTGGAGAAAAGGATATTACGATGTAGTTTCTGTAGCAAAGCGGCTTAAAAAGCAAAATTTCACCGATATAGAAGCAGCCTTTTTACAAGGTCATATAAATTCTGGAATAGGACATTATCATCATATTATATGTCGTTTGCAAATTGAATTTGATTTGAATTTGCACGGAATTACTGATTTTCCCATATTCATTGATGAGTACATGGTCGATAGACCGCCTGGTAATAAAAATGTATCTGAAGATCTGTTGGAATGGGCAAAGGATTCATTACACAGATGTTTAATATATCTGGGCGATCTCAGTCGTTATAAATTGGAGCTGAGTCCAGATACAGATCATAGCTTAGCAATTCGCTATTATATGCAAGCGGCTAACTATAATTCTAAATTAGGTGTTCCGTACAATCAATTAGGCACCTTGTCGATGAATAATAACTATTCGTTGGATGCAGCATATTATTATATGCGTTGTTTGTCTTGCCAAAATCCTTTCGAAGGGTCCGAAGGCAACCTCCAACGTTTGTTTGAGAAAAACTCGCATCTTCTAGAGCAAATATTGAGTGAAAAAGAAATTAATCCACTGGAGCCAATCGGCCACGTAAAGAAATTTATTTCAAGATTCCTTTTACTCACTGACATTTGGTATTTTGATAAAAAGATTTCCAATGTTCATAGTTTGGCCCATGAGACTTTATTAGATCTCAGGACTTGTTTATCTTATTCAAAACCAGTCAGTAGTGAATATGATGATAATAACAGTGAACCGGATACATGTAACAAAACCACAATTGAGATGACAAGTCCTCAGTATCTTAATCCTGAGATTGTTTTTAAAATTGTTGTCATGTGCATATTGTGCATTATGAAGTTACAAAAGAATTCATCAGTGCAACTTTCTACAGTCATTGCATTTTCTTTGGCTGTTTATTCTCAATTAATTCAATGTGTCATAGAAAGGATTCAAGACAGCGTGTTTAATTTATCTATACCGAACTCAGTACCTGATGTCGACACTACTGAAAAAATCGATATCACTATTGAAAACCAAAAGAAAGTGCATAAGAAAAAGAAACGATCAATATTGAAAGTAAGAAGACGACGAAAATGTATAAACAGTAGTGAAGAGTCTGATTTAAGTGAAAATGAAGGTTCATATGAAAGCAGTTATAGTTCAGATGAAGGTAATTCAGACATATCTGAAGAACCAAACAGTGATTCTGAATCAGAAGATGAAGATTCTGACAGAGATAAAGGTGCTGAAGACCTAAAAGATGAAAACATTGAACAAAAAGCTGATACTAAGGTTTCTCCCATTATGATGAATGGATCTGAAGAGAAAAAGCAGAATGATGAACCATGTCAGAATGGTGAGTGGATTCAGAAAATCAAGAAACTTGAACCAAATGATATGTTGGAATTAATAGTCGATGAAGGTATTCTTCAAAGTATAAAAATTTTATCTGATTGGTTGATGGGAGATGTTGAAATCGTCAAAGCTTGTGGACAGACAAGTCAAACTTTGATTGAAAAAATAGTACAGCTTATTAATTTAATTAACGTAAACACAGATATACCCAACTTAGAACATGTAAAAACAAATCCTGCTTCATTGAAACAAAATCATAAATCTATTGCATTACCAGAGGATTTAACTTTGAAAGATTTACGCATTTTTACAGTCGCTCACAAAGATATTGAATGGAATACAATTGATTCTAGTACATTTCTTTCAAAAGAAGAAGCTTTAGTGCGTCTATATAAACTTGTCACATTTGGTCATTTCTTAACTAATATTCCAGAAACCGGTGTGGAATATGATATAAAAGAGAAAAATTTCGTTGTTCCAACAAAGGATCGTAATTCATTTGAAGAAAAGCCTCTTAGCAATGAAATAGTGAGTATATGTATATTTATTGATTTTTATGTAATATTTTTTTGAATGACCATTTTGCCATCAAAATATACTTCTTTGTTTTGTTTTTTTTTATATAAATCACTTGTCATATTTCAGAAAATTTATTTTTAATGTATTTTATAAACAGCTAATAAATGTTTATGTTTAGTCATTTAATTTACAGTTTGAAAAATAGTTATATTAAAATAAAGATTTAAAAAAAAAACTACTTAGTACAAACTACTATTTTAAAATTAATTATTTCGTTTTCACATAGTTAGGTAAAGCATAGATGTATTAGTAATATTGTCATTAAAGTCAGTTTTTCTTGCATTTACACTAAAGATGAAGCCCCAAGTCTCGTGATGCATATAAATAATCAAAGTGTACAATGAACAACTGTTAAGCATTTTGATAAAGAATTGGGGTATATAGTATAGTGATTCATTAGAGTCACATTCATTCACAAAATCAAACTATTTAAAAATTTTGATTTTTATAATTGTACCATGCATGTGCTGGTTATTCTACAATGTTTATTCTTTTATTATTATTTCATACTGATTTAAAGTAATGAATTTTATTAAAAAATATTTTTTTGTGTTTTACAAAAGTATAAAAGCTACAATATTTAAAACTTATTGCAATTGTATCATAAACAACCACTTAAAAAATGTTCAAGTCTGATATAATTTTGCTGAAATATTTCTTATCCTTAGAGTATCTTTTAGAGCCAGCTAAAAGGAGAAAAAATCATTTATTCATTTTAAAAAATTGAGATTACTGGTGTAATGTATTTAGAAAATGTTTAAAAAAATTAAATATTTTCATTGCATAGGTTGTTCAAAGATGTGGTATATCATAGGTATTTGGTTAGACCGTTTTTTTTTTATTAAAATAAACAAATTAATAAAAAAGTATTACTTTTCTATTGCAAGATGAAAAAATCACAGTATGCATTTTCTCAAATGAAATCTTTTTTCACGCCAAAAACAATAAAAAAATGTATCAAAAATGTTCATTAAATCATTATCGATCATTTCTGATTGTTTCTTACCCCCATTCGATTGCGATGCTATCATCCTCAGCATCAAGGTATAGAAAAAAATTGTTTTGCTATAAGTAGACCTTAGCGGCCTGGAATTATGGTATCTCCATCGAAATTCGGATAAGCAACGATAAAAAATGATCAATAATTATTTATTAAACATTGTTGCCTAGAAAAATGTCTAGTTTGTGAGATAAAAAAAATCATTTCTGAAAATGAATTTAGCCAGTGTCAGAAATATATTATGACAATATATACATCGTCATTATTCTATTTTGCATGATAAATGTTCTTTAATGAACTATTTTCAGATTAAATGTTTCTTAAATAAATTTTAAGATATGTTTTTATCTTTATATATCCGTGATATAAAAAAATGATAAAAAAGTGTACTTAGTACGATTTAGTGTTACAAATATTTATTATATTTAAATGTTGTTAATTAAAAAAATAGAGAAATGTTTTTTTTGTTGCAAATTTCCTTTCTTTGAAAAATTACTTAGTAATATTTTAGAAACATTTACTGAAAATTAAATTATTGAAGTTTACATGAGTACTTTTTCTTCCTTCTTTCACATGTAAATATTTTAGATGTATTTTATCTTATATTGGAAATTTTTTTGCAGTACAAATAAATAAATCCCGCTCTAGATTTAAATTAGTAATTTTGATTTAATTCGCTATTCCCTTATCGGTTTTCATGTGTAAAAATTAATTAATATTTGTGATCTTACTCTATTATGGAAAAAGTTATGTTTATTAATATGTACTGTCCTTTTGTAACTGTTACTAATAAGTTTTTTTGTAATTTACAGTATGTATGCTTGTGTGCTTTTATATATATATGTATGTATGTATGTAATGTATCTAAAAAAATGTTTGATTCTTTTTCTGTATGATCTACTTACATCAAACTAATTCTGGACTGAATTTGTGGTTCCTGTAACATTTCTCGGTTTAGAGAGAGAAAAAACGCCCACCTACTTATACGAACGCTTTTGTAGGAAAATGCGATAATTTACACGATTATATTTTAATTTTTAATAGGCCGAGCGTTGAATATGTAAGCTACTATCATTTGGTTCCTTTGTTTCACGTAATTTGCAATGCATAGTCTATTCACGGAAGATGAACATATTTTAAGGCAACGTGTACAGATTGTGGGATTACGCTCGCGGGGATTATAGTCAGGAGCATATTAATATAACCAAGCTCGTATAATATATATATATATATATAAATATATATATATATATATATATATATATATATATATTCGTAAAAACATAATAGTTACACGATTATTCATACTCGAATGTGTTCTAGTGCGTACTTTTTTTGTTTCTAATAAAAAACTTATTTTCTGATTGTATAAAAAAGTATTTACGTAAAATGTATGTATTCAAAAATTTGATGTATGGTATAGATATTTTTTTCATATAATACACTATAACATAATTTTCATTGGAAAAATATAACCGTTTTCTAACCATCTTTTATGAGAATTTTCTGTTTTTCAATACCGTTTTACAAGGTGTCACGTAAAACATATTTCCTTTTTTCACATTCGTTATAATTGTAAAAATAAAACTGCAGTATTTATTAATCTAACTTTATTAGATGCTAATGGAATAACATGTGAAAAATATTGATTTCGTTATACAAAAATTACAATCGCTTAAAGTGTTCTATAACGGGGTTCTGGAATGGCTTGAATTCTATATCTCAATTCATGATCGTGCGCCTTTTGTACCACTGATGCTGTTCCGTACGGGTTTACTTCAGGCCCTTCCTTTAAACGTTCGACTTCTTCCCTATAAACATATAATAATTTGCTTGTTTTTTTATTTTCTGAGTACGTTTCTATTTATTTAAAAAGCCATTGTGGCAAAAACAAGATATATTCACGTCTTTTTGTCACAGTTTGCAAAGCTCCCGTTTGAAATATTTTATTAACAATTCAGAGAAAAACGGTTCATTTGCAATCGTTTTTTTATATGACATTAACATTTGTATGGCACAAGCAACATTAAAATTGATTTGTGTATATACCTATGTCTTATCATTGCATTGTTTTCTATTTTACACTAATTCTGTGGTGCATTCATATTAGTTCTCTTATATCAGTCAAAATTAAATCATATTGTCATTCTATTTTTTATGAATAAAAAACAATAGTATTATATAGTACTAAAGTGCATTACATTTTTACAATATATTTAAAAGAATAAAAAATATTGCATAATCAAAATACTGTTCAAGTTTGTCGCTAAGGGAGATTTTTCGCTTGCATTACAATTATTGTTTCTTTTCTAATATATAAATGGGGATAAGTTTAATTTTGATAATAATTTTAAATTGTTATGATGTTGTACAGAAATTTATGTATTTTATTTATTTTCTTATTGTTAAAATAAGTTTGTATTTGCCAAAAATATTTTTTATAGCCAATTTGCCAAGTTTGAAGTTAATCACTAAAACTTTATATATATATATATATATTCTGGATCATTAAATTCACGAATTGTTCATAGTTGTATTTTTTAAATACAATACTCAATCACTTACTTGAGAACTCTATATCCGTCCATATCCGCAATATAATAAACAGTGCGTTTAAAATAACCGTCACTATAAGAATACTTTCCTCGAAGTTCAAGCCCATTACGAACCTCTTCCCGATCTTGTGTTAAATCGTTAATATGATCTTCGACAGCGTTCGAAAATGCATACTGTGCATTTTTGTTTTGTTCGTTTATTATTTCTAATTCTTTCTCAGTTATTGGAATAGCTCGTATGATCAATACTGCGGCTAATATCAAAAGAAGGATAATTTGCTTTTCCTAATTTAAAAACAAAAAATTATTATTCAATAGATTTATATATATATATATATATATATATATATATAATAAAAAATATTTATATGTGGATATATTTTTCGAATCAATGTCACGGATTAAACAAACTTTTATTAAAAACTACTATTAAGTCTAGTTCTATAGTTTTTTTCGAGAAAATGATGTACTTCTTAAGATAAAAATCCATTTAATATAGTTAATATTGTGTACATAAAATATATTTATTGAAATCAACTTTTAAACATATTTTGCAAATATTTTACCCTACTATTTAAGTAATATGAAATTTAACCAATGTATGTTGATAATTAATACTTAATTACTTACCATACTTTTATGCTTTTGTAATGTCTGTTTGTCAAAAACTATAAATTTTCTAACATTTCATAGTTGAAGGTTAGTATTTATACTATTTTTCTGGTAATTAAAGTGAAAGGAAGATTTTCTATTCGTTCAATTTTATGAATTCTAATTGGTTATACTAATTGTCATAACTCTTATCTATGTAATAATATTAAAATGATATTTGTATAAATTGTAGTCTGGCAAAACGCATTAGTTACTTTTATCTAACGATTTAAAGTAAATTGTCAAAGTGTTATCTTAAAAATTAAACAAGTGTCTTACAAACTTCGAAAAGATAATTGTTATATCCCAAGTATGTTTTCGAATAAAAATTATTCTAATAGAATTTATTGGATTAATATCTGTATAAAATATTTGTCAGTTAAAATGTTCAACATGTATTTCCTTTTTTGTTTTTTTTTTTTTTGCGACCTATAAAAACAGTCCTATAAGTAGTGAATATTAGGTTAGTCACTAATGTTATTCGAAATAGGACAATGTTTTTAGATATTTTTTTTTTAAATTTTGTTAATATTATTCTTAACCCTTAACTACACCCTATCTGTTTGAAACATACGAAACACACTGTTGTTGGGGGTCACTTTGACTCCAACGTGTAATTTAAGGGTTCATATTATTTTTAAATAAAAAAATTACATTTGTAATAATTTTAATCATTTTGAGCCATGTTTTTTAGAACAATATAAACGAAAATCTAATAAAATACGATAATGATAATTTAATAAGTAATTATAAAAAAGGTATTTTATCTAGACCTATAGAAATATACAAACATATTAAACTTTAAAAAAAGTATTGTGTCCACTTGTGCAAGAATGTAATTCACGTGGATAAAATTAATCTAAATAATTAATATAGGGATGTAAAACACATCTATATACCGTCCTTTCCAAACCCTATGCCCCTTATAATGCATCTCTCGTAGTTATTGAGAATCGCGGGCGACCCTCAGAGCATTATTGTACATAATGTTATTAACATGACATTCTCGTCTTATGCAGATATGAATGAATTAATTTAGCGTTATGATGATGTGATGGCGCGGAGACGACGACTGCGGCGTCGAGCACGAAGGGCCAAGACGCTCGAAACGCAACGCCGCTAATATACATGCAAATGAGCAGACACCGACGCGACCGTGTTGTGTTCTGTGTGCGATTTACTCATTGGAAATTTAATTATAAGAAGTTGGCGTTATGTCTGCACAGTTTACATCAACCTCTTTACTTTTTCTGTCATTTTAATTGCATTTAAAGCTCTTCATTAACGCGCAACGGCTTGAAAGAAAACTTTCTGCTGTCTGCTGGATTATAATTTTTATGCAAATAGCTTTCTTGTTTTTATTTTTAATCATTTGCATTTTATCAATTATTAACGCGATATTTAATAACTAATTATATATATATATGTAAAATAAAAAAATACATGTCTAATTTTTTTATAACTTTTACATCTTAGAAATACGTTATTTCGTTTCGAAATTCGTTTTTTTTTATTTGTTTTATGTATGAAAATGCTGGTTATTATCACATTCTTTAACATTTACTGTTTTCTTTTTTAATTTTTCAGGAAGATAAAACCTCAAACGATATAAACAATGAGCCTGCACACGGCATATCCCGTGGTCAGTTGATGAAAAGTATGGGACAACTATGGCTAGCCGCAGAAGTTCGAGATTTGGAATGTCGAGTTAAAGGCCGTACAGCCCTATCTCCGTACCTTGTTTTAGATGCAGAAGCATTGATTCGCCATACCTATCTAGTCAAACAGTTAGCTGGTGCCCGAAAGTTTATAATTGTTGTGCCTTCTATCGGTGAGTAAAAAAATGATTTTTTTTTATTTTCAGATTTAATCAATTGATTATTCAATTGAACGCTCGTTTCAAACACAATAGAGTATCATGTATAGAGACGATTATTTCATATTGTATGTGTTCATAATGCTCAAAAATAATTTAAGGTGATCGAGACGTGTAATAATGCAAAATTGTGTTTTGTAATCATATTAATCACTTATTGTTTTTTATTTCGTATTTTTTATTTGGAGTTTATATTAAATATCTAAGTATATGTACAAAGGAAAATCGTTTATCCGGCTCAAACGGAATGGGGCCAGATCTGGATGATCGAAAATCCGGATAATCTGAAAAAATGGTTAACGACATAAATAGCACGGTTTATATACATTTTATTTTATCTATTACACATTTTATATACTTTTACAACAATATTAACAATACAAAGCAGAAGACGTATCTACATACAGTATAAGTTTGTCACGCGAATAAACCAGTAAGCGAGTATCAACAATTAATTCTAAAACACTGCGAGTTTCAATAGCTAGGACAAGCAGCATTCGCTTCTTAAGTCAATGTAACTTTTATGCTGCTCAAATGCATAACGCAACATTTCTTTCCATTTTTATTCAACAGGAAAGTAGCATTTTTTTATAATTGAAAATCTTAAAAGATTAGATAAGATTCAACAAGATATTAAGTAGACTCAAGAACATTCTCACGGAATGCATAATAATGAATATCATGTGCCGATTTATAGAAAACATGTCTATTCTTACAAGCTGCAACAATACACTCAGGCATGAATGTACTTAGGAGTTCTTTTTCGCGTTTATAGATTTTTCGTATGTATATCTTTTGTACTTCTAAGACAGGGATTCTGTTTTATAATCCAGATATGTTTTATAACTGGAAATCTGGATGAACAGGAACTGGATAAACGGGGTTCCACTATATATATATATATATATATATATATATATATATATATATAAAGAGTACTTGAATAGTTATGTACTATACTTTTTAATTGTATGCCTAAAAACATAAATTTCGGTTAGTAATTATGATTTTCTGTCATATTTTTCCATTAGAAAAAAATATTGTGCTGGCGTTTCAAAACACATAATTTACTTCCGAAAATGATCGAGATTACTGCGAATAAATATATCTATATCTTCTTTTTGTCGCATCCTTTTCTTTGGCGTATATTCTATTTAGTTGTATTTGTTATTTGTCAATCGTTTCCAGTTGTGTCAGCCCTCGACGAATTGAAACGTGAAACAGGTAAGGCAAGAGACGCAATACGTTGGCTCGAATCGCAATTTCATCGTGGCAACCGTTTTCTCCGCGCGCAACGCAATCACGAAACCGCACCAATACCTCTGATTAAATATCCGAAGAAAAAAGACAAAGAATCGTATACGTTCATAAAAATAATCGAATGCTGTCATTTCTTGACACAACAACAGAAAGACTCGTCCGATCTGGTCACATTATTAACTGGAAACCCGGCAGCAATAAGTGAGAACAGAGAGATCAGTTATGTCGGTCTCGCCAGATCCGCCGGTGTTACACTTGAAGTGATAACGACATTTCACACGAAATGGAAAAAGTCTATGAAAGGCTATAGGTGAAGTGACATCGTCGACCGTTTGTAGTACGGTTACACGGTTCATTTAATCATCTATGAGGCATGAGACGGCACCGACGATCATGGCTACGATCCAGAGTACATGACGGAAATAACGTTGCTCGATCGTTCTCATCTGCGTGTGTATATCATAACAATTCAACACAACGATCGCGCCGTTCAAATATAACAATCGACGCATTTTTCTTTTTGTTTGTATGTTATACACATTCGTCAGATGTCAGCAGTCATTTTGTAATGAATTCGACAGAAATGTATTCGAAATAATTCTCTGTAACGGTTTCAATATTATTTTTTTTTCTGTGCATTCTTTTTGTTCTTTTCTTTAAGTTTATCGGGGAAAATGATAGCAACATATATTTTATAATAGCTTAGAACATTTCATTTAACAATCCATTTTAATAATTAATCATCAAATATATGATTTTGTGTTTTTGTTTTTCTGTTTTTTTTTTTCTTTTCTGTTAAAATATATTAGACAAACATTTGATTTAATATTTAGATTATTTATATTGGTTACGAATTCGACATTATTTTCAAAATTATTATTATAACTCTATTGTAAGACCCGAATACATACAGTTATTATTTGAATAATTTTTTATCGTTAGTAATAATATGTAATTGGTTGATAATGATTTTTACTAAAAATATACTTAGTGCGCTTTGTGTAAAAAAATTTTTTCAGAAAAAACGAATACATTATGATCTTGATTCGTACCACTAATACAATTACGCTATTGTATTTTTCAAACACCGAAATATAAAAAAAAATTTTACAGTTGATGTATTACGACACTAGTTGATGAATAATTTCACATAAAAATATTCAGAACCTTATTTTGTATCATGTTTGAATTCGTGGGATCACGGTACAATGCGTTTATTTTTTTTAAAAAAAATGAATGGGTGTTTATATATATACCATTCCTGTTTTATTAGAAATATTTAAATTGTATTGAAAAGAAGACATTGTGCTTTAAACACAATGTATTATTAAAATGAATTATAATTGCAAAAGCGTTAATTTTTACTAAAAAAAAATCGAGATTATTCTGTATGATCGTTATTGTTAATTGCTGTTAATAAAAATTAATTTGATTTCTAAAATAATTCTATCTTTATTCGAATCTTTATATGGTTATTTTAAACTATAAACATTTTGTTTTCAAGAAAATTACCTTTTTTTTATTAGACATGGGATTTTTTAAAAAGGTAACAGACTTTCTTTAAATTATATTAATGAAGTTTTATTTTAATAGACTGGACTATAATGTGTGTTATTAGGATCTTTTTATTAATAATTTGAGTACAAATTCTGGATTATAATAATAAACAGTTATTTTTATTTTCAATTTCATGAAACATTTATTAGCAATTACAAAAATTTAATTTTTTTAAAAAAGATAAAATATCTTATATTAACTTCCTAAAATGTGCTCTTGTTTTATTAAGATATTTCAAATATGGAAATTTCTTACTTTTTCCGAGAGGTAGAGAGAAGAATAGAAAAAGTATATACCATTTTTTTAAGAAGAATAATTCAGTGCGGAGTTTATTACAATGAAGTTAAGAAGTGATTTTAAATAATTGAGTTCTAAAAAACAAATATTTTTCATTTCGCTTCGGTTAAAATTTTCCTCTCATATATATATATATATATATGGATAGTTACAAAAAGAAACACACATTTCTCGACATATTTTTATTTATGCTATATTCTATATATCCATATCTTTGTTCAAAAAATACTTGTTATTTTTCTCAAATAATGGGCATTCATATAAAGTCAAAAACCATTACAACGAAAATACCTATTAAATTGATATAAAATATTCTAAAACTTTCATCTCGTACGAATCTTATTTCAGATATGGATTTTTTACATCACAAAAACGATTTTCATAGCATATTTATTTAAAATTATAAATACATTTAGTTACTTTACTAATCAGTTTAATTATTTTTTTAAAAAAAAGTCTTATGGAGTATTTTCGAAGAATTTAATCTCGCTCCGTTTTTATGAAAAATAGTATAAATCACGAAGTTCATTAAAAAAGGAAATATAAATATACTATTATATATAATTAAAATAATTATTACAACACAAATGTGTACATTAATAATAAAACAGCGATCATCTTTTATTTGAATTTAATTTTGAAAAGAACGTCCTTGTGACGTATTAATAACTTTTATAGAAGAGGATATTTAATTTTTTTTTAATGAAATAAAATTCCAAATGAATTATTTAAATGTACAAATTATGACAATGCGTTTCCTTCCGAAAGTACGTTCCGATTTGTCATCATTTATATAGTCTACTGTATGTATTTTTTAATGTTTACAATTTCAAATAAAAAATAATTATAAATAAATTCGTAAAAAAAAAAACAAATAAGAAAAACTAAAATTGAAAACGATCAAAATAAACCAATATCACTATTGATTATTCATAAACAAGTAATATTATGTTTGAACTTAATTGGAAATGTATCTTTTTTAATAAATGTATATCTTACTATTTACAATTATTTTCATTGTTCAGTACCAGCATTTTGTTATCGGACATTCGTTTTGTTTATTCCAAATCCTTTGAACAAATATATTTTTGTTTCCTTTTTCCTTCTTCGGTCCTTTCATTTCCGCCATGTACATATGAATAACATGATTTTCAGGTGTCGAGTGGATTTTCGAATATATATATTTGATTGATTCATATTTATGTTTTTTCATTTCCTTATCTTTTTTTTGTAATCAATAAAAATTGACATATGCTTTTATTCTTTAGAATTAAACAAAAATTGTTTCATTGAACATTTATACTAATCGTTCATTTTAAAATAGATAAATTATATTACCAAATGCTATTTTCATGATTTTCATTTAACCATAAGTAATTCAATAAGTAAACATATTTAATACGTAGTACGTTTATTTATTGGTATATGTCAAATATGAAAAGTATTGAAATATTTTCAGGGTATTACTAAGTATTAACTGAAAAAAAGTAAGTGTATATTGAAAAATAAAAAAGCTTTTGAAAAACACATTTTTTTCAAATCCCTTTTTTGAATACAATGAAGTTTTCTTTAAGGTATCAATTTAATTCTTTATATACCTTCAACTGATTTTTATTTGCAACAATCATCTATAAGGAATATATTTTAAAAAGAACAGATATTTGTAATATTACTTAAAAGTAATTACACCGAAAGAAATTATTGAATGAAATAGGAAAATAATTTCTTACTATGCAGGAGTGATAGTTATCACTGAATAAATAGCGTTTAAATGAAATTATCTATAAGTAAAACTTATCAAATATAATCTTCGTTTTTGTAATTTATTTTGTTTCTGAATATACTAAATGAGTATTTTTCAACCAATTGTCGCTTACGGATCACAAACATCGTTTACATCAGATCATTGTCAGTTAAAATCGTTTACAAAACTATGATGGTTAGTTGTATCGACAAAATAAAAAATTGATTGTCTATCGCTGGATTGTTTTTAACCAACTTGCCGACTACAAGTTGAAACATATAATATTATATCATCCTTTGAAATTATGAATCATTTACTATATAATAAAGTGTAGTTGTCGGGCACTAATGACTTTAGCTGACGAAGCACCCTAAAATCCCAAATAACTAATTAACTAGTCTAGTTGTAATTTGTATGATTGGTACATGCTTTATTGTTATTATTATAAGAACTCTATCAAATAGTCCATATAGCAATCTTATTCGAAATTAAAAAAAAATATATTTGATAAATATAGTCAGAAGGATATATAGGCGAAAAAGATTAGAATAATAAATAATCCAAATGTTTAATGTTCGTAACGTTTTTAACAAATTTTCATATCTATATATATATATATATATATATATATATATATATATATATATATATATATATATATATATATATATATATATTCATATATGATTATTAATTCTGTTCGCATGTATGTACATTTGTACACAAATAAAAATAAAGAGTACATTTTAAAATATTTATACGAATTATTTAAGTACATCACACGTCATGAAAATATATTTACATCGTACACGTAACAAACATCTCTCGCTCCATTGCTTGGCATATACACCGCAGATTGTTTGACAATAACAACATTATACAGAGCCGAGCACATTTACCACAGCATAGCCATTATGCTGTTTACCAATGTATGCGTACTCGCGCCAACCTCACTGCATGGGGTGGTTAATTTAATGTCGATAGAGTGTGTAATACAGTGGGGTGCTGCTGGCTAATGAGCATATAGGTGGTTGGTCGGGTGTGAACCTGCCATCATCCTGCCCACCCACCAATAACCGACTCTCTTCCCATTCATGCTCGCACATCATCAGCTTCCCAAATACCGGTCGATTTGTTGAATAATATAAATACGTACGTGTACGTTACACAGGGATGTGTAAGGTTCATAATAGTGTAATCATCTTAAAGTTTATTAGAGTATAATCATTTTATTTTTTAAAAAAAATGCGGAATTATTTAAATTTCATCGTACCATTTCGGAAATGAATTATTTTTTCCTTTCACAAACCATAAAATATTTTTCTGATCGAAAATATTCAATAAATCATTATTATCAATTCTGATTGTTGCTTAAACGTATTTCGACGTTTATGCCAATGACGGTGAACCAACATCCTCAGAGTGCCAAGATATAGAAAAATCTAATTGTGTATAATATATTTTCACGGCATACAATGTACTTAACCCTTTGTACATGAATCATAATGTGACTCGTGAACTGCAAAAACACTATCAGTCAATCACGAGTTAAACTCTTGCATTATTTATATTTTTCCTATCCGAAGACATTCGGGTCCTACGACAAAAGAATACTTTGGAAATAAAATGAAGTTTATTTTGTTGCTGCAAAAAAATGTGTAATACGACTTCTTCTTTTCAATTTGAAGAGCCATTTTATATGCATTATTTTTAAAAAAAAAATGGAAGCACAAAGGGTTAAATGTCTCAGATTTTTCCGTACCTTGAGGATAATGGCATCGTCATTAAAATGCGTATAAGAAACAATCAATAATGATATATTAAACATTTTTGATCAGAATTTTTGTTGGGTTTTTGGGCTGAAAAAAGAAATTCATTTGTGAAAGTGAATTTGGCCACTGTGTCAGAACTTGTGATCATCATACTATACTAGAAAGAAGCTTTTATATATCTAATCAAAGATAATAAATTTAAAATTCTAGCATAATTATAAACCAACCTTAATTCGGTTACATACTTTTTAATTTTCCTTTTTTTAAGATCAAGTTTTGCTCGGAATAGAACAGATAATCATTATATGATGATAATCATTTTTTTGCAAATTTTCAAAGTTTAAAATACAATATGATTTGTTATTTTACCTGAAAGATCTGATCTATATTAAAACTGCGTTGAAAAGACGTTCTATATATTAGATTGGTGCAAAAATGATTGAGGTTTTTACATATCGAGTATAAAGACGCATATGTCAGTTAAAAATTATATTTATTAATCAAAAACCATTCGCCGAATAGCTTGATGTTTATTTAGTTCATACGGCACCCATTTATCCAGCTTTTGTGTTTTTCCAATTAGGCTCAAATGTCGAACAACTGTTGAATGGTCAACACTGAGTTCTTCTGCCACCTCTCAAATTGTTTTACATCGGTCTGCTTCAATAATGGTTCTAAAATGATTATTGTCTATAACTGAAGGACATCGACGACCCACCTCCTCATCATCAAGGTTTTTTTGGAACTTAACGAAATTTTTGGAACCAGTGTTGAGCTGTACGTTCACTAATTGACTCTTCGCCAAAAACAAATTTGATATTTCGAGTAGTTACTGTTTTTTTACGTCCCAATTTAATCTCATACAACAAAATCGTGCGAATTTGCTTTTTTCCATAACTTTTTTAAGAGGTTATATCCAATAATACTAAAGAATGAAAACAATAGACATAATCTGAAATCAGTAGTGCTAATTTTATTATTTACAATGTTTACCACATAACTATATCAAAAGATAACTGTAACGTGCCAAACTTAAAATGATAAATCCTTAATTATTTTTGCACGAACCTAATAAATGAAAGCACTTTTGCACATGCAACAGAAATGAAAATTAACAATATTCATCCTACATTAAGGTATTAAAATCCTAAAACCTATATTTTTTATCTTATCTTAATTTTTCGTTCCCAATTTTAATTTTTGAAATAAAATGTTTTTCTGACATCTGCCACATATATATATTTATAATAATTAACAATTTATATACTGTTTTTATAGAATTTATATTTTCGTTAAAAATAAATATGTCTGAATTGTGTATTGAAATGTGTTGAGTTCACTTTATAGCTTCACGGAGTTCAGACAAATTTGAATTTGGGGGCCCCATGTACATTGTTGTACTACAGTAATGAGTTTATAAAAGATTGGTTTGGAGCTTCCAGGCAATTACCTTTTTTCCCCATAGAATAACGCGCCACTGAATGTGTTGCATTTCTAAAAATACATTTCATAGAACAAAACATTATTCATTTAATAAAAATTATTATTCCTGTTATAAAGTTTCAGTTTTCAAATTTACTTTATAGATTTTTTTTAAAAAACAAGTACAAATATTTTTATAATAATATAATTTAGTACAATAAAAAATGCCAAATGCCGAAATTAAAATTAATTCTTGTTACACAATTCTATTCTTATTACAATTCTAAATAAATTAATTCTTATTACAATTCTATTGCCTGTATCAAAATAATCTGTTTATTTTTTAATGACTAATTAGACAAAACGATAAATAAATATTGTCATGGTATTCTTTAAAATTCATTATGAAATAACTAACACATTATAGTGTAATCGTATCTCAACCTTTTTGGTTACGGCATCAATACCTATATTCAGTCGATTGATAGGTTAGGTTCCTCAGTATGAATTTCAACCGAACGTTAGTAGACAAAGTAGCCTAGTTGGTGAGTGCTCGATGTTATCTTTAACGTACATTTGATCGTATACTTTTGACATTTAGTTTAGTGGTTACAGACTGAAAATTATTTTTTGTTGTAATTTTGGTGTATAACATGTCAGAAATTAATGATTCAGAAGCAGATTGTCTGGAAGTCAAGGTAAATGAAATTATTTCTATATGTTAATAATGTTTGTGTATTTTTGATTTTGTTTACTTGTAATTGTGATTGCAAAATATTTGTATAGTATAATGTATAGATAAAATTGTTCATATTGATTATAAAAAAAACGCATTAATAAATTTTAGAATTCCAAAATAAAGTAAATGTCAAATCAGACAGAAACTGAGCATTCGCTTCTGATCGTATGAGAATGTGATCCGTGATCAGCTAATGCCACTAGTTTTTGACATTTACTGCTGTTATAATCAGCGGATATATCTTGTTATACATGTATACTTATTATAGTTAAGTATAAATATAATTTTACATTTAAATTAACGGGTATATATAAATTAACATGAAAATATATTCTTACGATATTTAAAACGCAAGAAACATATTTTTTCATTTTAAAACCTGATTTTTGCATAATAGGTTCTGATCATATTTGGAAAAAGTAATGACGCAATTTATTAGTTTTTTCTAAAATATAACATTGGTTAACATATTAAAATAATGTTCTTACATATAATCTAAAATAAAATAAGTTTATGTATTTAAGTATATGTGGTTTTATTAACTAATTTCTAAATTACGCAAATCATAAATGATTAATTTTCCATTAATTATTTCAACTGTGCTCGTATATTGATAAATTTCCATTCGCAAGACATGGAATTAGTAGTGAAAAATCCTATATAAAAATTAGAAAGGAATAAATGATGAAAAAAATATAAAACGAACACAAGAGTTATAAATATGAATAGATACATGAATACTTTTGAGTATTGCACGTATGATTGCGATTTTCACAGGATTAAAAATAAATAAATATGAAATAAATTTAAAGAAATAAAAATCATAAAAGAAATATGAAAATAAATTTCAAATCATACATTTTATTAGATGATTTTTTTATGTACGAGTCGATTTCTCATTTAAATTTATATATATATATATATATATATATATATATATATATATATATATATATATATGATGGTAGCTCCAAATATTCTCGACCTAGACAGGAAAAAATGTAAATATTACATTTTTACATTGGAATCAATCAATTTAGGATCAAAATTAGATTATTTAAGGTGCATTTTAACAAAAGACTTTACTAATAAAGGTAACTGAAGTATTACCATAAAAAGATTTAATATTTTTCTATATAATCTCCTTTAACCTTAATACGTTTTTATAACGCTTAATTAGCAATTTTATACCCTTATAAAAGTAATTTTCCGTTTTCGTGTTAAAGTAGTCAGTTACCGTTGTTTTAAACCTCATTGTCATCATTAAAACGCTGTCCATGTAAATCTTTTTCAAATTACCAAAAAGGTAATAATAACTAGAGGTTGTGTCTGGACTATAGGGCGGGTGATCAAGTTCTTGGAAGCCACACTCCTGAAGAGCCATTTGAAAAACAGTACCGGTATGAACTAGTACATTATCTTGCAACAAGTGCACTCCTTTTGTTAGTTTTCCACGTCGTTTTTCGCGAATATTATCCAGAATTTTTTATGCAACAATGTTATGTAATATGAGCTATTAACAGTGATATTGCACTTCTTAAAATCTATTAGTGAAATGCCCTTGCAAATCCAAAAAACTGCGGCCATGATCTTTTTTGTGGATTAAGACACTTTGGATTTTTTTGGAGCTTCTCTTTTAGACCGAGGATCATGTAAAGGACCATTGTTTCATCTTCTATTACAGTGAGCTCGATTAGTGCATTTCGATCTGGCTCATAGAGCTTTAAAGATGACCGTGCGCAGGCTACTCAATGCTGGCGCTGAACGGCCGAAAGAAGTTTAGATACCCACCCTACATTGACCTTATTTATAACTAAATGTTCATGGAAAATTCAGCGAACGGTTGTTTATGAGACATTGCTGATAATTTTCACATTTAAGCGTCGGTTATTAAACACAATGTCTTAGACAGCTGCAACACAGTCAGGCGTGAGCATTTCCACAAGGCGATCGGTACGCAATTCATCTTCCAATGACTCTTCTCCCATCCGAAATATCTTACCCCATTCTTTTACCGTGGAGTATAAAGAGAAATCATCCCCGTATACGCCATCTAATCGGTGTTATATTTGATGCTGTGTAACCTCTTCTTTTGTCAAAAACTTTATTACTGCACGATGCTTAATTTTAGTTACTTGATATTGTTAAGACCACGTCTTACTCTTATCGCTGTTACTGTACGACAGATAAAAATTATAACCTTGAAATGTTTACTGAATGTTATAATACATGCATGTATCACACTGCACAGATTCGCCAGGCGTCTGCACGCGCAAATATGTTACACCGAGAATATTCCGTGCAACAAGTTTTTATAAATTAAATTTTATATAATCGAAGTAATTCAATTATAAATAATTTGTAATAAAATGAATACACTATTTAAAAGTACGTATATATATATATATATGCAAAATTAAAAAAAAATAATATGAAAATAGTTGAATTAATACAAATTTAATCAATCAAAAATAATAAATACTATTTTATGATGTATTAATTAAACCAAAAATTAAATATATTATTTTTGCTTATATCTCATAATAAGAATCAGTTTAATTAAACATATTAAAATAATCCAAATATTTGTCAAAAAACGTTTTTTTCTAATAATTCTTTAAAATATTTTGATAGATATCTTTCTGTATTTATCACTGATGTACCAGTTTATATAATTTCACGACTGGGAATACGTGTTTTCTTCATACACAAGCAAATTTAACTGAGAAAAATTAATTTAGCCACCAAATCGGCACTGTGTTATATTGTGCAGTATTGTATTGCAATATCAGTATTTTTCCTCGTGTTAGATCTAAATAGTGTCAACACAATAGTACAATAATTAACAATGTAATCGTAATGTACATTTTTGCCAACGTACATAAAAGAATAAATGAAAAAAATAGCGATGCGGCAATGCCAGATAGACGTTTTATCGCAATCATTAATTCGACTGTGACAAACACTGTCAACCCCTGATGATGTATTCAGTCGGATTTAAACAAGCAGATCTGCAGTAGATACGATAACACTGTACTAGGATCACGTATTTATCATTCGGTGCAATACACGGGAAACATTGGCTGATTGCAGGATCGAATTTTAATTACGAAGTGTCATAGTTCAACTCACCGTAATGAAATCATGGTCCTATATATATATATATATATATATATATATATATATATATATATATATATATATATATATATATATGTATGTTGTGCTTATTCAATAACGAGATTGGTTAACCAGCGTAATAAAACAGTATTGTTATATCTTTGCAGATAAGTATTTCAGTGAATTGCGCTATACATGTACTCTATTCAAACACTGCATAAGTAATCCGTCGTGTACTGCTAATCGGGATTATTTTCACCAATGAGTTTCACATTAATTTTTTGTAGAGCGTATCCCGTTAATCTTCTTTCAATGCGACCACATACAATTTGAAATCATTAATAGATACATAAATCTATGTTTTTAAAAAATTTCAGAACATTTTCATAAAAATGGTCTATTTTGATTACTTCTGAAAAACGACAATTCTATACTCCTTAAGACTTTTCTGTAATCGATGAATTTTCATTTTAAGTGTACTCTCGAGTACAAATAAAGTACTATCGATAGTCAATATAAATAATGTTATGTTTTGTAATTTTTTTATATAAAATATATTTATTTAAACAAATTTATATTACAGTTTTAGTTTTTCTACAAGTAGTGTAAAAGCTACTTTGACCAATATAACTTTATATATATGTATATGTATATGTATATATATATATATATATATATATATATATATATATGTATATATATATATATATGTGTGTATATATATATAATAACAAATGACTCTGAATTGATGATTTTGAAGATAAATTAGTTTTATATGAGGATCGATTGATGATAATGGATATATTTGAAATAACAAACACATTAAAAACAACCAGCTTTTTATGTACATTAAACATATATATCGATGGGGAGTTATTATCTACATGTTTTTGAGACATGTTTTATGTTTTGTTTATTTGAGACTTGGCTTCTATGATACCCAAATATGTTTACTGTTTCATTCAGTTACATTTACATGCTTACAAGTGATCAAACGCAGCGAGCCCGGGGGTTAGGAGCGCAACGAGCAAAGAGCGAAAGCCCATATTATATATTTAATAAAATATTTAGTTATCTTTTTATGCCAATTATAATCATTGTCCCTGTTAAAACAAACTGTCTTCAAATAAACAGTGTATAAAAACAAATATTTAATTCTAATAAAATTCTTCAAAATTTCTAAATTAATCATCTAATGGCTTTTCTCCTTTCAAAATGAACTTTTTCGAAATGTCATCTTGCATTTGAAAATTAATTAATAGTATTTTTTATAAATAATTGTTATTCATTTATATTTTTACAGTAATTCCATTTGTGTATATGTTTCTTTTAATAAGATTAGTTAATTGGGTTAATAAAATGCAGTATAAAAAATATAAAGTTTTGAGAGATTTTTGTTCCTACACTTTCAATTTTGCCTAATTAATTAAGTCCAAAATGTTTAAAGTTTAATATGAAAGTATTAATTATATTCAAAGAACATAAAACTATCATTTGTAAAACGTGAAGGAACATTAATAATAATCAAGTAAGGATTAAATCTAAAATCATAATTACTACCATATTAAGTAAAATTTTATATTTTTAATGTTATTTGTTATATATATATATATGTATGTACACACACACACACACATACATATATATATATATATATATATATATATATGTTATATTAACAAAGTAAATTCATCTGATCAAAATAAATATCGTTTTCAGACCAAAATTGAACAAAAGAATAATCTATATTAACGATATATTGTACTACACAGAAATAACTGTAAATTATCTAGAAAAATATGAATTTACAGGACAATACAAACAGATTTATTGAAAGGAAATTAGAAATCATAGAGATAATTTATCTGCAGTCATTTTTTTTGTGAGATATATATAATGTTCACATCACTGAAACTTCTCAAAAAAATATATGAAGTAGAATATAAAATTATAATTTTATAGATAAATTATTAGGTTGGTAGGAAAATAATTACGGTTTTGTTTTCTGAATTCTAACCGTAATTTTTTCCAATGAAAGTGTCATTTCATCGACTTCATGTTGATATCATTTTAAAGTGCATTTTTCGGTCTGTATTTGGTAATATCGACTTTTGTTGTATTATTAATTTTGTTTCAAATTGGGCTATTAAATTAAAGATGCAAAAGAAGCAAATAAAAGCATTTTTTGTATGAGTTCAAAACGGGTAGTAAAGCATCAGAAACTGCTCGTAAACTAAACGATGCTTTTGGTGTGAGTACTGTTAAGGAAAGTACGGTGCAATTATGGTTTCAAAAATTTCGTGCTGGGGACGAGAGTCTTGAAGATGAAGAAGGTTACGAGCGTCCATCTTCAGTTCATAACAACCAACTGAAGTTGTTGAATCAGAACTACGCACAACAACTCAGAAGCTTGCACAAAAGTTAGGCGTTAGTTATCCAACAGTTCTGGATTACTTAAAACAGATAGGAAAATCAAAAAAGCTGTAAATATATATCAATTTGAAAGTTATAAACCGCAATTATTTTTCTACCAACCTAATAGTTTCATATTCGAGAGAGAATTCAGGAATATTGAACTAATTATTATATTTAATAGATTTTCAAAAAAATGTCTACCAGTTTTAATGTTTTGAACCTACTCTATTGAAATTAAACGCGTGTAAAATTATGAGCAGCTATTTAGTGTATGTACATACTAGTGGATAATTATTAAATGATCAAAATATTATTGACTATTATTATTACTACTGCTAATATGAATCTTTCATCGTGAGTACATATAATTGTAAAATCGATTTATAGGAGTGGTACATCGCATGTGTCCGCTATTAATGTACAGACAACCAATTACACAGACGGTGACACATTGACACACGGATAAGGGTCATCAGACATGCATAGGAACACGCGGCTCACGGGGACGAGCCCATACCAGACGCGTCTGCAACGTCATTGATTCATTGAGCATGAAATGTCACTCAATCACGCCCATTATCGTGTTTTCAAAAGTGTAACGTCGAATTCGTTCATTGTTACAATAATTCATCATTGTCTCAAATAATAATAATAATTATGATGATGATCGACTCTGGAATAGAAATCAGAAAAAAACGTTATAAAAAGGTGTTTGTTCTAAGGGGAGAATGACCCAATCATGGCCGAATACGCTATATGTATTTTTTTCGCATTTGTTCGTTCAACTGAATACAAACGATTTCGATTCGTTTCGAGTCGTGTTGATTTTTTTAATTTGACGGACGAACTGTGTGGTACAGTGTTAATGTACGCCATTATGTCATTCCGTGGAAAACATAATGATGATTTAGCCTATGTTACATTTTGAATAAAATACAAATCGTTTATTATGTATTTCATATCCATTAAATGGGTCGTCGACGCGAACATGACGCTTTCAAAATTTATATTAAAATGTACCTCTCATTACAACGACAGAACATTGCACTGCAGCATATTACAAGAAAGTAATTATAATCACAGATCTTCAATTTTAAATACACTATACTTAATGTTCACAAACAGCTCCATTAAAAAAATAAATCTGTGTATATCTAAAACTTTAATATTATATCAACTTTATTAAATCAGTTGTATTTTTTATTTACTTTTATTTTTATTGTAATTATCAATATAATTATCAAAAATTTTATCGCTTATTTGCTTATTCTAAACAAATATTTATTATTTCATAAGTTTTATAAAAAAAATACGTCTACAATTGATAACTCGATAAATAAATTCATTTTTTTGTAAAAAAGCATAGCAACAAAAGCATTTTAATTGCGTTACACTTATTCTTATATTTTAATTAACACAGCTACATGTCATTGAAAATATAATTAACACTACATACATACATAAATTTATTTTTATTAAATCGTAGTTTTTGCAAACAGTATTCTTTATTCCTTTCTTATTTCATTCTGTAAAGTAAGATCAAAATATTGTACACAAACATTGAAATGTCTGTAAAATGTTACAGAATGTATCCATTCAAAATAATTAATAACATTGATATTTGCATTAGATAAATAAATCACAATTAATAAAAATGTGATTAAATAGTTTAAAGTTAACTTTCCAGCATATAAATTTATATGTATTTAATACATATGAAATAGTATTCTTTTGTATTTTTTATCGAATTAGTTTATTTTTGTTATTATTTTATTGTTTAGATATCAGTTATAATTTGAAAACTTAAAAAAATGTTGTTATACATTTTATAAAAAGATTGATAATGAAGAAAACTATAGAATGTTTGAAAACTTACTCCTTTTTTAAATTATTAGGTTGGTAGAAAAAAATTGCGGTTTATGATCTTCAAATTCATATATATTTTTCTTAGCTAGCTGTTTTAAGTGGTCCAAAACTGTTGGATGACTAACACCTAACTTTTGTACAAGCTTTCGAATTGTGTTTGATTCTGATTTAACTGACGCCTTCAGTTGATCGTTATGAGCTGAAGAAAGATGCCCGTAACCTTCTTCATCTTCAAGGCTCTCGTCCTCAGCACGAAATTTTTGGAACCACTATTGCACCGTACATTCCTTAACAGTACCCACACCAAAAGCATCGTTTAGTTTCTGCTAATTTACCATTCCGTTTTGAACTCGTACAAAAAAATCGCTCTTATTTGCTTCTTTTTCATCTTTAATTCAATAGTACAATTTGAAACAAAATTACTAATAAAATCAAAGTCGACGCTACCAAAATACAGACCGAAAAATTCACTTTAAAATGATATTATCATGAACACGATGCAATTACACTTTCATCGAAAAAAATTAAGGTTCGAATTTAGAAAAAAAACCGCATTTATTTTCTTACCAACCTAATATTATTGATTTTAAACTAATCAAAATATTAATATATTATTTAAATGAATTGAAATTTTTTTTCATTTATTTTGTATTAAAATGAAAGTTTTGTTTCAATATTAGGATTCGATTTAATTTTTGATATTATGCCGGTACTTCTGTTGCGTTAAGAATATAATTATAACAAATTTTATTAAGAAATCACCTAGTAAATTATCAAAAATATTCCGAATATTGTTTTCAAGCTCATAAATATTTCATAGGTTCGTTTTGTAAACCTCTTCTTTTATCTGGTCCCATAAAAAGTCATCTGGCGTTATATTTGAATTTCAAGTACGTCATTAGACTGGCCTCAAAAATTCTGTTCAATTTCTAGAGAAATACTTATCATGAGGGACAAGAACAATTAATACTAAATACGGTGGTCATATCTTAATTAGTTGTACATAATGATGGTTCCAGGCACGAAAGTTATATTCTTTTCTGAGTACATCATGAGCTATAAAACGTAAAAACTCACTCTTTTTGATTGCCTGTCATATTGATTTCTTAGTACTTCACTCGAACATTTTTCTTACAGCATCCGCATTTTCTTCTAAAAGTGACGTTGATGATTTGTTAGATCTCCTTGAGTCTTTCACTGCACCATTTGTCATTAATTTCAGAAGAGAAACCACATTTCTGTCTTATATAGTGATCTATCATTTTTAAACTTAAACAACTAATTACTATACTTCATTATTAAGACACTTTTTGGTTTATTTTCCTATGATCAGCTTTTTTCACTTGCAATAGAAATAACAATAAATATACTTCAATTCTTTTAATGATTTTAATATTTCCTTCCGTTAAAAAAATAACAATTAAAAAGTAAGGAGTACCTTTTCAGATCCTATAGGTCTTAAGTGCTTAAATACAGTACTGTTTTCGTATTCGCATAGATAAAAATATGTATTGAAACGAATTATTAAATCCTTTTTTATACCACCATTTCAAAACAAACATTAATCAATTAGGACTCTTAAAGGATTTGCCCATTGCTCTTTGAATTGTATACTAATAAACTTTTTATTATATTTTTTTCATATTTTAGGAAATCAGACATTCATTGATATTATTTAGTGTGATATATAATTTCGAACTGATTTATCAGTTTTGAAATAACTGGAATTATATATATATATATATATATATATATATATATATATATATATATATATATATATATATATATATGTGTGTGTGCGCGCGGTCGTGTATGTATATATGTTAATAAAAAAAACTTATTTCAGTTTTAATAATATAAAATATTATTTCTTATTAATGTCATTCTCATTTTCTTATTAGTATCAACAAAAAGAATACTTGAAATGAATAAACTGCTAAAAAAAGAAAGAGAAACTTCGATTATTCTTCTTTTTCTAAAATGAAATTATAATTTTTATATTAAACTGCACTTTGTACATTGTTAGATTATTTACTGGTATATAGATTCATTTTATAGGTTATATAAATTATCTTATTTTGTAGCAGGTGTGAATAGATAGTGACAAGTCGTTAAAATCAAATTATAAGTTCCATAAAAGTGTCTTGGTATATATTTCTACGTTACATTTTCTAGTCTTTTTTTAGAGCATGAACATCGTCTCTTCTATAAATACAAGTATATTTCTTATTTAAAAATACTTTTTGTCGCAAAAGTATAATCGATGAAACATAATTTAATAGGCTAGAGATTTTTTGTGAAATAAAACGATAAAAATTAATTTAGATATTATATTTATTATCAGATGTAAATATTATTATCCGATTTAAACAGTAATAAATAAAAAGTATAGACAAATTTTAATAATAATTTGAAATATTAATAACTATTTAAGACTTTGATGGATCGATTGAAAATAATTAAACGAGTAATTTTATAATAAAAGATTAGTTATTATGTATAGGTACACTATTTTATCAATTCTCGACAATAAAAATGTATAATTTCATTCTAACAAACATCTAAAAACAAAACGATGAATGTAAATGTGTAAATCATTTCTCTGGAAATGAAATATGAACCAAATATAATAATATCTAAAGAATGTTGTGCAATGAAACTGATTTCAATTGTATCGAGATATGAAGACACGGCCGCAACATTAATTTGTTGTCGATGGTGGTCATTCCGTGCGTGTGTGGGGTAGCAATACTCGAGCACAATTTATAGTGTAGTTAACCACTGTAATTAACACGAGGTCTATTGTCATATGTACCATCAATGGTCAGTGATGATGGTACAAGAGGGTGAATTTGCGATGTGCGGATATACAAACATCAATGTATACACATATACATTCGTGTGTATATATATATATATATATATATATATATATATGTATGTATGTATGTATGTGTGTGTGCACGCGTGTGTGTGTCTGTGTATATTCAAATATGTGGAATATCATTCATGGGATTTACCTACCATTTACAATGGGCGATCAGTAGGAAAAATGTATACTAGTGTATATAATAAACTACTACATATGTATTTATATTTACAAGGGATGTACATTTTATGACTGTTAGATTTATACGTGAAAATTATGTAATTTGTGTGAAATTAAAATTGATATTCAGCTCAACAAAGAAAGTTAACATTTTAATTAAAGAGCATTAGTGTATAATTTAATGCATATTTTGTTTTCATGGATGTTTATTTTTACACATATTATTGAAGCGCTAATACTATTTTTAATCATATTTCATTTTTAACATACGATGTCTGAATGTATATTATTTTTTGTATTTTCATTCTGACTATAAAAATTTATATTAAAGTTTTTCTCCGTTATTAAAATAAACTGAATTTTTTAACTATCATTTGCTTGCTGATAATTTTCACATTTATACTTTGTTATTGTTCAATTTAAATGATTTTTGTAAAGATACATAAAGATTAGATTTCTAGTGCTGAAGAGTGTTAACATATTTAATATTCATATATTCTCTTTGTCACTTATTTAAAAGAAAATATTTGTATTTTCACATACGTTCAGAAATGCAGTCTGTATTACAATAAAAAATTATGAAAATTGATTATATCTTAAGTAAATTTTCATATGAGCACAATTTTTTAAATATGATATATATATATATATATATATATATATATATATATATATTATAAAAATATGTATTTGAATTGAAGTTATTATTTTTGTTTATATTATTCTAGTCTACTTAAAAAGATTATTTCTTATTTAGAATTTTACTATAATTTCGTCAAGTTTTGTATTAATACATACGAACTTTTATGTACCAAATATAAATAGAAAACCATTATATTTGTCCTACATTCTTATATAGGTTATGAAATTTCAAAAATAAATTAATGTGTTTTATATCGAATTATTTGATTAGAATAGTATAAACTAATATTATATATATATATATATAATATCAGCAGTAGCATCTGTCAGTCCACTGCTGGATAAAGGCCTGTTCTATGATTTTCGATTTTTACGGTTGAATGCCTCTCTTTTTTGGTCTTTTTATATTCCTTGGTTTCCAGTCATAATTTTTGTTGTCCATAGGTTGTCTTCTCTTCTTGCAACACACCCCGCTTATTTCCATTTCAGACTCTTTACTTTACTGTTCTTATTACATCCCTGACTTTCGTAATTTTCTTGTTATTCCTAGCATGCATCTTTTCATACTTGTCTGTGTTATTTAGAATATTATAATGATACATGTATGTATATATATATATATATATATATATAATTTTAAATGTTATTTTTAAGAAATTAATAAGTTTAAAAAAACAATTTACAAAATAATTTAAATATTAAAAAAAATTCGCATATACAGCGTTTTCCAATAAGGATGCATTTGTTTAATTTGAAATAAAACACAGAATTTGCGCTGAAATTTCAGGTTTCTTTATTGTAAATGATAATTGGGGATATGCCATTTATAAATGAAAAAGAATATCGTGTGACTACCGCGTGCTTTCTCATAAGTAACCACTCTTTTGTTAAAATTTTCAATAACATCCTTACACAACTAAGACTCTCTCACCAATTACTCATCGGATTTCATCTTTTAGTTCGGAAATTGCAGGATCTCGGTGGCCAATTAATGTCTCGATTTCTGAAAATAACGGAAATTTATCAGGAAATAAATTACTTGTTTCGCAAGCTGTGTGATTTCTTGCACCGTCCTGCTGGAACCACATGCCCTCCAAATCAATATCATCCAATTTTGCACACAATCATGTTCCGGTATTTTTCTCCAATCACAGAAATCGCTTACTAGCCTGATTCTCAAAAAAGTAAAGACCGATGTCACCACCGGACCAAAGTGCACACCAAACAGTCATTCTTTCTATATACAGTGGCTTCTAACTATCACACTCGGATTTTCTTCATCCCATATTTAACAGTTTTGTTTATTAACTTAGTCAGAAAGTTCAAAATGAACCTAATCGCCAAGGATGACTTTTTCAAAAAAACCGTGTTGTTGTTCCGGTATCCAATTAACAAATATTCGATGTAGAGAATAGTCTACTGACTTCAATTCTTGTGTTAATTGAACATTGTAAGCCTTCAGCAACAATTCCTTATATAAATACGCTATATGATCGTCTGTAAAAGGCCCAATTTCTTTGAACATAGTAGAATTGACATTCCTGGCTCTTCCGATACATTCTTTCACGAATCAAGTCAATGTTTTCTTCAGAACAACACTACGAAGACGTGTCGATGTTTTTTTATCTTCAACCGATCCAGTCTCTTCAAATTTACTCACTAATCGAAGAATTATTGATTCAGATGAATGAATATGTCGAGAACAAATATCGCCTAATTTACAAAATGTATTTTTTATAGAACGACCATTTTCTTAATACAATTGTATTAATTCAGTACGTTGTTTTGTTGTATACGAATCCATAACTAAAAATGGTTATGTCGAAACTCAGCAAATGCCAAAAAATACGTCTATCAATTTTACATCTGTGAAATATAACTTCTTAAAAAATTGCGTCCCTGTTGAGAAACCCTCTAATTTAAATACAACAAATTTACTGAATTTCTTGAATTAGTTTTTTTTTCTAATATAAGTCATTGTACCAACGATTTTATACCAAAATTCAATCATGCGTTAAATAGCTTAATAACAGTACTTATTAATTTTCTGCATATGACAATAAACCAGAACATGTAATGTAAATATCATACAAACACATTCAAAATTTTGAATTATCACCATTTCATTATATGTTATATTATATGCGGTCGTTCTATAAACTCTTGAAAATAATATTAGACCAAAAACGGCATTAACGTAAATACGCCACAGTCAAATAAATAAAACAATAAAAATATACATTTCGTGTCGTTAATGCTTCTTCAAGTATATGTACATACATATATTCATTTACGAACTATATATATATATATATAATTCGCATGTTAGCCATATTTGAATTTATATATCAAAAATACTTAATTCGCTCGCTCGAAGCACTAAATCCACGTCGTTTATTTCGTGCACGAGATAGTTAAATGTGTTTAATTTTAATAAAACGCAAACATGCAATAATCAGTCTCTGTACAATGATGTTGGTGGACTGTAGCAGTTTATAAAATACAGAGGACGATGTGTACCCGCTGTATTACCATCATACACGAGAGACCCGGTTGCGATTAAATAAACATGTACTGTGAAATTGTGGAAAGCATATTAATACATATATATATATATATATGTGTGTGTGTGTGTGTGTGTGTATGTGTGTTGTATTAGTAAATTTGAACCATAAAATAAAACTATTTTATGTATGAAACAGTATATTGTCATCATTACATGAGCTATTGTTAATTTAAAATCAGAATTTTTTTTATAATTCAGTGTTAACAAGCCATATACTAATTTTATTTTCTAATACATAAATATTTTGATAGAAATGAATACACAAGTGTTTATAACAATGTCTTCAATCATTCGATATTTACTTAAACTCTCAATATTTTTTTTTCAATTTTATAACGTGACTTATAAATACCAATTGCAAATTATTATTTTTCAGTTGAATTTCATTTGAAATAAATGTGTCTTTATAAATAACAAATCATTACAAATTAATTTTTTGTATGATATATGATTAATGATTATGTATGAAAAATGTGTAATTAGATTATATTTAAAAAATAATTGGTATAAAAGTTATAAAGACTATGGAATGACGTGGTTGTTCATCCACCATCACACTTCAAGCATACTTAAAATAATATCTATGTGTGTTTGACATTGCTTCACCACTAACCATCAAAAGTTAGATACTTTTCTAATGAAATCTTATTTAAAAACATGTAATATTTTATTATCCTATCCTATTTGCGTCGATTCGTCACCGTGGATGAAACGTGGATCCACCACTACACAGCTTGAGTCAAAGCATTACACAAAGTGTATAGCCCACAATGGAGACTATGTTGAGAAATAAAATCGATTCTTTTCCAAAAATCGCGAATTTAATTTGTTTTTTTACCATACTTATATTACAATACTTTACAAAAGTCCCACGTATATTCTGAAACTGAATTTAATACTGTTTAAACAAATGTTTTACAACAAAAAGAACAAAGTTATTTCAATAAATCGAATTTTAAGGTTTTGTTCATTGTTCATTCAAAATTTGTCAATAGATATTATTGAAACTACTGGAAATGATTTACACAACTAACTTCATTCCTGGCATATAAAGTATAAATTTATATATGTATATATATATATATATATATATAGACACACACCATATATATATATATGTGTGTGTGTGTGTGTGTGTGCATGTTTGTGTATACACTAGAAGGCTTCGCCCTCATCTCGCTGCTCTCATTCACCCTCGAGCTACATGCACCCACCCGCTTGTTAATTATAAGCATGTCATGTAACCGAATTAAACAATAAACAAATTTTTGAAATATCATTTATGTCTACATGATAATCTTCGCAGATATATTGCAATATGTTGTTATATATATATATATATATATATATATATATATATATATATATATATATATATATATGTATACAGTATGTTTATATAATCATTATCGCAGACAGATTGCAGTGTTATTTTATATATGAGACAAACACATTCAGGTACCATAGAAATCTCGATGTCATAAATAAATAAATCGACATCATCGATTTTTTTATGGATAATTTTCATTTTGTGTATATATATATATATTAATAATATATATATATATATATATAAATAAATAATAATATAAATATATATATATAAATATATAAAATTTAAAAGTTCACACTCCCTAACATGTTCAGAAAAGTTCGCAGAGATCAGTTAAGTTGTACTCGCGCAGTAAATTTTAAAAAGGAAGATGTTAAGGTACATTTGCCCTTTCACAAATGAATTATTTTTTTACTCTACAAACTATCAAAAAGATGAAATGAAAGTAAGATTCAAAAAACCCATTGAATCATAATTTATTGTTTTTGATTCTTGTTTATGAGCATTTGGAGGCCATCGTCTTCAGAGCAGCAATGTACATAAAAACTACCTTTTTATTATCAAGATAACCAAGAACGTACTTACACAAACGCATAATTATGTCATGAATTAGTTATTAATTATATAAATAAGGTACTTATGTATGAATTTTCTTTTATTATATTAAAGGTAAATTAATCCACGTCGTAAAACCTGACTTTAAGTTTATTTTATTCTTTTTTGTATATATTTTTTACTTTATGTCAATATGAATACAATATGAAAACAATAGGAATATAAATAATAGATAGTGTAATATTTCCGTACAAATTTCCTACTCCGATAATACATGTGTTGAATATTTCAAAATTTCCGATATATACAAACTCTGTGTATATAATCGGAGCGTTTTGTATACACGCATACCGGGCCGCAGCTCGTGTTTGGTCGCGCCAGGCACGCCGCAATCCACACTGCGGTGGCGCTAGGCCGGTGGACCGCATATGCCGCGCTCGCCTGCACGACATTGCAAATTTATCGTCTTTTATGACGTTATTACGAGAACCATTGACCACCCCAACCGTACCCCATCGTACTGTTTCTGAGGTCAGACTTACATGACGCCGTAATACGCGGTAATCAAATCACAGTTTTCTATTGTTGTTTCTGTTTTTTTTTTTTTTTCTTTTGCGTATTTCTATGCGTGTACCAAGCATTTGATAAAAAAAAAATATGTACATGTATCGGTAATATAATAAAACGAGCTGTGTGTACTCACAGTGCAGAGATTTTATGATTAGTGAATATATACAAGGTGTAATTAAAATAATCGGCTGATGCCGCATAAGCCGATAAAACATTCATTATGTTACGCTATAATTTTTGTTATTATATGTTGTGATTATATTCAGGCGGAATCAAATTGGAAATGGTTTGTATTTGTCGCAAAATAACAATCATTAAGATAATACAATATACACAATACATACATACATACATACATATATATATATATATATATATATATATATATATATATATATATATATATATAGGTCAGTCCAAAAGTTCGTATACGATTTGAAATTGAAAGTCAGGCGATTATTTTTCACAGAAAACGCTTGTATTAATCAATTATATATTCACCATCGTTCTCTGCAATCATTTTCCAAATCTCAAACAGATGCTGGATTCCTCATTCGTAAAAGCTGCACGGTTTTTCGGTAAAAAAGACGGTGAGGTGGTTTTTGACGGCCTCCACGATGTCAATTGTTTACCGTTTAAACTGTTCTGCAGCGACCGGAACAAATGATAATCCGAAGGTGCAATGTCCGCAAAATACGGTGGATCCGGTATGATTTTCCATTTCAACTGCTTCAGTTTTTGCAGAGTCAGTATTACTGTATATGGTTTTACATTGTCGTGGTGGAAGATGACTTCCTTGCAATTGGCTAAAATTGGACACTTTTCTTTAATTTGTTTTCATCTGTCCAAACTTTTTTCCTTTATTTTTTAACCCTCGTCCATCATTCCAGTATTTGCAATGTGTTGCTAATTCTTTTCTTTACTTTATGTGTAGAGCTTAAAAGTAGAATCTTCCGACGTGATCTTTTGTACAAATGAATTTCATTCAATCTGCGAATTGTTCTATCACTGATATTTTCAGATATTTCTTTTAAGATATCATTTGGAGACCAAAACGAATTCACCATTAAAAAATTTTCAGTACGCCTGTCTGTTGTTAGAGACGTTTTCCTGAATCTTCTTCTGTTTTCTATTAGATTTTTTTTAGTTTTAAAGGATTCGTGATTACATTTAGAGTTCAACATATTATTTGTGACATCTCTTTATACGTTTTCCCTCGACCACACTATCTTTTGACAAAATTTCGCGCCTCTGTGGTACAATTCGTCCGCGTTCCATATTTCACTATGAAATAAGTGTTCACGAACATAAAATCGTCTTGAGTTTCATTTTGATTATCTTACCAAGTACTTTCGTAACAAATTCGATACAAATATTTAAAAAATCAACGTGTTATGCCCAATTTTCACATTTTATCTATTTGATTGTTCATGCTATTTGGACACTTTAAAGAAAGGCCATAACAATCCCCGTTGATTTCCCCGAACATGCTTTTTCGAATGTCGTTCAAAATGATGTAAGTATGCAAATAATTGTTGCACCAACATTTTGTAAGAAATGCCTTTTCTACTACTTGAAAGAAGTATGAAAAAGAGCTCAAATCATTATACCTATTTTTGACCATAGCTGTATATATACAAAATAAATTTTCTTCTACCTATAAAAGTTATTCTATAAAATCTACAAAAGATAAATAACATTGCCTAGAAAGAATTTAAAGCATTTTTTATAAAAATACATGAAAATATAAAATAATAATAATTAACAAAATTGTGTATACATATAAAAATTACATATATATATATATAACAAACAATCTGTTGGATTGTCTATAATGAAAGTTTCAAAACGACCACACTTGTATTGTTTTCAATTATAGGAGTTCGACATAAATATTCTGCATTAAACATGAGACAATTGGAAAAATAACAGTAATTATGATCTATTATGTTTGCACTATTATAAATATTAAACAATTACATCACGTTACTTAATATATTCAGACCAACCGCAGTTTAATAATTGCATAATGAAGTAGTTTGTGTTTAGTAGATTTTTTTTTCTTAAAAGAATGAATATTTTGTCTAATTTGTATTCAGTTGATTTCTTTGTTATAAACTTAAAATGATAATCAGTAGACTGTAAGTACCATATATTATACAAAATATTACATATGTCAAAAAGAAAACACTTATGCACATGAATTACATTCGAAGTTTAAAAACTACATTTTATGTATACACGAATATATTATTTTATATATTTTATTTAAAAAGATACAATTCTTTTATAAAAATAATATCGAAAACAATCAGGATTATATAAATCTCTTGCTAAACTCTTAAACTTTGAATCAGATTATAAAATCTGAATCTACAATTAATTGAAATAACTGTTAGATATATTTAAATAAGCAGTGTAGTTTCATTCAATATAATTTCTGAGAAAATACCCTTCCCAAATAAAATTAATTTGTATAGTGCAGTGGCGCGTTATAGTTTCATGGGACCCAAGCAAATTTGAATTAAAGGGCTCCATGTACAGTACTGTACTAATGAGTTTATAAAAGATTGGTTTGGCGCCTCCGTATTGATGGGGGCCTCAGTCAATTGCTCTTTTAATTCATTGGAGAACACGCCATTGCTGTAACTCTTGTTCCACTTTTATAAATATTCATTGTAGTCCTTTTCCTAAATCGTAATGAGACTCTTTCACTCTTTATTTGTTCTATCCTGTCAATAATATTTATTTTATCAATATTTTCAGTTTTAAGAACAGAACAATCAAATGTTAAATTAAACGAATACGGTAATTATGAAATAAATAATCCTTTATAAATACTTATTGTAGCCTGTTCCCTAAGTCACAACCAGAGAATTTCACCCTCTTCCCTTCATTTCTTGTAAATTGCCAAATGTTAATTCTTTCATCACTATTTTGAGTTTAAGGACAAAAATCAGGAAACATACAATTAAATGAATACTGTGGTTACGAAAAAATAATTCTTTTATTCGAAAATTAACTCCATTCGCGATATTGTGCGATTTAATTATTATAATGTGATGCCCGTCTTTTTATTCCAGCTTTTAGTCGTGTTTGTCTAAGTGTATTGCGTAGACAATATATCATTTTCTTTAATTCAAAATAGTTGTAAATAAATTCATAAGGCACCTATAATCAAAGAAATAAATGATCATTATCCTATCACTCATTTTCACAAATGAATTGTTTACTCGCATTGCAAACCATAAAAATTTTATAGATCAAAAATATTCAATAATTGATTATTGATTATTTTTTATTGTTGCTCGTGTATCCTCAGTATCTAAGGTATAGAAAAGTTAAACTTTTATGTGCCTTCGTACTCTGCAGACAGCTCAAAAACTATATAATCTTAACATTTAAAGAACTAAAAAAATATTCCGAAAATACATAAATATAAAAAAAAATTCAAATCTCAGAAAACATTAAACTAAAATGTTTAAATTTTTATACGGAAATAAAATAAATATTAGATCTAATATAAAAAACTATAAAAAATCTTGTAGGTCGGTGGTGACTTCTGTGCAAGGACTTTCTGATCATACCTTGTATTATATATATATATAAAGATTGTATATCTAATAATAATTATATAGACATAATTAGTTTTAAAAAATATGTTTGTTTCATTCGGTTGCATGTACAGGCTTATAATTGAGAAGTGGGCAAGTAAAGCAAGCCGGGGGCGAACCCCTCTAGTATATATATATATATATATATACATCTGTGTTCATTCATTTCTACAATTGTTCTCAAAAGAACTTGTATAACTGTTTTGCAAAAAAAGAAATACTACAAAAAACAAAAAATGTCTTTATATAACTGTTATTAAAAAAGTGAATGTTTGTGTATATTATATATATATATATATATATATATATATATATATATATATATATATATATATATATAGATTACGTTGCTATATATCTAATAATAATTATATACATATAATGAGTTTTAAAAAAATATGTTTTTCATTCGGTTGCATGTACAGGCTTATAAATGAGAAGTGGGGAAGCAAAGCAAGCTAGGGGCGAAGCCCTCTAGTAAATATATATATGTATATGTTCATTCATTTCTACAATTGTTCTCAAAAGAACTTGTATAACTGTTTTGCAAAAAAAGAAATACTAAAAAACAAAAAATGTCTTTATATAACTGTTAACATTAAAAAAGTGAATGTTTGTATATATATATATATATATATATATATATAACAATAAAATCATTTAACTACTGATTTAATTTCAATTATATGTCTGAAAATAATTAATTCGTTATGACGAGACTGTGAGAATTACATCTTGACTATTAAGTTTGTTAGTTTTTCTACCCTCGGAAAAAAGAAGAAAGAAAAAAAACAAATCATAAAACAAAACCCAGAACGAACATTTAAGCAGCGGTTACCCCATCAGACGGCGGGTAGGTAGCGCTGGGGGTGTATTTCCATTTGTTCTTATTCCACGTCGTCGCGCTTAATCAGGCGACGATCCGAGCCGCGACCCGGCCTCGCTGATTTGCGTTCCAGCCACCCTATAAGAGGGCAAACCTCGTTCCACACGAACAGATCCCCCGCGAACGTCGACAGAATTCTAAAAGGAACACGTTCTGCTTTTATAGATGTTCCGTTCACCGAGTTATGTGTGTATCGTATCCGTTATGTTGTGAATACAGTTTTATTGTGCTAATTTCGAAGAACTTAAGAAATTCAGTTCCAGAAAAACTTGCTACAGAACATTATGTTTTCGTATAACATACTGACTGTCTGGCTGTATGAAACGTTAATTTAATCCTTCGTCGGCTGTAGCAAGAGTTTTTTTCTCTTTTATTTCTTTCTGTAGGACTTAATTCTCTTCAAACGGTAGACGTGAAGTTGTAGCTCGTTTTGTTGTAGCGTATGACCCGCATGATAATTAATCAAAGTACGTAGTACGTAAGTTAATTATTTCGTAAATGTTTTTACACCCTCTTCTTTTCGAAACGAAATATTAACTCGGCCGAAAAATACTGAATCAACGTAGCTTTACACACAAAAGTATATTTATTACTTTTTGAACTGTGTAAATAAATTAGTTCCTTAAAGTAATTCAGTCTGGCAATGTAGAAAATAAAAAATCGGTTGTTCATTTAAGTTGGTATATAGTTCTAGATATGTATTTATGTTAAGTACTAACAAATAATTAAAGCTTGATTTAAATAATAAATATCTTTAAAAAAAAACACATTTTGATATAAAATTTATATATATATATATATTTAGAGAGAGAGAGAGAGAGATGATTTAATTTAGGATTCCACTTAGAAATATTAAGAGAGTGGACAGGGGTTAAGAAAAATCATTTTATTTTTTATTTAGTATTTTAGTTCAATTCAATACTCAAATACAATTGAACTAAAACACTAAAAGGGGGATAACATGTTTTTTTTTAATTTTTTCGTTTTTTTTAAACTTTTGTGTGAAATTCTAAGTTGAATCAGCGTATATAAATTAATTATTGTATAAATAAAAAATAATTTGTCTCTCTGACTGCTAATATAAATCTATTGATACAAACTTAGATTATGCTAAAAGTGTTTATTAACCAAGAATATTTTAAACTCCCTGGAAATCAAAGTATGAATTGATTTAAGTCCGTGCTTAAAGCGAAAATTAGAGCATTAGTTACATTTCTTTCTGATTAAAATCCTCCAGTACGTTATGTTGTCATAAGATTAAATACAAAATAACTAATAAATAATTTTATTATTCAAGCGACAGTCATTACAGGATATTTATCTGGATGAATTATCAAGAGAATTCTTAGAAAGGCTATCTGAGAAAGGCGACAATTTCTTTTTAGATTAAAGTTTATAATTAACTTGTTGTCTAAGATTTAGCAAATCGTTGTTTCTCGTATAAGCAATTATATATCGATTAGTCGAGAATATACTGTGAAAATATTTTATATATTGGCTTGATAGGAAAATAATTGCGGTTTTTCTTTTTTGAATTCCAACCTTAATTTTTTAATGAAAGTATCATATCATCAAATACATGTTAGTGTCATTTTAAAGTGATTTTTTCGGTCTGTATTTTAGTAACATCGACTTTAATTTTATTATTAATTTATTTAAAATTGGGCTATCGAATTAAAGATTGCAAATAAGTAAATAAGACCAATTTTTATGGATTCAAGACAGATAGTAAAGCAGCAGAAACTGCTCGTAAACAAAACGATGATTTTGGTGCGCGTACTGTTAAGGAACGTATGGTGCAATGATGGTTTCAAAAATGTCATGCTGGGGACGAGAGCCTTGAAGATGAAGAAGGTCGCGGGCATTCTTCAGTTCATAACGATCAACTGAAGGCGTTAGTTGAATCAGAACCAGGCGCAACAATTCAAGAGCTTGCATAAAAGTTAGACGTTAGGCATCTAACACTTCTGGATTACTTCAAACAGCTATAGAGAAAAATGTATATGAATTTGAAGGCCATAAAGCGCAATTGTTTTTCTACCAACCTAATATATTGTGATAAGCATCAAAACCAGTTTTATGTTTTACAAAGACGATTTATGAAATGGTACATTAAAACGTTACCTACTACAACTTTAATTTCATAAATAATTTAATTCCATACTTATTTTTTTTAAAGAAAAAGAAAATTATCGTAAATTAAGTACATAAAATGCTCAATTTATATTAATCTTAAGTTTAAAATATTCACAGGAAATACCAGATATTTAAAATAGTAAATTTAAAAAAGAAATAATTAAATTTTCTTTCATAAATGAATTGCTTTTTCACTCAATAAACCATAAAAAGAGTTTGACCAAACATAGTTAATAAATGATTATTTTATCATTTATTAACTATCATTTTTGATTGTTGATTATACTTTATAAAATCTTAATAATATTAATATATTCAAAATAATATTTTAAAACCCTTTTACAATCATTTTCCCATTTAAAAACATGAATTAAATATATTTTTTAAATTGTGAAGCTAGGAACTATATGTAATTTAATTTTCAACTTGAAATTATAAGTTAGTGACAACAAAATGAAATTTATACGACATGGAAGTAAAATACATGCTTTTCTCTTGATTTTTCAAGAAAGTTAAAAAAGTTTCGCATGCTTTAATAACAAATAGACTATATTATATCAACTGAAGATAATATCATTTCATGGTTTTAATATTAACATAAATGTCTAACATAACAGTAAAAATAAGAGCATAATTTTCAATTAAATTTTTACTGACTCATGATTATTTTAGAATAATTTAATTATTTTTATTATGTGGCATCAAATTCATTATCTTCTTTATTAAAATAAACCAAATATTCGACTAAATAATTCCATCAATAGTAAGAAGTGTATCAATAATAATTGTTAAATAATCAATAATTACATAACAATTTCAGCAGAATATTACTAAGGTAAAATTTAAAATAATTAAATTCAATAGAAGTTATTTAGATAAATTTTCGTAAATATTTACACATTACATTAAACACGCCGTAATAGTGACAAATTCAAATAAATAATATATTAGTTAAGTCCCATAAGAAAACCCAGTTTTGTAATTCAAAAGGTAAAGGATTACAACTCAAAATTAAACCAGAGATTATTTGTCATTAGTGTAGCTACTATATTTACTAACATACTGTTTTAAACTGTGAAATATGTTTCTATTTTCTTATTATTTTTCTTATTCTATTTTTTATATTCATAAACTATTTAAATTATAATTTTAATCAAAAATTCGTACATTGAATAAACATTTCGTATTTAATAACCGAATTTGTTTTCAATTGATTTATGTTTCAATTAAAAAAGTTTACTTTGTCCACAAAAATTGGATCATTGATTAGACTAATTTTTCAGTTGATAATAATTGTAATCTCTTCAAAAGTGTGTACTAAATCACAGAAATCAAATAATATTTGAAATATATGCTGAACAATAAGTTTGTATATTAAGAGTACTGTTGTATTTAAAAATCTTCAGCAAAAAAAATTATTCAAATTATTAAGCAGACTGATCCTAGAATAGTGAAATACTGAAACAGTAAAAAATTCAATTTTAATTAAAAATTCGTATAACTTCGTTTTAATATCATTGATTTTTCACAATTTCAAAAATTATACGTTTTATACCGAACAATTCAAAAAGAATCAAAAATTCTGATAAAGATAATTTTTAAAAATCATTACTTTTTATGAAATTATAAAATTTGTTAAACTGGACTTAAATATTTTTTTCTATTTAAATTATACGATTCAGTATTAAATAATTCACAATGTTAATATCTCTTCAAAATTATTTTAAAAAAATAAATAAATAAAATGAAAATTGGAGACGTAAAATACGTTTTCACTCAAAACATTTCTTAATCTCAAATTGAGAACATATTACGAACAAAATAATACATTCCATGGAATCATTTATTCTTAATATTAGTATTCCACTGGTCATTTTTACCGCGACTTCACTTTTACATTCGATTTCTTGAGAAATCACGATAAAACTTGTGAACGCAATACGGATTCCAAATGAATGGAACAGTTATTCTGATACTGTTTGTATACATATATATATATATATATATATATATATATATATATATATATATATATACACATATGTGTGTATGTATATATGTATGTATTTGTACACAGACGTCAGTAGTATTCGTTTAAAAGATCTAACAACTTTAATATACATTATGTTGGTTAAGTTTCAACAGATATATTTCTTTTATTGTATTTCACGCACGTTCGTCAAGCCTTAAACAGTCTTGAGGCAGAACCTAAGATGATACGTGTCTTGAATAGGAAGTAAGACACATTATTTACAGTGAATCGATGAATGTTAATATTATTTATATATATGTGTATATATATATAATATATATGCACATATAATCTTTAAATATTGCTTACAAACAGCTTGAGTTAACGCTTTAAATATGATATGGATAAAAAAACATTTAAAAGCTTTCAAGTTATCATGATTAGTAAGATTTAAAAGAAAATGAAGCTTATCTTATGAGGAACAGAAGACAAAAAAAATAAATTAAAAATTTGAATTATTTTTAAGAAAGATTTAACTTTACACTTGACAAAACTTAATCAATACGTTTTTAAACGTTTTTACACTGCGTACATTCGATCAAATTTATTGATTGTATAAAGTTGAAAAATTTTATAACTTGTATAAATACAAATTACAAATTTTTGTAATATGTGTAAAGTTGTATAATACATGTTTGTGATAGACTTTTATGTATTTTAAATATACTTTCATTGGCTTCATAAAATATTAAGAGGGTATTCTACTTTTTCAGTTCGGAAAAAAAATATTTTTTTTGCATTTTCTCAAACTTCATGTTATATAAAATATGTATGTAAATGGATTTTTCGAAAATCGCAAAATTGATGAAGCCAAAGTGCTATTATTATCCGTAGTAATTTTTTTAATATTGTAACCGTGATATTTCAATTTCTACTTGACCAGTCAAGCTGACATTTTGTCTGCAGCTTTTACAGACACGTCACTATAGTCCATAGCAAAATTATGTCAAAAAAATATTTTTCGTATTTTTACAATCCTGTAAAAAGTTGAAAAAATAGCAAAAATCTCAATCATCATTTCAAAGAGCAGCCATTTTTAAATTTTTATTTTTTTCAGTTTTGCTACCAACTATATCCAAACTCTTACCAATTAATAAATATTTTAATTTTTCTGATTCACATAAGCAGAACTTACGCAAGCACGGTTACCATGCAGCAACTTTTTTTATACATGGGTGTCGATCGACGACAGTAGCGCCACCACTGTTAAATATTTTATGTTGAAAAAATTTATAAATGTTCTTGTAAGATAAACAAATACATATGTAAAAAAACTAACATAAAAGAAACTTTAGTGGTTCGTTGCAAAAAAAAAAAAAACAAAAAGGTCTAAAAATAACGTGCGTAAAAGTAGAATACTCACTTAAAGCATTTCATTGAAGAGAATAATTTTTAATAAAATATCTAAGGATTTATAGCTGTCAATATAAATATTTCTGTTTTCAACTTTCAATACTATAAATTAAAATAAGTATATATATATATATATATATATATATATATATATATATATATATATATTAATACATATATATATATATATATATATATATATATATATATATATGTGTGTGTGTGTATGAATATATTGTTAACGTTGGTTTAAAAAGCTTTTACGAAAAGTGTTATACATTTTCGAAATTATTCTCATCAACACAGGAGTTCATTCACATTCGACTGCCGAACGGGGTTGAGCAGCTGATAAAAAAAAATGAATAATTAAAATTCCGTGCACGTGTCTGTACAACTCTGTGGTAGATAATTCCGCCGTGATGTTACGGAGCCGTTCGCACTGCGAGAGCAATAAGCTCTGTATTAGTCTGGATTTATCGATTACTTAGCGCTGCCCCATTTTATAACAGACCTGGCGGCTGGCGTCGTTCTTTTACGACCACCCACCCTGTTCCGATTGGGTTTGCGTTACCCGTCGCTCGCTTTCACCGACGCTCGTTAAACTCGTGCACTCTCTCCTTCTGGATTAAGGTAATTACGATGTTAATTCTAACTTGATTACACACCGAGATTCCGCTAATTTCATTTGTGTAAACAGTCGCCGGATAAAAGCGAAATAAGTTTTCGCGCCATGTTGGCTGCTAGAAGGACACACACGCATGCAACACTAAAATATAAAGACAGAGATACACTGAAGCACACATTCGCATACATGTTAATGTAATCAAGAAATTCTTCTTGTAGTTGGAATCTAATTTCCTGGATTCCTCTTCTTCGTTTTTCACTTTATTAAATTTACCTACCATTACACACACATACACACTTACGTATATATATATATATATAATGATTTAAAAAAAGATGTACTGCACTTATACATATATATATATATATATATATATATATATGCCATATGTGCATATGACTCTAGATACATGTAAGTAGGATTCAATACATACATTAAAATCGTTTAAACGATTACACTCAACAAGTAATTCCATTTCAAACATGTAGACAACTATCTAGTTATGCTAGAAAATAAATCATTTTATAATGATCGCTCCGAGTTGATATAAAAGGAAGAATCCAGTATAGTTAATAGAACATTTTTAAAGAGAGCAAAACATAGTTAAGTGTAATGGCTTTACAAGAAGAAAGTTTATTTCCTGGTAACTTGAATTACTGTCCTCAGCGTCACCGGTCATGTCTAGACATGTAATTGATACTATTATGGACGATGATAGAAAAAGAAAGTCAATTACTTATGTTAGCTATATTTCTTCATGTTTCATTTGATTGAATTATCTTTCTTTCACTACCGCTGAAAAATCATATTTCATTGGCTCAATACACTCATTTGTATGTATATATATATATATATATATATATATATATATATATATATGTACATATATATATATATATATATATATATATATGTGTGTGTGTGTTTGCTTAAATTATTTATAAATATATCAAAATCAACATCTATTCAGTATTAAAATGTCAATATATTTAGTCAAAAATGACACATCACAGTTTCAAAAATCAAGTGATTTCAATAATTACCCGCTGTAAGAAATTTATTTTACTAATTAATGTTAATGCGTGATAATTATATTCATAGAAGTAATAAGCGTATTATTTTAAAATAGTATGGTCTGTTTTATTGTTTTTAAAATTTTCTCTATTTTTTTAAATCTAAAAATAACTAAGAGTTCACTTGAAAACCTTATATACTGACAACAATGTGTTCTGATTTATATGTTATAAAATACTATTTTACTTCCATATTATATCTTTTTTATTTGTATGCGATATTTACGTATTGTAACTTAGTTATCTCAACAATGTTTCAATCAATCTTTAATGGGTCTTTATTATAATTTCAACTTTCCTAGACTTGTTTTCATATAAATATATTGTACTAATAGGTAATCTTTCTTCGTATGAAAATTACACTTAATTCAGTTGCAGTATTATATGTAGTGTGTAGTTTATTTTTATTTTTACATCGAATACTTTATTCTGGAAATTTGTATATTGAGATCATAATCAAAACATAGGTTTTATAATACTAAATGAAAAAACATATTTTTTTTATTCTGAGGATGCTACTTGAAATTTATAAATGATCGTAAGATAAAATACAATTATAAAATTGTATTTTATTTGTTAATATGTATCAAATATGTGTAGGCAATTGTATATTATGTGTAGGTTATATGTATCAATCATGTGTAGGAATAAAAATACATCAATATATATATATATATATATATATATATATATATATATATATATAATTTGAGATTTTATTATAAAAATAATATATTTAATAAGATTTGAATACGTATTGTACGTAAAATATAAATTTTAAAATATAAATAACTTTTAGTAATTTTTTCATTAATATTAGGAACGAATATCGAAAGTATCGAAATGATTTAAATGACATTTTAGTGTTTTATCACTCTATAAGCATAGAAAAATATTTTTTGGAAATTGAAATTTATATCAAGAAAACATCTTGTTGCAACTTAGTACAGAATTATCTAAAACCATAAATAGGAATCTTTTAATAACACTTACTTTCTAGCATGTATCGTCAACAAATACGAAAACATGTGCAGCATCCATACTCTATCCAATTTTTGTTTAATTTTCACTTTCTGCAATTGGCGCTATTAAGTGCAGAGAAAGAATTTTTAGAAAATTCGGGCGCTAATGACCTTAGCTGTCGACGGGCCTGTTTACCACAAACATCTTTTTAGAGAATAAAACAATAAAAAGTTCTACAGCTCCCTCTGCTCTTTGTTGCTGTTTTGGTTGTGTTAACTTCAACATCAAAATATCGTTACTTTTTTTCTGTACTCTGCTCTTGTGCTCTACTTCAATTTTGTCATATCCTTTAATATAAAGTTTATAATTAAGTTTATTAACTATAAAAGAGATTTAAATACAGTTAATACTTCAAACGTGTAAAAATCTATATAATTTTATTTGAAAGAAAATAGAAAAATAGGTTGAAAAAGCAAAAAAAAAAACAATATAAATACTGTCGTATAGTTTCCTTAAAGATGTAATATTTAAGAATAATATATATATATATATATATATATATATATATATATATATTTATTTAATTTTCCCAGCATCGTTAATCATTCATGTGCCTACAAATTTAAAATGTATTTAGAGATTAACTTAACGATAGAAATATAATTCGTATATATATATATATATATATATATATATATATATATATATATATATAATATGTGTGTGTGTGTGTGTGTGTATGTATGTACGTATGAATGTGATATGTATTGCTTCACGTGCGCAATATTCATTAAATCAAAATCATTAAATATAATTTAAATTCTTTCCGTTAAAAATAAACCACACACATACACATATACATCAATATTAATTAAACGATCGCATTTAATTATATTTTTTGAAAGCATTTACCGACGGGGAAAACGTTTCCTAACAAGTATATTGAAGACGATTTCACGCTATTAAGTTGCCCGTCGGTACGGAATTGAATTTAACTCGATTTGACGTAAGATATGTGTGTGTGTATTTTTTTTCTCCGCACTGAAAATTTAATAGCAGTGCAAGTATTTCGCTCAGGTATTTTTAATTGAAATTACGTTATTTTAATATTTCGATATATATATATATATATATATATATATAATACATATATTGATCTTTAGTTCCAGCCAATTGATACAATTAATTTATTTAATTTGTTCCAACTGTTGGTGAACTTTTTTTCAAGCGTGTGTATATATATAACATTTGTTTGTATTATATATAGTACAAATCCTTTAGTTTATTTTTAAAATTTTAACAAATTGAAAAACGTTTAACTATATATGTTTTATTTCCTTTACTAAATTTTAATTTTTAAATGTTATTTACTAAATATGGCTTCTACACATGTTACAAATTAGTTGTTTTACAAATATGTTTTCATCAAAATTTATAAATAGTTGCAATGATTTCATAGCTTTTATTTCATGTTTCGTTAGGTCTTGAAATGTATTATTTTTATTCTAATCGATTTCACTAAGTATATCTTAGAAGTATTTATAATATTTTTTCTTGTTAATATTTTTGTATTTTTTTCATAACATAACAAAAGTAATAATCCAAAAAATAACATACAACGAACTCTTTTTTCACTTCACAAATCACAAAAAAGGCTGTTATATATTCAATAAATCAGTATTGATCATTTTTAAATGTTGGTACAGGAAAGTCTATACATTTTTTGTAACTTGGCGCTCTGAAGATGATAACATTGGAATGTCTATAAAAAAACAATCAAAAATGATTTATTAAAAATTTTGATCAGAAATATTGTTTTGGTTTCTGGAGTGAAAAAATAAATAATTTTTAAAAGTGAATTTAACTACAGTTTCGAAACTTTATTGACTCCCAAACAGTGGCGCGTTATAGTTTCATGAGACCTAAGCAACTTTGAATTAGAGGGCCCCATGTACAGTGTTATACTACAGTAACGAGCTTATAAAAGATTAGTTTGGGCCTATTAGGCAATGCCATTTTTGCCCATAGGATAGGACGCGCCATTGGCCCCAACGAAGTTTATTGCTAAAATATATATGTCTTATATAATCCTTTTTTATCTTTTTGCTTATTAATTATAACATAGCTTTATTTCTTTAAAAAAAAAATCAAAAATGCATTCATACGTAAATAAAATATTAATTGTATTTCAAAAAAATTCATATATACATTTATGTTAGTACAATAAACAAAGTTCATTAACAAATTTCTTCCAATAAAATTCAGTGAGCAATGTATACTTTCCTTTTTGTGAAATTAGTTTTCTGTAATAGAGAGATGTGTCAAGGATGATTATTTATTTATTATATCAACAAAGACAAGCAATAACATCTTATATATCATTTTTTACAAAATTATACTTCAAATCATTTATGAAACGTAACACTAGATGTGTTCATAAATCTATCATATTTAAAGCTTTCAAGAATGGATCAAATGAATGTACTGATTATATATATATATATATATATATATATATATATATATATATATATATATATATATATATATGGTTGTGAATGTATATATGTGTGGTTATGTATATATATATATATATATATATATATAAAATCTTCTCTTATACAAAAACTGTTCTCCATAATCCCCTCTAAGCCAAATTAATCGATATTCAGCACGAATTCAAGAATAGCGCCGACCCATTATTCCAGCAAACACGGAATTAATTTCAAAGATTCGAAACGAACGCTTCGCTTAAAAAAACACACAAAAAGAGAATGAAAAAGCGTACGGATAAAATTTTTAAACGCGGTCGCGAACGGGAGCACATAAGCTTTTGGTTTATTTGTGTGTGTATGTGTGTGCTGTTTTTTTTTTCTAAATATAAAACACGTCCGTTTTCAGTTTGTTGTTACAAATAACTGTAATAAATTACACTCGTTCACCGTTTTATAATTTTTATATGTTGTTCGAATTACATTTGATCTTTTTTTTATATTTCGATGCATTCGTTTTTCTTTTTATTATTATTTATTACAAAGATTTTATATAGTTAACTAAAACAAATTTTGTATATATATATATATATATTGTATATATGTATATATATATATATATATATATATATATATGTATGATGTATGTGTGAACATATAAACTTTTTCTATAAATGTTTACTTATATAAATATATTTATATAAAAAAGTACTAGTTATTTTTCTCAGTAAATCAAACAAAAAGTTATTGATCTATTTTGTTTCAATATATAAAAATATTAATCGTTAAATAGATAATAAATATGTTTTCAAATTGGCTTATTTCTTATGTGATAATTATGAATATATATATATATATATATATATATATATATATATATAGAGAGAGAGAGAGAGAGAAAGAGAGAGTGAGAGATGTATGGGTTGTTCAATTTTAAAAAATTTGAAATATCATTTCTCAATACTAGGTAGTCAGATTCTGAAGTTAATATTATTTATATACATTTTATATGTGTGCATGTACAAGTGACTGTTAATTTCCGATTTTACAAACACTTTTTCATATAAATATCTGTGCATGTATCTCTATCTCTCTCTATACTTATATATATATATATATATATATATATATATATATATATATATATATATATAGAATACAGATGTACGTATGTATGTATAGTATACTCATAACTTTATTTAAAACTGCTTGTTATTCAATACAAACATATGATCGAACTTCTTCAGCTAACATATTTACTTTCACAAATGAATTCTCTTTTCACCGCACAATCCACCAAATGATTAATGATCGTTATATATCGAGTTAATTGTTGCTTATGAGCATTTCGATGGCAATTTCATCATCTTCTAAGTATCATAGTACATTTTTCTGTACCTTGGCGTTCTGAAAGCGCTCTTTTGAAATCTGCGAATAACTAAAAATATATAACTCAATAATCATATCGAAAATTTTTGATCAGAAAAAAAATTTTTTAGAGGTTGTGTGCTGAAAAAGTAACTCATTTGTAAAATGAAAATTGGCCATAGTGTCAGAAATATATTAAGTTGGTAGAAAAATAATTGCGGTTTATGTCCTTCAAGTTCGTATACATTTTTCTCAGTTAGCTATTTTAAGTGGTCCATAACTGTTGGATGACCAACGTCTAACTTTTGTGCAAGCTCTCAAATGACTGTGCGTGGTTCTGATTTAACTAACGCCTTCAATTGATGGTTATGAACTGAAGAAGGACGCCCGCAGCGTTCTTCATCTCAAGGTCCTCGTCCCCAGCACGACATTTTTAGAACCACCATTGCACTAGACGTTCCTTAACAGTACCCACACCAAAAGCACCATTCAATTTACGAGCAGTTTCTGCTGCTTTAGCACCCGTTTTGAACATACAAAAAAGCCTCTTCTTTACTTCCTTTCCATCTTTGATTCAGTACCCCAGCTTGAAGCAAAATTAATAATAAAACCAAAGCCGATGTTACTAAAATACAGACCGAAAAATGCACTTTAAAATGATATTAACATGAACACGATGCAATTACACTTTCATTGAAAAAAATTAAGGTTAGAATTCCGAAAACAAAAACCGCAATTATTTTCCTACCGACCTAATAATATATTGTACCAAATATTTAAAAATATATATATTCTATTTTATTTATCACATTTATGGTATTTGTCATTGTGGTTATTATTAAATTCACTTTATACACCATACAGAAATTCTGACAATACAACTAGAAAAACATTTTTTATCAAAATATTTAATAATTGATTACTGATAATTTTAAAAATGGCTTACGCGTATTTCTATATCGATACCATCATGATAAGAGTACTAAGGTATAGAAAAACCTCGTCAAAAGTACAGAAACTCTCTTTGTTAATATTTATTCTGTATATTAAAAAAAATTTAAATATTTTAAATCTGAGAAATACTAAATTTATTGAAAAAAAACATGTATAATCCATAAAATGACCTAAACAACACAGATCATTTTTGATTGTTGCTTTAACAGTTTAAAATGATCAATAATGATTTATTGAACATTTTTGGACAGAAAAAAATTATATGATGAAAAAAGAATTCATTTGTAAGTGAATTTAGAGCTACAGTGTTATTATAGTATTTGTTAACTATATTTGAAAGCACAGTTTTTATGTAATCATATCGAAGCGTACGTTTTAAAAAACAAAGAAATTTATTATAAATTTCACTTTAAACAGTACAAAAATATTCAGTTATGCATTTTTAAAAACGATCAATCAAAAAAAATCTTAATACGTACCTTCAATTCGTACAGTTGCAAAAGTTAATTCACGATTAAATTTAATCTGTTAATGATATTTTCCACCTAAAGAATTTAATCTTTGTTGTATCATTCCTTTAAGTTTGATTAAGGTAATTTGATAATAAGTTTAATCAAAATTTAACTGTGTGAATAAATGTTATATCTCGCGAATTATCATTTGAGTTTTATTATGAATTATCTTCAGAACTTTTGATGAAAATTGTATATTTATGTAAAATTAAGTTTTATATTTGTGACCGCACAATGAAACAACAAAAAAATCACGGAATTAAAAACACAAGTTAATATATATATATATATATATATATATATATATATATATATATATATATATATATATATATATATATATATATATACAAAGAGACAGCAAAGAGAGAGAAACAGATAATTAGATAGAATTTTATTTGTATGTGTATTAAAATCATTAATAATAATTTGTATTATAAAGTTTATTATTTATATTTGCTCTTTTGATATAATTTTTTTTTATAAATTATCTGAAAATGATTAATAATTTGCGGAATTTTATTTGTTTTTTTGTATGCTGGGATTTCTTTTTCACTTTCATTTCAATTTTATTGTTAAACAAAAAACATAACTTTAAAGATGCTCGTCTTTATTGTTTATTTTTTTTATATTTAACAACACTTTGAGGACATATACTCTAATATTATACGTATGCACTGTTTGAAGATTATTATAATATATAATTTTCACTTAAACTTAGTCAGATTTGAGTTATATGAATATTATAATTGTGTTTTTAGCTAAATAGCTTGAAATGAAATTAAAAACCAATATATTCAATGAAACTTATAATTTACTTAATTGAAATTCAAAATACAAACACAGAAAAAATATCTATAACTAATGAAACACAAACATGAACTCTTATTCAATTAATTTTATCAGTATTTTATTAGTATTTCGAATTTATGTGTGTTTCTTTATAATTGACTTACGCCGCATTTAAAACTCAATACATTCTTAGTTTTTTTTTCTACACTGGCTCGAAAATTACTGAAAAGAACTTATAAATGATAAAAATCGTGACCATATTTAAAAAAATTCCCACAATGTCATTATTCGAATACAGAATCTCTGTATCTGTGAACACTTAATAACGCATCAAATTATATACGATCTGTGGCTATTGAGGCATAAATTGCGGTTGTCAGTAATCTGAAGACAATTATTGATACTTATTCTATTATGCGTGTATTTTATACAAAACAAATATACTTTCTTCTGACAAACGGTTTTTAAAGTAATTTGTTCGTCATTCGACCGTATATAATTCGGTATTTATAAAAAATGACTATGTACATATATATATGACAGATACAAACACAATTATATATATATATATATATATATATATATATATATATATACATACATATACAATTTTCTTTGGTATTATATTATAAGAACAACATATTTTCGTCTCGGTATTTTACAGCGTTCTCATAAACTTATGTTTTTCGATTACGGATACCTGCTGTGATCTGTCCGACGTCATGTTATTTAGATGAATCACACTGTTCAGATTCGTTCAAATCAAATCGTTCGAACAGACACCAGTACGACGAATATAAGATCATGAAAGCGTATGATTTTGTCAACATACCGACAAAATATTTCTTTAAAAATAGGAATAAATTGAAATATGATGTAAATCGTTTGCAGAGATTTATACAGATAATGCTTCTTTTCAAAACATTTCGATATATAATACACATACAATAATGGATAAACTTTGATAGTCGTTAATACATTTTCACAAAATTGAAAAATTTCACAAAGTTCTATGTTAATGTTGAAAGTTTTAAACGTTGCATTTTCACGAATGAATCGTTTCTTCATGTCACAAACACAGTCTGAACTGAAATATTTAATAAATTATTATTGATTATTTTTATTGTTGCTTATACGCACTTTGATGGCAATATGATCATCCTCATAGCACAAAAGTGTGAAACAAAACTTATACATTGGACCTGTAGATATATTCTTTATCTTAACACTCTGAGGATGATTGCGTCGGCATCGAAATGCACATAAACAATTAAGAATTATTAGTAATGATTTATTAAGCATTTTTGATCCGACTTGTTATGTTTTTGGGGTAAAAAAGAATTCATTTGTGAAAGTAATTTAACCATATTACAAATAATAAAATGTAACAAAGTAAAGAATACTGTAAAGTACTCTTAAACTATTGTACAATCATCCGTATAAAGTAAAAAAAATGGAAAATAAGGAAATTAACAAGTTCTTCTCTTCGTTTAAATTCCAATTTTTGTATTGTTTAAATGTTGCTTATTCCATTTTTAACAATTAGTATTAATTAGTTTAAAAATTTCTTATAAGTTATTTATATTTAGAAATCATGAAAGGCTTTTATAGCACTGGTCTATTTCACATTCACAGTATTGTAAAGTACAGAAAAATATTTTTCTTGATTTTCTATATCTTAAACCTTTACATACTGAAGGAACTTTTAAGTCCCATAAACAAAAACTAATATTAAATAATCAATGATTCATCATTCTACGTACAAAATGAGAAATATGGTACTAAAATGTATATTTTTTTCAAAAAAACAATTTAATTTTTTCTTGTATTTTCAAATGTCAATCGTTTTTATAATAAAAATTTTAATTAATATTTTAATTAATTCAGTAAGCAAAGGGTTAATGCTTGTCGCAACGTCATGCCAATAAACGCACCTAACAAATACAAATTAAAAACAATTAGAATGATCTATAATCAATTCTTGAATATTTTGTTCAAAAAACATTTTGCACGATTAGTGTGTAGTGAAAATTCAATTATAAATGGCTTTAAATTTTTTTTAGCAAGTATGGAATTAAAATCAAAGTAAAATGGCGTGCATTTTCAGAAATACATTTAAGAAGTACAAATAGTTTCTAAAATGTTTATAGTGAAAAATATTAATAATTTAAAATATCTGTTTCACTGATGTGTATATATATGTATATATATATATATATATATATATATATATATATATATATAATATGATACTCTTAGAAGAAATATTCAAATCGTTCGACTGAGAGGACAAAGGAATCGAAATAAAAGGCGAAAAAGTCACCTCCTGTTTTTTTTCTGTCATCGTTATCTTTTCTAGTACTCCAGAAAAGCTACAAAAGAGGATAGAAGAATAAGACAATGCTAGTAAAAAAAGGGCCTAAATATGAACCACGGAAGAACAAAAATTGGGTTCAATGAGATTGTCTGTTTGAAGAAAATTTAAATAAAAGAACAGAAATAGAAGAAGTTAAGAAGTATATCTATATAAGCCAGCTTATCAACAAAGATGGATCATCATAGAAGAAGTAAACAGGAGAATAAAAATAGGATGGAGCTCATTTGGACAAAACGTCTCGATATTTAAATCAAGAATCCCACTCTGTTTGAAAAAAAAGTATTTGATTAATGTATACCACTAATCCTTACCTACAGCAGCAAAACTTGGGTCCTTAACGCCAAAATCGTTCAAAAACTCCAAACAATACAGAGAAGTACGGAAAGATTAATGGTAGGAATAACAAAAAGAGACAGGAACAAAATATAATGAGTACGAAAACAGACAGGAGTCACAGATGTAATAAGGAGAGTAAAGAGTTTGAAACAGAAATGAGCGGGACATATTGCAAGAAGAGAAAACAACCGATGGACAGAAATTATAAACTGGGAATATACAAATACCAAGAAAGAGATCAATGAACAGGTGGGATAAGGAAATTAAAATTGTAGGTCTGTTCGATATGAACACTGAACTTACTCGGGATTTTCGTCGAACAATTTAGAGTAAGTTCAGAACAAGGGATTTGTTACTCTGAACTTACTTTAACTTTTTCTTAGAGTAACGTAAGCATCTTTGCCTAACTCGACAGTCTTTATCTATGATAATCGCTATCAAATAAACAAATCACCCAAACTTGACAGTATTCATATGATTTTACTCTAACCTGACTCTGTGTTGTTCGATAAAAACAAGTTCAGAGTAATAAAGTCAGAGCAAAGTCATAAAATTCAAGAGTCAGTTCAGAGTTAGTTCAGTGTACATATCGAACAGACCTTTTTATTGAAAATCAGTGGAAAAGAGAGGCATTCAATCGTACAAAATGGAAAATCATGGAAGAGGTCTTTACCCAGCAGTGGATTGAGAGACTGCTGCTGCTGATATATATATATATATATATATATATATATATATATATATAATTAAAATCTTAATTAAATTAAATGCTGAAAAGTGTTTAATATATAAAATTAATGTTTATATTTTGAAACTAGATTTTAACTTCGATTATATTGGTTTAGTTCTTTTTTTAATTTGAATTTCAAATCATATCAGCGGCAAAGTTTTAGTGAAAAAGATTATATATATATGTATATATATATATATATATATGTATATATATGTATGTATATATATATATATATACATATATATATATATATATATATATATATATATATATATATATATATACATTCTTAAATGTGCGATAATAAAAATATATTTATGAAGAACATAAATAATAATTACACGGAATTATTTTTTTACGTAAACATTCCAATAAATTATTTTCTGAAATTGAGTTTGCAACGTACTCTATGAAATTATAAATCCAATTAATGCTCATATCGAAGTGACGACCGCTGACAAAAAAATTGAAACACACACACACATACATACGGAACATATAGAGAAAAAAAGAAAGATAGATACATGCTTATAGATTGTCAAATTTCTCTCGCCATCGACAAATATGTACTAAAATTTATTCGAAACGTGTAGTTACATATATAAAAAGCGGCACGCAAGCCTAAAAACCATAATCAACTATAATTAACAAACAATCAATAAAATCAACCTGGTGCCTTTACAAGAGAATACAACAACGTAAAAAAAACTGTGCAACCTTGCGACCTGCTCATATAACACTTCACAATCCCCTCGATTAAATCCGTCAGTCGGTGGTGTTCGTTGCGCCTGCGGCGAAAGAAAAAAAACGAGCTCGCCTAATTCCAGGTAGTGGTTTCGACGCTGTACACTCAGCGACGTAAACATGTTCTCGAGACCCGATTCACACATTAAGAGTTCAAGTTTGTTTACAGTTAAACAGTGGTTTCTGAATAATTCCTTACAATTTAATAGAAACCTACTAAACAGTTGTATGCGTTTGTGTATGTATAAACATAAGTATGTTTTTTTTATTTTCTCTTTACAATTATCATAGTTTTATTTCAATTTCAAAAATAAATACACGAACAGAACCTTTTGTGTCTAATTAACCGACCGTTAAAAAATCAATAAAACGTTTGATAGAGTTTTATTTGTACGGCCACATCAGTTAAAATGAGTCTTATTATTAATACTAAAATATTCATAATATTGAAAAAAAGCACCTAGTGTAAAGAAATAAATAAATGTTATTCAGCAAACTTTTCTAGAATTGTTTGTTTTATTAAACATTAAGAGTATATTGAAAATGCAAAACTCGTATATTTTTAAAATAACTTGAAATTACTATTTTTAATGACCTCGAAATTCGTGTCTTATATTTAGTATTTCAAAAACATTGTAATTTTATCAGAGGTAATGAAAAGATTCAGGTATTAAAACCAGTCTTGTAGAATAAAATAAAATTTCCACTTATCAACATTTTTTATGAAAAGGCATTAAATTATATATGATCATTATCTTTATTTTTTACTTGTACACTTTAACTTGTAAATGTAAGACAAAAAGTAAAACATTTAAATATAAAAACAAGCAGGAAAATAACTGCAGGAAAAAAATGTTAATTGTGCAGATGTCGTATAGATTATGAATTGATATTTAAGTGAATGCGTCTAGATGGTCACAATACAGCTCTATTAATGTAATTAAAAATGTTTTTGATCAAAGATGTTAACAAGAAAATAATACATTTGTGAAAGCTTCAAGAGTATTTTTGTGTAAGGTATTTTAATAAGAACCACTATAATTTTTTTGTTAATATATTACTATTATATTTTTATTTTTACACAGATCGAATTTGTTGCATTAGTAGAATGTATTTAGACTCAGAAATGTTTTAAAATTCAGTAAACGGTCTAAATCAGTTGATATTTAGAAATACATGTTAAAACATAATTATAATAAAAAGTATTGTGTTCGTTTAAATGATATTTCTTGAAAAACATTGTTATTGGATAAAAAATGTCCCATATTAAATGCCTTTATGAATTCATAACGCACATGAATTAAAAGATAACACCTGATAAATAGTCTATATCCTAAGATCGAGGTTTGTTTTAAACTTATTAAGTATGCAAATCGTATTAAGTATGCAATTTGGCCAAATGGTGATAAATCTCTTATCTTATAGAAGAATAATTTTTGATTAAGAAAGTAAAATGATTTATTTAATACATATTCTGCAAATTTCTATGAACTACCTTTTGCTAACATGTCTTGCGGGATGGTTTATTTTTTTGTCATTCCAGGATAATTTATTTATAAACAAGAAGTGTAATATTTAATAATTATGATAGAGGCATTTTTGTAGAAGAGACAATTGGTTAGCAATTATATCGTTGTATAAGACAGTTGACAGTAGTAATAACAGAAATGACTATGATTAATGAATATTTTAACTTTCACAAATGAATTCTTTTTCGCCACACAAACCATAAAATTAGCAAACAATAAACACACTATATTTTTTTCTCTCTTAGCACACTCAGTAAGATGAAATCATCATTGAAATACCGCTAAACAAGAATCCAAAATGATCAATAATTTAATGAACATTTTTTTCTCAGAAAAAAATAATTTGTGGGGTTGAAAGAAGAATTCATTTGTGAAAGTGAAATTAGCTACAATATTAGAACTACATTGCGAGAACATTTTAAAATGTAGTAGAAGACACACATGCGCAGGTGAAATTATAAAAGGTATAGCTTACTTGTCAGTTGATTAGTTTGGCTTTGTCAATTGTAAAATTATTTATACACAATATATCATTCTTGCACATCATTTTTGTATTTGTCGAAACAGACCAGTAAATGTGTTGCTAAGTGTCGATTAATATCGAAGAGTGTTCGACATCAACCGCACTCATTCAACAAACCTGAGGATGACATTGCCAAAGTGCTATCCTCATTACTAATTCGTACCGAAACTACCCTAGTAAGCTCAACCTTATATGAACCGTATAAGGAACATATAAATTCACCTTATACAAACCATACATGGATTATATAAGGCCACCACTATCATCCATATATAGTTGTGAAGCCTATAAAATGTGACCTTCTTTACCGTATATGGATCATATAAAATCACTTTATATACCTTTTAAGATTAATATAAGGTGCTCATATAAGAATCATGATTCTTATATGGATTGTATAAGGAATATCTAAAATCGTATACAAAAGATATAAGGTTGAGGATTACTGGAGTAATAATGACGAACAGACACTTATCGGGTTCAAAAAAAAAAGAAAACCAACACTACAAATCAAAAAGATACTTTGTGACAATTCTTTATTTTTAATATATTCTATCTATCTTTCTATATATATATATATATATATATATATATATATATATATATATATATATATATATATATATAAAATCATGAAATAAAAAGTGTAAAAAAGAATAAATGGATATTAAAAAAGGCAATAAAGAAGTGGCAGTGCTATCAAAAAAAAAATAGAAATTTATGCACTAAACTGTTCAAATCAGAAGACATCTTTATCTAGCAAATAATTATTAAAACTAAAATGATAATATATAATTTACTTTTATTAAAATATTAATATAAATTTTACATTTTTTTGAATAAAGAACTGAACATTTGTTTTTAAGTAGAAACTAAAAATATTTCAAAATTGATTAATAACGCACTGAACTATTACATATTTATCAATAGCCTAATATATTAGCAACTAGATTATAGAAATTTCAAATAATTTTATTAAATATTAGATGGGTAGGAAAATAATTGCGATTGTTGTTTTCTGAATTCTAATGTTATTTTTTCTCAATGAAAGTGTCATTCATCGAGTTCATGTTAATATAATTTTAAAATGCATTTTTCGGTCTGTATTTTGATAACATCGACTTTGAAGTTATTATTAATGTTGTTTCAAATTTGTATATTGAATTAAAGATGGCAAAGGAACAAATAAGAGGATTTTTTTATGAGTTCAAAACAGATGGTAAAGCAGCAAGAACTGCTTATACACTAAATAATGCTTTAGATGTGGCTACTGTTAAGGAACGTATGCTGCAATGATGGTTCCACAAATTTCGTACTGGAGACGAGAGCCTTGAAGATGAGGGTCACGGGCGTCCTTCTTCAGTTCATAATGACCAATTGAAGTCGTGAGGGTGTTTTGATGAGTTAATTGGAAAAATATGTCGATTCTAATGGCACTTATTTCAAATAATAAAGTTAATTAATAACTAAATGTATATGAAATTGAATGTCATAAACCGCAATTATTTTTCTACGAACCTAACATAATAATATTAGAATCTTATATATTTAGAAGTTCAAATTTTATATTTACGATTTAATATTATTTTTTGTAAAGAAGAGAATAGTATTTGAAACGAGCAATAAAATATTATTTTATGAGTTAAAAATATGTGTACTGATAACAATTTCTAACATGATAATAACTGATTCTCTTTGAATGCAATAATATATATGTATGTATATATATATATATATATATATATATATATATATATATATATATATATATATAATTTAAAGAAACTGTAAAAGATTTGAAATATAAATGACTGCAGACAGATCTCATTTTTTGGATTCACTGGACGTTCATTAAAAATTTATTTCCGTCTGTAGTCATCGCTCCATAAAATAGCGTGTGAATAGTACGTGTCACGTTTGAGATTCACTGGATGTCGGTCGAATTCATATCTTCATTCTTTGTTGCGTAAACCTTGCTTTATTGATGAGCTCTGACCACCTGAGTGTACCCACACATGCACTGTACATGTGTGTTGACACTGCATGGTTACACATGTGAACGCGTATGTATGCTGTGTAAGTAGTGAGGTAAGGTTAGGTCGCGCTGTACGACGACCATTCACTACCTACCTACCTAACATACATACACCCATTAAACGACGCGGCAATTATAACGGCGGCGCAAGGTGCGACGCAGACAAACGTGCCGTCGAACCGTCGGTGCGAGAGACGAACCACGTACCTCCGGATATGTTTATCCGTCCGACAAAGTGAAGTGTCGCATTTATCCCTTAAGTAAAAGGGCGTGGTGTTATTCGAATCGATGTACACGATTGGAGAAGTTGTCGTGACAGCTTCGCGTCAAGTCCACGTTGCCTTCAGTTTGTTTCTCGCTTGTCACCGTCTTCAGACTATAAAACTATCGTGCTCGCGTGTGGAACAAGACCCGACAATACCGCAACGACCGTGCATCAGACGAGTGAAGCAGCACCGATCTCAAGAATAAGTGGAGCGACTTGGGGTCGTTAACATGAATCAGTTCTTCGCGTGCGAAACAAAGTACGATACATGCTTTTCAGAAATGTGTGCGGATTGTTGCAGATTCAGTCGACTGGAATCGGAACGACTTGAACGGGCTCGAGTTTACAGTATGGGGTGCAGCAAAGTGAGAGACACACGATCTTAAGAAATGAACAGAACGGAGTCGGGGGCTTGATGAGATCGTGGACGACGAACAAAAAAAAAAGAAGAACGCGCGTCTATATATGTAGTTAACAGAGACGGTACGCGAAGTCGACGTACGCGACACGTGCGTCAGAGCAGGACAACACTAGCGGCAACGTAATCTTAAGAAACTGGAATTCGCAGTACGATTCCCATCTTTTGAAGACAATCCAAGCGTATACTTTACCGCGCCGTCTCTTCGCTCGCGGGGGTAAAGTGGCAACGAGACTGGGTGGTTGGTACGTCGGTTGGTCGGTTTCAACGGAGAGCGGGTGCGTTTCTCTGCCGGCGAATTTATGTGTTTTCTAAACGTACAGTCGACGTCACGACTTTCCATAAACAAGCTACTCATCTCAATAATACGTTGTCTTGTTGGGGAACTCGCTTGCAACTACGTATGTATTTAATGTACAACGTTCATTATAAATGATTATATGGGCTGCTCCTCTTATCATATTATTAGTTAACACTACAGAATTCGTACTCCTTCAGGTTTGATTAATCGAATACATACATACATACTATATATATATATATATATATATATATATATATATATATATATATATATATATATAAACACTACACACATCTGTATGCATAAATGTTTTATATACATAAATAATGTTTATATATGTATATTCATTCGGGACGTTGTTTTTATTTAAACGTACGCAGTAGCCGCGGCAAACGACTGTTATTATTTACGTTTGGAGTGTGAGACAAGATGAGAAAGATAGAGTTTACTTTACTCACACAACTAATGTTAGTTATTTGAGCTAGTTGTCGCGTCGACATTAATTATTATTTACGTTACTCCACAAATGATGGAACGACTCCTATGTTCCAAGAGTGTCTTTAGTCTTGCGTGCAACGACGTTGATATAAAAATAATATATTTATAACATTTTTTTTTTTGAACAAAAAAACATACATATTCAGTTACGCTGGAATTCAACTAGAAATCATTATTAAAAAGATCAGTTGTATTGAATTTAAATGAGGTGTATGATGTCTTTAACTCACTATCGTTGTATTGTTTATATAAAAATATGTTGTGTATAATAAATAAGCAAATATAATAATTACATAGAAAATATTTAAATAAAAACTTAATAAACGGAACACCTTGGTCAGTTTGTAGGGTTGGTAGATATAAATAAAAAATAAAATAAATGATTAAATTTAGGCGTTAAGAAAAAAAACAAAATTTATTCTTAAATGTTAATTATTTAAAACAAAACACATAAATATAGTGAAATAAATTAGTATGTATGTGTGTATATATATATATATATATATATATATATATATATATATATATATATATATATAAAAAAAATTGCGTTCTTAATGATTTCAAAGTTTTTGGGTCTTTAAATTACAAATTCTTTTGATATCAGGCATAATATTAGAAAGTCGAACTCTTGTATCTGGTGTAGGGTCAAGTCTGTTCCTAGACTTTAATTTGGTTGCAGTCTAATATGAGAACCCTTCCTCGCCCAAATATGTCATTGTAGAAGGAAGTAAAACAAGATTAGATAGTTTTGACACGCTGGGGTACTCGTCTGTTAAATTTGTCCAGAATTCATTTAGTGGAAGTTCTTTGTGTTTTTGTTTTAAATCAGAGTCACTAAGTTAATTAGATTTTCAAAATCACTTACGCTGAAGCCTGCTGGCTTAGCCGTCACTGTAAATGGATTCCGAACCCAGGTATTATTCTCACTGGATTTTGGAAAATATTGCAAAAGGGTTGATTGTAAGTCATGCAAGTGCTCTAAAATTACGTTAGAAACTTCTTCATCTAGTTTAGAATTTTGTTTTAGTCAAAAATTGATGCAAGGTGGGAAAACAATTAACAATTATTGTGTTTAATTGTAAAAATCCAGAATTTTAACTTTCTATCAAAAGATGCAATTTTTGGTTTATGTATTAATTGTAATATTCTTTCCTTGCAATGATAAATTAATTTCATTGCACTCTGTAAATATATCTGCTAGATATACAAGACTCATGAAGGATTTGTTAAAAGTTCAATAAAATTTTGTCCTAAATTATGTGACGTCAAGAAGACTAAACTCACTACGCAAAGGAGTGCCTCATTTTCGAACATATTTAAAACTGTCGCAGCATTTAAAATCATTCCAGGCTCATATTCATTTTGACAATTTTTCACAAAATACATATTCACTTTCCACAGAACATAGTTTGAGAAACGCTTCGATAGACTATCTAAAATTGAGAACAACAAATTTTTCAGAAAAATAGGAAATTAAACCGAAAAGTACAATTTGATTTCATCTATGATTTTTTTAAAACAAGAATATTTTAATAAAACATTTTAAATGTAAATGATAAAAAGTAATTACCATTCGAATAAATGATGACTCTGGAATAAAGCACGCTTTAATCATGAAGATACTTTTTTTTAGCGACAACACAATTCTCGTACTGGCTAAATTCACTTTCACAAACGATTATTTCTATCCACAAACCATAAAAAAAATTATGGTCAAACATTTTTAAATAAGTCATTAATTATTATTGATCATCGTCAAAAAAATTTTTTTTGATTTGTGTGGTGAAAAAATAAATAATTTGTGTAATTTTCTCTAGATCAAACGTTTAATAGATGATATGAAGCCATCCATGCAACTAAGAAATATCGAAAAACTGTTCAGTTTGATAATAGTTCCCATTATTCTTACATATATAATTTTCTCGGATATAATTTTAAATATAAATAAAGTCAAGCAGAGCGGAATACACAAATTGCATGATCGTTTTATAATTTTAAAATAAAAAAAAAACATTTAAAAAACAACCTTTATATTCATCAAAAATCACCTTTACTTTACTGTATACAAATTTAAATTTAATTAAACACTTTTATCTAACAATAAGAGAACATTCAAAAATATTGCAGTTCAATTAACCTTAAAACTTCAAACTAGGATCTCATGAGATTAGCAGTAAATGCAAGTAAATTATCTTCAAACCTTATTATGCAAGGAAATAACTTCGATGCTTTACCAACTTCAAAGAATATTCAAAGAACAGTCAGTGAAATGTTAATTTTAATAATGAGTGGTATTATTTTAAAGACGAGCTAACCTTTTAAAATTAATTTTGCAAATAATTATTTTGTTATATAATTTTTAAGACTAATTTTATAATTTCATTTCACTGCTCGGTAAACATTTATTATATTTTATTCAAAAAGAGACCATATTTAAAACTGTACAAATGATGTACTTAAAAATAGTATGATTTCCTAATTTGCTTCTTTTTGTATTTCTTTTATTTTTAAAATAGTTTTGTCTATATTTACTACATTTTGTGTGAATTAACTATGTTCTAAAGTACTTTTATAATAATAATTGTAAGTACACATGGCTGAAGTAGTAAATTTTATTACAAAGATTGCAAAAAGGAAAAAGGTTTCATTTTTTACTAATTCCCGTCTTAAATCTTTACTTAAAAGCATATATTGATGAAGATTGTAGATTTAACATACGAGAGCTTCTATAGAAAATTAAACATTCACCTATCCCCTTTGTATAATTGTTTAATTTTATTTTAAATGCCTCGTCATTCTTTAAAAGGAAAAGGAGTTGTTTTGCAATTTAATTCTGACCATGCTGGAAAACTCGTAAATGATTTAAATATACTTCCCAACGTTAGGAATTTTCTTTTATCTAAATTTTCTTACTAAAGTTCTTCAATTATTTGACTTATTGTTAGGCTACTATACATGAAATGTCTGTTTAAAACGAAGATGATTACTTTTCTTTGAATATGTTAGATATTAGGTTGGTATAAAAATAATTGCGGTTTATGACCTGTAAATTAATAACAAAAACCGCAATTATTTTCCTACCTACCTAATATTATACTTTTTGATAATGAAATTTGAATTTCATACGATTCTCCTTCTCTATTAAACCCTTCACAAGAGCAAATAAACATTTATTTCACTTTATATTTACACTCTTTAATTATTATTATCACAAAATTCAGACTCTTAAGAGCTATGCTTATGCTTATAATATTAGACATTTCCTTCCTACAATATTTGATTTCCCGTTTATTTATATGTACAAATGTTCATTCTCTTTAATAATATTTTCAGTTTAATTTTAAGTTTTAGTATTTATGGCTTTACTGATATTGAATTGAAAAAAAAAACTCATTTATACATATATTAATCCGATATATACATTAACTTCGCTCAATATAAAGATAATTTGTAATATTGAAAGATCGGTTATTAACGTATTACTTGTTAATTTATTCCTGTAATTTAAAAATAATAGTAATTGATGATGTGATAATAAAAATCGACGAAAACAAAATTATTCACCCCTATCAATTAACAAATAAAGACTTTTGGTCGAGAATTTTTCATGAAATGTGAACAAACATTATTTTTTGATTATTGTTTTATCACATTTTTTTCGATTAAAACAAATATAATGTTTTAATTAGTATAATCAAAAAAGATTGATATATTAATTTGAATATTTTTAAGATACCACATTATATTTTTTGACAATTTAAATTTGAGTTATATACTTAAATGATTAAATAAATAAATATATATATATCGTGGACAAACTTATACTAAGCTGTAATCAGTGTAAGGATGTAGTATGAAAAAAAAACTATTGAATACTTCATGTTAAACTAATTTTCATATTTTTTTATTTGCCATATTTTTATTTCGAAATATTTCTAATGCGGTTAGAATTATTTTTAATAATTTATTATTGCAATATTATGGCATATTTTTACTTAATAAATGAAAGTAATTAATGTCTCTTTTTTAATTCCTAGATAAGAAATAAATAATAAATATTTACTGAAAAATAGAAAATTCGACAACTTCGTTACTGAATATAGAAAAGAGATTTTACACCGTTTTCCGATAAGGACGCATTTTTTGATTTGAAATAAAATACCGATTTTGCGCTGAAATTTCAATTTACTTTATTATAGATAATAATTGAGGGTATGCCATTTATAAATGAAAAAGAATATGGTGTGACAGTGGCGTGCTTTCTTACAAGTAGCTATTTTTTTGTTAAAATTTTCACCGACACAACTTCTACACAACTTCAGCTCCATCTCACCAATTACTCTTCGAATTTCATCTTTTAGGGCGACAATTGTTTTAGGATTATTGGCGTACACCGATCCTTTAACGTGACCCCGAAGAAAGTAGTTCAACAGTGTTAAATCACAGAATCTCGGTGGCCAATTAATTTCTCCGTTTCTGAAAATAACCCGACCAGAAAATTTCGTCCTCAATAAATTGTTTCACCAGCTGTGTGGCTTGTTGAAGCGTCCTGCTGAAACCACATTCCCTCCAGATCAATATCATTCAATTCTTTCCACAAAAAAAATGTTTATCATGTTTCAGTATCTTTCTCCATTCACAGTAATCGCTTTATCAGCCCGATTCGCAAGAAAGCAAAGACCAATGACTCCACCGGACAAAAGTAAGCATCAAACAGTCACTCTTTCTGTAGACAGTGGCTTCTCAACTATCACACTCGGATTTTCTTCACCCCAGGTTTAACAGGTTTGCTTATTAATGTAGCCAAAGAGTTCGAAGTGAGCCTCATCGCTAAAGATGACTTTTTCAGAAAAACCGTGTTGTTGTTCCAGTATTCAATTAACAAATCTCCGATGCAGTGAATAGTCTGCTGAGTTCAATTCTTGTGTTAATTGAACCTTCAGCAATAAATCCTTATGCAAAATACACCCTATCGCCCTGTCGTCTGTGAAGGGTCAAATTAAAAAGGCCGAATATCGTGGAATTGACATTCCTAGCCCTTCCGATACATTCTTTCACGAACCAAGTTAATGTTTTCTTCAGAACGAGCACTACGAACACATGTTGGTGTTTCTTTATCTTTAACCGGTCCAGTCTCTTCAAATTTACTCACTAATCGAAGAATTGTTTATTCATATGGATGAGTATTTCGAGAATAAATGTATTGTTATATAACAGCCGTTTCCATAATATAACTGTGTTATTTCAATGCATTGTTTCGTTGTATACGAAGCCATAAATGAAAATGACATTAAAAAAACTTAACAAATGTTAAAAAAATCTGTCAGTTTGACACCTGTAAAATATAACCTCTTCAAAAATTGTGTCCGTATTGAAAAACCCTCTATTTCCTAAATATAAATTACTTTTTCACTGAAAGAAATTATATCCAGAACAATATTTTTAATGGTATATTCATCAGAATCGTAATTTAATATACAAATTCGATAACATTTCGATAATTAAGATTTTATAGTAGTGTTATTGTAAGATATTATATATATATATATATATATATATATATATATATACATACAATATTTCCATATAGGTGTAAATTAGCAATATTTTTTAGTATATGGCAAATATTGGTGTGACAACCAGTTTATAATAATACACAATGTTTCGTTACTATTTATGTATAAATTATGTTTTCAAAATACCAAAAGACAAAAGCCTACAAATACATTTTATTTGATTGAATTTAAAAAAAAAATTCTTGAAGAAAAGATTGCAACACTGTTCGAAAAGTGAATTTTTTTATAATTAAATATATATTTAGATAGTCTATAAAATTGACGATTATTTAAACTTCTCATGTTCTTTTATATGAGTAATAAGTCGTATATGTAGTATGATTACAGTACTATCATAATTTTTAATATTTTAAAGTGAAGAAAATATTCAAAACACATTAGATATGCAATAATAATAATATAGCACACTTTCTATTTTCTATTGATTGACAAAACGATTACTCACTATTCAATCTTTGTCCTTTGCATATAAAACAGCACCGATTTGATCATCGAACAGAAATACCTATTCGTTTACATTTCACTCCGCCCATGCTACAATAAAATAGTCTTGTATTGTCTGTAAATACATCGGCTGTAATATAAAGAAAATTATCAGCGGTCTAATTTAATGTTAAACCGTTATTGGTGAACTCGTTGGCATTTTTGTAGTTTCTTAACCTTTGACATCGTGAAGAAGAACAACGGATTTATTGAACGCGATTAATTCGTTAACAGGTCAACGTATAATATCTCGGTGGTGATTTTTTTCTCTTCGCTTAGCACAATCGTTGTATTGTTTATAATCATCTGTGGAACAATTTAAATGTTTGTTTTTCATATTGTTTATTTTTCGTATTGACGTTCATTATTATTGAAATAGAATGGAATATTATATACGACTTTGTATATACATGCACACATATATATGAATGAAAAACTAAATAAAATACATGTCAATGTAAAGCAATATATCATGTTAAGATGACATTTTAATGCAGTAGAAAAATCACATGACATTAATTATAAATATACTTTATAGATAACTGTGTCTTTAAATACTTGTTACTTTATCAATAAATTATTATTTTAAAAGGTTATTTATAAATATTTATATAAATGATTATATATATATATATATATATATATATATATATATATATATATATATATAATGTAATAAAGTAATTTTCATAATTTCAATCAGTATAATAAATTAATTTTCCAGTTTTTAAAAATGAAATCTATTACAAAGCTACTTCAAAATATAATATTGCACTATTATATTTTTATAATGTATTCCACAAGGACTTCAATATTCACAAAGAACAAAAAAAAAACTGAATAAATTTGCAGATTATTTGCGTATAGATATTTCGCAAACAAATAAAATGTTGAGATGTCGTTGGGAAAATTTCTAGGAGCAAATTCTCTGGTAAAATAACATCAGTGACATTCAGTGTACGCTTTTCGACACAATATACAACACATCTTTCTTTTTACCTACCTCGTTTCGAAAATACTTGGAAATGAAAGAATAAGGGAGAAAACTATACCCATTTATTTTCATCGGATTTTTACCGTATTACAAACAACTTGACGGTTCGTACACAACATCTGTAACTACTTTCCCGCGATTTATAAGATTAGTTTCTTATGATTAAAACATTTTTATGAAGGAAAGAAAATGTCATAATGTGGTTAAAACACTAAAAGGTTTAAAAAAAAACACCAACTGGTGTTGAGCTATATATATATATATATATATATATATATATATATATATATATATATCTGTGTGTATGTAATGCATTTATAGATAATAATATTAATTTGTATATTGAAAATGAAATATTGTGTACAGCGAAGAGGTATGTTTTACATTCTGCTTTCACAGATATATTTCACACTTAAGAACTCTATTTACCTTTTTAACTAAATTTAATGTAGTATTATTTCGAAATGAATAAGAAATTATAAGAAATAAATTCACAGATAAACAATATATGAAACTTAATTTATAATAACATTTAACACATTCGAGACCGACGTCTTAACACAAAACCATCTCCAGGAGCTGGCAACGTTTGTGCAGTTATAATAAAAAATAAGTGAAACTGAAAAATATAAGAATAATTATTAGAACAATTCTTATCATCTTACAATATTTGAGAAGAAAGTGCTATCAAATAATAATTTAAAAAAATTATAGGGCTCTGATTTATCGGGTGAACATTTTTCTTGATTACTGTCTGAGAAGTGATTGATAATACTGATCTCTGTACATTATTTGACTTATCTAAACCTGTTACGGTCTATCCTTAACTCGTCTGACCATCAACTAGGTCGAAATGTAATTTGCATGCAACACCTCGTATATGACAATATATTAGTCCATATTCATTAGAAGAATATACCAAGAATTGTTGTCAAATATACATAGTAACTGGTGATTCTAAATGTTTACTAATGAATTTAAATAATTCTCATCATACAATAGAATATTTCTCACATTTACCAATGTAAGCGGTCATTAAACACAATATATCGCATTTTGCACTTTAACCAAAGATATATACATATATATATATATATATATATATATATATATATATATATATATATATATAATTAGATGGACGATATTTTATGTACATTTGATGGAAACAAACATCATCTTTATATTTATTTTCTTCACATTTTATTCTTTATTATTATTATGGAATATTTTGCATATGAATATGTGCATTTTTTTTAAAAAAATGGATCAGTGTTTTACAATAGTAATTGTCAATCAGTATTATTCAGTTTTTTTTGGAAGTAAAACAATTACTTTTTACAAAATATTAATAATATTATAAATTATGTTTATTACAATTAAATGTCAGTATAGGGTTGGTTTTTCATCTATATTTTGTATAATACTCGTATATTCTGATGTACAGAATTTAAAAACCAAATTAATTTTAGCTCAGATAAAGATAAATACACATTTAATCAATATCATTTAAAAATAAAAACTTACTATTCTTCTTAATACTACATATGGTAATAGTTTTAACAATTATCTTTATAATACAAGAAAAGTTCATTTGTTGTTTAGAGTAAGAAATTAAGAAGTTAAAAGTAAAATTTTGATTAAAATATGATCATTGGTCTATTAAACATGAGTCTTAAAAATAATAATATTAAATTCTATTTTTTAAACTAACAAATGTATTTTAAATATTTTGAAAAGTGTAATTAAAAAAATATTCAATATTTTTCCTTACCATATTTTAAAGCAAATTATGCAAAAAATATAATTTTTATATCTTTTAAATGTTGATATATTTTTAAAATATGTAAATGGATTTATATTAGATTCGTGGAAAAATAATTGCGATTCATGACCTTCAAGTTCATATACATTTTTCTCTTTTTTGATTTTCCTATCTGTTTTAAGTGGTCTAGAACTGTAGGATGACTAACGTCTAATTTTTGTGCAAGCTCTTGAATTATTGTGCGTGGTTCTGATTCAACTAACGCCTTCAGTTGGACGCTATGAACTCTAAAGAACGACGCCCGTAAACTTTTTCATCTTCAAGGCTCTCGTTCTCAGTACGAAATTTTTGGAACCACCAATCCACCAGACGTTCTTTAACAGTGCCCACGCCAAAAACCTCGTTTAGTTTACGAGCAGTTTCTTCTGCTTTGCCACCCATTTTGAACTCATACAAAAAATTACTCGTATTTGCTTTTCCTTCTTTAATTCATTATCTCAATTTGAATCAAAATTAATAATAAAATCGAAGTCTATGTTATCAAAATACAGACCGAAAAATGCACTTTAAAATGATATTAACATGAACACGATGAAATAACACTTTCATTGAAAAAAATTGAAGTTAAGATTCAGAAAACAAAATTCGCAATTATTTTCCTACTAACTTAATAATTTAATATACATGTCTTTTATTTCATGTATATTATTTTTTTAAATGCTAAATCTTCTTTAAAATAGTCACAAATTAATGAAATAGATCAATTGTTTATTAAATAAAAGTGTCTTGCTTTTTTGGTTACTTACACTACGTCAAAATGAAAAAGAATATATATATATATATATATGCCTTTAAATAAATTATTTATTTAAAAGTTAGAAAAATTGATAGTGGTATTTTATTCATTTTATCATTTGTAAAAATAGATTTACACTTATTTTTAATACAAATGAGTATTATGAGTACAAATGATAACGAATGAAGTAGACACTTAAAACAGCGTTTGCTATTAAATAATACATAGTATATTGTGTATATACATACATACATACACTCGTACATACATGTACACACACACATGCATACTTACACAGTCACATATATACATATATATATATATATATATATATATATATATATATATATATATATATATATATATATACATTATATGTGTGTATTTACAAATTATTTCAAAAAAATTTAATGTTGATGTGTATTATTTCAATAGACGTACCTCAAACATTATTTTTATGGAAATTATGTTGCTCTATTTTAAGTAATTTTTTTATGAATATTTGCTTAATTAAAATGTACTAAATAATAAATTTATTTTACATTTATTGCAAAAAAAGAAACGCGTTAAATAATTACCAAACTTTATTTATATGAAATATACATAAAGTAAATTTAATTACAAGAAATATATTTTCTTCTTTTTTATATTAACTATGGGCTAGTTAATAACAATCGTCTTGTAGATAATTTATATTTTTGCTTGAAAACTTAAATATCAAAATTAAGAAAGTGTACAAAACTGTTAATCTCTTTGCACTTATTACATAAAATGGTATTAAATTTAATCATTTGATTATTTCCAATATTTAATCAATTAATTAATTAATATAAATAACAGAAAACACCTAAGAATGTTATAATAGATAGTATAATCATAGATAGTGAATAGACTTATCGTTATCTTAAATATAGTTAGAACAATCTGTCGTGATACACACGATCATCAAAGAATTTTAATTATTCTAAACAGGAAATTTCCATTAAAACTTACGATTTATTATTCAAAATTACACAAAAATTAAACTTCTCCAGTATTTCACGACAGATTTCATTTTATCATAACCTTTATATTTATAATTATTCTTTTTGATTGTTTTAAATTTGTCTACAAATTCAATCTATATGAAACTATACAAAAAAAAAGAATACAATAACTATTTATTCTACTCTAAACTGTTGTAATTTTAATAAAAAATAAGAATTTATAATTTTAATATTAATTAATATATTTGTCAATGCGTTCTTTATTTTTTTAATATTTGAATGCGACAATGGTGATTGAAAAAGTGCTATTGTTTCTGAAAATAAAATTATATATATATATATATGTAATATTTTTATTCCATTAATAAAGTTCTTGCCAATTTATTCCAGTATCTCCTTTTTCTATCAATTTACATCTAATATATTGCTATTTTTATTTCAGTCTTTATTAATCTTTTTCTAAGTTTTTTTATATTTTAATTAATAATTTTATAATATTTATTATCTTTTAGTTAATAGGTTCTATCGTCCATTGATTGATTTCCCTTCTTGTAATTATCCTATTTATTTCTATTTCTACTATTTTACATTTCTATTATATTTATTTTCGTATCCGCTTTATTTTTTCTAATTATTTCTTATTAACGAATATATTTCCATGATTTTCCGAAATCACTGAATTATTTTAATATTCATGAACTATGAGTACGTTTCACTTCCATAGATGAGAATATGTAGACTACATTGATAGAATGCCTTTCTGTTCAAAGGAAAATCTTAGAGTCGTATAGTCATTCAGATTGTTCCTATAAATGAACTCTACATAATTTTTTTCTATACTAACTTCACCAATAAATAAACAATCCATCCTTGATTATAAATTGACGTAGACAATATCTTTTTCCTGTTATTTCATTTTTTTAAACATTATTATAATTTCATTGTAATTAACATATATGTATATATATATATAATTTTCCCTCTCTCTCTCTCTATATATATATATATATATATATATATATATATATATATATATATATATATATATAAAGAGAAAGAGAGAGATCTGAAGGGCGGGTGAAAAATTTGGCACCCAGTGCAATAACTTTTAAATGAGCTATTAGAATGAAACAAAAAAAATAGGGATTAAAATATAACCTTTCAAGTTATATATTTATTTTTCGACACAATCACCACCACTGGCGATTCATTTCTGCGAATGAGTCACAAATTACTTCATTCTGTTTACAACCTGGTATTTGTTCCTTCAGGTAATCTTTCTCTTTAAGACCATGCAGTCTTGGTCGAGACCGAACTGTAGATCATAATGACAGTACAAGATAATACGCTTGATCGTCCAGAAAATCCTTAATTAGAAGTAATTTTATGTCCTCCTGCATCCTTTGTATATCTCATATCTGGCATTATCTGACTTCCACTTATTCTCAACATTTAAACATGGGCTCATAAGAAGAGATTTTGATTCTAACAACCAAATTAAGACTCTCGTGAAAGATTGACTAGATAAATAAATACCAGTTTTTTATTCTGATGAAAGGAAAGAAACATGTTACACGTTAGCAGGCATGTATTAACAGTGGCATTGATTATGTTGACAGAATACTTCATTCTATAATCTACGTTTTCTTTGCTTTTTGTATCATTTCAATATCGCAAACTATTCAAAAGTTATGAGCTTATGTGCAAATCTTTTCATCCATTCATATATAAAATTAATTTAAATATCAAATGTAAATATCATATAAACGCAATAATATTAAAATTAATTAAAATGATATAATAGAGTATGACTGTAACTATTTAATTTTATTACTATGGTGTAGGAGAGAATATAGTATTTATATCATTTTAATCAAAGTAATCGCCTATATCCAAATTTAGATAGTTTGATCATATTAAATATTGTGTATTAAAAATAAGAACCTATTAGTCACTACTAAAAAAATATAGGGTATTCAATATGTTGTGTTGATATGCCCTCAAACCTAATATAATCACCAATCGAATATATATTATATTATATATATATATATATATATATATATATAATAATAAAAATATATTTAAACACCGTTATCAATACTTAATATTATTTGTTTATTAGAAATCCAGTCCAACTTCTTTTATTAATAAGTTTTAGCACACTCATACTTTTATGCATACGTACATACTACTATACACACACATATTTATTTATATGGCTATGTGTATAAATAGATATATGGTGATACAATTTAGGCTTCCACATGGAAGTATTAAAAGGTGGCACAGAGGTTAAGAAAAGTCATGTTATTTTTCATTTAGTATTTTAGTTCAATTCAGTACTAAAATACAATTGAACTAAATACTAAAAGGGGGATAACATGTTTTTTTTTTAATTTTTGCGTTTTTTCAATACTTTCGTGTGAAAATCTAAGTTAAATCACTCCATTTTTATATATATATATATATATATATATAAGTACATGTTAACAGCAAGAAATTTAAATTTCTCGTTTCGTTACTAGTGTTGCACCGCTTTCAAACATGAATAATAAGTTTTACAACTTGGAAGTACACATACATACACATATATATATATATATATATATATATATATATATATATATATATATATATATATGTAAGTAAAATAAACTTTTAAACTGTCTTTTATTTGTAAATAATTCTGAATTTCTATGAAAAATATAAAATAAATAAGTGATTTTTGTTATAACATTTCAATGTGATTCTTTATAAAATTGTTTTATTTTCTGACAATCAGGTGTGTTTGTGTGTGTGCTTTATATATATATATATATATATATATATATATATATATATATATATATATATATATATATATATGATACATTCAAAATTGACAATCTGTTACATCCAATAAAAGATGAAATGGTTTCGCACGAAAATAGCAGAATGATCAGATGCAAGTCTTAATACAACAATCCTCTTTGTATACGAAACTCAATAGGTATCTAATTCCATTTTCTTGTGAAAGAGAACCGGACGATCTCTTGGGATTATTACTCGATGTCTGAGGGTGGTTTAGGTCACGCGTGATTAAGCCTAGAGGGGTTGTGGAACAGCCTTTAACAAAAATACAACTTTTCGAATTGTATGTGCTGTACTAGAATACATATTGGCGCATTATTTACAAAAAAAAGAGAAAAATCTTCGAATGCCTCCAAGGTGTTTGCGGTTTGTTTTTTAGGATTTTTTTTGGTGTTTAAATTTTCTTTTGGTGGGTTTTCTTTATTGTATGTATAGCAGAGTAAATTGTTTGCATTGAATTTTTCAGTGAAATCCTCATATTGTTTATATTGCAATAAGTATTTACAAACCAGTTCTTCCGATTGGATAAAACAAATTTATATGTACTTTCTCTTTTAAATTATCAATTATTTTTTTCATTCCAAAAATGTTTATTAACAGGTAAAAAATAATATTTTTTTAAATATTATTATTATTATTTATAATATTTTATTAAATTAGAAATATACCGTTTTGTAAACATAGTTTTATGTTCCATATATATAATTTTATTATAAAGTTATATTACCTCCAAGTTTGTAAGGGTACAAAATATAAATTTAACAGTTGAATTAAATTATAATTGTATTTTTGCAGTAGGAAACAAACAATATATATATTGAAGGTAACATTTTTCCAAAATTTGATTTATATATTCTCTACCACTTAATTATGTCTCTATTCAATTTGAATTATTTTTGTTTAATATTAAATGAATCTTTAAACGATTCAATTGTATTTAACTGCTTAAATATTTACAGATATTAACAAAATTAAAAACAAATTTATGAATACTATACAACAAATAATTTTTTTTATAAATGTTTATAAAAATATAAAAGTAAATTAAAATTCATTTAATTAATAAAAAAACTAAAAACTTTTAAAATTGAACAGAGTTAAAGCGAGTAATATAAGAACAATTATTCTTCGTTATAATCGTTTTTTTGTCTATATTTTTCTAAATATATTTTTCTATATACTTTGTAATAATATGGTCATAAATTATGTTAAAATATAATACTTCCATCAAATAAAAGCACAATTTAAATAACATATGCATATATATATATATATATATATATATATATATATATATATATATATATATATATATATGTATGTACATAGAAAAATATAAACATATTTATCATTAAGTAAACAGATACTTTTACAACAGTGCAATTAAAATAATAATATAAACAGAAAACACAAAAACAAAAAATATGACAAACTAGTTACTAGAAATAATATAACTGGTAATCTTTCTCACTTATAAATTATAAAACTGATGTCTCATAAGTGGTAAACCCCATTTTATATGGAAATATCCCCGAACCAAAATCTATGTGAACATTTACACACTATTATTGTAAACTTATCATATTCAGGCTTCCTATAACTAAATTTACTGTATATATACATATATATATATATATATATATATATATATATATATATATATATATATGTATGTATGTATGTATGTATGTTTATATATATATATATATACATAATATGCATGTGTGTATTCCAATTGAACTTAAAAACATGAAATAAATATTTACAAAAAGGCTACAAGTATTCGAATTTTTGTACAAAAGATTAAAAAGTAATAAGAAACGAATGTCACAAAAAAACGTAAATAAAGATAACGTAATTAAACATATGCACATGAAAACATTAAGTTAATTATTATAAATTTATTGAAGTAGTAGAAATAATTACACAAATTAAAAATAAACCGTTTAATAAATTCAGTGAATTCACAACAAGTAACATATTTTAAATTAATCATATTCTTCATTTCAATTTAAATAAAGTGAGATTATCAATATACACTATTTATATATATATATATATATATATATATATATATATATATATATATATATATATATATATATATATATTGGGTTGATGCATAAGTTCGTAGTGGTTTTATTAAATTTAAAATTTATTTTTTTAAATAAACAAAATACATAAACTAATCAATAATATACCATCCTCCATTATTTACGATTGCCTTCCAATGTTCTGGCAGTTTTTCATTTCCACACCTGAAATTCAGTGGTTTGGAAGTAAAGAAGCCTCCAAGTCAATATTGAAGACCAGCGTCGTTATTAAAGGAGATTCCTCGGAGAATGTCGGATAGAGAGCGAAAAAGATAAAAATCGAATGGAACAAGATCAGGAGAATAGGGTGTATGTCTAATAACCTTTCAACCAAGCCCGTGAATAGCCGCTTTTGTAATGTTAGCAGAATGTGAACGGGCATTATCATGCTGCAAAATCACTTGATTCCAGGTCATTTTTATTGAATTTTGGCCTCAAGGCGATGGAGTTGTCGGTAATAAACCTGGGCAATATGATTGTCGTAGATCATAGTGAATTGAAGCGTTTAAATGGTTTTCATCAAAATCGGATGGTCTTCCTGAACGTGGAAAGTTATTCATGTCAAAATGACCCTCTTTGAAACAAGAAAATCATTTTCACGCCGTACGTTTCCCCACGGAGTTCTCCCTGTAAACGTTACAAATGGATCTAGCTGCCTCTGATACCTTAACTCCTCGGTTAAACTCAAACAAGAGGATATGTCGGAAATGTTCAGTTTTTTTTGTACTTGACACTCCATTTTTCTTAACCAACCATTAACACACACTTCCTACAAATTAAAAAATTCAAGAAGTATTAAATAAAACAATACTGTAATATTAAAATGTCATTAACATATGTCAAACAGATTTCTTTCCAAGGCACCGTTCCTTTGGAAAAAAAACGCTACGAACTTATGCATCAACCAATATATATCACAAAGATATAAAATATAATGAAGGAATGACAGTAAATATTTCAATCAAAACATCAAATATGAATATCTTCTTAGAAAATGTCAATTCAATGTTAAAATCTTCATTTATTTAACGTTTTATTAATAAAATATCCTGTTTACTACACGCAACTATCCAACAAATTATATTTAAAGAGATAAAGATGATTTTATCTTCAAAGAGAATTTTACTTAAATCTATAAAGAAAACGAGGTAACTTATATTAAAGGCTATGATTTTTTTTAATTTAATTAAAAATCTATATCGCATTCTGATTAAATTATATGACTATTAAAAATAATGCATTATATATATATATATATATATATATATATATATATATATATATATATATATATATAACTATAAGTGTGTGAAAATATCGAATGTATTGTGTGTATGTGATACATACAATTTTTTCAGATAAAAACATTATGTATAACGTGTAATAAAGTTTTCATACATTACTTAATAAAACACAATGCTAATATATGCTCACGGTCCTACCTTTATTTGATTGAAATTGTCTAAACAAGATATGACGCAATTCTCTACCTGTACATATTAAAAGACACTTTCCGTGTGTAGACGGGTCGTGTTTGCATTGTTTGATAAATATCAAATATTTGCTCGATTGTAAATACGGAACGATATATTTATGTACATCCAGGATGAAATCCAAACTGCTGTATGTATTCCCACAGCCCGGGGCTTAGCGTCGTTACACAAATGCGGATAGGGCCCGAGTAAATGTTGGGCTAGAATTCGCCAATTTCGTAAATTTCATTTATTGTTCGCGAGAGGCGGACGTATATTGATCTGTTTGAATTTCTGAGTCTTTTTTATTTCGAATTACATTTGTTTATATATACACAAGTACATTTTTAAACGCAAACATTGTTTTACTAGAGGTCGAAATGAATATGCATGTTTTTTTTATAATTATTTTACTTGCAATGTGCACGTAGAATCTAAAAGTAAACCATCTAAGTTTTATATATATATACATATGTATATATATTAAAAATTGTGCATGTTTATATCAAATGAAAAAACATTATGCCGGTGAAATTTTCACAAATTTAATGCATATACATTTTCTAATAAGCTCATTGACTCACAAATTTGCTATAAAGGAAATCTACAATTATATACTGAAAATAATGATTTCACGACTCTTACTTCTTTTATTTTTATTTATTTAACATACATACTCATATGTAATAAAAATTATTTTAATGTATTAAAACAGAAGATAAATTACCTTCATATTCATTATTGTATTTTAAAAATTCGAGTTTCACATAGAAATAGAATAACAATAAAATTTTATTATAATATTCTCTACATAGAGCAACCTTTTCAAAACCCACAATTATATTTTAATATTTCACAATGAGAAGAAATAATGAACCGAGTAAAATAATTTCAATTTGGAACGAAAAAATTGAAATGCTAATTTGAAAATCGTTTAATTGAAATAAGAATGCTGCATTTGATTTATTCATTATAACTGGACGCTCTATTTGATAAAAAATTTAGCATTAATTAAATACAGTTAATTATTAGCAATTATTAGTGTAAATTAAATACAAACAATATATTATTCGAATTAATAGAATACAAAATAATATAATTTCACATAGAAATATACTTATAAAACAAAACTGAAATCATATATTTCAATAGGATATACTTTCTGTCGTGAAAAAATTAATGAATATTTAATATAAAATTTAAATATTGAAAACTATTGAATGTAAATTCATTTAAGAAAAAATAAATCAATCAAAATATACAATTTATCATGTATTAAAATAGAAAAAATAAATGGTTGTAAATATTGGGTTGGTCAAAAAGTATTTGTATTTTGTTCTAATTGATGGACATATGTATCTTGAAATGTAACTAACTTCATTCTAAACCGCAAATTCATTATGTAACTTGACAGATGATGGTCCAAGCTTGTTTTAGAAAAAGAAAGTGCACAATTTCGTTAACAATTGTTCGATTTCCGTCGATTTTAAAACTGGAAATCCAGAGGAACATTTTCATCATATTTTGCAGCGTTTTTTTCCGAAAAGGAAAAAAACGTGCAAGCTCATAAAAACTTATATGTATGGTGAAAATGACTTAAAACTACGGCAGTGTCAGAATTTGTTTGTTAGATTTCGGTCTAGATGCACCACGCTCAGGAAGACCAGTTGAGGTTGATGGTGACAAAATAAAGGCATCGTTCGAATCCAATCAGCATTTAACGATACTAGAAATTGCTGAGAATCTTAACATTTTAAAATTGAGTGTTAAAACCATTTAAAATAACTTGGATATATTAGTAAGTTCGATATTTGGGTACCACACGAGCTCAGAAAAATTCATGTCACTAAGGGGATTGACATCTGTCATTCTCTCTTGAAACGTGCAGAAAAGATTCATTTTTGAAACGTATGATAACAGACGATGAAAAATGGATCGTCTACAACAACGTCGAACAAAAAAGATCGTGAAGCAAGAGTGATGAACCTACTCAACATGCTTAAGAAGCAAATATTCGTCAAAGGAAGATTATGCTGCCAGTCTGGTAGGATTTCAAAGATATTATGTATTTCGAGCTGCTTACAAATAACTTAACTATTAATTCGGACGTGTACTGTCGTCAACTGGATAAATAAATAATCCCATCAAACAGAAGTGTCCAGAATTGGAAATCGCAAAGGGGTTGTGTTTCACCATGATACAGCTAGACCACATAGAAGTTTGATCACTCGTTAAAAATTGTTGTAGCTTGTATGGGAATTGGTACCACATTCTTCATATTCGCCAGACCTGGCAGCATCAGACTGCCATTTATTTCTTTCTTTGCAAAACGCCTTGAATGATACAACCTTCACTACTGATGAGGATATCAAATCGTTCTTAGAACTGTTTTTTGTCGAAAGAGATAAGAGCTTTTTTGAGCACGGAATCATGAAGTTGTTTGAAATATTGCAAAATGTGATCAAACAAAATATACAATATATAGATTGATAAAGTTTTTGTTTCCCATGAAAAATTCGCCTTTCATTCATATAGAAAAAAAAACACAATTTTTTTTTGGCTGACCCAATACTTTCATAGTATATATTTTGAATATTTAATAGTAAATTTTGAAAAGAATCACAATTATTCCATAATATATTCAGTCTATTGTCAAAATACACGGAATTCATTAATTTCGCTTATTTATAGGGTACTATTTAAGAAATAGAATTTAGTAACTTGCAGAATTAATATACACACTGTATATGCATATTTAAATAGATAATATTTCAAGTATATATTTTAATATTTTTATCGTGAATATTTTCATGATTATTAGCACTTTAGATTGAAAATGTTGATATATGCCAGTTACGCATGTTCGAATTATTATGGATACTTATATTTTTATATTACTTATATAATCGAAAAATAATTTATCTACTTTTTTGTAAAAATTAAATAAAATCATAACATTTAACAACTTAAATATCAAACGTGGAATTTAATCCAATATTTACTTTTATTTAACTGTAACTGTAGTACGAGTATATAATATAATTGAATATATTTAAGATTTATTTACATTTCGGCGCCGATTTTTTGTTAATAATTTATAGTAAATTATTTAACATTAATTAAAAAATTACATCTTCATTTTCATAACAAAAAAGACTGTTTCTAATTTTACAACTCAATGGTTCAAGACTGAAATATAAGAAAAATATTATTTATTTATGTATATAGAAAAATATTATTTAGTTAAAGTTCCGAATTGGACTTATCATAATCTATTAATATTACGAATCAGTTAAGAATTATTTTTCATTCTTGTTTTTCAATGAGCGTTGTGTTAAATTTCTTGAACTCTTTTTCAAATTCATTCTTGTTATATATTTTTTATTTTCCATTATTCTATTTTTCTAATGACATTCCGTTAGTTATTTCAGTAGTCTCGATTTTACTCACTATTTAAACTTTCATCTTCTTCTTTGATGACACTATAGCCTAAATCGAACCTTGACCTGCCTCAGACAATCAATTTTCTGCCTCCAGACATCCCTCTGCTTAGTAGTCCTTCTCCATTTCCTCACTTCCGACAGTTACACTGGATCCTTCTCTACATTGTCTGTCTATCAGAGCTTTGGTTTACCTACAGGTCTTCTCCCGGATGGTTGTCCATCCAAGACCATTTTTGGTACTCTTGAGTCCAGTGTGACCTTCCCATCGCAGACGGAGCAATTTTATAAAGTCCAATAGTTTTGGTTCCTTATAGACTTTATATAATTCGAATTTGTAGCATATTCTCCATATACTTTAATCATTTACGGTCCCAAACATCCTTCTCAACATTCTTTTTTCGACGGTGTTCAACATTTCTGCGGTCTTAGCTGACATGATTCACATTTCACCTCCATAAGATATGACAGTACGGATGAAGGATTTATGCAGTCGGATTTTGAATTTCCTATGCACATTTTTGGATTTCATTACGAACAAGAACCCGAAATATGTTCCATTTGCTGCTACTATTCGTTTTTTAACTTCTTGAGATTTCTTATTTTCACTGGTGACGTTTGAGTCAAGGTAGTGAAATTGTTTACAACCTCGAAATTGTAATCATCGATGGTGACATTTTGACCTAATCTTATTCTTTGTCTTCTACTTTGCATCATTAGTTTGCTTTTATTGTCATTTAATCTAAGATTAATGTTTGATGCAGCGGTCTCAAGGAGCCCAATAAAGTGCAATAAATATGAGAATAGATCAGAGTTTTTATTTCCAACAAGATAACGAGCCGAAGCACACCGCTTACAATGTGCACCAGACGATCATTTATAATTGCCCACTTATACTGCAAACTGCTCCTCAGTCGCCAGACATGAACCCAATAGAAAATCTTTTGGGTCTTATGGAAGGGCGTATCAGAAACATGACATTTCTAATAAAGAACAGCTGAAAAGATACTTTTGGAAAAATGGAGAAAAATAACGCCTGAACAAACACAAAGTTTAGTTAAATCTATGCCAAAACGACTTCGAACTGTAATTAATGCTAGTGGAAACCCTACAAAATATTAATTTAAAAATTATATTACATTTTGACAGTTATTTATCATTTGTTTGTATACTTTTGCGTTGTATATTTTTTAGTTTACTGGAATAGTGTATTAATGAAAATTAAATTTATAATTATAAGTGGAACATGATAGGTTTAAGTAAAATAAAAGAGTGAAAAATTTTAAACAACGCCTTACTACAAAGAGAAAATTCGCCAAATGTTTGAATACTTTTGCTGGTCACTGTATATATATATATATATATATATATATATATATATATATATATGTATATACATTTTTCTATACATTTTTCTATACATTTCTCTATATGTTTGTACATTCCTTTTCCATTCATAGGTATTGAAACCAGTTTAATATTATTTTGTTCATAAAAGTATATTAAATAAATAGTTAATACACAAGTACACCAACTCTTATCTCATATTAACTTACGTTTTCCAAGAAATAAGTTTGTTCACGTCTTAATACTACTCAACAGCTATGTCTCATTAACTGATCATGAAACAATGTCAAGTAAGTGGTACTCCATTTCATATCTGTACAGATTGTTGATAAAAGGTCTTTATGTACATACATACATATATATATATATATATATATATATATATATATATATATATATATATATATAGATGTAATTCTTATCGCGTATACAATTACATACACGATGTGTTTTATCGCACGATAAGCGAATAATTATAATCACAATGCATTTTAATTTAGTCCAATAAAATGTATTTTATCGAATAATTAGATTGTA
>CM068315.1:11481509-11506509 GCA_034766995.1 Acanthacorydalis orientalis
TGTTCCACAACTGTGCTCTAGGTATCTTAGTTTGCGTTCTCACAAAATTGAAACTGTAATTAAGAAGAAATAGTATTCATCGATGGATAACGAAACGAAATTGTTAAAAATCACGAGAAATTAATTCTATATGAATTATACAATTTATTATTCTGAATTAATTATACATTCGTAAAGCCTGTAATTCAAGATTAATCGCACGAAATATTAAATTTATGTTTTTTTTTAAAAAAAACAAGAAACACTAAATAATGCATATATTTACAAACGAGTATTCTTTTGAAATCATTTTTTTTAATTACGTAATCGAAACATTTTTAATGATAATAATATTTCTTATCATATATATAAATAAGTTACGTGAAATGTACGTTTGTGTGTATTTAATATGTTTTAATTAACTTATTACAACAGTTTATTTCATTTACTACCAAGGCAGTCTCAGTATTTATAAGACTTGCTAAGTATTTATAAGATTCGATTAAAATAATGAAAAATAATTGGTATAAACTAAGGAAAATATTTTCTAAAAACGTTGAAGAGAAATTTGTTATAATAATATTTAAAAAATCTATTAAAATATGAATAAACTTTTAAAAATAAACTTTTGTTTAAAAATACTTCACTTTATTAATATGAAGTAAATGTATTTTTAAATAGTTATTTTATAGACATTTTCATAAAGTTTAAAATTATTTAAAATACACATACTTTATGTTCTCAAAAGTCAACATTCAGATTTTATTAACATTAATTTCATAAAATATTAACGTTTAATATATACCAACTAAGTTATAATATACGAGTAAAAAAATCAAAATAAACATTTACAAATTTACCTTAAGCTGCCAAAAATATTAATAGATTATAAACTTTTTAATATATAATTCTTTAAGAAATCAGAACTTGACTGTATATTTAAATAAATGAAAATACTTATTAATATCAATATTTTTTAAACGACATAATGAATCTTCAATAAAAATATGTATTTAATGTTGTTTATCTATTTTTCTGTATACATATACATACATGACCACCACACACATACAGTTACACTGGATCAGTGCAAAAATTCGTATACGATTCAATAGGTGATGTTAAGAGTGCGGCATGGCGTTGTTCGTGATTGAAATGTATTCATGTTATATATCGTTTGAAAGGTGACAGTCACAGCTGTTATTTGAGCGTCAGATGCATGTGTTTCGATTCGATTTGTATCTAAGAAAAATTTTTAAAAATGGACAACGAAAAGATACAGTTTCGTCACGTTATGTTGTACGAGTTTCGGAAAGGAGTAAATTTTGATGCGGAATAGAAAAATATTCGGGAGGTTTAATTAGATCCTACACCATCACTTCCAGCTGCGAAGAAATGGTTTGCTGAATTTCAACTTGGTGATTTTAATCTCGAATATCAACCCTGCTCTGGACGGCTAAACCAGACTCTAAGTTGATAATAACTCATGAATTTCGACGGAAGAGATTTCCGAGACACTCAATTTTGACAGATCGACTGCATTTTGGCATTTAAAGAAGCTGAGGCTTACGGTGAAGCTCGATACGTGGGTGTCGCACTCTTTGTCTGAAAAAAACAAGTTTGATCGCAACTCTTCGGCCGTTTCTTTGCTTGGACACTCAACAGAGAGCCTTTTTTGGATCGATTGGTGACTGGCATTAAGAAATGAATCCTGTACAACAATGTCCGATCCAGACGAATGTGGAAACAAGTGAATGAAGGGACAAAACCAATCGCCAAAGCTGGGTTACATCCGATGAAGGTGTTGCTGTGTATTTGATGGGATTGCAAAGATGTTGTTTATTTAAAGCTGCTCCCACGGGGAGAAACGATTACTAACGAGAAGTACTGTCAACAACTAACCAAAATGAACGCAGCAATTAAAGAAAAGCGTCCGATTTTAGCCAATCGCAAGGGGGTCATCTTCCACCACGACAACCCAAAATCACATGCAGTAAAACTGACTGCAAAAACTGAAGCAGTTGAAATGGGAAATCATATCGTATCCACCTATGGACATTGCACCTTCAGATTATCATTTATTCCGATTGCTGCAGAACAGATTAAACAGTAAACAATTTCACATCGTGGAGGTCGTCAAAAACCACCTCACCGACTTTTTTGCCGAAAAATCGCGCAGCTTTTACAAACAAGGAATCCAGCAATTGCCTGAGCTTTGAAAAATGATTGCAGAAAACAACGGTGAATACATAATTGATTAATAAAAGCGTTTTCTGCGAAAAATAATCGACCGAGTTTCAATTTCAAATCGTATACGAACTTTTACACTGATCCACATATATATATATATATATATATATATATATATATATATATATATATATATATATAAATAAATAAATATATTTGGTCACATTTCTCAAACAAAATTTATAGTCATCATATATCAACATTTTTCTTCTTTAAATATATAAAAAAAGTCGTATTACTATTCGTACTAAACAGTAAATGTATTATTTGACAATTATAAGAATTACAACTTCGATTCAATATTAATGTCAGCATATGTTTAACATAAAACTCGTACCACCACACCTAGAGGTCATATATAAACTTAATGTTGATATTTTAAAACGTAATTATATGAGTTATTAATATTTACCGTACTAATAATATTTTATATTTTATTTGTGTAGTTTTATTGCACGAATGATTACACATGTTGTTTTTTTTAATATTTATTTACAAATTTATTGTATATTAGTCACAAAAGTCTATAAAGCTTTGTAGATTTATTAATTAAAGACATGGTAATTTAAAGACTATTTGAACTTTGAAATAGAAAGATGTTGTGATATAAACATACAAGATAATATTGTATTTTTCTACTTTCTCAAATCCTATCACCTTTGAAAATTAGTTCAGTAATAAATCTTTTTAATTACTTATCAATATGTCATTGAGTTTATTCCAAACTGTAATAATTGTCAACTTTCATTAAAAAACGATCAATGTTTTCTGAAAAAAAAAATACTATGTGAAGTTTGTTCTTGAAAACATTAAATAATGTTTTACTAAGGATACCAAAAGGTTATTAGAGTGTAATTTCCTCGTTTCTCTTCATTGCTTTTTCTATATATATATATATATATATATACACAGTGGCGTACCCAAAGGGGAAGCCAAGAGACTGGCACCCCCCAGAGAAAAAGGAAAAAGAATCACTATCCTCTATATATACACAGAAAGATTAATATAACCACTACTGAAGTAATTCAAGAGCTTTTTAAAAAGAAAAGAAAACTGGATTTTATTCTTTAAATAAAATTTTATAATCATCTATATATATATATATATAATATACTTGTTACTAAATTATTACATGTTACATATGGAAAGTATTATTATTCATCAATTAAAATTTCGTATAGCTTTTAAGTTTTATATAAAAACCAAATGTTTTTTTTTTATATTAAAAGAAGGTAATAATAGTTAAATATTCATTTTTCATATAAATTGACTTTATTATTTTCCACACGAATAAATATATCAGAACCCTTTGTGGTCCAAGTTTATATTAATAAACTAATTTTTAGTATATTTTTGTTCCAAGACAATATAATCAAAGTAACATCGTAAATAATCAAAAAAAAAATGTATCAAAGGAGTAAAATGACTGTCTCACAGTGGAGCCATAGGGTCCATGTGAAATTTATAACTTTTATGAAGCTTTTTTGTTTACATATTTTAGTTTTTTTTATCATTTAGACAATGAAAAACGTTATATGATGGACACTGTCATATAATTCTATGGGGATAGTTCTTGGTACTGCAGTTAGTATGTAATGTTTTTGTAACACATTTCGATACACATATGTTCAATTTTATCAATTTGGTATTTATAAGAAACGTGTGTTTTAAATTTATTTATACTATCATTTGATTAGTACTTTATCAGTTTATTTTTTTATTATAAATTATGAATTCAAATTAATCAAATCAATTTCAAACTTTTCCATACTTTATCCAAACTGATAAAGTCACTTTCTTGATTTTTTTCAATCCATTGATGCAAAGGATTTAACCCAGAAGTATTTTAGATAAAATATCATTTGCAAAAATATACTCGAATAAATTAAATATCCATCTAGTAAGCAAATAAATATATAATCTTCAAAATATAAGTAATGTTACTGTATTACAAAAAAAAAAACAAATAAAAATTAAAAAAAGAAAAGAATATTGTATCAGGCATGTTAATCATGATGCATAAATTTTGCTTTCGACTTCAATATGAGCATAAATTTATTATAAATTCAACCGCAAGTATCCAGTGACAATAAGTTATATAGTGACAATAAATATTAAAATTCATTATAAAGTTATATATATATATATATATATATATATATATATATATATATATAAGTAATATTGTACCGAATATGATCCCGTCATAAAGAAGAATAATAGAAAAGAAGATCTTCTAGTTCCATCATATGATTACTTATTCACATTGCGATAAATATATAGATTAAGAGGGTAAAAATTAGGTCGATAGGAAAATAATTGCTGTGTTTTATATGAATTTGAAGGTCATAAACCGCAATTATTTTTATATAGACTTAATATGTTAGAGATTTTTAAAATAAACCTAAATTTTGTCACTGACGTATAAATTAAAAAAATAAACTTGTACTATATAGTATTCCATCGAAAGTGATTGGATTATATTTAATTTCGACATTTTGAATAAAATATTTTTCTTTTTACGCAAATTATTAAGTTTTAAAATTAATTCCGTGTCTTTTTCACATAAAATGAATGTTTACAGAAAAATTGAATCATTTACCTCAAATATCAAAGTATATCCTCTCTTATTTTGTATAACTTTACTCTGTCTGTCGAGTGACGGATGAATCTCTTGTCGAGGAAAGATGGCAGCTTTGAGTTGATGAAGTCGTAATAATGCATTTTCGAACCTTTCCCACTGTTTTATCGTTTTTTGCATGTTTTAAGTGTTACAACACCTCCCTCCCCCCCAAGGTTGAACTCAGTTTCGGAAGGATTTTTTTCAACTGGAATGCGAAAAGTATTCAATGTCTAATATGCTGTTTTTCAAACAGCATCTTGTTCACTACTGTTTTGTGTGGTTATAAAAACTGATTGACCAAAATATAATATGTTTTTAAATATTGAGACCCACAACTCAAAGTCCTAAAACGACGAGAAAATATTTTTTAATTTAAAACAGAGTGATGATTGATTCAATTTAAAAGCACTGAATTATTGTTTACACCTGATTCACATTCAACATCAAAATTAAACCGTACATCAACAAATATAGTTTTATTTATTTATGTATAGTCATTTAATTGAATTTATTTTCTCATTGTTATCGATGTTTCAGTATTAAATTCACATAATTTTATATTAATATTCCAAATAAAATATATATTATTAAAGCTTTTTCAATGTAAATATATATATATATATATATTTGGACAGAATATCAAACAGATAATTGTACGTATCCAATCTATCAACTTTTAAATACTTTAAAAAATATTTGTCGATTGTACACACTGATTAATCAGAATAAATTTATATTTATGTACAGAGAAATATCTGGTTAGTTTAGTCTTACGCCTCACAGAAAGTAAAACAGTATAATCAATTTCTAAACGTAGTACATGAATAATGAATGTTATGAACAGCAATCACGAAAAAATAACACCCATGGAGTTACTAGCCTGCAGCTAACTAAAAATGATAAGATCGCACAAACATAATAATATGTATTTATAAATGTAAATAGGACTAAAATTTATATTTGATGTTTGTATGTACATTCATACACACAACGCTGAAATCTTGGATAATTCACTGGCCAGATAAAACTTTCCAGTTGATAGGTAATTAATTTATTTTATTATATATATTTATTTATATGTAAGTTGTGTGTATGTTTTTTCGCATGAACCGATGAACAAATTACTGTTAAATTTATAACGACACAGTGCGGAATTACTTTAAAATCACTAATTGCTGTATATTCTAATCCGCTATTACTGAATTATTAATATATTACTCTGCATAATGTGTTAGCTTATTCTTTTTGAAAGACAGTGCTTATCTGTTTTGCATAGATAACGAAATTAATTAAACGGAAATTATTATATTTTTTTATAAAGATGTTATGTTGAAATGTAACTGTTAATTGAAATAGTATTTAAATTAATTAGTGCTCTTATGTACAAGTAAATGTGTATATATATATATATATATATATATATATATAATGTATGTGTATATATATATATATATGTGTGTGCATATATATATATATATATATATATATATATATATGTCTGTATGCATATAAATATATGTCTGTATATATATATATATATATATATATATATATGTATATATGTGCATATATATATATATATATATATATATATATATATATGTCTGTATATATATATATTTGTGTGTGTGTGAGTTCATGTATTATCCAGTATCAATAATATAATTACAGCAAGGTTAAATTTTTAGTAGTCAAAATAAAAAATAGAGCAACTCGAAAAACATATCATTTAATGAAATTATTTCAAAGGTCATACTGTAATTTCTCAGCAATAAGATAATAATAGGTGTAGTGTAATAACATATTTTTTTCGAGTCTAAAGTATATTAACTATTCAATTTTTAGAAAGGAAATTTTATTCCAAATTATGTTGTTTATAACTGTATTAGTTTAATATTTACTATTTTGCATTAAATCATTAAAATGTGAGGTCAAATTTCTTTTAAATATTTCAAACAGCTTCGATTTTTTTTCATCAAATAGATATTGATTTAAAATATAACCGTTTATTAAATTTATTCAACAATGATTTTTGGTTAGATATTATATTTTAAAATTGATTATTAAATATAATGAGATATGGTACTGAATATATAGATTTTTATGTACCTCAATGGTCTGAAGATGATGTCATCATAAGTAACAATCAAATTTTATTACAAATGATTTATCGAAGATTTACAATCAGAAAAAACATTTTTTTTGTGGATTGTAGAATGGAAAAAAAGTATTTATGAAAGAGCTGTGTTGTGATAAATACTGAAATCTGAAATTCTAATTTATTAATTAATTATAAATAAAATCTTGTTTCGCTTTAAGATCTTTTTTTTATAATAAAAATTAAATTAATTAATGTAAAAAAGTCAAAGTTCATAATTACTGTACTTGTAATTATTGTGATTTATTTAAATTTATCGAATACAAAAGAATATACATACAGTGGTGGATTAAGAAGGGGTCGGGTTGAGTGGTCGCCCGTGGCCCCATGATTGAGAAGGGCCCCGTTCGAGATCTAAAAAATAACAAGCAACTTAAAATATCATATAAAGTACGTCAAAATATTTTCGGCGAATTTTTATAATAAATTTATCCATTTCATGAATTTCAGTTTTGATGTTTATACATTGAGTAAATACTCATAGAGTTCCAAGCTAATCAAACTCTTTCTTTTATTATTCTTTATAAAAAGCATTATTAAATTTATGTTAGTATATTATTAATTCTTTTAGTCTGTCATTTATTATTGTTTAAATTCATATTAAGCTTTACATTTTCTCACTCCCATATAGTCTTAATAAAATTTATGTGAGTTTATTATTAATTATGTTAATCTAGATCCTTTAACATTTGTTATTAACGCATGCCCATATTTATTAGTGTGGGAAAAACAAGTTTAAAGTCCTAATATATTATGTAAGCGATTTTATTTTATTAGAATTTAATTTTTCTGTTGCTATTTCAAAAATGCGTCTGCGTGAAGGGCCCATATTTTACCTTCCAGATCACCATATTTGTTAATTCGCCACTGTATACATTTGTAGTTTCATTAATAATACTTTTAAAAGAAAGATAAAAATATATTCCAGTTTACTAAACGAATATAAAGAACATGGTTCTAAATGAAAATAATAACATTGTAGCGTCTATATAATTAAAAATATTTATTTACAGTCTTTAAATTTATGCTAGAGATTGTTTTATTTTTCATTAAATTCCCATGCCAATGGAAATACTTCTAGTCACTCTGTTTCTTGTTTTTATTCATTAACTCATTTCATATTGCTTTAAAATTATAGAGATTGTTTTTATTTGTAAATATATGTTTAATAATATATGGTTATAATTTATATGAAATTGAATTGTTTATAACTACAATAAAGCAATGAAATACCTTTCACAAATATATGTTTCTCTCACCTTACTATCCACAAAATAATGTTCTGATCAAAAATGTTTCATAAATGATTACTGATCACTTTTGATTATTGCTTGTGCGCATTTTGATGGCGATGCCATTCCTCCCCAGTACCGTAGTACTCTGATGACATCGTCATCAAAATGCACATAAATAATATCAAAAACATTCAATAAATATTTTTGATTAGAAAAATGTTTGTAATTTGTGGAGTGAGAACAAAATCAATTTGTGAATGTGAATGAAGCCATCATTTCATGACTGTATTGTGAGTGATACTGTGGTGATACTAGTATTTTTACTTCTTTACTAGTCTACTAGTTTCTTTACTAATTTATTTATTCATATTGAGTTGAATATAAATCGTATTTCTTTCAATAATCAAGCTAGATATAATTTAAAAGATATTAAATAATTGTATTTTTACAAAATATTATAAAATTATTTCTTGAGTATAAAAAAATAGAAAATTATGAAATTTACTTACCAACTATTACCAACATTTACTTACCTTTAAAATCCAAATTACAAATTCTAATATCCGGACCCACTGAGGACTTGACGTCGAATCGCAGGAACCTTTTTAGACACCATAACGTGTAGCTTAAATTAAAAATGTAATGTAGTTTGATTTGAAAATAAATTGTAGAACAAGTACAGGAAATGAACTTATTACATAATATAAATAAAAAAACGTTTAATTAATATGTGCTAATAACTAGCTAAAATGTATTTGTGTTAGGTTCAGATACACGATAAAAATATTCAAACTAATTAGCTTCAATTTAGTTTCGTATTTTCGTTTCAGTGTCCATTAAAATATTTATTCTTCAGAAGTAAAATTTTATATACACATTTTTGATTTTTTTATTTAATGGATAATAGTAATTCTTGGTGGAAATAATTAATGATTAAAAAAGTCCATTCCTCTTATTAGTTCTGATTGAATCCGTATTTTATATCAATAAATTAAAATTAATTAGTTTTAAATACATTTCAAGCGTATGTACTCCTTAATTCATTAAGTAAAAGAACACGTTTCATGCAATTTATACCCACACTTGATATCTGTTAATTATAGAGTAAATACTCATTTTACTGGCGTTAAATAACGTGAATTCCGAATCAAACTTAAATAGTGTAAAACAATTATCGAACGAATGATGGAAAAAAACACGCACACACACATACATACATTTTGAGACGATTATATGAATGGTGCGAGAGCTCGACAAGAAGGTTAAAGGTGATTGACGTGATGCTTTGTCGGATATACTTCTTATAAATTATTGAAGAGATGTTTAAGTGGATATGAGATTACGATGAATCGAATGTTGAGGAGGTAATTGCCAAGTGGGATGGTGAAATCGTTCGTTGCAACCATCTGTTTTAATCTTTCGGTCTCACCGAGAATATATAATGCGAATTATTTGCGATTTGATTAATAATCCCGGACAATATTTTATATATTATGTTTTATTTTCTATAGCAATTTAGAATTTCATTGAATTTATAACGGTGTGGTGGTAGTTCACGAGGAATCTCGTAGGATGTTAATACGAGGTTTTTATTCTCATTGCTGATTGATTCGCTGATGTAAATTGTACGTTTATTCTATTTTATTTCTTATGTTTTATTAGAAAGTTGTGTTTATACATATATACATATATATATATATATATATATATATATATATATATATATATATATATATATATATATATATATATATACATGAATGTGTGTGTAAGGATTGATTTAGTATTTTTTCTCGTATAAAATCTGAATAGATTTTCGAAATATTTAAAGTATTTTACATAACACTTTTTTAAAAAGCAATTCTAATATACATCTCTCACTTTTATATTTATATATATATATATATATATATATATATATATATATATATATATATGTAAATATATATATATTAATTATAATTGCTGTCGTCGTTAATAATTAAGCATAATGAAATATTATCTAATACATAGTTCAAATATGACGATGCAGAAATGTTAAAAAATATTTTATACCATATTTGGAATGTTGTAAACTATTAAGTAAAAGCAATTAAATATTCAAAAGTAACATTAAATATTTATTCGTGCTTGGAATGAAAACGTAAATAAGTACCGAAAAATATTTTTACAGTAAATGTTCTTAAGAAAATATAAATAAAATATGTACGTATATTTTAAATCAGAATCTGTTGAATAAACAAATGTTGAATAATGTTATTCATTTTAAAATATCTTGTTGTGTTCGAAAAACAACAATTATTTAAGAAATAAATTAAAACTAAAGTAGGATGAAATATCTTCCATTGTTAATTAATGTAAATATTTTTTCTTAGTGATATTTTATTGTATTATCAATTTTAGATTGTATTTGTAAAACAACATTTAAAATTATTATGAATTGCAAAAGCCTGATATTAGAGTATATGTGTGCTATGGATTTTAAAAAAACACTCATGAAATAGAATATTTTATTGTGCTTCAATTGCTCATATATTAATGTTTTTATTCTTTTTTTTTATTTAACTTAAAATATGATTTAAAAAAGGAAAACAATATTTAATAGTCCCGAACCAAATTGTAAGAAAAAGATGATAAATTTTGACATTTAACTGAAACTTGCAGTTGAAAAATAATATAAAAAAATAAATGAAGTTGCTCATCGCTTAACTTAAAAATAAAGAAAGGTAATACATTATTTACCAGCATTATAAAAAATATAAGAAAGAAGAATTAATAACAAAATCATATTGCAAGCCGGAAAATTCAGTAATAACACATTTTTGTATATGATAATGGTGTATATGTTAGGCTGATAAAAAAATTGCGGCTTATGATATTCAAATTCATGTACATTTTTAATAATTTTATGTTTTAAGTGGTCCAGAACTGTTTGATGGCTAACGCTTAACTTTTGTGCAAGCTTTTGAATTGTTGTGCATGGTTCTGATTCAACTAACGCCTTCTGTTAGTCGTTATGAACTGAAAAAGAACGCTCGCGGCCTTCTTAATCTTCAAGACTCTCATCCCCAGCACGAAATTTTGGAACCCCCATTGCACCGTTCGTTCTCTAACAGTACTGACACCAAAAGGATCGTTTAATTTACGATCAGTATCTGCTGCTTTACCACCTATTTTGAACTCATACAAAAAACGCCCTTATTTGCTTCTTTTCCATCTTTAATTTAATATCCCAATTTGAATTAAAATTAATAATAAAACTAAAGTCGATGTCACCAAAATACAAACAGAAAAATGCGCTTTGATGAAAATGATATTAACATGGACACGATGAAATGATCTGTTCATTAAAAAAAATTGATGTTAGAATTCAGAAAACAAAAACCGCAATTATTTTCTTACCAACCTAATTTATATATATATATATATATATATATATATATATATATATATATATATATATATATAAATCATGGAAGACGCCTTTATCTAGCAATGGACTAAAAAAGGCTGCTACTGATTATATATATATATATGTTAACTAATATTTATTTTGAACAAACATTTTATATTTCAAATAAAGCTGCATTTAAATCATAAAGCAATATGACATTAAGATGTTTTGTACAGATTTAAAAAAATATAAAAGATTGACAAAATAAGATACATGCATAAAAGCAATACTTATAAAAGTAGTGTATTTACACATTATAATTTTAATTATTCTTAATAGTTAATTATGTTCTGTATACTTTTTAGATACCATGATTAAAGAACAATAAAACTCTTTTAATACTTAAGAAAAATCAGTAAACATCATAAGAAAAACTTGCTATTTTTTAGAGAAATATTCTTGAGAGTATTGAAAAAGAGTTACTAATCGCAGAATAAGATATCAGTATCATTCCATTTCCGGTACACTCTATACATTAGGATTTTTTTCCTTCTCCTTTTTCAAACGGCAGACTCGCGAGATACCATAATAAAGTCGATGTTAAATATTTAGCAGTCTGGTGAGGAAAAAGTGGTAGAAGAAACGAATCGGGGTGCGGAATCGATGGTGTGAGGCACGTTCAAGAGGGATTCTGCAGCAGTCTCTGTCTCTACATTCCCTCACACCGCGTGACACACCCCCGTATATACGTTTACTTGTTATTCTTCTTCTTATTTTGTAATTTAAAACTTCGCCTGCAGACAGCGCTAAGACTATATTATGTTTGAGCAGCGCTACACGATGGTTTCGACTGCAGCACCAGTGTACATATACCGTCTTCTTTATGATTTCGTTCTGTTTTTCTTTTGCATGTTTGCGAACGTAATTTTTGTAAGACTTCCGCGCCGATATAACAACCGTCAGAACTGTGAGAGAAATTGTACAGTGTGTTCAACAGAATGACGACCTTAGGAGTATTTTTATGTACTATTGTTTTGTATTATTACCGAATCAGTTAAAAATTAAATCTTTTTATCTGTATGCAGACTTAATTTATATATATATATATATATATATATTTGTACATTTTGCAAATAAACTATTCCTATGCTAAGTACCATGATTGAAATATAACAATTCAGATAAACATTTAATAAGCTATAAACGCGATTATAATGCATTTCTCGTTATGGAACATTATCGAAATCATTTCAAAAACAGATTGTATAAAATTGAAACGTATTAAACACATAAATGTGTTTTTTATCGAATCATAATGCCACTAATTACAGCAATATTACTGTTTATGATAGGATAATGGTTTACTGTAATCATACAAGAAAATTATCAAATACTGACACTTTTTCCATTTATTTCATTCAATAACTCATGTCACTCCAAAGGTCGAACACTTTATAAGAAAGTGAATATATGAAAAGTTTTGTCTACAGAGTAAATTAATATATTTAATAGAAAATTCAAAAATTACCGTACAAGTTTCTATCCGAATATGTTATATGAAACATGATTATTTTTGTGAACTAGAATCTACTCTATGCCAAAATACATAATTGTTAAAACTACACAATAAAATTCAATTTTATCAAAATTATGAAAAAAATAGTATTATCCTGTGTACTTTAAATCTACCCACTTTCACAAATATTACCATTTTTTAATCGTATTATTATTTAATAGAGATTTTTGCGAATAAGTAATGTATTTAATATCAAATTATTGACCCATTATCTCAATTTAACATTTAATTAATTTAATGTTTTCTAATTATGTTGTTAATTTTCCTTTACAACTATATTTTCAATTCATTTTACATCAGAAATGTAAATAAATAAATACAGAGGAAAGTAGATAAGTACACACATACATATTTAAAATAAACATATTTTTAAATGTGAAACTTCAGAATTTTATTTAGTTTTTATTGTTATTTCAAAATTAAAACATCAATAAAAAGTTAAAGAATCCAATTAAAAATCCTATTATATCTATTTTAGTAAATTGAAAATATTTATAAAAGAAGCTTGCTTTAAGATACGTTATTAATGTTTTACTTGTACTTAATATTCTAATGAATTTATAAACATTGCTAACAAAATTATTTAATGTACTATTAATATACTCCACAGATTTTTTAAATGCGGAAATATTATAGTAAATTGCAAATGTTTTATTTATCAAGTTTTACAGGAAATTACACGAGGATAAATTATTTTTACTTTATATATATATATATATATATATATATATATATATATATATATATATATATATATATATATATATATATATATATATATATATATGTACGATTGGTTATCAAAAAAATATGTCCAGATTTTCATACTCAAATATATTTTGAAATGAAAAATGTAAATAAGTTTTTTTTAAAAAAAATGCTTAGGAACACTAGTTTATTTCCTATCATAATAAGTCTCATAATGAGCATCATTTTAATTCCAAAAATGTCAAACAGATATTCCATTTTCTTCCAAGTATAATGCATGATGTCAGCCGATATGATCATTGTGACAATAATGTTTTAAATAAACTAAACTATAGATTTCCTCCAAATAAATAGTCCTTAATGTATCCTCATATACAGATCACGCTATGAAATCATGTGTTTTCGGAATCCAAAATAGAGCCCCGATAGCGCATCCATTTGGAAACATTTCATTGATAAAGCACGACGAACGTTGACACTGAATCTTATTGAAAATTATAGAAAGTTTCCTCTTAGACGAAATTTCTCTGTTTGGGACGATTTTCAGTTTTAATTTCATGTTAAATTTGAAATATGTACACATGTAATCGTAAATGATTATGTACAGAATTTTGAATGATATTCTGTAGAATTCTAAGAGACAAACAACAGAGATTGAAAGATAAATCATAAGATTATCTATCACATTGTGTCCAGAACTTCGTATTCGTTCATTATGTATTCGTTTTCCTGACGGTCCTATAAAAGAGATTCTATTCCATATTTATATTAAAAATTGTGGTACAGTACAACAATTGATTTAAATTCTATTTACAATAACACACATTGCTTTCTGTTGCATTGTCTCTATCTCATTAACAAATAGATTGAACACGATTCTAGGATATATCGCCCATGACTCGAAATAACAAGCTTAGACTTCTCCTTGATTCAAAACAGCTAATCATTTTTGTTATGATACGAATAGAGAGCAAAAGTTTCTACACATTTTATAAAATAAAAATTACTTACTAAACTGTGTTATTCAAAATACATTCTAGTATGGAAATCTTAATATATTTTTCAGTAATAATGTCTGCCCTAGAATAATTTTTTATATTTTTCCCTCAGATTTCAACAAACACCATTTATATGAAAAGTAATTGCAATTTTATTAAAAATATATTTAATATTATGGTTGCGAATCCTTTAATTTATTAATAGTATCTATTAAACAATCGAAAATTTAATAACATGTTTCTTATCTTTATTTCTTACTTCAAATGGCATAGTATGTTTTTAATCTTCACTTTTGTAATTTCGATTATTTTATATATATTTGAAAATACTTGCTTTAAATTAGTTAGTATACATTTTAGAAATGACAATTTGTACATTATATTTAACCTCAATTTTTGATGTAGGACATAAAAATATGACTTTATTAATACTGTTTTTGTACTGCTTGTCCGTTCAAGAAAAGAAATATTAAAAGCGATATAGTCGATTATTTTAACTCTCGATCTATGCATTTATAATACTTAACCATATAATGTAATTTATATATATATATATATATATATATATATATATATATATATATATATATATATATATATATACATTTGTACTTCATCTGATTATTTAGTTACTTTCAAAGATATTAAAACATCATTCAAAAATGATAAAAATTACATACCAATCGCGATTTATTTTCATCCATATTTTAACCTTCAATTCGACTTAACATCCAAACAACATCTGGGCAAACAGAACGGTTCTGTCTTACAAATATGTTTATTACTTTTTGATGTCAAATAATGATTGATGAAATTTGTCCTTCGGGGAAATGAAAAAATTGACATGTATAATATTTGTGACAATTATAAACAAATAAATCATGCTCCCATCAAATAAAGAATTGTATTCAGATCATGCTGGCACACGCATGTACATAACCACACACACATGAATATATATATATATATATATATATATATATATATATATATATATATATATATATATATATTTGTAGACTCGTCGCTAAACAATAACAAACGTCTGTCTGTCTGGCTATTTTATGGTTTGTAATTTATAGCTGAGAGAACATAAACAAAAGAACCGTGTTACGGTAACACTCGTGGAGCGGCATAAAATCAAAGCAATTACTCGACTAGTTTCACTATTACAATCTATAAGTCTTGTCCGTAATCAAAAATATAGCAAATAATTGAGATTCGTTTTAACATATTTCCTTTAAGAATTATTTTCAATAAATTTTATTATTAAATATATATATATATATGCGCTGTCGACATGAATTCTTTCTCAAAAATGTCTAATAACTACTGTATAGACATTTTCAAGCTAGATTTTGTATAGATCAGAAGTGTATCGATTAATTTTCTTCTCAATAAGTTCAGTTACACTTACATATTTCAATAAAGACATATTTACAATAGAATACTGAAAAGAATATATCAAATATTGAATAACTGCATATTTTTATCTAAAAAGAAAGCTAAAAATCATTTTCGACTGTACAAGTTTCAAATAAAATATAAATCATTTTTAATTTTTTATAATCATTTAAGTAATAATAACTTTTTAGAACGCATAGTATATGAGAGTCATTTATATATATATATATATATAATGTATTTTAAACAAAACTTCTATTATGTTGGTAGAAAAATAATTGCGGATTTTGTTTCCTGAATTCTAACCTTATTATTTTTCAATTAAATAGTTATTTCATCGTGTTCATGTTAATATCATTTGAAAGTGTATTTTTCGGCCTGTATTTTGGTGACATAAACTTTGGTTTTATTATTAATTTTGATTCAGATTGAGCTATTCAATTGAAGACGGAAAAGAAGTAAATAAGAGCAATTTTTTGTATGAGTTCAAAACGGGTGGTTAAGCAGCAGAAACTGCTCGTAAACTAAACGATGCTTTGGTGTGGGTACTGTTAAGAAACGTGCGGTGCAATGGTGCTTCTAAAAATTTCGTACTGAGAATGAGAGTCTTGAAGATGATGAAGGTCGCGAGGATCCTTTTTCAGTTCATAATAATCAACTGAAGGCGTTTGTTGAATCATAACCACGCATAACAATTTGAGAACCTTCACAAAAGTCAGGAGTTAGTCATTCAACAATTCTGGACCACTTAAAACCACTTAAATTAAAAAACGTAAATGAATGTTTAAATCATAAACCGCAATTCTTTTTCTATCAACCTATTATCAACATGTATTAAGTTTATTTTTGTTAAAAAAATGTATATACTTTAATAAAAGTTTTAAAATTCTAAAATTTATGTAAATATTGTCTAAGGAAATAAATAAAAAATTTGTGTATGTATAAAGGTAAATCTGAAACTCTTTCTCTCTCTCTCTATCTATATACATATATATATATATATAATATATATATATATAATATATATATATATATATATATATATATATATATATATACCTTTAATATCATTTTCAATAATTACTGGCTATTATACTTTCAATCATTACAACTAAAACTGAACTAAAATTTTAACTTTTGTAATTTTACTTCTTTATAAATTTATGGCCATATTTTCTACTCTTCGTACAATTTTTTTTTTAATTTTTAAGTATCACCCAACAATATTTATGATTTAAATCTGTTGCTATTAAAAAAAAATGCATCAAATTATTTTTTTTATATTAGTCAGTTGAATTAAATTAAATTATTCAATTTTACCATTAACCACAAACAGAAGTCAGTCTATCACCATATGTTTTATTACTTATAACAAAATAATCTGAAATGAGTGCTGAGTTCAGAATCTATGAGTCATGTAACAGAAACTAACTCGACATTTTAAATTTCAAGGATTTTTTAGTTATTATTTTACGTCATTGTAAAAATAGTTAATAATCATATTTATGTAGGTGATTCATATGCTTTTTTGTCCCCTAACTAAAAGAAAAACTATTCGAACTAATATATAATATCATTTATTTACAGGAAATATTATATGTGATAAATGTGATAGATTATATATAGTTTTCACAATGTCTATTGAAATGAAAATGAGTTAATTTGGGAAATTAATGAATACTCGTACAACATGTTTCCCTTCTAAGTCTCGCACTTAAAAATCTTTAACAATGTATCCGTTCAATTGTTAATTTGAATATTTACATAGATTCAACGTCACGTGCTATAATATTTCCCTATCCCATGTTTTCCCCAGTCAAAACACTAAACAGATTCCAACAACCCCATAAAACAATATTCTTCCCCTTGATAGACCCGACCCCTTTTTTACGTCCACTTAAAGAGTATTGTACTTACTGACGTTATACCTGTTCATAAAAATAAATGATCGCCGGGGAAAAAACACAACAGCGCGTTACAAAACTAACAATTTTATTATGTTTGAAGTGCCCGTGGAACTGGATCCGCGTCAAAACAGCAAACATCAACGTACAGGGGCTTCTGACCGGCTGTAATATGCAGATAGCCATTACTATTATGCGACTGTACGTCATAAATGCAAATCGTTACTGGTCTGAGAACATATATTCAATATTAATTCCGTCATACATAGTGTGAATTTGATATAATGTATTCGGACAATAAACATTAGCGCGTACGGACTGTATGTGTTTCGATAAACAACGGATTTATCTGCAAATTGGAAACATACTTTAAGTGCTACATCATTTTCTGTATCATTAAATCGTCTCTTTGTTTCATATGTTAGTCAATTTATATTCAAGTTTTGTATTCCTATGCGTATATATATATATATATATATATATATATATATATATATATATAAACACATATATTTATAATAAAAATTGTTAATTACAAAACATGCATGAGTAGCAAAAGTTACATTGATGTGCACTTATCAAGATATCATACTTTTGACAGGTGAATTATCAGAAAGTTTTTTTGTTTTATTATTGTGCTTTTGTATTAAGTCGACCATAAGGCCGTTATATTTTATAATAAGAGTTTTCACTATTATTGTATGTAAACTAAACAGTTTAATTAATAATATATCTTATTGGAGAAGTTTAATTTCTCATCATTTTATTTTTATTTATCATATATAGTTTTTATGTTTTGTTTTATATTTAAAGAGTAAAAATATCTCATATATATATATATATATATATATCTGACCAATTTCTATAACTAGATAATAGACCAATGTTAAAAATATCTTCATAACAATTTAAACATTTTTTTATTGATATATATGATAATATCGACTAAACATTATTAGTGAACCATGTTAATTTCACAAAATTAATTTATTGCTTTGAGTCCATATTCTTAATCTGTTCTATTTTCATACAGTCCTTTGAATTTTCACATAAATTAATTCAAGTGCTTATTATCTCAATTAAGTAAACCATTTTTAATTCAAATGACTATCAAAGAATTTTAAAAGGGAAAATCATTCAACATTTTCTTTTTGTTTCTTTGTTAGCCTATAAACTCTTCAAATAACACTTTAAGCAACACATTTTGGATAAAACAATAGAAAGAAATATTCCGATCCTATTTCTCCCCAGAAAACTGAATGCACACAGAGCTGGTAGCTACTTGAATTTCATTATATTTGCTATTCTGATATCATTTAATGTACAATTGAAATTTACAAGAAAATGTTTACCTTTCAGAACTTTCTTGTGATTGAAGTATTTTACTATTTGAATCTTATGATTTTTAGAACGAACTCTTGATGTAAAGCTTTTACACATTCCTGGCAGTCCAGATATATCACCAATGTACATCCTTACATAGAGTTTCTATAATAACTTCTATCAATTAAAATAATTATTCGAATAGTTATGAAATTTATTTTTTTCTGTATAACAAAAATACAACTATAACAACTTGGCACACTTCTAACTCGTCACGATAGATCGATTAAGAAGCTTAATATATAGATGTACATAATTTTTTGATATATTTTCTACTAAAATTAAATTTATAATTCTTTACTTTCATTTAAAATTTTTGAGAAAATTTTAGATTTATATATACATATATATATATATATATATATATATACATAAACAGTGAGCCAAATGTCGCTTTCTGATTTATTCTGATTGTTAATTTTATAAAATTAACAAACATTAATCAGGAAATTATTTATTAATTCAAACAGTTTTTTTTCTAATTAGGAATGGAAAATTACATCTATTAAATAGGAGTCCACCTACCATAAATGTAAGTGTGAGTAAGTAACTTTTGGCCCACGTCTCTCTCTCTCTCTCTCTCTCTCTATATATATATATATATATATATATATATATATAATGTGTGTGTGTGTGAAAAGAAAGAGAAATAAGGGAAAGTATTATATAAAGAAATAAAATAATGTAATTAAATAAATAAATATTAGAAAATAACATTAAATGAAGTTTTCACTAAATAACTATTATTAATTTTCTTGAAAAAAAATAAATAACTAAATGATTAACTAATAAAAATTAATTAATTGCACAAACAAAATTAAAAAACACATCTACACATACATGTGATTATAAAGTAAATAAGGCTAATGAGTTTAATATAATTTGTTTTATGATTAAATTTCTCTATGTATAACATAAGTAGAAAGGTGTATGTTATTTACACATACTTAATTAATCATCACAGTTAATTGTGATTAAGTAATTTATAAATTTGCGTTATATTTTTCAGGTGCGGTATGTGTTATTAGTTTTCGGTATTTTTTATTACATTTTTTACAGTCGATTTTATTCTCTCGATAATACTGTTTATAAGAGTAATTACGGTAAAAAAAACTTGGTTATACAATTTAACAAAAATTAACGTATAATTGATAATATCATTAAAAATATTTTTGTTTATTATTTTATAAAAAAATATTTAATATAGTGGAATTAAAAATCATATAGCAATATATTATTTTTGTAAATGGCAAAAACAAATTTCATAAGGGATTAATAAAATCTTTATTAGTATGACAATTTTAAAAATTTGATTAATTTTCTTTAAATTATCAGCTATCTTTATTTAATAAAAAATATTTAATATAATCGATGTAAATTTTAAGAATAAGTTGAAAATCTTTCCATGTGACAGAATATTTTTAATCGAGAAATAGTATCTCTCAAAAATATAAACACCCTCGATAATATAGAAGAACAGTCTTAGTTTTTATAATGCTCTTATTTCAAGATGTCATTATCAATATTAAAAATAGATTATATTTTCACATGACTATTTATTGAATTGATTATCTTGACAGTTCAAACAGAAATATTTTTCAACATTTTTCACTTTTTATAGTCTGGTTTAATATTTGAGATCATTAATAATTTCGAAGGAATATTCAGTAATATAATATTAAAATAAATTTGTTCATAGTTACTACACTAATATTCTAAAAATTATATTTACTAGAGTGCAATTTCAATTATTCTTTTAAAATTAAAAATGAAAATCAATTTTCCATTAAAGAAAATTAAATTTACAGACTGATTTTTTACGACAGTTTTATCTTTTTGATAATTAAATTAAAAATTAGTTCGCATATTTTGTAACATTTAATAATAATAAAATATGACAACTTGCACAGAAACAATAAAAATCGATGATGATGATTTTTGGGGTTTTAGGGCAAAAATCATCATCATCGATTTTTATTGTTTCTGTGCCAGTTGTCATACTTTATTATTATTAATACAGGTCTAATACAGTGGCTAAATTGAATTTTACAAAAAGATTCTCTTTCATTTTTCTTTTTTCATAAACTACAAGAAGATGTTTTCAGTAAATATATTCAATAAATCATTATTGAACATTTCTGATCAGAATTTTTTTTTATGTTTTGCGCAGAAAAAAGCATTCATTTTTTAAAATAAATAATTAATATAAGTATTGGATACTTCTTTCCACTAATAATTAATTTAAGAAAAGTCAATTTATTGAATCTTATCTACAATTATAATACGTTACTTTGTAGTTCCCATCCATATGTTTTCAGGTAATTTTATTGTTCGCAAAAGCTTTGTTGTTCAGCTAATACCTTACTATTTCTTTTTTATTCTGTATAAAGTGTGCGTTTTAGAAGCCTAAGTCTAATAAAGTCTAAAAAGAATTATTATCAAAGACATTAAATAAAGATTAACGAAAATTTCTTTCAAAAACACTCGATGTATAAGAATATAATAAAATGCAATTAGCAGATGAACGCATACAAAAAGATTCTTGAACGAAATATACATATATATATATATATATATATATATATATATATATATATATATATATATATATATATATATATATATCGGGCGCTAATGACCTCAGCTGTCGATGCACCCTAAAACTCCCAATAACAAATATATATATATATATATATATAAATATATATACAGTAAGAGACCGCATATACACAACGAAGTAAATTTGACAATCCGTAAATGATTTTTCTTTATTCATCATCAATTTTAGTACGGTCTATATTCTTTGTTTCATGCGATTGTATGTTCGCTGTATAAAAAGCGTTTGACAGTAACGCAGTGGTAGCTAAAGACGGATCATCGAAACGACCACCACATTATAATCCTAAGGTTGTATAACAATCTATTATATTTCGATTTACTTTATTGCGGGTGCTGCATTGTGTTTAATCCATTTTCGGATGGAATGTTTTCTTTTGTCGTCTCATACTGTTTCCAGTCTATGGAATTTATATATAATTTTTGTTCTATTTATTTAATATATATATATATATATATATATATATATATATATATATATATATATATATATGTATATATATATATGTATGTATGTATGTATGTATAACTATCACAAAATTACCGCATAAAAAATCACTGCTGTATTAAATTCTATATTTGAATAACATGTTTTTATTTTTTAGTCTAATATATCTTTAAGGAATCATTCTCTTAATTTATAATAATTTACGGTATCCAGTCACAAAAATTAATATTTTTGTAATAATTTTCACAAATATTCATTTTAATTTTACAAGCTACAAAAAATGTTTCTGATAAAAATGATTATTGAACGATTCTGTTATTTTTTTATTAAAATATAAAATAATATATGAAAAGTTTATATTTGAAAAGGGCTACTCGTGCTTTAGCGAAGAAAAAGTACTCAAGCTATGTATTTAAAAGTCCATTTTTTATTGATACAACTACAGAGTTTAGTATATTTGTACATATTTTTAAAAATAGAACATTATCTTGTGCAACAGTCCTGATTTTTAAAACCGACAATTAAAACAGTCTTTTATATATATATTTAAAAAGATTACATACGTCTAGTTTTAAATATCAATTAAGTTTAAAATTTGAACCGTTTGACAATTAAATTGTAAATATCTATCAATAATATTCAAATTTGATAGTCGGTCATTGTAGCAGCTTTATTCAATTATTTCCGAATAGCAATCTATTGTTATTAGTAATAAAGTATATCATTTTAAGTTTATAAATAGTTAGAACAATTGATTTCATTTTATTCTCAGCACTTACATGAATAATTATGATTCAATACTTTAAACGAGTTCTGTAATTTACTAGTGAACAACTTGGGAAACAGATTTTTTTTCAAATATACAGAATGTGCTAAGGTTATACATGATAATGATACAATTATATTTCATTTTAAATATTTTTCCACTTTTTAAATAAATTTTTATGGTTTAGTGCCACTTTGTAATTTTTTTACATTATATTATATTTATTTTATGTACATCTAACATGTCCTATATTCTTAATTCAAATCAGAAGCAGTAAATTAAATTCTTTATTATTATTTCAAAAAAATTCTATTTTTCAAAAATATTAAAACTAAAAAAAAAAGTTGCCAGCAATAAAAATACAAACATACGCTTCTGTGTCATTTGTGTGTACCATGTGCATATTTATGTGATAAATAATTACTCAATAAAAATCTACAACGTTTAACATTACATAGTCAATAACCAAACATAAATAACATAAAAATATTGAATGGCATTAATGACGATAATACGGCTCCGTTACAATATTTATGTATGATAAGTCCGACTGTAATAAAATATATACATACTACAAAACAATTAGTGAAATAAAAAAGTGTACATTGAGAATATAAGAGGGAAAAACATGAAATATGCAGAAAACAATATAAGATCCGATTTGTGTCACTCGATTTGAATATTTCAGCACGCCACTGTAATGAATCATCGCTGTTGAAGAAACGTATAAAAATGCAACCGTAATTAATTACTCGTCTCAGCAAAAGTCTATTATAAGATAATTACGTCTTTATGTCGAATAACATGTTGTATGCATGTACATATATGTATATATATATATATATATATATATATATATATATATATATATATATATATATATGTAATTGTGAATGTTTGTAATGACATATTTACAGTGTAACTATGATTGAAAACGACAATTGAAAATTGGCTATAAAATCGAATAAACAAGGTAAACTAGGAATAATGGGAACTAACGTGCGCGGGGCAATTCATATGCATACACACACATACATAAAAATGAGAGCGTATCTCAAGTGTTTTCAAGACCTCGTACCACTTCACAATAATGTTATATCGAAACGATAAACATGGAACTGAATTTCGAATCCCGTAATTTTATTATTCATTCATACTTTCAACAGTCATGCGCCGCTGATAAAATCATATTTGTGATTTAAATGAACCATATTAGTGTATGTTAAGTAATAAAACAAACACGACAATAAATTTTCAAGAAAGAGACGAAATGGTAAAAATATTACATGCACATACGTACGTACACATGTGTACACATGCAATGTGTATGGACGTACATCTCTCATACGTATAAGCATAGTTTCGAAAACGCATTGTGAACGAAAAAAAGAACGAAGGTGAGGCGACGCACCTTAACTGACGCGCACCGAAACCTAACTAGTGAACTAGTAGAGTGCATTTCTTAAACACCAGATATGTTATTAACTCATGAAAACATTCTAGTATTAGGGGCATTGTAATTCGACTATAAAGTTTGACCTTTGTAAACTCAACTTGG
>CM068315.1:11509009-11689009 GCA_034766995.1 Acanthacorydalis orientalis
TGTGTGTGCATGCGTTAAAAAATAATCATATCAACATGTAATATATATATATATATATATATATATATATATATATATATATATATATATAAATGAATGTATGTATGTATGTATATATAAGTTAAACTCTTATGATGTATTCCAGCTGTTGAATGTCAGTAAGTTTCGTGTGTATTTACAAACTAATTTCATTCTATATATGAATTAATTAGTTAGTTAAATACTTAGTATCGAATATTTTATTTTAGGTTGGCGTTAATATATTTTTTATATTCCTACACATACACACACACATACACACACACACACACACACATATATATATATATATATATATATATATATATATATATTTGTTTGTATATATTACACACATCACTGCTTCATTCACTGTCATTGTTTTTATCATCAAGTTATTATAATCAACGCAATATGAGCTTCATTAATTTAAGGTGTTTTAATAAATAAATTGTATTAATTGACCTTTTTATTAGCTGCATTGATGTGAGAATAATTCGTATAGAAATTCCTTGATTAATTTTCATAGTTGAGAAATTTCATATTATAAAAGTATAATCAAGTTTAATTCTATTAATATTTTTCCATATATAAACAATATATATTTTTATACCTCTATTCTATACGCATGTGTTGAAGTGTAGAGTAACATATATTCCTTAGTCATTGCATAACTATTAATATATCATTTATAAAGTATACACTAGTTTACAAATTTTATGTTATATATATATATATATATATATATATATATATATATATATATATATATATATATATATATATCAAATATTCAGCTCTTTATATACATTAACTAATTAAATTGTACTTCTGAGCACAGCTCGTCCTTCAATATTTGACTTTTCCAAAATATATTGATCATGTGGATAACAAAAAATATACAATTGTCTGATTAATACTCTTTGTTTAGTAAGTTGTAATCATTTCTTGCGGACGATCAAATTGTGAATATGATTTATTTTAAATTTGAGTACAAATCTCTCTTCTAATTTTATTTTTTATTAAAGTATTTTTATTATCTCTAATAAGGATTTAAATTTTTATGGTGTTTAAACAACTTGCAAATATTTAAGAAATATAGTTTCGAAGAATTAATTATAACATTTGATTGTGTATCGATAAAAATATAATTACTTACTTATTTTATTAAAAATATACTGAATTTACTCAAAATATAATTTTATTAAACATTTTATCATTCTGCACTTTTCTTCATTTGACTTGACGAATTTTAATTTTATTATTAATACATTTTTGGGGTTTCTTTGTGTCTTGATACTTACTTTTTTTATTAAATCAGAGAAAAGATTCGAACACAAATTTTTGATAAAAAATCAGAGAATTTAATGCATTTATAATTATCCAAATTTCTAATCATTTATCTCACAATGTAATTAGTCTCTCTGAATTTTTATATATTTTTATAGATTTATATTTTAATGCTACATGTTTTTTATACTTTAAATTGACTTGAAATCGACAACTACTTTATCGGTATATAATGAAAGAATAGTTTGGCACATATTGGATTACACAAACAAATCAATAACGCAAATTATATTATCTAAGATTAAAATGACAAATATCAAGTTCTTAAGAATTGTTTTTTATTAATTTTTAAACGATAAAAATATCAAATGATCTACAAATATTTATTAAGCAATATTTAATTTTTGATGCCATACTAAAACAGAATTGTTAGAAATAAAATCATTATTCTTTATAGTAATGATTTTATATTGGTGACAATTGTAGGTTGATTATTAATATATTATAACCTCGAATGTAACCAAATTATAAATGTGATGTTTCTCTTTTTGAGATTTTTCAAAGAAATCTTTGTTGTAAGTAATACGAGCAAGTAAAAAAAGGAAAATAATTATAATGTATGTTACCAAAATTATTTGCTTTTTTTTATAATTTAAGATGGAAATTTACTACTGTAAAGTAAAAAATTCTAGTACAGTTTTGGATTGAAATAATAAATTAAATATAAATATTAGAGGTAGGATCATTAAATGAGATTGTTTTTTGAGTATGCATTGGTGGGCCACTGTTATCTTATTCTGTTATAATTGATTTGAGCATTCATTCCTTCTTTAAGTCTGATGCTCGAGTATCAGTCCACTTGAAGATGGAAGTGCTGATTCAGTCGTAATGGAATAGTGTGACAGTGAGTTAAAGGAGAGAATGCTCGAAGAGAACAGTACAGAAATTAATATACAAATATGAAAACAAATTATTTAAATTTTAAATATATTTGTAAAAAATAAGGAAATATTTGTAAATAAAAAAGTCGTTTTTATTATTTATTTGCAAGTTAGGAGTTAAGTACAAGTGTATTCTTTCAACTATTAATTTGTATTGACATTTTTCTTGATTGTTTCTTAATAACCGAAATTTATTGATCGGACACGCTGTGATAAAACTTAACAATTTATGAATTAGTTGCATGTAAATACACGCAATTCATTATAATTAATGACATCGAAACAGCTTGTAATTAAGAAAATGTATTTCTATAACTAAACTAAAATTTCCGGTATATCGATATAACGTAAACAATGAATGCATTATAGACAGCCTACACATATATATCGATACACACACTTGTACGAGACGAATCTAAAAAACGTTAATTTTCGTTCAGAACAAACCGAACATGTGCAGCACTAGCACAAACTTAAAACCGAAACACACAAGAGCTGTAAAAAAAGAACATGTTCAACTATAGAACATAGCCGAGCGTCAAAAGACAACTTTTCACCGCGACTGTACTCTCTCGCTGCCGGTATTTTTAGGGGTTGTAGGCTTTTTGTAAGGGAGTGTGGGGTGTGTGTTAGCGGTTAGCGGCGACGATTCGTCCCGCGCGTCACCCCGCGCGCGTACAGCTATCTAGAACGCTGTAGAGTGGGGAAGAGTCGCTTCGAAAACGCCAGTAACACCAGTCACTAACCGAGTGTCGTGGTGTGTGTAGCATTCATGTTATTCCGCTGCGTAACGAACACGTAATTATAATAATACACCGTTGAATGACTCGTCATCGGCAACGCAAAATAAGAAATACGTCTGTATTTCAAATAACGCAGTATAATTGATAAATCAAGTCAGTGTTTTGTGTGTTTTTGTTCATTTGTTTTATTCGACGTCTCCGACACGTTTTTGGATTATTCAAGGATTACTCGATCTATTCCTGGATGGATATATACACGCATACGTACAGAGATATCATTTTGTGTTTTTTTTTTCTTTTTCAGTGTGCTTAGTTCTCATCGATGAAATTTGAAAATATGTACCAGTGTTGATAATATCATTCATTCTTAAAAATCTGTGTAGTATATTCACCATGTGCAACGCGCTTCAATGAGTGGCCTGACGCGTCTGTAAAAAATTAAGTACATAACGTACCAATTTTTTTCCAGTTCGTTCTTTGAGTTCATTTCTGTGATTAAAAAGTTTACACATTTTTCACGTTTCGCGGAACGGCGGAAGAAGTGGAGTGATTGTTCTCGTCGACCGTTATATCAATTTATATTTTCTACGTAATTGTATTTACGGCAGCCGTGAAATATTTGCGTGTGGCGTGTGTTTCTCGACGCGTTTTTTCCTCTCTGTTTATTTTTGGGATTAATACCATGTGCTGCTGACGTAATATGTACCCCAGTGCAGGTATGAATGCAGCGGCTGCAGCGGCGGTAGCAGCCGCAAGGCATCCGGTAAGTCTTCTACATTCTTTTCTATCTCATCTATACAACCTATTTAAGTATCTCTGCATGCTATTAAATTCCCTACGTGAGATTTTTTTTAAAAAGTTGTCAGAGCGATACTAGATCTTTTTTTTTCATTTGCCTAAAAGTAACCGTTTGATGATTTCAGTCATGTAATTGAAGTTTTACAGATTATTATCTTATATATCCGAGACTATTTTTTAAGACTTTGCTAAAGATTATTTATGTATTTATTTTTTTTTTGAACAAAACGGATATTAAATTTTACTAATTGAACGCAAAATTAGTTTAACACAATTTTTAAAATAATTACTATAGAAATTTCCGCGGTTCTTTTGATATTTTTTACCAACGACAATATCTAGTTATTAAATATTTCAGTCCACAGGATATTTTATTTTAGTAATTAATATGTTGTACGTTAATCAATTTTAAAAGAATGTAGTTGACATATTTTTTGTCGATCAAAAAATTATCACTTCTAATAAGACTACATTCGACTTGGATAAAGTTCTAAAAAATGTATGCACGAACGCCTCTAAATTCAATTAACATAAATCAGTTTTTAGTTATGTTATTCTTTTCAGTAAACGTTTTGAAATAGAATTAATTTCGCAATGTCAAAACGATGAAGTCTTTAATAAATAACTCCTCTAATAAACGACATAAACACAATAAATGTATAAATCGCATTAATGATGTTTACCGAAACCTTCGATACTCAAATAATTTATTTAAATTACTTCTGATAATTGACTTTTGAGCCACGATGTTAAATGTATACAAAATTATTAAACATTGAATGTAATCACAAGTATAAAAATGATAGTACATTTATTTCAGTTTTAAAAATCGTGTAAAACAATTTATATTGAATTAGTGATAAACATTTTTTTATCTTAATTCTACAAACTGATTTGAATCAGGTGATAAGTTAAAATGTATAAATGAATAAACAGAACAACTTAAATAGACTAGTTCAGTTTATTTGTATGAAAATTGTAAATACATTTGATATTTTTATTATTGTCTTTACATTTTTAAAAGTGAAAACATTTTATTCTACCAAATTACATTTTTTAACATGCACCTTGTTATTGTGATAACTTGGAAGTTCATTACGAGGATAATGTTATTTTCTCGAGATTTGATAACCTAAAGACTAAAATCGGCTTACGAATGGGTATAGTCTTGTAGTTATTAATCATTAAAGAATAACTGACATTTGAATTAATTTATGTAATAGTGGCAGACCTTTAATATACTATGATGTTGGTAAATAATATACTTGTCCTCTATCTCTGCTTGATGGATATTTTTATGATTAAAAATAACAGTAATACTGATTATATGAAAAAATACATTTGTATCAATATAGCTCGATCGTGTGTTTTGTAAAAAAAGGCTTCATGGATCACAGTCTCCGCTGATTCATGGGATAAATAAATTATATTTGAAAACACTGAAAATGTTTAATAATATATATGGTTCTTTAATTTTTATGTTCGTTTTACTATAATGTGATTGCACTTTCCAGTATCAACTTTTTGTTCTTGTAAAATTTTATATATAAGAGCCATAGATAAAAAATAAATTTTCAAGATGTTTCTTTTTTTAAGAAATTGTTCAGATTCACTCATATAATGAACAGTCGAATTTACATTACTGTAAATAAGTATAGATTTTAAAACTATCGTTATATAATTATAAAACTACATGTGAGAATAGGAAAAAAATACATTAAACTATAGACTAATATAGATATCAGACTATTTTTGTACATAATTTTCGATATTTAAGACGAAAATTAAACAAATGAAATCACATGTACTTGCTTTCTAGGTTTGTATAGACTCATGTTTTTATATAACTTGTTTATGATCACACAATACATAAACGTATACTTAAATGAATACTTCTACATATTCTAAATGATGTAATTGATGAAACATTGGCGTTTCTATTCACACAAATATTCTGTATCGTTTTATGGTTGAATGTAGCTACTGTTTAAGATACAAATGCCGAAGTGGTTGACGATTGTTGACCAATTTCCTGATAAAAGGAACAATCAGTTTCGTAAAAAAACTAATAGGTTGATTGAATATTATTGTTAAAGATTTTACGAAAATGTATACCTTTTACAATAATTGCTCCTCAAAATGAATTATGTATTTTAATTGTTTTATAGATATACACTTTTCGAATTGTGTTCTTCATTCGATGTGTAATGTTATTTTTTTTCTGATATTTTAAAATTTTTGTAATCAGGTGCAAACATTTATTACTGTCATCAAGAATTTGTATGTTTATTATGATCACCTATATGTGAATATATGTATGTGTATGGTATGTGTATATATATATATATATATATATATATATATATATATATATGTGGGTGTGTATGTATGTATGTATGTATAAACTTTAAATCCCACAACACAAAAATACATTATATGTTCTAACAAATTGTAGTATATGATTTAATTATGCAAATTTATAATATAAGATAAATGATGTTAAAATTTGTGAATGCACTATATATGTATGTATGTGTGTGTATATATATATATATATATATATATATATATATATATATATATATATATATATCTCTGGATGAAAAATTCCACGACACAACAATTTCCATATGTACATCCATTCTAATATTTTCAAACAGAAAATCAATGATATTTCTATTTTATCATTTCGAAGTTAAAAACTATCAGTATGAATGAATAATATTTTATTCTTCTAACTCGCATTTCTGTTGTTATATCTCTTCTGATATTATTTACCAGCCAGCTAATTAAAAATGTTTGATTGATCAAATAAGATGTATCATGTATTGTAATGCATGTATCAGTGTTTAAAATGTATTAATAAATAAAATACTCGACAATTAAATAATTATTTAGTTGATATGATAATTATGTAAGCGTTTATATGTAAGAATTTGACATAGGACAGGTAGCATTTCTATATTAAATCTATTGTCCGTATAAATATATATATATATATAATCATGTATTATATAAGTACCAACCTCCTGTAATGAATGTTTTATTCGAAATACAGTACTTTATATATGGTACATATTGGTTAGTTTCTTTGTAATTTTTTATATTAATATAAAAAGTTAAATTATTAATAATGGAATTTCGTTATTCGTATATACCAGTATTGTTAATGCAAATGATTTTTATTAACAATATGAACGTAAAAGAAGTAATATCATTTTTTCGTATAAGAATATCTTTAAAATATCGTTAAAAATTTAACGAACCTAAATCATTGTTAAAATTACAGCTGTTACATTATTGAAGCGTTTTAGTATTATATATATATATATATATATATATATATATATATATATATATATATATATATATATATATATATATATCATTTTAGTGTTTAATAATTTATTTTTAAAATATTTTGAATCTTTGTTAGGAATATTATATTATTAATAATCGAAAAATTGACATATGAAGTCTGATACATAAATTTCAAAAGCAATATTTTAACTCCACAAATTTTTAGATTTAATTTTTCATTTCACATTTGAGTTACCTCTAAATCAAGATTATAATTGAAAATAAAATTTCCCGCTTTTTAAAATTTGTCACCCCGGGCAGTGGACCATGTTGCATTTATCTAAATTCTATTTTAAATATAGTTCTTTTGAAGTATAGATAATATAATTATTATAATATAATTTTGTAAATGAAGAATTTCTCTCTACCACAAAACACAAAAATGTTCAATAAGTTATTGATCCTTTCTGATAATTACATATGTGCATTTAAATAGCATTGCAATCATCTTCAGAGTGATACGGTACAAAAAAAGCTATTAGCATTCTGAAAATTACTGTATGTTCATCTGAATAAGTAAATCAGCAATCAAAAACGATTAGTAATCAATTAGTAAAATTTTTGTTTAGTAAGAAATTGCTTTTTGTAGAGGAGTAAAAACAAATCATATATGAAGCGTGGATAAGTAGTAAATGTATTTAATTTTGTCCCTTTTTCTTTGTACATATGTATATATATATATATATATATATATATATATATATATATATATGTGTGTGTGTGTGTGTCCGCGAAATTATAGACTTTTAACAATTGGACTTGATGGTACTTCTTTGTAATCTCATGCAATGGTTTTCAATCTATCCTTCAAATATGATAAAGACCGCATAAAAAAAGTAGTGCAAAGATTATTAAAAAATAGTAATTTATATATAATATCCCATTGAATCTATTGTCTCCTACGTATAAAAACATTTATCAGAATTTAGTGATTTTTATTTCAAATTGATAAAAACGTTAATATGCGAATATATTTAAAACAGCTAATTCATCTCTTCGAGTACCATTTCTTTTAAAATTGTGCTTCTTTCATTCATTTTTAAATGATGTATTAAAAGTTAATATTAGTTTAATTTATCATCGATTTGGTTGATATATATATATATATGTAAGTTCGTATCAGTGATTGAAATCATCGAAATATGAGAACTTTAAAAAATCATCTGATGTTCATATACATAATTTTAAAATAAATCAATAACAGATGGCATACATACTAAATGCATTACATGTAATTAGTATTATTAAGTTTTTTTTTCTTTTAAATTTTGTTTTGTAACTCTTATGGAAATTGTGTTAACTAATGTTGAAAGTTAATTAGCATATTAAAAGAAACATCCTTACAAAAAAGTACACACACACACATATAAACATGCTTCTGTACTCATTTATGGTCCATGAAACTAGTATTCATTATTCAGATATTTAAATTTCTTTGTTATTATTTAAATCTAAATTGTCTATTATTTTTTGTATATTTACTGTTGTCCATTTAGTTTCACCTATGTGTATGTATATATATATATATATATATATATATATATATATATATATATATATATATATATGTGTATATACACACGGGTATACATGTATCTTTATAGGAATGATTATTATTTTTGAGAACACCTATAATATAATTTTCCATATTTTGAAACACCGCTCTATCTATTTGAAATGTTTAAAAATCAGCATACTTTTCTTAAACTCATCGTGAAATTTTAAAATGTTTATGTATTTATTCATACCATAATTACTCTCAGATATTCCAAAAATTGTTCTCAATACCATTAAGTTTTGCGGTGTCTACATTAAAATAAATATTGAACTACATTTTATTAACGAAAGTAGTATAGTTTTTGCGTTCAGATTATCTATATTTTCTATTCATTTGAACAGAAAATGGTTCATTGATCAATATTTGCATTTTTAAAAATCATATCATTTTTTTTTAACTGTAGAAATTTGAAGAATAAAAGAGAGACAATTTATAATAAACACTTGGGTAGTTTACATTTTTTTACGCTTTTACAATTACTATATTTTTAAAAACTATATGCCTCCAAAATTTTTTTAAAGGTTTTTAATACACGAGTGAAGAATTATAAATATCGATGTGAATGTATAATAATTAATATTTTTAATAAATAATTTATCATGATTACGCGTTATTTTAAAAACAAACATATTTGCTTTATTATTTTATAAATGTTGATCTATGAGTGTAAGTCTATGTATACATTGTATTATTTTTTCATTCTAGAATGTAAAGGAGCGATAATTGTGAAGTAAACTAATTATTAAATGTGAAATGGTTCGTTTTTGATATATTTTTCCGTTTATAAATATGATAGATGATTAATTACACATTTAATTATTTTAATGTTTACATAAACAGTTTTGACCTTTTTAACAGACACGAGTATCTTCTATATAAAAAACACATGCGGTTGGGAATTTATTTGTGAGATAAGATATTTGTTATGTATCACATATGTGTGCACATACATACAAGAAGAACGCCGTAACGCTTTTCAAATATGATTTTAGTGGCCTCGTTAGACATTATGTACTGTTGCTGATTGCTGTAGAGACGTGTCGATTAACTTGAAACAACTGATTAGAACTAATTAGATTACTGTGCGTGATCTTCTGGGATTTTATACGCTAACAATGTCTGTAATTCCTATTAATATATTCTTGGTCATATGATGTGGTTAGGGAGGTGGGATGGACTGAAGAACAAAATGTATGGGGTATCTGCAATGATATAAAATGATGAAAGTGTAATTGCATTCATCATTCTTTACACAGTAATTTCTAAGAGACAGTGAAAGATGTGTACATATTTTATTTATTTTATTTTATTTCGGTAGTCAAAAAGCTGTGCCTTGTTCATATTGATGAAGTTGTTTCGCATTTAAACCAATTTTTTATTTCTTATTAATAATAAATAGTATGAACTTTATTAAAAACAACAACATATATATATATATATATATATATATATATATATATATATATATATATAATGTGTGTGTATAAACATTAAAATATGTATATTCTTTAAAAGAACTCCATTATAGAATCGTTAGAAAAAGTATGTTTTTCACAAGAAGTGTTTCATAACGTTAAAAAACATACATAAACCCGACATATAATTATCATCTACCGCCGAACTCATCATTATGTTATGATAATAATATACTTGATAAAGAAATATACATAAAACTGGCAGAAAACCACAGATATGTAAACATGTGACAATCACATAGACGTTGAAAATAATTGTATATATTATTCATCTTTATTATGTTGTGTAATTGTTGTTCGGATAGCTTTATTGCGCATAAGTTTAAATTCAATTTAGGATTTTGTACGTTTGAATTTATTCTTTTCCTGTTACGAATAAAATGTTTAATAACAGTAAACATTAATACATTCATGAAAGTCAAATTGGATGTTTTCAAATAAAAAAATCCACACTTTAATACTGCATGAATCTCGCTAATAGTTATGAATAATTTATTTAAATTATACACGCCTGAAAAGATTCTTAATAATTATAATGTTGCTCCGACTGTTTTACATAAAGACGTTTACTTCTCATCAGATAGGCATATTTGTAAATGTTGATTTGAATACTTAAATTAATAATATATATATATATATATATATATATATATATATATATATATATGTAATGTTTACAAAAATATTTTAAAACAGTGTGTGTATTCAAAGTATAAATATTTTATAGAAATCGTACATGTTAATCTACTTCTATATTAATAAAATTATACATTTCCAATTTTTGAAGGTCTAGCGAAATCAATAATTTATGAAATGTTTAAAAAAATATTTTTTTATTTTAATAATAGTAATTATAATAGACGAAACATGTTGTGTTTATTAAATAAGTTAACTTATTTGTTAACATTTTTAATTATATTTTGCTATTTTTTCCAGTTACATTTGTTTATATTTTTATTATTTGCCATGTTTTGATAACAATGTAAATCAAATAATAAACATGGAAGTGATTTGAAATAAATTGTTCCATCATTACAGTAATTAAAGTAAATAAATAATATTATATTTCACTATTTGGTTTGTATACAATTAAAATATAAAAAAAATGCCAGTTTTTAGTCAATATTACATACTAAACACACTTTCAGTATTTAGAATCAGTTAAAAATATAGTCGTTTGTCAATTTTGGCAGTGAGATTCTTGTTATTTATGAATTTTTAAACTTTTCTAATATGTCTTTGAATATCACGATGAGTATTTTTTTTTTGATGGATGGAGTGCATGTCGGATCGGTATAGAAATAGATTAGAAATTGAAATACGAACTTTTTATTTAATGTGCTTCTATATAGAATTAAAATTTTCAGTTATTTATATATATATATACATATATGTGTTATGTTCGTGTATTTAGTGATATATTTCAATCTGTATCTAAGGAGAAATTAGTATTTTATTCGCGTTATTTACATGCATATTTATGGTGTTCGTTACATTCTTCATCGGTCCATTTTATTTAATATTCATTTAAATATTACACCCATCACAAATAGCATTACAGTCAATCAAAACGCATTCCATTCTGATCACGCACACACCAAATAGTATCCAAAAAACAGTGACACACGAACTCCAGTGACCAATCAACAACAAAATAAACATAATAATATAAAAAGGTCCCTCGTTCTACATGAGAATTATATTATACAGGTTCCAGTGTGCATGCCTATATATATATACATATATATACACACATACAAATCTCTATGGAACTGTTTTTTAATGATATTAATTTTAGTATTTATCACCTCTTTTGTACATTTGAGTAGTTAAGATTACTCTTATAATCATTACCACCTTTTTCCACTGATATACCGCAAAGAACCAATTTATTTACTTGTAATTATTGATTGTACATCGCAAACAAATATTAATGAAATTATGTAATATTTGTACATAAATGAAAGAGAAATTTTGTTGATTTTATACTTAAAATGGAAATATGAAAATTTAGGATTTTATTTTAAATTTATGAATGCAATTTATCTTTAGTAAGTAATATCGTTGAACTAAATTTATTTCAAAGACCTAATTCGATCCTTGGGCTTCTAATTAAACATTGCTGACTTACATTATAAGAAGAGGACAATTTCAAGCTTACAATTTTAAAAAAAATCATTAAATACCTTATATTTATTTTTCATATAAGTTATTATTAAGTTTCTGGACCTTCAGTTATCCGAAACAGCATCTTTAATGATTTTTTTGGTCTATCTTTCTTAATAATAAAAATCCACATTTCTCGTCACTTTGTCCGCAACGTGGACGTCTGCCTCCATCTAACGAATGAGGTAAATAAGAACATTTTCACGAATAATAGGTTTCAAATTTAATTCATTACATTTCGTTCTTAGGTATTTTTTATGTTTAAATATATTATGTTATAAAAACCAATAAACAGTTTTTTCTTCCATGTTTTGTTTCTACTTTCCCGTCGACTTTGATGGACTCTATACTAGTTATAATATAATGTCAATTATCAAGCAATAAAAGATATTAATGTGTGTAAATGTTTTGTAATTAGTTAGATATTTGATTTTTTCCTTATATTTCTAAAACTAATCTCATAGTAATTAAAAATGTAATAAAATATATACTTTTTTAAGATTATTCAATAAATGCTTACTTTAACACTTGTCACATTATATATGATGTTTTGTATAAAATAAATATTTATTGATTTTTTATGGTGTGAAATTATACATAAAATATTAAAATTTATAGTTTTTTTATAATATTTCATGTTAATTTTCTTTGGTAAAATGTCTGTTTAAAGACTTGGTTCCGTAAAAAAAATAGTTTTATTTGTATTAAAAGAATGATGTCAAGATTGTTTATGAAGTTCATTCAATGCTGAAAATAGCCATATGTCAGATAAAAGATGTGTTTAAAATCTTGTATTCGAACTTAGACGTTTAAGTATACAGTTAAAGATGTTGATAAATTTACGCACTTCCAGAAATTTTATTGACGATCAAATAGCAGCCCCTCGCTGAACGACCGTAATTGGTGCAAGGCTAACGGTTGTTCCTGGAAACAATCATTGTATAAGGCACTTTATAACATGTAAATCTTCTAATTGGTGCAAAACCGCCAAAATCCTTTCCGTGCATTAGATAGCATTGGGCATTTCAGTAAAGATGATCTTAATGACCCATGTCATACTATTTAACTGCCAATTAACCACCAGTATAGTTTTTATCTTTATAAAAATGATCCGCCCGCGATGAACCGGTTATACTGAGCGGATGTCAGACTCAAGACTACCAAATAGAGCGTGAATAGATAATCAGGTGGGAGAAGACATGTGGACAAAACAAGGCTTAGATGGATAGACAATGTAGAGGAGGATGTAGTAGAACTGTTGGAAGTAAGGGACTAGAGAAGGGCGGCTGCCAAACAGAAGGATATCTGGAAATTGAGGAGGCCATGGCTCGACTCGGGTTGTAGCACCATCAAAGAAAAAGAAGTACTTTTTATCACTTTGTACTGCCTAAAAACATCGAGTTTGTTAATGATACACGAAAATACACTTTAATTTGAAATCACCAGATGCATTAGCCCGAGGTAAAAATGTTAATCGGTCTTTCATATGCTTAAATAAAACTCTGACTTAAATAATCATCACGCATCTGCTTATCATGTATCCAAATTAACAACAGTCTCTCTATTTCCATAAAATGGGAATCAGGATTAATATTTCTGGTTACATAAGTAACAGCAACATTTTTTATTTTATTTTTTGCTTTTAAGAAAATAGAAATGGAAGAATGGGAGACGCCATATTGTCCAGCAAGCTCGTTAATTTTAACTCTTTCTTCAAGTTTTTTTTAACAATTTCTTTAATTCTTGAATTTTTTGCTTTAAGGCGTGACTGAGTTCCTCACCACGCTGCAGAGCAATTAGTTACGGACATTATTTCACGAGATATGATCCTCTTGTGATGGTAATACGTGGTTCATGAAGCTCGGTCGTTGTGCGATCAGTCGTTCGGCGAGGGTTTACTGTATAATGAACGTGTTGTGAAAAATTCATTTGAATCAGTTTAAGAAATTTATTTTCTTAACAAAAAAAACTCACATTTCTTGTCACTTTGTTCGCAGTACAAAGTGGCGAGTAACTAGGGTAACGAAAAATATTTGCTTTGCCAGCTCATAGGTTTCAAGTTAAATTCATTAATTTTCGTTCATATGTATTTTTTTATGTTTAAATGTATTATGTTCTAAAAACCAATAAAAAGTTTTTTCGCTTATATGCTTCTTTCTAATTCTCATCAATTTTGACGGGCCATGTACTAATTTTAAAAAAATGTGACATACACATTTTACGATTCAAATAAATTCTGTCTTACTCTTGAACAAACACTATTTATTAATAATTTTCTAAATAAGTATTAATAAATCGTTAAAGTCCGTGATCATTGAATATTTAAAGTAATTAATTTGCAAGTCATATGCATATTATCATCTAACGCGGATTTATTCTTTATCTATAAAAAATGATGTTTAAATATGTATTCTATTTTAATGTTTTAAAAATAAAAAAAGGTTAATGGCCGATAACTATAAAATATTTTCTTAATTTTTCTGTAATTTTGTGTATAAATATACATACATATATATATATATATATATATATATATATATATATACATATATATATATATATATATATATATATATATATATATATATATATATATATAGTAATTACAGAAGATATCACAATAGAAATGCACATCCTTCTTAAACTTACTAAATTATTCAATTATTTACAGGCGTTTGTTACGGAATGCAAATATGTACACATTGTGATTACATTTATAAATATATATATATATATATATATATATATATATATATATATATATATATATATATATCAGACAAGGTCTATAATATTAAAATAAAATAATTCTTATCTTTAGACACATAGTTAAACAATATATTATTTTACGTGTGCGCACTGGCTACGTGTGATGACAGTTAATTAATGTAATTGTGTTTTTACATTTAACGGTACGTTTAATTTAATATATTTTTCTTATAGTTCGATTGTTGAAAATGCTTGTGTGAAATTTACTTATCATCTTATATATATATATATATATATATATATATATATATATATATATATATATATATGTGTGTGTGTGTGTGTATGAAGGACTTGCAAACATATGCGTATTGTTTAATATTTTTTATTTTAAACATGATTCAGTCATACGTGCGTCAATTATACGTTTAGTGCGAAAATTATCAATAATATATGTAATGAGTGTATGTGGGTGAATTCAATGTTTTTGCGTATTTTTTAAATAATTGTCATTTTACAATATTTGCAGCTAATTTATAGTTTAGTTATTCATTAATTGTTTTTAGAGTTGTTGTAAGATAATCTGAAACCAGTTAGTTAGTTATTTGAGGTTAAAGGATTGTGGATAACTAAGGTCATTAGTGCTTGAAAAAACTGAAAATTAAGAGGATTCAATGTACAGGCACTAGAATTATTTAACATGCGGTCAATCATGATCTATTATCTACATACATACATGCATTCATATATATATATATATATATATATATATATATATATATATATATATATATATATATATAAAAATAAATAAATAATAAAGCAATAGTCATCCATATAAATAGAAAGGTTTATAATAGAGTGTCAACATTTCATCCACGTCGAGTCATCGCCTCTTGGTTGCTGCAGCGCATATATTCTCCACACACATACTCAATAAGTTTCAATCAGCGCGTCCAATATCTTCAGCCTGTGTTTATGTTATGACACCGAACGCCAAATTTCTGTCCGTGCGACCGCCGTCGAGATACTGGCAAACATCAACAGCGTGTGCGGTTTTGTTTGTTTATGTTGGACGATGATCGTTCTGCCTCAAGGCGATCCGTGAACTCATTCGCTTGGCCGAATAATGGGAAACGAACGACTGGGACAGACGAAGACGCGATACAAACGAGCCGGTTTCCCGACTTCCGTTTGATATCTATACGCACGTGTATTGAGTAAACAGGCGTCCTCGACTATGCCAATATCATCTTGCGCGTTCTCTCAACTTTGTCATCAGTAAATCGTTGATCGCCCGATGTCGTTGTCGTCGTCTTTGATGTATCTCTTGTACTGTTTAGATAACCGCCGTACAACATTTTATTATTTAACGTTTGGTAATCAGATATAATTGATTTCATCCGATGCGGGATAAAACGGTAATTGTTTCTCTTGAAATACGCACGTCGCTCTGTTATTTTCGTCTTGTGTTTTAACACCTGCTCGGTTAATTAATTGTATTAAACGTACTCTATCGTGAATTAACCTTGTTTAAATGGCGATTCGCCAGATTCTACTTACGTTATTTCAAGTGGTATAGTGTAGACTGTCTTGTTTCAATCATTCGTCACTTTGACTATTCATTTTTAAAGCTTGTTAAGATGACATTGAATAGGAAACAATCGATTGTTTGTATTTGCAGGTATAAATATACATTTAAAATTGTAATCGTCACTTATTCTGTTAACATTTTAAGTTAGACATGCAATTTTTTAGATAATGAAGTCTAAAAATTTCTTTTAAATGTTTTTTTTAATCAAAAAAGGTATTATGAATATTATCGAAATAATTGTAAAAAAGTAAATGCATTATTTTTGTTCTTTTTAATGTAAATAAAGTAATAATTTAAGGCAGCGTGTCGATAACTAAAATCCCATGTAAAAAAAATGTAGGAAGATTTTTTAATTGACTTCTGTGCTGTTACTTGAAAAAATATGTAATACATTGATCTAATGTTCAAATTATTTGCTTTATTAAAAAAAATCATGAAAAGTCTGACTTAAAAAGATGCACTTTTTGTAGACTTTTCCGTATGGCTTTTCTTAGTGTCATTTCTATGGAATTTTATAAACAATTTGTGCGTAGATTTTCAATGTTTATTTTTTGTTTTTACAATTCGTGGTAGATTTTAGATCTTTCTGTCAAGTAATTAGAGTATACTTCAATTTATATACAATATTACTTATATTTATAGATGTTTTAACGATATAGTTTGATATAGTTGTTTTTATTCAAAATTTTTACAAAAGTTTATCATTTGAATTATTTGCGTTTAAGTATATTTAATTTTTATTTGAAATATGATTACTGCATACATTTGTACTTGTCAAATAACCATTAAATTGAATATTTTATTGGGTATTTTTACTCATAGCTGTTGTAACTTTTGTGACATGACAGATGTGTGTACATTTTATACAGTTCAACATTTAAATCAAGTAAAATAAGATTTCATTTCGTACATTTTATAAATTTTCGTTTTCATAAATTTCTTTCATGTAGTGTCACAGTTTCTTTTAAATTTCTTTTTCTATATTTTTACTAAGTTTTTTTTACACAAAAACGTAAGCAAAAATATGCACGTCTCTAAAATAATACAGTTTCGTTTTTATGGAAGATTCCTGTGATAAAAATAGTATTCAGGCGTATGATTCGTTGCGGTAAACCATTAAAGACTTGCACGTCAATAAAACGATTCAAAATTAAAACTTCGCTGAAACATTCGTTGTATAACGGAAACCACGTGTATTGACATCGGTGTTTTTCTTCTTTTTTATTATTACTAACACATGTCACAAGTCAGTTTAGCCCGCACGTTTCTACAACACGGTCAAACGGGCACTGTTTTCTTTCATGTCACTACACTCTTCAGTTGGCAGATAGAACGTCACATCCTGTCGTACACATTTACTTGGCGTAGACCCCGTGCGCGCTCGTAAATAGAACAAGAAATAAACAATGTTCACATAAATTTTCATTTAAACGGGATTAAATTCGATATAACCTAGTGTGTGTTAATGACATGTCGTGAAGATATCGTATGTTTTGTTTTTGAGAAAAAGAAATATTTATGTGTAAAGGTTTTGTAACAACATCTTTTTCTGTTGGTGGTACGGGGGATTTCGAAATAAACAAACGTAGATGTGAATTAAGTAAAGAAGATGATTGTATATAAGGCCTTTGATTTTTTTGTTAATTTTTTTTATAATGTGTCATTTTTCCATGTGCAAGATATACAATTCCTTTTTATATTATTGGAAAACACGTTCATTGATATTATTTTCATTTTGTGCATTCTTTAAATTGTTAGGGTTAACTTTCTTTTCATCCTGTTTTGCGATTTTGATTTCATTCAGTATTTATTCGATTTAATTTTGTGTTTTTTGTCCAAGGTCTTAGTAGTGAATGAAGTAAAAAAAATTGAAATTGCCCCTTTTTACGAACGCCTAAATCTTTAAGGCCCTATACGTGTATGTAGATGTTAATATCTTCATTTTATGGGTAATGGAAATATTAAAATGTATTTTAATATTAAAATATCTTTTAATATTAATTCTCCTTAATTGTTATTTAAAAATGAATCCAATTATATACTTAATATCTTAAAACTGAAGAAAAGACGAATTAAATATATTAGGTTGGTGCACAACTAATTTCGGTTTTTATGTGTCGAGTATAAAGCCGCATATATCAGTTAAAAATTATACTTATTAATCAAAATAAAGACCATTGGCCTACACATATGTCTCCCAGTGGGAAATAAGTTTGTTTATTCCTACAGGATAGCATTCTGGAGGCCTGGAATTAATGAATTCATCGAAAGCGTTTCGAGCTGATGCTTGATCTTTGAAAACCTTTTAGTAGAAAATTATTTAATGTTTAAAAAAATGATAATCTGTCGGAGATAGGTTCGATGAATAAGGTGGGTGAGGTAAGGTTTCATAACCTAGTTCATTTAATTTTTTTAAAGTTATTTGTGAGGCGTGCGGTCAGGCGTTCTCCTAAACAAGAATTAGTCCTCTTCGATTGACTAGCGTTGGTCGTAAACGATGCACCTTCTCATGCATTTCTTCAATTTCCTGGCAATATTTTTCTACAGTTATTGTTCCACTAGGGTTTAAAACGTTGTAGTGAATGATGCCACTTTCCGACCACCAAACAGTGACCATACTCTTTTTTTCTTGAAGCTTCAGCTTAGGAAACTGTTTTGGTTCTTGGTCTACCAACTGTGATGAAAGTTTCCGATTGTTGTTGAGAATCTACTTTTCATCAGGTGACAATGCGATCAAGAAAGGGATCATTTTGTTACGCAAAAGAAACGCAGAGCAGACTTCTTACTATCGCCGAATTGCTTGATTTTCGTTTAGTTCACACGGCACCCATTTATCCAACCTTTTTGTTTTTCCAATTATGTTCAAATGTCGAACAACTGTTGAATGATCAACATTAAGTTCTTCTGCCAGCAATCGACTTGTTTCACGTGGGTCCGCTTCAAAAATCATACTTGAATCATTACTGTCTATAGCTAAAGGACGTCCACGACCGTCTTCATCATCAATGCTTTCGTTTCCATTACGAAATTTTTGGAATCAGTGTTGAGCTGCACGTTTACTAATCGACTCTTCACCAAAAACAAAGTTGATATTTTGAGCAGTTTCTGCTGCTTTGCGTCCCAATTTAAACTCATTCAACAAAATCGCGCGAGTTTGCTTTTTTCCATGATTAATATAAGACACTATATCCAACAATATTAAAGAATGAAAACAATAAACATAAAATGAAATCAGTAGTGCTAATTTCAATGTTTACAATGATGTATCGCATGGCTATCAAAAAAAGATAACGGTAACTAGAGAAATCAGCTCCAAATTTGAAATGATAAAAACCTCAATTATTTTTGCATCAACCTAATACAATAGTCATTTTTAAAATATGTCCTTTAGATCTGATGTTTATTTTGATTATATTAAATATGTATGTAAAAATATTTATACTGAGTAATGTTTAAATGAAAAGAATTGAATACATTTTGAAGAACTGAATCGATTTTTAAATACCTCTGCATCATTATTTTGATTTGTTTAATTTAAGAAATATTTTTAAAAAGTTAATTTTATTTTTTTATTAATATATTTCATGCATGTACTTCTTAGTTGCATCTATGCTCATTCATCTGAGGAATACACTTTTTGTTAACAGTTTTTTTTTATTATTGCGATAGTTCTCTCATTTAGCGCAAATTAGTTGAAAATATCTACTTTGTTATATTTTAAATGTATATAAAAGTCAGAATTGAGGTATAAATGTGTAAATATTATCTTTAGCAGTTCTCATTTATATAATAAATCTTCTCTAAGGAATTTGAGCGAACGTTGGATGTTAAAGAACATAAATCCTTACTGTTAAAACAAATAGATGTCTCCAATACAACTCGTGATTAAGTAGTAATTAAACATGAACACGAAAAAGAGAATAAAACCGTTTTAGTTTCACGGCTAATTATTTACGCAATAAGCAGCGGAATACACAGAAACGAACGTCACCGTGCGGAACATATTAAACTGGCGATCACAAACAGTTCATAAAGTAAACAAAATTCCACGCGAATACCGCTAAAGTACGGCATTAATTGCTGTTAAATCAACACCATCGACGATTTAAACAATCAGCATATAACACAGGCGTATCGGGAGCGCCAACAATGAAACGCTAAAACATTCACTAAAAGTGTCAAACATAAACAATCGGAAAACACGGACAGTTCAACTGCCACGGCACAAAATGTCCATGAAACGACAACTAGTTGTTGAAACTACCTGCGTGACTGGCCGGGCCCAGTTCGACTCCGTGTCATGACAAAGCTATTGTGTTGTCACATGACTGTAATGCACTATAACACGAACTATACGGGAAAAGTATCTGAGACGACACGGGACCGAGACGAATATATTGTGGGGCGTTGGTGCGAAACGTACATCGGAACGGGACGTTTAAACGAACGGTTAGGTATGCTGCTTCAAACACTGTAACGAAATAGTTCTGAAAAGAACGAAATGGAAAAAAAATGTGTTGAACGCAAAGGCTTGTGTTTCCGTGACCAACAGTTTGCTTAATCCATGGTCAGAAACGAATATATATATATATATATATATATATATATATATATATATATATATATATATATATATATATATATATATATGTATATAAACACATAGAGAAAAAAAAACATACACTAAGTATACACGTTAAGAGACAAGTTTTATAATGTACCGCAACGATTTGTCTAAAGTGACTATATAGTAATTTGGGATTGGCTTGAGGCCATTTTACACAGCTAGACACGCCGTTGCCGTCGTCGTTATTGAATTTCAAGAACAAATATCACGTATAAAGTTGGCAATCTGAATTTTAAAATGGATGTCAACGGTAGGTAGAAAGATATTGAGATAAGAGGTGTTTGTGTTTCTAATATATAATATTTTTTTTCCATTTGCATTAATTATAACGTTATTAAAATACATTCGCATTCTCATTCATTCGGTTTTAACACCTGATGAATTTGTGTAGTCGTAGTTTTTTTTAATACGATGGAATTATTTATAATCGACATGAGAATTATATGCTTATATAAGTTTTTGTAAATAGTTTTTATGTATTTCTTCATAATTTTTAAATATTCGACAAGCTACTATTGGAGTTTGGTAATGCCATTGAAAATATCAAGAAATTGATAGTATTTATTAATTCATTAACAACACACGAATCGAAAATATGTGATCTAACAGTTCTATGGAATTCCATACGTAAATGTTATATTCGGTACGAATTAATTTGAAGTTTAATAGTTGTTGATTTTTATTTCTTACGATTTTCAATTATGATCGTTTTGATTTTTAAACCACAGTCGTTTCAGATATCATACTCGTACATAGAAAATAAAATGTTTTTATACATGTTTTTTTTTAGAAAATTCTACAGTTTCAATTATAAAGAGAAACATTTTCCATTTTTGTAAATATGCCACTTATTATATATTTTATTATTAAAGTTATTGCTTGCACAAAAATTATTTTCATAATACGTATTTATCAACCATATTTATATTTTCAACATTTTATATTTGTATGTTAACCACTTAATCTATGAAAATAATGAAGTCACTAGTATCATTTTATAAGTAGCCTTAAGCTTTATAATGTGTTCATATGTAATAGAATGTGTGTTTTGGAAGTATATATTGAAATTGATTTTTTAAAAGTATTAATAGTGTACAAAATATATGTTTAAAATGTATAAATTTATCTCTTTCTCTCTCTCTCTCTCTCTCTCTCTATATATATATATATATATATATATATATATATATATATAATAAAAATTTCCTGACGTCGACTTATTTATTTGTGACGAGGTTTCTATGGTAACCAAATATGTTTACCTTTTTTCTATCTATATATAAAATCAAATTTATCCACAAAAAATTTAAAAAAAATCATGACGTCGACTTATTTATTTGGGGCGAGGTGAGATGATAAGCAATATGTTTCATTTGGTTAGTGTACCTGTTTATAATTGCGCGGCGAGTCCGAGGATTGAGGGGCAAAGTGGATAGGGGGTAGTGCCTCCTAGTTTTACATATAATAATAGTATTTAAGGATATACTTGTTTTTAAATAAAACATGCATATATGACTACAAGTCAAAAAGCAAAGAGAGATTTAAGATGTAAAAAAACTCTTATTCTATATAGAAGATTATTAAGGCCGTTTTTCTATATGCTTCATCGAAATTCGATGTAGTTAGTTCAACGCTCCAACACTGACAGATACTTTTTGATTTCTTGTTCAATATGAATGGTTTCCTCATCAGAAGCTTATTTTATTCTCTCAGCCATTCTTTTAATACCCCAAACATTTTTAATGTCCCAAAATCATTTACTAAATATGGATTGTATGGTGAACAGTCCAAAAGTTCAAAACCTAGATCTTGAATACGCTGATTTTTTTATCATGTAACGTCAAGCATTGTCTTGGAGCAGAAGTACACACTCTTCGAAAGTTTTCCATGTCTTTAGGAATGGCTTTTTGGTTTCAGTTCTTAAAAAAGTTCATAGTAACAGTCACTATTTATTGTTTCGCGTTTAGATGTGAACTTAATCAAAATTGTACCTTTCTTCTTCCAAAAAAATACCAAATCATTAATTTCTCTATAAAATGCAGTGTCTTGAACTTTTTTGGTGTTGGTAATGTCAGGTGTGTTGCCACAATAAACTTGATTGCTTATTCTTTGATTGATTTGACCAGTGTCTCTTCAGCGTTAAGTAAACCAGTCAGAAATCAATTCTTTTCAATTTGTTTGATGTCTTGTCTCTTCTGGCACAGAAGGATTTTTTTTATTCTTCAAGAACAGAATCTAGAAGCCCATTAAACGTTAGATTAAGTACATCAAATTAGTGATTATGTAGAAAAGTGGTCTTAATATAAATCCTATATGTTGAATAAGATTTTTCTTTACTTCTTTAGTATTTTTGCTTTTTGACTTCCCATCATATATATATATATATATACATATACATATACATACATATACATATATATATACATATATATATATATATATATATATATATATATATATATATATATATATATATATTCACGCCTACATACATATGTCGCGTTTATTTACGTACCGTTGAAGGTAATAAATTTATCCGTTATCATCGTGTGATACTGCCTTTAAATGTACACTACCAATTTTCCGTCAAGATAAAACATAGTATAAGTTGTTTTACATTATGTTATTATTAAACATCAATATACGTACGATAAAAACGTTCATATCGCTTGTACATCAAATGGGCGTGTTATCTACATATCAATTAGGTTGTATGCTGACATGAATCATTACTTTATGGAAAAAGTTGAAAAATATGTACACCGACCTTGTATAAACATACTTGAACTGTACAAACAGTGAAAAAAAAACACTTCATCGCTTTTCTATCGGTCTGACGGAAAAAATATCGACATTTTTTTTCAACAGTCTTCGTTTCAATGACTGTATTAGTGTGTTAAAAATGTACATTTCGTTTTAATTATACAGGTGTTGAGAAATTACATTCAGCTTATACGTATGTGTGTGGGTGTGAGTATGTATTTCTTGTATTATCAGTTTTTTTTTAATTTTATGTTCGGTGCGATTTGTTATTTAAAGTCGATTTAAATATCAGAATTCACTAGGAAAATTTATATCCTGCTGTGGATTATTTATTGTTCCTTTTAAATATTTTATTTATAGTGTGGAATTTCAGCTGTATCGCTCTTTCTAAGTAACCTGTGTTTTAGAATTACCATTGAAGTAGGTTCCGTATCGATTATAAATTATATTGTTTACGTATTATATATATATATATATATATATATATGTGTGTGTGTGTGTGTATCATCTGTATAATTATATCAGTATTTAAATGACGTGTTGTGTCATGCAATGTATTTTTTTAATTTATTCTTTGTAACAAATTATTTAATAAAAGAATTAGATTATATAAATGTTATTTTTAAACTAGAAGTAAATAATATTAAATAAAATAGGAATGCAATAAAAGAAATGGATTTATGTACGATTGTTGTTGAAAGCACAGAAAATTTTTAATAAATTGTTTTTAAAATCAATGTTTTTTTATGGACACTGTGTTATCTAAGAGGATTATATTTCAAAATGTAAATTTATTATTAATGTTGTACAATTTCATGTCAATTGTAATATAATATTAATCGATTTAAGTATTGAATTTCCTTTTTAATTATTGGTCAGTGATGTTTTATTAAAATTTTATAGAATTATTTTTTGTATGTATGGTATTGTAATATATATATATATGTATGTATGAATGTATGTATCTATGTATATGTAATGTTTGTATAGTGTCACGAAATAGATTTTCATAAAATTGGAAAATGCGATCTCTTGTAATTAAAAATCATATCCATATTAATAGAATTCTGAAAATAATTAATACATTTACTAAATTTAAAAATCGAAATTAAAAAAACTATTTTCACAGAATCTCAGTGACAAGTAAATTCCATCTAGATGTTATCTTTTTCTGTATAAAGTTTTATAATATGGTTGCAAATTCTATTAAAGGCATGACTGTAGGTGGAATTGGTTCATGCATTTTTCAGTAAATCTGTAGCATATAAAATCAAGACATGTTTCCGAAGTTCTTTTTGATTGATTGTCTGTAATAAAACATTTTTATTTTTTTAAAAAAAAAACGTCATTTATAGTACGTTTATGTCCATCTGTTATCAAATTGAATTTATATTGGAGGCAGAAATTTCTTCTTTATATTCGATACTTTTTTAATCTACGGATGAGTAGAATAGTTTTATATATTCACTGTTCTAAAAATAACATTTATCAATAACTAGGCAAAGAGTGAAGTTCTTCAAGAGGATCAAATTTATTCTCTATATTAGTGTTTCTAAGCCTTTTTTCGACCATGGCCCTCTTACGACCTTGTTTCCTTCCTATGCTCCCCCTGTCCTACTGGTAGAGGTAACTATTTAATATTTTTTTTTTACATATAAATAGAACATGTTTTTTTCATAATTTATACAAAATACAGTAATTAAATGAAAATGTATACTTTAAGTATTTCTCGATCAATGTGACCCTTGTGCTTGATGACCAGAAACATGTTTTTTTATATCTGATTCTATTGTTGTGAGATAACCCAAGATTACCTCTGTGTATAATGTTAAAATAATTCCGCGATAAGGCTGAGTAAATAATTTACACAACTGAAATCTGATTCTACCAAATATTAAGTAGGAAATATCACGAAAACAATGTTGATTTATCCCAAAACTGTGAAAAGTTTAGAAATTGTGCTCTTGATCCAAAAATTGTATTTTTCTTGACTGAAAGTTATTTTGACTGTTATGTTGCTCTGTAGCTCTGTGAGCGTTTCTTAAATTCTATTGATGATCACTTCTCTGTTTTCTTCATTTTTCACTTCTCATTGGGCCGGTTTTTATATGATTTTCACCTGTGGAATATCCTGGAATATCTTGAAATATCATGAGGCCCCATAGGGGGTATATGGCCCTAAGTTAAGAACGCCTGCTCTATATCCTTGAAACCAGTTTGCAATATAACTTATTGTTTGTGAATTAAAAATTATATAAACATTTACTCACTACAGTCGTGAAGTTGTAATGGTATTGAACTCTCTCTCTCTCTCTCTCTCTATATATATATATATATATATATATATATATATATATTTGTGTGTGTGTGCATGGATGTGTTATTTAATTTGCCATACATGTATTTATCCCATTATAAAAATTCCAAAAAATACATAAATCATTATCGAATATTAATTTATGATGTCACAATTAATGTGTATATTAATAATACTGGATTTCGTTAAAACTTAATTCCTTTAAAAAATTGAAGGAATATACCGTTTATTTCAGCACGGAAATGTTTTGGTTGTTTTTTTAAATATATGACAGTTTCAGTAGTAAACATTTACAATTATCTTCAATTCTTTATTTACTTCAAGTGTTGCATCCATACGTACAATTATCTATTGAATACAATTACCAAAAAACAAACTGTGTCATCGTTTATAATCTCAAGTATTTAAATTGCAGCCAACAGAACTAAATGGTTTATTATTGTCCGTGTCAGATAGTTGCCAAAGAGTGAATATTCGAAAATGTGTTTCCATAAATTAAACCTAATTTTATAATGATTATAAACGATGCGAATGTGTAAAAAGTGTGTTGCAGCAATCTGCTTAAAGTAAATATTTATAGTGCAAAATTGTTTTAGAACAGTATTGGAAACGGCCCAAAACAAATCACACTTTATCTGAAAACAAACAAAATAAACCTATAAAATATAACGCGTTCAATATTTACGTCGTAATGTTCCCGGAAGATTCGAATTTCGTATAATTTAATTTTCGAATTGGATTCGAAGCCCGATAAATAAATAAATCAATTGGTGGAAGATGTACGTTTATATTTCGTAATCGGTATTATAACAGTTTTCAATTCGCTTATATACTTTTAATACGCATACGATGCACTATTCATCCGTAACGTAACCTTTAAATAATATAAATTAAGTATTACGTTATTGAACATACCCGTACCCCCTATTTTTGTTGTACAAAAGGGTACGTTTAGCTTTCGAGAGGGAAATATACTTATTATCCAGCACTTCAGTAATAACACCACGTGTTATTTAGTGTGTACATATTTGAAAGGGAATGGAGACAACATGCTATGAGCAGTCACCCCTCTATTTAGGAAAAAATAAACGCCTTTATTGTATTTTTACCCTCATGTGATCATAACCCACCCTAAAAAATATTTCCATTCGTCCACATGTATGTCATATGTTATTGAATTTGATTTCGGCTCAAGATTTCAGTGGAACATCAACTGTTGTTGTTTTGTATTTAATTGAAACGGTGTACGGTTTTTAATAATTCACTTTGAAGATAATAAATAAAAGTTCGAAGTTTGTAAGTGCGATGAACTAATTGAATAAAATACACATGTATAGAACTAACTTTTAATAGATAAATTGAAATTATTACGAAACAGAGCATGTTGTTTTTATTCATTGAAGAAACTCGCTAAATTCGTTGTCAATAATTGAATTGTAGTTAACTTTACGTTTTATGTAGAGAGGATATTTTTGTATTAAAATGTTTTATGGAGGTATTTATTGGAAAATATTCAATTTTGAAAATAATCTAAATTTCTAATTATGAATAAATTATATATATATATATATATATATATATATATATATATATATATTAATATATGAATATTGCGCATAATTTAAATTTTTGTAAATTGCTGTAATTCTATGTACAAATTTAAAACAAACTATCCAATTCCATATCGTTTCAAAAAATACACATAAATATCTGTTAATATTATAACAACGTACTAAATATCTTATATTTCACGCTATTTTTTTTTAATAAAAACGATAATGTTATATTCATGTTTTGACATTAAACAGATGGCTGATAAATATAACGAAATCGTGGTAATAAAGTAGCGAGAGGCACTAATCTGTTCCAAATGTTGACGCAGACCTATTTAAATACATCACCTTAATAACCCTGACGCAGTTGATTCCAAAAGAAAAATTTAATTGGCCGGGCATATTTTTAGAAGTGGGTGCTTTTTATAAGTATGTGTAGTAGATGATTTATATTATTATTGTTTTAAATGAATTTTAGATACTTCATTTCGTATTATCTAATTTAAGAAGTAGATAAAGAAATTTTAATTTTCACTAAATATAAAATGTTTATTTTTATTTTATTTTTTATATGAATTATAGCTCAGGTTTATTTTTTGAACTTAGTAGTATATCAGTTAATTATATATATATATATATATATATATATATATATATATATATATATATATATATATATATATATATGTAATCCAACAAATGGAATTAAATGGTTTAACTAAATGGTCATTGATCTAGATAAGTGTTAATGGAAATACGATATTCTAGTTCTATCCTCACTGTATAATATTCGAAGCCATTTCAAATTAAAAATTGTTGGCTTCTTGTCCAGATTACAGACCGAATTAGTTCAACCATATTAAAATTGTACGAGTGCTAGAAATTGTATTATTTTTAATTTTAACTAAATATTAGTAATAATCATTAATCATTATTACTTCTACTTTAAAAATTTAAAATATATTTTTATAGCAACAGAAGGTTTGAAAAAATTTCATTAAAAGAAGTAAATATATCCATTGTGTTAATGAGGATATGTCTTTAAGGTCTATGTGTAATGTATGGGGTGTTTGGTATATAGTAACTAAATAAAAAAAATAGTTTTGGAACTTCCTATGTTGGTATATTTTTTGTATTGATTTTTTTATTAGTTAAAATACTGCTCATTATTTTGTTCAATTAAACAATTATTAAAAACTAAAGATATAATTAATAAACGATTAAATTGAAAGACAACTTCCTTTATAGAATATGTTTCAATTAAAAAAAAATTTTTTTGACTTTTGAGAAATTTTAGGTATTAATGTCGTAGTCATTAAATATAATGCAGATCTCTGTACCTTGATTTGAATGTGAAGAGTTGACTGAATGTTTCTAAATTGATGATATATGGCTTAACTATACTCTCTTCCCATATTAATGAGGGTTCTATAATATTTTTAATAAATTTGATCAACTTTACGACTCTGATATTATTATTGAAACAGAGCTTCAAATGAAGAAAATATATTATAAATAGAAATGTTATCTTAAGGTTCATTAAAGAAATAATATCTAGTTGTTTCTAATAGTAGAAATATTTTGTACTTATTTTTATGTTAAGGAAGCTTTACTATTTTACTTATTGGATGCTTGATTAATGAAATACTATAAATGTAGAATAATATGATATTAATAAATGAACAATAGCTGCATAAAATGCCTTTCTAAAACAAGCGTCAGCGCCGTATTGTAAAGACAATTTCTAAGTAGCACTCATTTCACTCACGAGTTAATATACAAAAACACGAAAATACTTTGTAGGTTTATATGCATATATGTGTGTATGTGAGTATGTATATATATATATAATATGCAGTTATAGTATATGCCATATAAAATATGAAGTCGACTGTCACAAGATCAGCGTTATAATTACTAATCAAACACTACAGCTCCTTCATCCGTAACTATGAATCATAATTAAATATAAAAGTAACGTTTAATTTATCAGCAATTAAGTAATATTTACTCTTGTTATCTATTTGCAACACTTTCCGTTTATTTATTACATGTATCTAAGTTTAGATCACTTTTTTCCTGTATAGATCAATTACAGATACACTTTATCACCGATCCATCAACGAACGGCGCATAGATTCTGTATAATATAGCTCAGCTTGTTCGATTTAACGTTAGACTGGTTATTACGATTTTGCTGGTGCGTAAAATTCACACGTAATGATATTTTAATTTTCCTTTGTTTAACAGTTCACTGTATAGAGAGGACTGGAGTAGACGTTGTTTTTGTACCCAGCGGAGCGTTCATTTTAATTTTATTTAACCGTGTCCATTACCTGTTCATATACAGACATACATTTACACACACACACACATATATATATATATATATATATATATATATATATATATATATATATATATATATATATATATATGTCATTGTTAATGTCGATTTTTATGTTTCACAATATACCATATTATTGATTTGACATAATCATTTTTTCTTGTACGTGTATTACTGTATTTAGCTGTTGAGGTTATATGATCAAATAAGAACTATTTTAGTGAAACATGAAGTAAATATTGTATTTAAAAGGTTTGTTGATGTATTGTACGAAGTCAAATTGACATTCATGACTTAATGTGGTTATTGTGTGTTTAGTTATATGTATGTATGTGTGTGTGTGTGTATATATATATATATATATATATATTTATTTCAAGAAAATAAAAACTAAAAAATGTTATGTTTCCAATTCGAAAAAAATAATAAAGGAAATTGTTTATTTATAATATTATTAAAAATATTATTTATATGTATATATATATATATATATTGGTGCGTTGTAGCTTCCTGGGGCCCAGTTTTGAATTAGGGAGCCCCATGTACAGTGTTGATAATGAGTTTATAAAAGATTGGTTTAATGTCCTTCTGTTGGTGTGGTCCCCATGTAATTGCTCTTTTGACCATAACTCACCACTGTATGTATATATATATATATATATATATATATATATATATATATATATATATATATATAACGGCAGACTGGTTATAAGAGGAGTGAGCTTGCATGGCCGATGTATATTGGGCCGAAGGGGCGGGTTGATTTTTTTAAAACAAAACATAAAATAAAAAAATAAAATTAATTTAGCTTGCCTGTGAAATTATGCAATATATATATATACTTATTACCATCACATATTACTAATCATAAGTAAATGAATAATAATAAGAATATTTTCTTTTATTATTTTATAAAATATAGTTCGCGTAGCCAATTTTTGGCAAAACTGAAAATTGTAAAAGATAGTTTGAGTTCAATTATTTCTGAAGCATCTACTTTTCTATTTTTTAGAATTTCTTATATTAATGTCTGTAGAATCATGTTTTTTAAATAATATACCTTTAGATATAATTGTAGATAAATATACTGAAAGTAGGGAGCCTTTGTTAAAACTACTAAAGTGATATATATATATATACATAGTATGCTGTAATGATTTGAAAAATATGATATTTTCATGTTTATTTCATTTTGGTATGTGTATATGCGACAGCGAGTTCTGAAGAATTTTCACGCCCTATAAACATTTCTGAGTCAAGATTGTTAGGTATAAATTAATGTTAAAAATAGTTTGATTTTTTTTTAAAAGAAACAAGCTATACATTTTCGACGACGTCATAATTTTGTTGATATTATACCATGTTTATTAATGTCTATTTGTATTGACAAGATGTATGGTTGTTTTTTTTCAATTCCAGATAAAAAAGTCGATAAATAATATTAATTAATCTGAACTCTCTGTATCTCTCTCTCTCTGCCCCTTTTCTCTCTCTCTCTCTCTATATATATATAATAAATATAAATAAGTATATTATGATTGAGTAAGATAATGAAATATTCGATCCATGTAACCTACTAACTTCTGACCTGTTTTAAAAATAGTTATATTTTGTACACCTACATTTATGTGTATTGACTTTTAGACGTTACGTTGTAATCATATCGATATCATTTAATTTTCAAGATTTATTTTTAGAATTATTTATAGATTTTAGATTTTTTTTGTAGAAAGTTTATTGATGTCTATAACGTTACGAAAGATTTTTTAAAATAGAAATACAATGAAGACAGGGACGTAGGATAAATACAGTAATTAATAAGATAAGAAAGTTATATTCAATTTTGTATAATTATAACTTATTACTGACTGACTTATTTTGAAATCATCATGTTGAGAATTCTTTTTATGGGTATCAGTGTTCTAAAATAGTGTATATTATTCATTTCTGATGTAGTATTAAGATGTTCATTTATATGTTTAAGAGAATTTCGGTTTTATAAAACATTTGTGTTAAAAGTAGGTATACTTTTTTTACTGTCTTGCTGTATTTGTATACGTATTTTAAAAGTAAATAATGACTAGAACTGTGCAAAATTTTATTAGTAACACCAACGCACAAAAGAAATGCCTACGTATAATATCTAATCACATCTCTAACAATCTCTATGAATAAATCACGAAGTACACAAACTTGGGCGTCTATGACAATCTCGACGGATATACATCGTTCCCAAAACCAAAACTAAACATTTAAAATGTAAATTAAAAGGACCCTCAATAGTACATTTCTTCACACCCCGACCGAAGCGGCGGCTGCGACCATCTGTCAACTGCAGAGCTCTGAACTTTACTTTTAGAGACCGAGTGTGAGATAGATGAAAAGCGTTGCATGACGACGATAACTACAGGATGACCGTACGCAACAAGGGACGACGGTGGTAAAACGGGACGGAATGTGACCAGTGTTATGCGTACATTCATATCAGCTGCTATTTATTGTATGAGGGCTGGAACCCCTAATCTAGCCCGAAGCAGCTCGACGGGGTGCTTCAAGCCAAGTTACGGTTTAATTCGGGGTGGTAAATACTATACCTACCCGAAGTACTATAGTGCAATTAGACACCCCTAGCCGCTCTACGATCATATATACAGAGGGAGAAATGAATTTTAACATCCACGGTGAAAATCTCTATAGTTTAAATATTTATGTGGAACAAATATATGCAAATTTCACGTATGTTTTTTCGAAGACTCTGTTATTAATTCTGAATTCGTTTCAAATTATTTTTAATGCTGCAAAAGACCTCTGTAAATTACAATTTCATTCAAAATACAGTATATATATGTATATATATATATATATATATATATATATATATATATATATATATATATATGATTGTACGAGTATATGTTTATGTACAAATAAAGTTTACTGAAAGTTGTACACAGGTATATGTTTTGATTGATCAGGATTAAACAATGTATATACTCAACAATGAACGTTTTTTTGACATTATTTTTCTAAAGAGAAACGTACAAATTCAAAATATACATAAGAGATATCTATAGTCTAATTTTAAAGCATTGTTTTTTGTGTGTATTTGTGGCAAGGACATTAATTTCCAATAGAATTATATTACTGAAACCGCAGGCCGCAGTCGGTAAAACATAAAATTTTTACCTGGTAATTTTTTATACATGTGGTACCGGTGCAGCTTTAAAAGGTAAAAGTTAATGCGTGTGGTTAATTCGAGGTATATCTGTTACAATAATGCATAAAAAGCAATTTTTTTGCGACTGGAACATATGAAAAGGACGAATCGAATTATTTTCGTATCTCGGAAGTGTTGGTAACGATTTTTTTGAGGTTACAGTATCTGTAATCCGTTTATGAAAATATCTCTTTACAAGAATGATTTGATGTATGTTTGAATTCGGTTCTTTATCATTGTTAAAAAATATATTACAAATGATTATGTATATATATATATATATATATATATATATTCATTTCAAGAAAATAAAAACAAAAAAATGTTATGTTTCAATTATAAATTGAATTAAAGTAATATGATTGGTGTAATGACTTGTTTACTTATTTATTTTATTATTACTTTGTTTTCAATTCAAAAAAAAAATAATAAAGGGCACAAGAAAATTGATTATTTCTTATTAAAAATATTATTTATATACACAGTGGCGCCTTATAGCTTCATGGGGCCCAGCTTTGAATTATGGGGCTCCAAATTCGTTTCTTTATCATCCTTAAAAAATATATTAAAAATATCTGAATAATTATGTATATATATATATATATATATATTTCCCTAAGACAAATTTCACTATGTGAAACAAACACATTTAAACTATTGTAATCATTTTGCAATATTGAAAATTGTTATGGTTTAATTTATAATACGATTTGATAGTGTGCCATTTATATGTAGATATATTAATTCAAAACAGATGTTTGTGGCTTAATCGATTAAAGACGACTGCTTAATATTCAGTATATCGTACATTCAAATTCCAGTCGACGTATTACATTTTAATGATTTCGTTTGTTTCCATACATATATACGCATATTATATATATATATATATATATATATATATATATATATATATATATATATATATACACGCACACACACACATACGTGGGTCGTTTGATAAGTATGGTAAAAATGCAAGTTAGTTACACTGTTTTTTTTTAAAAAAAAATCGATTTTATTTCTCAACATAGTCTTCATTGAGGGCTATACACCTGGTCCAGCGAGTCTGGTCGTGGTCCAAAATATGCATTGACGGCGACGATTACATCCTTATTCGATAAGAATTTCTTCCCACCGATTTCTTCCTCTAAACAGTTTTTTTTTCATAATACAGTTCTAACACTGACTGAAATTACATTTTCAGATTGTTTTTACATTGGCGCTTTTAAGTTTGTATCGCTATCTAAATGCCCATAAGCTACAATCAAAAATGATTAATAATGATTAGAAATGATTTATTAATAACGTTTTTGACTAGAAAAATTTTTGTGGTTGGTTAAGTGAAAAAGTAATTTATTTGTGAAAGTTTTTTTTATATTATTTTGTTTCTTCTGTTTGACAATAAATATCCTGTTGATTATGAATAATGTTCGCCAGTAAATTTTGTCGAATAATAAATAAATATATGCATTTTTTTAAGAATAATTTGAATTATGAATTCGTTAAATTACTGACTGAATATATTCAATGTATTGTAAAATTATTTGTTTCAAGAACAATGGAAAATTATGTTATTTATTTTATCAACAGGAAGTTATAAACAGAAGTTCACTTTTAGTAATAAAAAGAGAAAAGAATAACTTTTAACACACAATAACTAAAAAGGCATTTGTTAACTTTTGTGTATATATATATTTTACGTTTAGATCATGTCTAAAATCGAATATATTTCAATGTAACAACCATCCACACGCACATTTATATATGATGTCAAATAAAGTGCCAACCTAACAGGCAAGTACACAACACTCAAACAGTTTTTTTTCTTCTCTCGATAGGTCATTAAGAGTCAAGTACCGAAAACATGAACAAGTCTGAGAATGCGCAGCCTGTTCTCTCACATGCCAATTATGTAGAGCAATTATATCTTTTTGCTGTAAAACATACGCTTTTTTCGGAAAGATCAGTCGGGTGGTCTTGGGAGATAACTAGCAATCAGTCATTCATGTTGAGGATGTAACTATCTGTACACGAACTGTTTTAACTGTCGGGTCGGATTTTATATATCTTGTAAATACTTTTTTAGTTTTATTACCAGTCTTAGATTTTTATTTATAGGGAAAATATCTATGTAGAATACATTTTCTGGTTGACATTTTGTTTAAATGAATTATTAAATGAGTACTTTGAAAAGTTAATGGATTTGTATTTTTATAGTGTTGCAGTCATTGAAATATAATATCAGTACAATAAAAACGAATAAGTAGCATATATAATTAACTTTTTGTGCAAATAAGCACATGAAAAAGTGTTTTAATAAGAAGTTCGAATGAGTTACATTTCTTTTCTGATGAAGGCGGATATGTTCTCTTTAATATTAATTTATTTTTTATATGAGAAATATTTTCTTTCGATTCAAAATACTTCTTTTTATCGATAAGAACGTATCTGTGTCTCTTATTACATAAAATACTTTAAAGCAACCGTGTCTAACTTTTGTTTGGAATAGAATATATTAAAAGTTTAAAATTTATACAATTGTAAATTTCATCATTTGATAATCTTAAACTTAGTATTGGAAGATCACTTGTATGTTATTTATACAAATTTACTTTTGGCTGTATATAATTTATAATAGAAAACATCTAATTGGAGTGCAAATGAGATTTCGCTCTAATTTTATTAAATGTATGAATATTTATTTTTTTGAATTTGTTTGATAATATATTTGTCTTAAAATTTTAATTAATGTTTAGAATAAATAATAAGTATAAAGAAGAGGTATAAAAATTTAAAAAGATTTAAAAATTGAAAAATTAACATGTTTTATAGTTAAAAAAACATGTCATTAATAAACATGTTATTATTAAAAATGTTATTTGTTAAAATAAAAAAATAAGTATACTTAAGTGCAAGCATTAAAAAATGTAATACTCATTTTTTAATTTAATGTATATTCTTTATATTAAAAGTTGTAAGAACTTCATTTTTATTTATATATACCAACGGTTGGAAAATTGCTGCTCCCAAAACTACTCTATGCGTCTCCCGAGACAATATTTGGTTTCATTGCCATTTTTCCTAGACCTTTATATTAATAATCTATAGTAGTATAGTATCTATAAATATTAGAATATTATATATATACTGATAATTCGCATTATCTTTTCAAACATCCATATACATTATGTTTCCAAACTGTAAGTTGTAACTGTTTAAACTATTAACTGTAAAAATGAAGACTCAAATCAATGTCTTCAACGAGTAGAGATTAAACATATTCTGCTTTAGAGTGAGTAGGGCTGCTATATAATTGTATTTTGTATTATTTGTAAATACAATTTTAAAATAATATTTTCTGTTAGTTTTGAACATTCAAAAATGTTTGAAAAGTATTATATGTAGATCTTATTATTAAAGTAGTTGCCCACGCCGGTTATATGCTGATTATTTTTTTTACTAAATCCTATTTCGTGTTTTATTGAATGATTTCAATGATAAATAATTAATAGTTCATACAGACGTTTTTCATGAAATCCCATAAACAGTAAGAAAATCCAGAAATTATCAGTCTGGCATTTAAAATAACTCATATTATAAATTTCGTAAATAATGTGTTTGTATTTTAAGATCCTACCTTCCATGAACATCTTTAGCTATTTCAGTAACAGTACTGAAATAGCTAAATATGTTCATAATTAACTTCTTTTACATCTCAAAAACCCTAAAAAAAATTGTTTTGATTAAAAATGTTAAATATATCATTGAATGTTGATAATTTGTCTATCGAAATACAAAAAATAAAAAAATTATCAATAATGTTTTATTTATTAAAGAATTCATTTGTGAAAATGATTTTTTCCAGTGTCAAAACTGTATTTTAACGAAGCATGTTTAAAAAATAACCTGCATTATGCATATTTATAATATGTGTAGTCTGTAATACATTTTTCCATGGATTTATTTTTTAATGCAAATAATTTTTTAACTCGTAGTATTTTTGTAAAAAATCAAAATAAACATTATAACACGTGTGTTTTCGAGAAATTCTCTTGGACAATGTGTATATATATATATATATATATTATACATTTTAAATCTTATATAATTACAAAAATCAACAAATAACTATTGTTTAACAGAGTACTAGAACAGATAATAATTTCTTTTTGTAACTGTTATTTGAAGTGTGTAATCGTTATTTTTCTAAAATAATTCTTTTATTCCATTAAAAATGCCTTATCTAATTTTCAATTATTATTCTGTCCGATTGTTACAATCACAAAGAAATTTTTTTCACCTCACAAACAATATTTCTGCACAAAAATGTTCAAGAAATTGTTATTGAATCATATTTTATTGTTTCTTATATACATTTCGATAGCAATTTCATCATCTTAAGAGCACTAAGGCAGTCTTCTTCACACTGTGTTCTGCAGAACCCTTGGGTTCCGCGCAATCTCTTTAGGAATTCCACGTGTCAAAGTCAAAATTCGAAAGAATTTTCTAAGAAAAAACATGAAAATCTAAAAATTTAAATAGTTAATTTATAATAAGTTCTTTTATTTCTATAAATACTTATTATTACCTATTATTATGCTGTAAAACTGTTTTTATGAGTACACAGTACGACCCCGCTCAGTGAGATGTAAATAATAAAATTTGGTCATATAAGGTGGCTGATTTTCAAAAATTGTTGTATACGCATCTTGACTTTTCTAGGGATGGCAGGGGTTCCGCCAAAAAAAATTATAATCTTCAGTTTCATAAGTTTCATGATTTTGAGTTTCATGATTCGACAAAGTTTGAAGACCACTGATAATTTCATCTGCATGTTTTGATGTAAAGTTTATGGCTTCCTTTTTCAAAAGTGTTGTACAACACATACGATGTAACATTGCTATTTTAAAAATGCATCTTAATAAAAAAAATATTTCGTAGATAGTAATATGTTAATTGCTTAAGTAAATAATCGAAAAAATTACTAGAGGTACACACACACACACACACACACACATATATATATATATATATATATATGTATATATGTATATATATATATATATATATAAAGTATCACGAGTTGCTAACCTATTCAATTTGCATATTCATAAGTTCTCGCAATTGTTGGCGCTGATGCCATTTAAATAATTTTTACGTTTTTACATGTTTACTCAGGCGGACAAAACATAAAGCAATTATGTGTTGGTTGTTTAAAGCCATGGTCACAACACGAATATCTGTATGATAATTATACAACTTATGTGTGTATAGATAATAATACAATGGGTACTACTTACGAGAGACAAACTACACCTGCTAATACTTGAAATTATGATTGAATATGTTGATATATAAAAAAATGTTTAACTACTACTCGATAGCATATAATTACGCAAGTTATATGTATATAAAAAATGATATCAAAATAATCGGTTTACGTTTTTTTTTATGCTATAAATTTCGATAATAATTTTATTTTTGAAATAGAAATGTGTTTGGCCTTTAAGCTAAAATGACAAATGTATTATTAACATAACGAGTTTATCTTGAATTTTCGTAATGAAAATAGTAAAAAAATTCTTAGCCGCTGTCGATTTATGAAGTCATTGATGCAACAGTGGAACAGTCATTAAAAAGTAACAGAATTGATATCTGGTATGGTTCTCGTATAGCTTTGAGCGAAAGATTTGAATTCAGTATCTAAAATATTAATAAATGTTAAATATCGATTCGTTATAGGGAGTAATTAATTTATTTTGGATTTATTAATCATTCATTCAAGTTGTTTGTGTATTAAGAACAATAGATGATTTGCAGTTATAAAAAAAACTTCTATGTATTAATTCTGATTTTAGTTATTTTTAAATACATGTTTTCATTCTAAACGCTCCTTTTTTATAATGACAGTCGTTTAAAACCATTTTTATTTTATTTATAATAAAACATAATTTTAGAAATGTTTATTGTATTCTTCAATAACGTAATTTATTCAAATTGTTTTTCTTGGTATCAAATATATTTTTTTTGGTACAAACCAATAATTTTTTTCAATAAACACAAACACGTTTTAACAGAATATTTAGTAAATTATTTTCTTAGTTGTATTTTTTTAATGATTGTATACTTTCTAAAAAGATGTATGTTATTAAAATCGTGCTGTCAATATGATGTTTAAAAAATTAATTATTATTATTTGTTTATTAATTCGTATATATATATATATATACATTATATATATATATATAAGTTTGTTTAAAGATTAACAAATAACACTATTTTCTTAAAAATAAAAAAAAATAATATTTACTTTAAGACTGCATACACATTACGTATTTTTGTATTAATTCTGTCAGTTCTCCTTCTTAACTAAAATGTCAAACGTCTATGGGACTTTTAGGTTTTTAATCAATTTGTTTGCTTCATCTATTCACATATGTTAAAAAATGTTAATACGTGGGTATTTTCATTGTAATGTAAATAGAAAAACAAAGATTATTTTTGTTCAGTTTTTTTATAAATGGAAATTGATTACAGTTATGTGTTTGTCACGAATATGAATAATGTATAATGTATGTTCATTTGTAATTTGTAATTTTTATAGATAAAAATCAGTCTTTCGTAGAATAGTTAATAGAAGAAGATTATGGACGTAATGTCATCTATATTTAATGTCTTTTTTTAAGTTATAAGAATAACAGAATTCGGTTAAATCTTTCAGTTTTAATATAAAAAATTTAAATAAAAAAGCGATTATGAATAATTCATAAAAAAACATATACGTTTTATTAGAAACGACTGTGTTTTTATTAGCAATTACGTGTTCGTTAATAAAATTCTTTATCATCCGCATGGAAAACGCTTAACATTCCGTCGAAGGACAATTCGCATTTATGGGTACGGCAATCGCCGCATAGCACAACAGAGGGTCAGTGTTGTGAATTCACTTGGTCATTATCGTTGTGGTTTCGATTCAGCGGTCAGCTCACAAAGCCGAAAGATAGCCTTGCGGTCAGCCAAACCACCTAACTATGTGAGTGACTGACTATATAGCATCAAACTACTTACACTGTACAAAATAGTGCATTTACTAGCTAAAACACTTGTTAATATTTGTCAGTAAATCGAGAACCGCTGCGCTGTCGTGCTTATTACTGGTTTTAATTAAAAATGAAATTTATTGTGACGCGTCTCGTTTGAAAAAAAAAAATACGCCGTTCAGACGAATTGAGATGTGTGAAGAACACGGCGTTAGTGTAATCTATGATTAAATATTGTAATTAATATTAATTAACCTTCAGATAAGATGTTTCTTTTTATTAATTAACGTAATTTATTTTATCCGTCGATGTTTCTCTTTTAATAATCGGATGATGTCATAAATCAACATTATATCATGTTTACATATGTACATACATAGACCATATATATATATATATATTTGTGTGTGTGTGTGTATGTATATATATATATAATGTTTACCAACATGTAGTTACCTGTATATATGCATTCAGTTTTTAATTTCAAATAAAGTAGATCACTAGAAAATAAATGACAATATATTCATTTAAGCGATGTTGACCTGCAGGTAGTGTTGTGTACTTTGTACAAAAATAGTAAAAACCGGTATTTTTGAATTTATTTTTTATTAAATATGAAAAAAATGTATTACACTTGAATAATTTTTTTACCTATGAATTTGATAATGGAATCGTAAAAAAGTAAATGTATTCAAGTTTGTTTCTGAATTTGCAATCATGTTAGGAACCAGGTACAAAGTTATTAAATATAACAATAATATCCATTATGTATATATATATATATAAAATAGTATTTAGCCACAAAAAACTTAAAGGTTGCAAAAAATAATCTATTTCCAATTTCCATATTTATATAGACATATTAACACACACACGTGTATATATATATATATATATGTATAACGATTACGTTGCAATATATCTGATAATAATTGTATAGACATAATGAGTTTTACATAATATATTTACTGTTTCATTAGGTTACATGTACAGGCTTATAATGAGAAGTGGGTGATCGAAGCGAGTAGGGGGCGAAGTTCTCAAGTGTGTATATATATATATATATATATATGTATATATATATTAAGGTGGAAGGTATTTTGTCCGTAATTATTAAATAATCTGTATATATATATATATATATATATATATATATATATATATATATATATATATATATATATATTAAGGTGGAAGGTATTTTGTCCGTAATTATTAAATAATCTGTTAAAATAAGATGTTAAATATGTGACCTCAAATGAAATGTGTCGATAAGAGAGCATCAGTTGTTATGCACTTGTTGAATTATTAAAATTAATTTTATTTATATATGTAAAAACGTATCTTCGAAAAAGCTATTGTTGATTGAGTATTGAATTATTATTTAAAGAAAAACATATACAAGAGTTTCTCAAGTTTAAAATTTACACAAAGTGGTATTAAATAATAGAATACAGAAATGTATGAGACGTATATAATAATGTAATAAAATATACACATAATTTAAAAAAATACAAAGAAACATTTATTTACCGAATAAATGTCTTAAGTAAATGCGTTCTGCTTAAGCAATACGAATTTGTATTAATTTAGAAACTGTGTTAATTCACAGAAATTAATTATTTATGAGATCAAGGTGAAAATAGAACAAGCGCAATAGAAATATGTTAAGTAAACTGATGCATGAAGTGCTTGTACAAATATTTATGTATGTATCTACGGTTTTTCCTTCTTTCTCTTCGTGTTAGAAATTAATTAAATTCGTATTTTCGTTCGTATTTTACTACATAAAAAATGAATTATCGTGACATTTATTACGTTACGACATATTTAACAACGTATTAGTTTAGTAAAAAAATATTACAGTATTTGTATTTATTATTTTTTAATTTTATTAAAAGATACATTAATATACGGGTCAATTAAGCATTGTACACACATACATACATATAGTGGAAGAACGAGTAGGAGAGTGTAGAAGAGTGAACTGACTGTTTTCGCGAGAAAAACATGTACCCACACCTACATCTTTCGTTTTGTATTGTAGCTGTCGTTTGTAGGCGAGATATCTCATGACACAATTTGTCTTTTTGGTGTATTCGAATTATAAATATTTACATTCGCGCCCGATTCGAGAAATGATACAATGCTACTGTTAATATCTTTACAAGTTTCGCCGCCAACGAAAAAATTAGTGGACACTTGCGTGGGTAAACGAGTCCGGGGACAATTTTTTTATTGCAGTGTTTTTTTTTCTTTATAATTCGTTAGATTCATTTTTCATGTCGTTTTTTTAATTCTTCTGTATACAGTACAATTTTGCAATATGTAATGGCTGACTATGATTTTGTGTATATATATATATATATATATATATATATATATATATATATATATATATATATATACGCACGTGCACAAAATACTGTGTAGTAATTAAAGCAATTTGACGTTTATTTTCTTCTAGGGAAATATTAATATAAACCTTTAAGACTTATAAAATTGTATTAAAATATAACAAGTAACTAAGTAATTAAATTATCCGTATTTCATTGCTTAAAAATGACGATTGTGTATAAATCAGGATACTAAAAACAAATAGTTTAAATTGCAGCTTATTAAAAAAAATCACTTTCTATCTTAGATATAAAAATAATTTATGTGATATTGGAATAATAATTTATTTTTAATTATAAATCTGAATTAAAAGTCTACACCTACGTGTAACTTGGGAAAAACTCGATTTTTTTGCATTTTCTAAAAGTTTAATGTCTTAAAAATATATACAGCAAATTTTATATTTGTAAATATTTGATATCTGTAAAATTGATGGAGTTATAGAGTTCTTCGTAAAGCAAGTTAATTACTTAACACCGCAGTCTTAAGTGAGTAAATCGAAAAAGTATACTTTACGGGACAGTGATATAAAGTTTCAAGGAGATAGTTGAACATTATAGTAACTTGTTAGTTGTTGACTCAGGTACTCTGATGGTTCTTAGAATTTGGAACTATGCATAGTTAACAACAAGTCATATCCAAGGAGATTGTATTCAGACAGTACCTTTTATCGTACAACGTTGTTTCAGTTGAGCGTTTTAACTGCTTCTTCATACATTTGAGTTATTGAGATATCGAATAATTCAGTCAGCTAATTTTTATAATAACTTAATAACTTTATTAATTTATTCAAGACACAACCAGAAATATAGTACATTAAAATCATTTTCGTTTTGTAGTAAACGTATAACGTTGTAATTTGAAAAAGAAATATAGCAACTAAGTAGGAATGTTTTGTTACTTATTTCATATTTAAAATCAATACAACTACGAATTAGAACGAAGTTTCAAAGTAACAAAATTGATTATATTATTAGTTAAATATTAAATTGTAAACTCAATAATATGAGAAAAGAAATATACTTCTTTGATAAAATTATAACAATAAAATATAACATCAATTAAAATATTTATTGAAGTTTTATTAGAATTGCTTGTTAAAGAAGTGTATTGTAGTAAAATAATAAGTTATTGCTATTTTAATAGAAAACTCACTGTGTATACTATGTCTTAATATAGAACTTGTTATTTTTTTGTGTATCTTTTCTTTCTTTATAATGAAAACTTACATTTCTCGTCACTTTGTCTGCAGGGAAAAGTCCATGGCGACGAGAATGTTTGCTTTGTCAGCTCATAAGTTTCAAGTTTAATTCCTTAAGTTTCGTTCTTAGGCGTTTTTTATGTTTATTTATATTATGTTTTAAAAATCAATAAACAGTTTTTCTTTCTATTTTCCTGTCAATTTTGACATTGTATATACTAGTGTATACCAGTGCATATATATATACACACACACACACACACGTACATATATAGGCATTTGGAAGTAAATAAATGTTTGTTTTTTTGGTATTAATGTTAAAGAATAATAAATAATAATGTTAAAGAATGATAAATAATAATGTTAAAGAATAGTATTGTAAGTTGTTTTTAATTGACGCTAAGTCATGTAATATAGTACCGTTTAAGTAATTAAGTTATTCTGTTTTCATTTATTTCTTATTATTTTAAAAAAATAAAACATAATTCAATTTTAATTATCTGAAATATAATTAATGTTCTATAAATAATTCAGTTAAATAAAGAGAAAACAATGTATCTTGTTATCTGCGATATAAAATTATATTTAATAGTATATAAAATTGGATTATAACGAACGTAAATCTTTCTACTTGACATTTTAGTGAGATTTAAATTTTGACATTTTGTTAATTAAAAACAACTATGTTTTATATAATTTATAAATTGATGGATAAGTGTCGCTTTCAAGTTTAAATACTTGAATATATTATCAGATTATATATTAGGTTTGTATTAAATATACTGTTTTATGTTTGTAGACAAATGAAAAAGAATGTCCTAATAATTTAACATGAACATAAATATGAATTAATGTTAACATGTTTAAAAGATATATATTTCCAATAAATGAATATATTATAACCATTATAAAAGATCTGCATGGAAACAAGTACATAATTAATTTAATATATGGATAATATATTCATTTGAGCAGGGAAAAACATCCGATTTTTATACAAAACCACCCCTTTTGTGTTTAAATGCCAGCGTTTATTCATATTTGTATGTATGTATGTATGTAATATATACACATACATATATATATATATATATATATATATATATATATATATATATATATATATATATATAAAATTGTGTATATTTTATAAATTGTAATAAATTACACACAAAAGCAATTTCTTTCGGTTGCTAACAAACAACGATTCCGACAACGATCCTCGCTAATTTCCGGTAGACACCAATTTGTTGAATACTGTCATAATGATCTTCCCTCTCACCCGGTTATATAGCGGAGCGGCAACTTCGTGGCGTTCGTAACTCGTCCCCAAACGTGTCCCCTGCCGCCCATACCCCACTTACGTGTTCGACGGGCGGATGCGTCGGATGTGAGCGCGAGGGTGCATGACACGTGGTTGATGAACATCAGGGTGTTTGCGCTCTGTGCGTTTACCGCAACAACTGATTATTACGTGGTGTAACAGAACAACAATAATATTGTCGGTTAAAAGGGAACCGAACTCATACCTTTCTGTCGTGCAAATATAACATAACTGTAATGAATACGCATCCTTGCGGTACGTACGAATTATGTGAAATATATTTAACGCGTGAACATTTTCAGTGTTTGTCTATTCGTGTCATTTTTAAATATTTATATTGGTAATTCATTTAAATCATGTTGTTAAACTTTCCAGTGCGTTTTTATCTTCGTTGCAAATTTATCATACTGGATGAAGAACGACTTAACTTATGAAATTATTTATAATATATTTCTGATCTTTTTAAGATGGTAATTTCTTTCAGATTCTTGTTTTGATGGATTTTAAAATGAGTTGTTATGTGAATAATGATCCAAACTTCCCTTTTTTTTGATAATATCAACACTTCTTTGAATATATATTTCACATTTCATTCGAGTACATATTTTTATATACGTTTTATTTAAATATTTTTAGGGTTTATCTTATAAATCGCTTAGTATGTATCTATTTGAATTGTTCTTTTTAGTTAAAATTTTTTACTTTTACTGAAGATTTATATTTTAAAATTTCAATAGAAACTGATTTAAAGTAGGTCATTCCTATCCGATTTTTCTTTTGAACAATCATTTTAGATTAAAATTAAAAATTTATTATATGTTCGTTTATTACTTTTATTAAAAAAAATTAAAAAAAGTTTTTAAATTTTTATTAAAAAGTTTTATATTAAAAAATCATTCTTTTATTCAAATTTAAAACTTATGGAGAGTTTAAGGTCATGATTAGTCTACAGTTCAAGTTTGGCCGAAGTTATTAAGATTAATTAATAATTTTATTTTAATAGGTATTTATATCTTTTTTGTTTTATGATTTTTTTTTGTTATTTTAGTATTTTTTAGAGAATAATGATCTTTTTTCGTATCATGGTCTGAAGAGAAATACCATAGAAATACTTATAAGCAGTAATAAAAAATATACTGCCTTCTTTTTGCTTGTAATAAAAAAAATCAAAAGTTTTCCAACAATATCATCATAAAATTGAAACAATTGCATGATATCCGAACATTTATATTAATATTCTTTTTCTGTATTACTTGAAAATGTATATAAACAGAGTTCAATTCATAAAAAATATTAAAGTATAAATCAAACAGTGATGATTGCAGAAATAAATGAACATTCAACCAGTAAATTACGTTCAGTTTTATACTGGAACGTATAGTGCGAATGGATATTTTTGTATATTTTTTGCAACAATGTTCCGATTCGAATTATCTGATAATTTCGAAATTATGTATTGTTTGTTCTGGTCAAACGAATAAAAAATCATTCTGTGCGAAATTTGTCGAGTGTTCTCATGGCCCGCGGTTACAAATTACCGTAACGCGACGTCGACGGCGACTCGCATGACACATTGCGGTAATGACCCTCTGCTAATGGGCCAAACTGCGTGCGTGGTGCGTGTGTGCGTTCATATACGTGCTCACATATATATATATATATATATGTATGTATGTATATATACACATGTATATAAATGTGTACATATATAAATGGGGAAAGACGGGAGTCGAATAGAACATGAACGGAAGCATTTGGCGCCTCTAGCGTACATCACATACAATGCAGACACACGCACGCACACGTGCTTATTTTACGCACTCATCAAGAGAGTCAAACGACCGTTTATGTGCATGTCCGATGTACATATATATATATAAATTCACAAGTAGGGAGAGTTACGTGAAAATGGACATTGCGAATAGATGGTTTGATGACATCAGTGGTTTTAGATAACGTACGTTTTGTGTTTAGTAAAATTTACGCATGAAATATATACACATACATATACACACATGTGCGTGCGTCTCATTTACATTCATTCATCACTGAACTAATGATGATTTTATGCATTAACGGATTAGGGTAGAGTATGTCAAACTGTAGATATTTGTATACAACAGATTTGAGGAAAACTTAACTCGTGTTTCAGTCAATATGTGAGTTCATTTTATATATATATATATATATATATATATATATATATATATATATATATATATATATGTGGGAAAATGTCAGTTATAATAATAGTCATTTAATTGAATTACTGGAACGAAGGATTGCATGTGGAAATTGGTGCTTCAAAAATATCTAATTAACAATTAATTTCAGAATCCATTTTATGCCTGAAAGGTTGAGTGTTTAATAAGGATTTAGAATACATTATTGGTTTCTAGTCAAAGCAAGATCTCTGGATGATTAGATAATTTTAATACAAGAATTCGAAACAGATAACGAGAAATTTGCTTTTAAATAATATATTGAATAGCTTCTTTTTGAATGTTTTTGTTTATTGGAATTGAAAAATGTAATTTCGATTTCACAGTCGATGAAACAGATTGAAACTGGTGAGCATTGCCTCAGAATTGGAACCTGCTATATGTACCTTTAAAATGTACAAGGAGTGTGTAACTAATAGTTGTGTGTGGTAATTCGCGTGGCGCAAACTAATTCACAAGTCAAAATGTTCAGTAGTTTTAAAGAATGTATGTTTACCCGTGAATCGTGTAATGCAGGTTAAGAAGTGGATGAGTGTGAAATAATACAATATTTTTTTTTATTCCTGAAATAAATATGAACTGTCTTTTCAAATGTATTGAAAATTTTATTGTTAAAATGGGATTTTTTTATTGGAATTGAGAAATGTAATCGTCATTTTATTTATAATATAATAAAACCGATGTTAAATTTGATGAACTTGCTTCAAATCAATGATATAAAATAATTAAAGATCCAACCACATGAATAGTTCATGTGTTGTTATATAAGTAACATAAACTAATTGACAAATCAAAATATTTTTCAGTTATAATGAATCTAAAACACTTATTTGTGACTCGGATAGATCAGTCCAAGGAATAGATGAAAGTTCATCTATTTCCAGATTGGTATATGAAACCAAGAAAATGTTAATAAGTTTGGAAGAGTAATGTAGTACTTTGCTCATAGTGAGACTTTTGAAAGTTGTGTTTTTGAAAATAATTATTATTTATCCATCATTTATCCTTTTTTTTTAAAAAAAATACCTCTTGAGTTCTTATTATAATCTTTAAAGTACATAATAATATTCAATTATGTCTTTTAAGTATGCATTTATGATTAAAAATTGTTTTCTTGTGGATAAAGATCTTTTCTTGATTAATTCAATTATATGATATTTTGTAATATGATTTTTCACAGCAATTTTGTTGGGAATTAATTCGAATAATATCTGTTCTGCTCACTCCCTCGCCCCCCGCTAGGTATTTATATATATATATATATATATATATATATGTATTTATATATATATATATATGCGTATATATATATATGTATATATATGTATATAATATATATATATATATATATATATATATATATATATATATATATATATATATGTATATATAATATGCAGAATACTAACAATAATGTGCAAATTTTCTGCAGTTTCTTTCGAATATTGAATTGCCGGAGGTGGGGAATATTTTCATGTTAGAAGTCTGCATTTATTTTGCTGTAATCAAATGGGATCGTATTCAAGAAATTTCAAAGGTTCAAAATTTAAATTGAGTATATATAAAAAATAAGATATACTTAAAATGTACATTATTTTGTAAGTATCCAACTACTGTATACTTAATAACTTAAAAAAATTAAAACTATTTGTTAATTTTAAAGTTAACTTATCGTTTATGGCTTCGTTGTGTCTCCTTTTTGTTGGAAAGCATTTGAATATTTGGTACAGCATGGAGGTTCGCAGTTTCAGTTGATCGTCTAAATTACCGTTTGCCTTTCGCGTTTTCTTCTCCCCATTGTGCGTCACTTCCGTTGCGCGTCCGTCACGAACGAATTTGCTACACACAACGATTTAAGAAGAAGTTTCACTTCAAAAAAAGGATTTGTTCTGTAAAATTTTATTTCATTCAACAGGCCGCACTTAAGGCCACAGGTTCTCCACCTCTATTCTATGCTAATTATTTATTTAACTGTGTGAAACGTCGAATAATTTCTATTTAATACAAACTGTATAAAAAGAATCCAGAATCGATAAATGATTCTTCTTGTCCTCTTACTTGACAATTTTCGCGTGCTTATAAATGAGTGAATCTTCTTTTACGTTGAACATCCTGTACTCGACGAAGACATTTTTATTTATTTTTTCATTTCGTTTCGTGTCTTCACATACACCGCGCTTTGCGTGTGCATACACCGATCAACTATTGTGTGTGTTTGTATCTCACGGATAATTTATTATTATTTTTAATGTGTTTAACTTCCGAAGTACCGTGACACGGTATTGTGAAGAGGAAAAGTACAGTACGACATTCTCGGTTATTAGCATTTAATATGATGTCGTTGTGTGAATATTTCATGGTTTTTTAATTTTTTTCTTTTAGTTTCTCTACCTCAATTTTATTTAATTTCATGATATAGAGGATATAAGTAATGTATCCAATACGTTGTTAGTATGTGTGTGAGAGAGTATTGTAACGTTTTTTGCTAGTTCTACTTAAAAGAATGTATACTTGTCAAGTTTGTTTCCACTGTTTTAATACATTATATTTTTGACGTTCGAATTAGATTTTATCAGTTATTTGTTTCTATTCATATAGTGAAATGGTGTTTTAGTTGTTATGAATGAAATAGTGGAACTTTTTTCCATTTATTTTATTTCTTTGTGTATGTTTAATTTCTTGAAACTGATTTTAAAGCCGTTTTATTTTATTTATGCATAATAAATAGTTGATACATTGTTTGGATTTAAATTATTTTAACAATCTTTAATATTATGATTATTCGTCTTTACTATTTTTAATAATTTAAGGTATTGTTGAAGTAAAATACATATTTTGTATAAATTGTAGTAGATAATAATATATTTGATCAAAAGTAATAAAAATCTATTAATTTGTATTGAAATCTATCTGTCTAAAATATTTTTTTCAGCCGTGCAACTTAATATTTGTATTAAAACTGTGTTTATTTGTTCGGCGACGCATTTGATTAAATAGTAGTATCTGTCACAAATGAATTTTTTCCTCTACAACTTATAAAAAATATTCCTGATCGAGGTCTTAAGTAAATTATTATCATTTTCGATTGTTCTTTATGAGCATTTCGATGGCGATCGTATCATCTGTGCATAATCAGGAATAAAAAATGATTAATAATAGTTTATTGAATGTGTTTGACCAGAAAACACTTTGTTTTGTAAGTTGTTGGTGAAAACAGAGTTCATTTGTGAAAGTAAATTTAACTAAAATGTTAGAATTGTATTGTGGAAAAATAATATCTTACTTTTGATTAAAATGCACATAACACAAATAATGTTAAGAAAGGTAAATTGGAAAAAATGTGCCTACATGTTCTTACATGTAAAAAGTTTCGAAATCTATAAAATTGCGATTATAACTACACCCTAATTAGGTTTGAAATAAATTAGTGAATAATTACAAACAAATTTTGTAAAAGTTTGAAATCGTTTTGCAAACGGAATGAAAGAAAAATAGATTACTCTGTAACTGCACTAAAACACAAGTTCATTCGTGAAGCGAACTACTCGAACGTTTGTTGGAAATTCTGGAAATGTTCCAAAACAATATATAATTATGCAAATGAACAGAGAGACTGTTCGATGTTTGTAACGAGTGGAAAAAAAAACACAAAACTGTATTTCAATATTCCTATAATGACTCTTTACGCCGATCTCGTCGAGTCGTTTGTAAAAGAACAATTTTCTTTTATAATTATACGTTACGCGCATGCAGTACCATTGTCTGAAGTATTTCTGTTGCCGAAATAATTGTTAACTTGTTTTCGGTTTAAGAAAATATAATTTTACGAGTCGTAAACATTTTCAACAAGAATTAACTGTTGTTACTTTCGCGATCTTTTCATTATTGTTTGAGCGAGTCGTTTCTTCATTTCAATTATCTTATTTTGTAAACGATTTTTTTCAGGTCAGTCGCGTACATTTGTATTCCGAATTTCGTGTGTTCTCAGTGGATTTTAATTATTATTATACATAACTTGTTTTTAAGGCAACGCAATATTTTTCTTGTTTTGATGGTAGTTCGGTTTATTTAGAGAGTAGAGGTAAACTCATGTTACTTATTTGCAAATATGAACAAACACCCATTTATAAACACACACACACACGTGTATATATACATATATATATATATATATATATATATATATATATATATATATATATTCGTGGATCCAAAAATAATTAGCTACATTCATATGACAAATATAAATTCTTTAAAGCTTTGATCACTCACGTAGCACATTTTATATTATGTTTAACTTGGCATTACACGGTGTCTTCAGTCAACATAATATCGTGTTACAGAAATTTCTACTAAGTCTTCATTCAAAAAGGTAATCTCACTGCAAAAGCGTGAACTTATAAATATTTGTTAATATCATATAATATTTCCGTACGTTTACGAGGACTATGTTTTTTATATTATATATGCCCCTTTTTATACTCAAATAATTCATTGTGCAAATCTAAGTAAATACAACCTTGACCGAAAGTATTGAGCACCCTATAATAATGCACTTATGTTCAAATATGTTTGTGTTGGGTGAAAATAAAATTAGATTTTTTTAAAGGTAATTTTATTTATTTATTTCAATAAATAAATATATATATATAACGTCCTATATATAACTCCCCCTCCGTTTGTCTTAATTACGGCAGCGATTCTTTTTGGTATTGTTGCGACTAGCCTATTCACTAGTGATATTCTTCCTCAATAAAAGTTTTCAATGATTTTTTTTTGATGTCATTGAGTCTTCTCGTATTCTCCGCCTTATTATTCCCTACAAGTGCTCTATTGGGTTCAGATCTGGGGACTGTGCTTGCCAATCTAACAGTTCAACGCCATTTTCTTGAATATACTTAATTGTGGCCGCAGATTTGTTACATGGTGCATTATCCTGTTGAAATTTTACATTGTCTAGATTTGTATCGCTAAAAAAATGTACTAAACGATGGACCCCCTACCGTTTCAAAGACATAAATATATTTTTGACTGTCCATGCGGCTCTCGCTAACGAACATTTCGCCTATGTCACTGATCGCCATGCAGCCCTATATCATAATGCTCCACGATGCTTCTGTGTAGGTACCATGCATTTAGGGATATATTCCTCACCGACTCATCTCCTCAGGGGAGACACTAGCGGTACCAAACACCTTAAAATAAATTGAAAATGGATGTTTTTTTTTTGTTAAAGATATTGTGTTTCTCAAAACGTTCCGCGGGGATCTTTAACGGTATTTATGAACAAATAGAGATGTAATTAAAAAGTACCCAAAGTTAAACTCATCAGGCTGCACTACATTTGACCAATCATCCTCAGTCAAATGCCGACGTCTTATAGCCCACTCAAGGAGGGATTTTTTGTTTTGGTGTGAGAGTTCTTCCTTGCCTTGCGACCTTTCAGCCCAGCTTCTCCAAGTCTTCTTCTCACCATTCTGGCACTTATACCTGGTTGCATTTGCTAGATGTGCCAGCAGCGCGCGTAATAGATGTTTTCTTCCTATCTTTAAGTGAAGATAGGATATATTTATGTCCCTGAAACGGTATTGAGCCCATCGTTTAGAAAATTTTTTGGCGATACAAATCTGGACAAGGTAAAATGCAACACAATAATGTACCGTATTGCAAATCTGCAGCCACAGTTAAGTGGATTCAAGAAAATGGCGTTGAACTGTTAGATTGGTGAGTACAGTTCCCAGATCTGAAAACGGAGGATACGAGAACACTCAATAACTTCAAAAAACTCTTTGAAAACTGTCTTTAAGGGAGAATAAAAGAATATTACTAGTAACCAGTGTCGCAGACTAGTCGCAAAAATAACAAAAAGAATCACTGCCGTTATTAAAGCTATGGGAGGGTCAACGAAATATTGAAATAAATAAGTAAATGTGATTATCTTTAAACATATGTAATTTTATTTCTACCTAACACAATCATGTTTTTGGATAAGTGCATTATTATGGGGTGCTCAATACTTTTGGCCAAGGCTGTAGATTATATAATACATATATGAGATGTGAATGTAAAATATTTGGAACAAAAACTCTAAACGTTAAAAGAATTTCGTTGTTTTTCTGTTTATTAAATATAATTTGATTATTATTCATTAGCGTTTAAAATATTGCAGTCTCGAACGAATAGATGAAATATTAATGATTTTTAAAATTATACATCTTATCCGATATGAGAACTTCTTTGTCATTTATTAAAAAATAAGGTTTAAAAACTATAGCGTTTTCAGATTGATATTTAGAATATTTATCTATTTATAGTATAAGCTTGTATTTCAGTAAACAATTATTAAATGTTATTTGGTTGATGAAGAACTTAACGTTCAATAGTAATCTCAAAATTTAAAGTTATTATAAAATAATAAAGACACTAAATTCAGTGGAAAGGATTCCAAAAAGGAACAAATACTTCATTCATTACTGATTCTTTTCTTTGTTCTATTCTTCAAGAAATGGAACCCAAGTATATATTTTTTTAATTTTTCTGCTGTTTTTTGTGGCTTGTGAGCTAAAAAAGAAATTCATTTATGGAAGAGAAATTAATCATAGTATCAGAAATGGGGATTGTGAATGCAGTTTATTCCAGACACGGGAATCGTTACGAAATATTGAACATTCAGTCATTTATTTTTCTAATTTAGATTTAATTTTAATTGTATTATCATTTTTTCCTTGAGGGATAGTGAAGTTATTCTCTTATTAAATTCAGGCCCTACTGAATACTCCGCAGATGATCTAAATAGACAAGCAAAGATACGAATTGTCATACACGTGTAAAATTTTCCATATCACAGATTTGTAATCCTTTCACGTAGCTTATTTAATCTTCAATGTCTGGAAAAATAAAGATTGTTACTTTTCTTGGAATTCATTCAATTACATATTTTTTTTGAATAGAATGTTAATCACATATGCTCTTTACTGTACTGTTAATAAATTTAACAAGAGTTTTAATCTAAGATTATAGACAATTTCATGTTTTAGTACAGGATTTTAGAGAAAATAAGATCATTGAAATAATCAATAAGGAAAAAAGTTTATATATATATATATATGCACACATGTATGTTTTCATTATTAAATAATTCATCATTAAAATCTTTCTTTTAGTGAAAGTTTTATCATAATATGAGTTTTTATAAAAAAATAAAGTAGTGTTTGATTATAAATACATTAACTGTACTATCAACAAGATTTAAAACAGCTGTTAAATAGTTTTAAACAGTCAAATCGTTTTTAAAATCCGTGTTACTATCTTCACAGAAAATATTAACAATTTAGATAAAATAGCAAAAGAACAGACATGATTTGTCGATGTTTTCAATTAAGTTTATTTAAAGTCTAATAACAAGAAACCATTAGTTTTTAATACTACTTCTGTTTTTATACTATATGTAAATGTTTAATTTTTAATCAACTGTGTAATTGAATGTTTATTAACGATTGTAAAGATAATGTGTTTAATTTTCTTGTGTATATATATATATATATATATATATATATATATATATATATATATATATATATATATATGTGAAATCGTGTATGCATGTGTGATTAACAAAAAAAGATACACAATATGATATAAAAAAGCAGTTAGCAGATGCATTTAATGAAAGGAAACATATTCTAAATTATGTAAATAATGTATAAATGTGCTGTTTTTTTTTCTATAACAGACATGTGAACCTTTCAAAGGCACATATTTCAATTTTATTATTTTTAATACTTTATAATTGTACGTTTAATAGAGGAAATACTCTCTTTATTTTAAAGTTTGTTTTTTATATTGTAGTTTTATTTCCTCGTCGGAATTTATTGTTCAACCGGAAGTTTTTGCTTTACATATTTGTAAAGTATTATTAGTAGTATATTTTCGTTTATGTATTGTTCTCATTTTTTCATGTATACTAATTTAAGTATTCTAATTAGATAATTATGTAATCGTAAATAAATAAAATTTCATTTTTATGTGTTGTTTAGGAATTGAATCAACTAGATAATCCATTTTCTAATAAATAAAATAATAAAGTTTATATTATGTTACAAGTTCGTATTCGACTTAATATTATTTAGTTTTATGAATAATTTAATTTATATCTTGATGTCTATTATACTGTTTTAGATAAAACGGGTTTATAATATTAAAAAGTAATTGAATACCTTTGATTTGATAAAAGATAACAATATCGTAGTAATTTAGAAAAAAATAATAACATTTATAACGTACACAAAAATATGTACTTAAGATTATGAAATGTTTAGACAAGAAACAAAATTTAAAGAATATTTAGATAAAATTAAAATATATTTAAGAACATTTTTCTATTACTTCAATATTACTTATAAAGAAATCTTCAGTGCCAGTAACTGTAAAATTAAACTTTTACAAGTACCTCGAAAAACTGCATTCATTTATCGAAATAGTGTACAAACACTTAATAGATTTCTATTAACACATAAACGTACCTCTCTGTGCTGCTTATCCACTTGCACGTGTACGTTAATAATAAACATACACAGGTACAAGCCGTACGGGTGACTTGTAAAGTCCGTTAAACTTTTCATACTAAAGAACGCCGCAAAAATGTGCAAGTTCGCACCAATATGTATTTTAAATACACTTCACTAAATATTATTTCTTGCATAGTAATGGTAAACATTGGCCAAATGTACATATGTACACTGATATTTAGCACAAACAGAAAATGTATGTTTACAGTGTAAATAAAAAGTATTTGTATTTACTGTTTTACTTGTATGATTCATTAAAATGTTTATATTATTAGGAGGAAAAGTACGTTGAATTATTTTGCGATAAATACTCAAATTTACTCTGTGTAATATGTATATATATATATATATATATATATTATTTGTTTTATTTACTGTAAAGTTGATCAGTAAATCATTATTGATTTTGATATTTTTATTTTGAATACGGAAGTGTATTATCGTAGGGAAACTAAAGAAACATTTAATAAGTAAAAAACTCTTATTCTACACAGATTTTTATTAAGACGGTCATCTTTGTAGATAATCTTCCCAAATTTCTATGTATTTAATTTAACGCTTAATGACCTTATGAACTCTTCTATGAAAACATCTTTGACTCCATGCACAGCCATTCGTGCACTGGATTAATAGACTGAATGCAATTCGTTTCTGACCGTTGATGACACATGGATCTAACATTACAATCCAAAGAATAGTCGATAAAGTGCGAATGTCCTACCAAAAAAGTTCAAGATACAGCCATATGCAAGAAAGTTGATGATCTTTTTTGAGATATCGAAAGTGTAATTTTCTTTTTTTTCACAATAATAGTGACAGTTACTTCAAACTTTTATAGAATCTGGAGGCAAAACTCAAATCCAAGAAATGTGGGAATCTTTAAATAGTGTGATTCTGCTTCAAGGAACAAGTGTGATTCTGCTACAAATCAGTGTATTTAAGATCTAGGTTTTAAGCTCATGGATCCGCACTATATAGTAGTTGCACACCATAATACACCCACAATTTAGCACGAAGTGATTTCCACTTTTCCGAGTTATTAAAAGAATAGTTGTGAGGTCACAAGTTCCTTTTTCGATGAGGAAGTCTGTAAAATTTTTACGTTTGGATTAGTTTCTCGATTTACATTAATTTGACACTATTTACGAGATACGATTAATATTGTTCCTTATGAAAGGAAAGTAAGATATAATTTAATTTTCATATTTGTACGATTTTCCTAAATAACAAGTTACAGGAAAAAACATAAATTGGTAAATAATCGTTAAAAAATTAACAATTATCTAAAATACTATAATAATTCAATCTATACTAATAGACTAATAACGAATGTGATTTAAATTTCTAATAATTATCTAAAATGATTGACGTTGCAGTAAAATAATAAAAAATATATCACATACATAAAAATGAGTCGTCTAATACAGATTTGACTCTGGAGTACAGGTGTGTTATTTGCAGAGTGTAGAACGCAAACGACATTTGTATATATATATATATATATATATATATATATATATATATATATATATATATATATATATATATGTATATATATATATGCATGTTTGCAATATTTACTTAGTTACATTCTTAGTAAATAATGTATCTAGGATTGTTATGTGAACAGCAGTATTCCTTGAAATATAATTAAGTGAAGATTTGCTGCTGATGCATTTATATGTAAGACTGTAGTCATCTAGCATATATATGTATGTATGAATATATATATATATATATATATACACATATATATATATATATATATATATATATATATATATATATATATATATATATATATACATACATACTTATGCTTATACATGTCACGTACTTACATTACCGTCTTTATTTTATAGCAAGCATCTGTAGTTGATTGCAGGTGGATACTCATACTCTATTAATCGCTTGCAAATTATGTTGTGTAATGAGTGTCTCTTTGAGATAAATGTAGTTATTAAAATATTTTTTTATAGTATTTATAATGGCTTCTTATAAATATCAATAGATTTAAAATAAGAAATTCTAGTTTTCTCTCGGTTATCGTGTATCAAAAAAGAGGTTATCGACTCTTCACTTATTTCGGATGTCACTGCTATCATTTTAAATGAATATGTTTTTATTTCGTTTTTTTTTAAAAAAATACTTGAATTCAATTTAGTATATATTTCAAATATTTTAAGTTGAAAGTGGACGGTAGATATGATGACACATTTGAAATTGAAGTGATTAATATAAAAAATTAAATAATGAAGCGATTGAATGGTTGTTAAATTATTTTTTAATATATTTTTAATTTATTTTCATTGTGTCATTCATAGGTTTTTATAAATAGAACGCGTTTATAAATTAAGTGGATCTTTTGGAATATTAATCCCTTAATGCATTCAACCGAGTTAACTCGGGTTCGAGAAATTAAATTTTTTCCACCTACCTGGCTAAACTCTTGAGAGCTTGAATTTTATTTTCATGCATAGGGATCAATCGAATATATATGATAGATAGTTTCATAAGCATCCACTCACCCGGGAAAAGTTGCATATACTCATATTTCTTGCAATTTTCTAAGAAGATTTCTTAATGTTCTTTTATGTACAATGAAAATAAAGAATTAAAAAATTGACGGAACCACGGCCGCTTTTTGATTTTTAATTTGTGTTAAGACGGTTTATAAATGTTGAAGTAAGGAATAAAATGTGACTGTGACAAATCAATTTTTTTTTCATCTTACTAACCACAAAATAATTTCTGATCAAAAATGTTCCGTAAGTCATTATTGATAAATTTTGATTGTTGCTTATGCGCATTTCGGTGACGATGCTGTCATCCTCAGAGCACCAAAGTACTGAGAATTGTATCGAAATAAAATGCGAATAGCAGTAATTAACATATATTTAAATTATTGTGTATGTTTAAATGAAACATGATCTACTTATGTAACTACTTAAAGTTGATTAATAATATACATTAAACCAAAATATGTATGGAATTATAATTGAAATCAATTCTGTTTTATGCTAATAGATTGAACAAATAAAACCGACACTACTAATAAATTTCAATACGTATATTGATCGGAAATATTATCACCTTTTAATTGATTTCACTCGATTCCAAGAATGTATAACACACATATAAGGTGTGTTTTGTAAATAAATAAATAAATAAGCCAATATACGTGTTTTTATTTTCGTTTGCTCGTTTTTGCAGGTAGAAAAAGTAAACAAATCGTATTTGTAATCTCGTATTCATATATCTAGTTTCGAGAATTCACGAATTGTTGTTGTCCGTGTAACAAACAACGACGACGACGGCGGAAAAAAGTCGATCTGTAATCGAGCGAACAATAGCGCACAAATTTAAATTCCGATTTAGCGTGTTCTTTTTTATTCGTTCTGTCAGCGTTATCTCCTTTTAAATTTGATTTATATTTCATTTGTAATATATTTTTCGAACTAATAAAAAAAACTGGTTGTGTGCTATGCGTGGCTGGATGGTTGACTTGTTCTTTGTCTCGTAACATATACGAATAATGCGAATAAAAAATTATATTACAAAGTATCCGATTTTAATTGAAACATTATTATAGCCGCGAGACGCATGTTACATATATTTTTTTTGTAAATATGTCTACTTTTTTACGGACATCAATATTTATTTATAGTATTGTATAACGTTTTTATAAGATTCGGTTCGTTGTTGAAAGAAAAAAAGATTGTTCTGTTCACAAGATTCAAATATATATATACAAATTAATATACAAATAAAAATTAATGTCAGATGTTTTTTTCTGTTATTTATTTCATTGTTTTAATTTAATTTCCGATTAAATATCTTCGTGTACTGTTTTGAATAGATTTTTATTTAGTGAATTTGAAACGAGTTTTAACAAGCCAGTATCATATTTAGTGAGTCTGTGCGTGTCATGAAGAGATTACAGTTTTTAAGTTTGTTAATAAATACTTTATTTCTAATTACATTATTCACCATCTAAAATATTTGAAATTTAAAAATATACGATTGTTTCGTTTAAGGCCACGTTTAAGTTCATGTTTCTACGGCTGATTTTTACGTTCATCGTATTCAGGTAGATTTTAAACTAGTTCATGGTTGTCCCGTTTGAATCTCTATTGAGTTCAAGCGCAATTCGAATGTGACCTCCAGGATTCAAATCTCACGTTTATACAGAAAGATAATATAATATTTTTTAAACGTATATGTTAATATTAGGTTGGTAGAAAAATAATCGTGGTTTATCACCTTCAAATTCATATACATTTTTTGATTCAAGTGGTCTAGAACTGTTGGATGACTAACATCTAACTTTTATGCAAGAACTCGAATTTTTGAACGTGGTTCTGATTGAACTAACGCCTTCAGTTGGTCGTTATAAACTGAAGAAGGACGTCTGCAACCTTCTTATCTCCAAAGCTCTCGTTCCCAGCACGAAATTTTTGGAACCATCATTACATCGTACGTTCCTTAACATTATTCACTCCAAAAACATCGCTTAGTTTACGAGTAGTTTCTACTGCTTTATCACCAGTTTGGAACTCATTGGAAAAAATTGCTCTTATTTGCTTCTTTTCCATCTTTAAATTCAACAGCCCAATTTGAAGCAAAATTATTAATAAAACCAAAGTTGATGTTATCGAAATACAGACTGAACAATATACTTTAAAATTATATTAGCATGAACACGATGAAATGACAATTTTATTGAAAAAAATTAAGGTTAGAATTCAAAAAACAAAACCGCAATAACTATCCTACCAGTCTAATACTTGACATAAATATTTTTCTGTACCTTGGTGCTCTGAAGATGATAACATCGCCATCGAAATGCGCATAAACTACAATTAATTTGTGTAAGTGAATTTAGTCCTACTGTCATAATTATATTATTACAAAATACCTAGGTACATTGTACACTCTGAATATTATTAACATGAACATAATGAAATGACAATTTAACTGAAAAAGTTAAGGTTAGAATTCAGAAAAAACGCAATTATTTTCCTACCAGCCGAATACAAAAATTAAATAGTTAAATATATTAAATAATAAAGTTAATATAAATAAATAAAATTAATTAATATAAATAAATGAAAGTTATGTAGCATAGTGTCAACATGACAGTTTCGTATATGGTATCTATAAAAAATAAACATTAAATCTGAATTAAAAAAAATGTATCTGCCTGAGGAAGAACATATTTTTATTCTAGAATTAAATTATCATTGTTAGATTTAAATTTATTTTCCTGACAATTTTGAGTTTCATTTAATTGGCATCTATATTAGTAATTTTGATTTCGAATTTTGTATATATTTTCCGATTTATGATTATATAATAATAAAACAATATTAATAAAACGATTGCCCTACATATTTATAACTAAAATAATTAATATTTGTGATCAGTTTATTGAAATTCAAATTTATCATTTATTTGTTTGTAAGTTAATTATTTATACAAACATTTTGATTTACAAGTAGTTAAGTGAAATGTGCCTCATAATATTGATTTGAAAATCAGTCGTATATTCCAAAAATGATATTGATCTTTTTATTGTATTTTTTGTTATTGAAAAGCTGAGAAATATATTTATTACTTCTTTTTTTTAATACAGCTTTGTACGTTTCAACTATTATTCTATTCATTTAATGTACATGTTTATTATAACATGGAGATTTATGAAAGGTATTGATGAAAGAGAATTAAAACGAACGTGCAGTGTATTACTTTTGTCTTTGATTTATTTAAAGAGTCTATTGATATCTAATACACGTTCATACATATAAAATAGAGGAAGTTAACAAATGAACATGAATGTTCTGTCTTTACAAAATAATTTCAATATAAGGTATATGTTGTAATTAGTAGCGAGATTTGATAGAAATAAAGAGTAATACAGTCATATATATATATATATATATATATATATATATATATATATATTACTGTATTATTCTTTATTTAAGTTTATTAGTGGAATTACAACACAGTGTATATGATTAAATTTTCTTAAAATTATAATATAAACGAAACTTACAAATATATAACGCGCGCTAGCTCTAACAGTGTTTCATTTTATGTTTAGTTTACTGTCTTAAAACTATGTGCGTGCGTATCCATAAAAACCAACGTACTTTTAACACAAATACTATTCTTCACATATATTTTCTTAGTATGAGTGAGGTGAGAATTGACATATTCAAAATGTGAACATTTTAATACTGAAACATTATCGTCAGAGTGCAGAATATTTTTAAAATTTAAAATTGAACTATATCATCCTTTGTTAATTTTTTTAAAATTATATAGCGGTTATTAATTTGACTTAATTTAAAAATTTTAAGTGTTACAGTGCATATTGACGCAAATTTTTATTATATTTTTCAATATAGAATATTTTAATGCTTTAAAATCCAGCTGTTTCAACTTTTTGTAGTCTCTATTGTTCATTTCTTAGTATCGATCATTAACTGGTATCGGATGACTGATTGAATTTAACTCCTTGTATGACTTCTTCAAGTTTTGGAAGAAAAAGGATAACTTCAATGTAATTCACAATACAGTATTAATACAGTAACTAAATTTATTTGCACAACCATTTTCAGATCTTTTTTCATTCCTAAATATTTTTGTATCTTGGCACTTTGAAAATGCTCTGTCATCATTATCTTAATGTAGTAAATCAGGCATGGGCAGCCTATCCTAGTTCGGGGGCCAAATTATCATTCTGTCTCCGAGTCAAGGGCCGGATCAAATTATTAAATAAAATAAATTAATATTAAATGAATTAAAACAAGTTTTTAATTCATATTTCATTTATTTATAATATAATGCTTTGGTATAAAGCTCTACATAAATTTTATAATATAATAAACGACATAACAATTTAATGTGAAGATTTGCCTTGTACTTGAACCACAAGACTGTCAATGTTGATGTTAATATTACGTAAGGATAATCGTATAGCATTTTCGAGGTTTTCGTCCGTTATTCTTGTCCGAATTTTTGATTTATTGTATTTCATCGTCGAAAAAAACTTCACACATGTATGTGCTGCTGAAAAGACGGCCGGATCAAAAGAGGTAAAGGATCGGATCCGGCACGTAGGCCGGGGGTTGCCCATATGTGATGTACATAATTAATAATCGATAATGATTGTTGATCAGACACATTTTTTATAGAGTGTGAAATAAAAAAAAGAATTTATTCGTGAAAGTTTATGAAAATATTTAAAAATAAGATAAAATATATGATATATTTACTCAAAAATAAAATTATACCTTCTATATACTGTTCGTTATGAGTACAAATTCGTAATAATTGACTCATACCTAATATGCTCTTTTATATTTATAATTCAGGTATTACACGTGTATTCATCAACAAACTTGTTAGTAAAATCGTTTTATTAGACATATATGTACATATAACTTCATACGGTTGATGTACAGATTGTAGCAGAGGGTCATGCGAATCTAGCACCCACGTTTACTGTTATTTAAGTATTTTATCTGGAAAAAATACCCATATATTTCAAACAGTAATGTTTTAAACATTATGTTTATTTAGTGCTTATGTGCTTCTATTATGAATATGTCTCTATGATTAAAGGGAATATCATAAACAAATATTTATTGAGAGATAAAAATATAAAATCAGTAGTGACAATTAAAATAATTTGCATAATGGTGGATTAAAAATATTCATTTTCATCTTTTCATCCGCCAAGGAATTAATTGTATATTTTTATATGTACTAACAGCCAAGTTTTTTTCAATATAAATGTACTCTGCGAATAATTGCACATACTTTCAATCGACTACATGTGCTTAAATTCGAAACAGACATACGAATTATGTTACTGTATATAATTTCAATGTTGTTACAGCGTCATGTGTTAGTCAACCTCCTTTGGGTTCGTAATAACCAACTAAAACATAAAAATACAAACATAAAGTTGATGTATATTTACATAGCTGCACACACACACACATACACATGCGCACACGTATCACCTACATGTACAAACACACACGCACACATTCGTCGGCGGCAGAAAATTGAGATAACAATGAACATATACTTAACATAAACAATATAGTCGACCAACGGTGTGTGGCTGGTGTCACTCGTCCCCCCGTCGTCCCGACACGCTTCGCGGCCAGACAGCACCAGTGTTAAATAAAGCTTGACACCCTAATCATTGGAATGTGACCATTCAGCGTGACTATTTTATAGTCGTCGGCAATTTGGATTAACGTCACGTGAAACGTGTAAGACATATGTTTTGTTGTTATTTAACATATTCGGCGAAAATGTCGACAGTGAAACAATGTTTATTTTGATTTTTTTGACAGGAAAAATATATAATTCAGCGTTTGGAGTGAACATTTTTAGAATTTTAATTAGGCATCTAAACGAAATATTCAGTGTATAATGTACCTAGGTATTTTGTAATAATATAATTATGACAGTAGGACTACACTTACACAAATTAATTGTAGCTTATGCGCATTTCGATGGCGATGTTATCATCTTCAAAGCACCAAGGTACAGAAAAATATTAATGTCAAGTATTAGGCTGGTAGGATGATTATTGCGGTTTTTGTTTTTTGAATTCTAACCTTAATTTTTTTCAATAAAATTGTCATTTTATCGTGTTCATGTTAATATCATTTTAAAGTGCATTTTGGTAACATCGACTTTGGTTTTATTATTAATTTTATTTCAAATTGGCCTATTGAATTTAAAGATGTTGCTCGTAAGCTAAACGATGCTTGTAGTGTGGGTACTGTTAAGAATGTACGGTGTAATGGTAGTTACAAAAAATTCGTGCTGCGGACGAGAGCCTTGAAGGTGAAGAAGGTCGCGGACGACCTACTTCGGTTTATAACGACCAACCGAAGGAGTTGTTGAATCAGAACCATGCACAAAAATTTGAGATCTTACACAAAAGTTAGACGTTAGTCATCCAACAGTTCTGGATTATTTAAAACAGCTATGAAAACCAAAAAAGCTGTAAATGTATATCAATTTGAAGTTTATAAACCGCAATTATTTTTCTATAAACGTAGTACCGAAAAAGATGTCTCTGTATCTTAGTGCTATCAAAATGTGTATAATCAACAATAAAGAATGATCAATAATAATTTATTGAACATTTTTGCCCATAAATATTGATTGTGGTTTGTGAGATGAAAAAGAACAAATTTATGATTGTGTCAAGTATTTTTTTGTTATTAATTAATGCTAATTGTATTTTAATTGTGGATATATTATATTAGTAATATAAAAATCGTAGTAAATTAGGTTCAAAATATGTTACAACTGTTGAATTTATGCACTTTTTAACTTTTTTGAATTATGTGGACGTTCTTTTTATTTTAAGTTTGGCATGACTTATCATATAATGAGTTTTTTTCAATTCATTTCATTTGTCGATTCGAAACAGTGATCATGTTAAAAAAACGTATTTCACAAAACCGGATTTAAAGTGATAAAATTCATTAATAAAGTTTATTATTATTCTTACATACATACGTGATCTCTTGACATTTCTCAATTGGAAATATAGAATAATTCTAATTTTATAGCGGTATTGTCGGTACACAATTTATATTACACTTCATTCAGTTACATTACATGCAGTTCATATGTTTGAAACAATACGTGTATAGTAATCTATTTTAAAATTTACTAAAATAATGAATGCATTTAAGTAATAATTTAATTTTTGTATATTTTATACGTGTAATGTTTATATCTTTATTATTATTTATTTTTAACAGAAAAATATTTTATTATTTATTTATTTTATAACTTGTATTAAATTTCAATTGTGTAAAAATTCTTGAGAGTATCTTAATTAAAAATTGAGATACTTCATTGTCTACTGGTTAGACGAAAGACTGAAAAATAATGAGGATAAGTTTCTAATCAAGGTTGTAATCGAGACCATTTGTAATAGTAAACGAGTTTCAAATAATTGTTTTTATTTATGTATAACGTTGTTTATATATAAGTACATAGATTGAGAGGAAAGATAAAGCCCTCGATTAAATTCAGAAAACTACCTTTTTATATTATATAAGACTGCATCTAATAAATGAAACTGTTCTTATTGTAAATATGTAAAAGATTTATTTGAAAATGTATAAAAAGTCATTTCTTTTGTAGATGTATTGATATACTTCAAAACATCTATGTCAAAATTATTTTTCTATTTGTACTTTATTGTAAACAGGTAATAAGGGATGCTTTTATACACTCATATATATATATATATATATATATATATATATATATATATATATATATATATATATATGTATATATGTATATATCTATATTGGGATGTGTGTAAAAATAGTTCATATGTTGAAGAAATAGCAATTTTACAACGTTCTTTTTTATTAATAATTATTTAATTCACAATCGTTTATGCACGTATAATAAGTAATTTGTATCAAAATGAATATATTCATGACTATAAATATCGATAATAAAAAAAATATGAATCACAATTATGTGGAATGTAAATCAGTTTATACGATTTATAAATGGTAATAAAGTATCAATGGATGAATCAAAATGTCAATTAAAATAAGTTGATTTCGTTCGCTCGACTTAAGTGCGTACTTCAAGGATATCGTCTTTGATATAAAACCAATTCTAGAAGAGAATTCTTTTGCACAGTGACTTGATGATACATCTATTATAGTTTTTATTTCTCACTGGTTGAATTATAGGACACGAAGTGAATAAATAAGAGAAAATATAAAATGATTCAGTCGGAATTTTATTTATATTTTTTATTTTGATATATATATATATATATATATATATTTACGTTTTTTTTATATAATTATTACAATCCGAATTTTATTATAGTAACATTTTGTAATTAAATAGTATTATTGTCATTGTTTATTTAATTATTTGTTTAAAAATCTTCTTTACTTTGTATTTTTTTTTAAATACTTATGTATTCTGAGTATAGTTAGGTATTTGTTTTCCAATCTTATTGATATTCCATTTTGTCTTCATCGTTTTTTTCGTAATAATTTACATGTAAATTTGTGTGTGTGTATATATTTATATATATATATATATATATATATATATATATATATATATATATATATATATATATATATATTGTACGGAACGAAATTGGTCTATGTTTTTGTACATCGAAATGTAGGAAAAGTTGAGTAAAAGTGATCTGGAGCTTATTTCAGATTTATGTTGTACTGTAGGTTTGTGTGAATTTCGCAAGGCCGTCGTTTCGTTGTCATCGCGCCGTGAATACGTTACAAAATCATGTTTACAAGTGTGTAAAAGCGATGAGTAATACTTGTCATTTTGAAAAGCACCCCATCCTTCACGCACGAGCGGCTCGAGCGAATACCGCAACCGATCTCAGTCAATTTATTCCAATGAATGCGAAAAGCCGCCGAGCATAAATTTGCAATTCGCGAGTAGAGAGAAGATAACAAAAAAAAGAAGAGTAACGGCGCCGATGGAGGACGAGCGAGGACGACGACGACGACGAGGTATCGACAAACGAGGACGAGTGTTGTTTCGATGTCGGCAAGGGATAATATATGTGTACGTACATAATTTGCAATGGAACATTAATATTAATGCGGTACTGATTTCAATACGCGAGCACGTAAATTACGAAGATTGCATTCGATCGCGCGTGAAAAGCTCCCACGCATTCGAAATCATAATCGACGAATTATTTATGCCTCAGAGTGCGTGTTGTTGTTGGTGTCGCTCCGCTAGCGGGATCAATAGATTTAACCAGTTTTATTGCTACATTAGACTTTCGCTCTTGCGAGTTTTGCTGTTCGTGAAACGTTTATGCTATTCGATTTCTTTTTTCCTCATGAATATAATTTTAAATAACTTAATCGGATTTTAGTTGTACAATAACAGTTTATTAGAGAACAATAAAGATTTTAAATTCTACTTATTATATTATCGATGATTATTATAGAACGTGCAAATAAAATAAAAATACTTTCTAAAATAAAATACTCGCGTAATAGTCATATGCCAATTAAAGATATTATTGGTTTTAAGAACGTTAGTATTACGTCGGTGCAAAAATAATTGTGGTTTTTACCTATCTACTATAAAGACACATATATCAGTTAAAAATTATATTTATTAATCAAAATAAAAACCATTGGCGTGTACACGGGAAACAAGTTTGTTTACTTCTACAAGATAGAATTCTGGAGTCCTGGAATTAATGAATTCATAGAAAGCGCCTTGAGATGGTGCGTGATCTTTGAGAACCTTCTCTTGTAGAAAATTACTCAAATATTTAAAAAAATGATAATCTTTTGAAGACAGACTATCTTTGAAGTTTAATTTTTTTAAAGTCCTTTATGAGACTTGTGATCGAGTGTTGTCATGATGAAGAATCGGTCCTCTTCGATTGACTAATGCTGGTCGTAAATGATGCAACTTCTCATGCATTTCTTTAGTTTCTTGACAATATTTTTCTGCTGTTATTGTTGCATTAGAATTTAAGAAGTTGTAGTTAATGATTGCCGACCACCAAATAATAATCATAATCTTGCTTTCATGAAGCTTCGCTTTAGGAAACTGTTTGGTTTTGACCATTATGATGAACGTTTCTGATTGTTGTACAGAATCCATTTTTTATCACAATGCGATCAAGAAAGAGATCATTTTCGTTACCCAAAAGAAGCGCAGAGCAGGCTTCGTATCACCGAATTGTTTGATATTCGTTTAATTCATACGGCATCCATTTACCCAGCTTTTTTGTTTTTTTCAATTAGCTTCCAATAATCATTCAAATGTCGAACAACTATTGAATGAGTAACATTGAGTTCTTCTGCCACCTTTTGAGTTCTTTTACATGGGTCCGCTTCAATAATGGTTCTTAAATCATTATTGTCTATAGGTGAAGGAGGTTCACGACCCTCCTCATCATCAAAGTTTTTGTTTCCATCAAAATGTTTGAAATCAGTGTTAACATGTACATTCACTAATTGACTCTTCGCCAAAAGCAATTTATTACGCTTTTTAAAAAACAAAAGTTGAAAATTATTCATTGTCTAGTCTTGTTGAAATGTATATTATTTCTAAATGTGCCAAAAATATGTTTTACTTGGAAATAAAACAAATGATAATATTTAAATGTTCATTTAATAGTCAACTATCATTAATTTTCATTTAATGATCTTTGAAAAAAATACTGATTAACACCATTGTGCAAAATATAGCAGTACGGCCATTTTAGTTTGTTTTTTTTTCTAATAAAGGACTAGCAATATGTTTATATACTTGGTGTATTCGAAATTATTAAGATTTTTTTTTTGTATATGTTTTTATAAGTTCATCGAGAAAATAAGTAAATAACAATTTTATTTCCGAAGTAAACCATCATCTCACATTTTTTGTTTCTTTAAGGTTTATATTTTTTCATTGTTAATTTTTGTTATATTCACACATACACGTGCAATCTTTATAATTGAAAGAGAACAATTTTCCGAAATGTAGAAGCGTATTTTAAAAAGTAAAGATTGAGAACGTTTAATTCACTTTGAAATAATATCAGAAGCATGTATAAATTCACGAACGTGTACCTCTTAAAGAGAGAGTACACCCTCCCGCATTCGAACGACCACGAAACCATTTACCTATTTTCATCAGCGCAACGTTACTACAACACGCGAACGCACAAACAATAGCTTCGCATCTGTGCTCGGACCGCTTTCCGTTCAAAACAATTATCCTCTTTGTGTATGCATTACATACTCGACCCTACATTATGCATACGACGGGAAAACGAGATGTACAGGAGTCTAACCGCACACACCACCTTTCTGCCTGCGGTCGGAGCAACATCTCCTATACCGCAGCACTGAGCAGCCAGCCTGAATAGCTCTGGTCCGACGGTCGGATAACTTAGCTGACTGGCTGGTTGGCTGGCTGGCTAGCTAGATAGCGACCACCATATCGGCTAGGCGAAAGACGACATTGTCGAGTACGGGCGAATGACCATCACCGCAACGTGGGGATAGAACCACTAAACCTCTTCCACGACCGTCATGGTGCGGTCAGCCCCGGAGGTCAGTGCAGCATGTGGACGTGCATCGGGGGTCGACCGCATAGCCCATTATGTACAAAGAGTTTACATATAGATGTGTGTGGATGTAAGCGCACACATATATGTATGACGACAGCGGTGACTAGTATCGCCGCTATGTTTGAATAAATCTTTTGATGTGATTATCTGCATTCAAGTTATGTAATGTTCTAGAATTGGTTGCAACGTTCATGTTAATGCATACATCAATATTGTTATTATTATTATCTCAATGCATTGCCTTGTAAATACCACTGACCTGAAACAATGGAGGTAATTAACAAATAATTATATTAACCTGTTTGTCGCAGTTCGTTAAATATGCGTTACTCTCCTGTTAGAAATCAAATATGCATTATCCTACCAAAAATTACCATAACATTTTCACAAATGATTTTTTTTACATACCACAAATCAAATAGAAATTTCTGTACTTTGGTGCTCTGAAGATGATGGCTTCGCCATCGAATTGCGCATAAACAATGATCTATTGAACATTTTTGGCCAGAAAAACTTTTGTCTGGTGGAAAAAACTAAAATGTAGCCACACTGGCAGAACTGCATTATGAATAATTGTCAAATATTATAATATATTTTGATGTTTTTGAAGTTTTTTTTTTGATTTCAATATATTTCAAAAATATTATATATATATATATATATATATATATATATATATACACATATGTAACTTTAAAATTTTAATCTAAATTCTAAATCTTAAAATTTCGTACTCCTTTGTTGGTAGAAGTACATTATTCGTATTCAAAAAACTAACTCATGGATTGCAAATGTAGATTTATTTATCAGTAAAATTACAATTAAAATATTTGTATAACAAAAACGTTTTTAGTTTACATAATACCAGTAATTAAACCGAAAAAATAAAATTTCAACTAAACTATTCATATAGAAAGTTGAAATTGTATATTTCGGATTACATGATATGTTTTTTTGATGTGATTGTGGAATATTTAAAATATTTGTGTGTGTGTGTGTGTGTGTAATGTGTATGTGCGTACGTGTGTGAGAATATTCAAAATCAATTCTATCTCTGTGTGTGGTCATACAAAACAATGAAATTAATAACTTATATATGGGCTTCGTGGTTAGTTTGATGATTTGATGACTAGAAGTTCATAAATTATAGGTTCTATTATTTCATTGAAACATTTTTTTTTATAATTGTTTATCGTAACGATATTGTAAATGTTATAAAAAAAATTTAAATAATTCGCCTTGAATATCAATCTGATTCGATATAATATTATATTGTATGTACGGTTTCATAAACAATTCGTACAATGATTGTTCGACTTGTTTTGAAAATGAATATTCATTTTATTTTATAAAATAAAAATATTTATCTATGTTTTAATGTAAAAAAAAAATATTTTTCCGGCTCGCTGTATAAATTCTGTACACAACCGTATGAGTATTAGCTGTTATAAGTCTTTTATAAATATTAACTTTTTCGGAACCGGATTTTCCTGTAATTAATTTAATTATATTGATCTCGTTTTATGTTATTAAAAAGTTACTATGTCCATTAACAGATGTTTTTTTTTAGAAAGGAATGTACTTTATATAGCAACAAAATTAAAATATTAAAAAACAATTATATCAATTACTTTTTTAAATTTAATATTAAAAAATAGTCATGTATATTTATCAATTAAAATGTGAATTACTGTTAAAGTATATTTAGTAATAAAGTTTAAATTATATATATATATATATATATATATATATATATATATATATATATACACAATTTTAATAATGTGTATACAAATATTTTTTTCATTAAAAATAAATTAACATTAAGACCAAATTGTACCTGAGTCTTACTTATATTGATATGTGTATATATATATATATATATATATATATATATATATATATATATATATATATATATATATATATATATATATTATGAGTATGTGTCTGCTGTGTAAATGATTTTTATTTAATTATAATATTCTATTCGGATTTGTACGGAAATAATCTTATAATTTTGTAATAATGATGATTTAAAGCAACAATACACACACACACATATATATATATATATGTATGTGTGTGTGTGTGTAAAAATGTACATGTGAATGTATGTACAGTAGGTAAACCAGTTGTGTGGAGCAAATAAATTACAACATGATAAACTCCGCAAACGTGTCAGATAATTATTAAAATATAAATTTATATGCAAACACAAATTCGTATAATTATTTAAAAAGAAATGTACGTCACGTCCAATAAATATAAATTCGTATACGATTTTTAAATAATTAATTCATTTTTTATATTCAAGTACTTATACGTATAAACGGAACAGTGATTGATTTTTTTGAATCAATTATTTAGCCTATTTGATTAATGAGATTGATTTTGTATCCTGTTCTATGTTATGCTTTGTTTTTTTCTGTACTTGATAGTCATATACATATGTGTTATGTTTACCAATGTTTTAAGAGTAAGTAAAAATAAAATCTTTTATTAAAACTATTTTATAATATAAAATTAATTTTTGTTGCATGCATGAAATATCAAGGAGTGAATATATGGAATTATTATTGTAGAATTTAATTTTTGTTTGGTACTTAATTTTTAAAATGTAGTACATATGAAAATGTTTGTTTTATAAGATACATACAAATATTTACTATAAGAGTTTTGTTTCGTTTACTTGAAGAATAAGAAAGTATTTTCACATTGTGTACACAATTGAAATATAAAAAAAAATGAAATAAAGCAAAGAAGTATATTGTTGTAGTTCTTTAAAGGACTATATTTATTATCACTATGTTATAAATAAAAGTACTTTAATTTCTTCTTTTTTGTTTTAAAATAGTACTTTATTTCTTATATTTTTTTTAAATTTTAATGAAAAATAGTTGAATATGATTATTGTTACAAATGAATTTATTGTTGAATATTTTCTTTAACCGTTTCGTGACTAACGGGATACATATGTCTCACCGATTTTCTTAAATTCCTGTCAGGGAAATACTTTACGTAGTGAATCCACTATAAAATACTGATGAGATATAACTTTCCAGGTTATCCAAGATGTCGGCAAATTCTTGGACAATAATTTTAACTACCCCTTAATGTAATTAATTACCATTTACCGAATTACATCACAACAAAAAAAAATTGTATCGAAAAGGTTAATGGATATATAAAACGATACAATATATGAGGTTTACAAATTAATTCGGTGCCTTTTTTATAGAAAAATGTTTACGGAAAAATGGAATACATTCCAATCTTCAAAACATCTATTATTTTGTGTAACTTTTCTCCACCTGTCTGGTAACTGACGGGTCAGTTGCCGAAAAAAAGATGGCGGCTTTGAGTTGATAAAGTCGTAATGCATTTTTGAACGTCTTCTCTTTTAGTATCATTTGTACGTTTTATGAATCAAAACACGTTCCCTTAAAGCTGAACAAATCATTTTTGTGGCTTCGGCAGCATTTTTTCCCACTGGAATGCGAAAAATATGTAATGCCTAATATGATGCTTTTCGGACGTCTTCGTGTTTACTATTGTTTTGTGAGGTTATACCAACTGATTGGCCAAAATATGTAGTGTTTTTAAATGTTAAATTTGGCATTTAAAAATCCCAAAACGATGAGAAAATATTTTAATTCAAAACAGAGTTTAGATTAATTCAATTAAAAGGTACAGATATATTTTTACACATACACACGCACACACACACACACACACACACACACATATATATATATATATATATATATATATATATATATATATATATACTGTAACAAATGGATTTATTTATCGAAATTTTCAAATCATTTGTAATATAGTTAATATACAATTCGGTTTTATCAAAAACTATGAAGTAATAATGAATCATTTAGATAATAAAATTTATTTTTTGTAAATTAAATCAAGATACACACTACTTTCCTAGACACTTTCACGAGGTTCGTGGAAAAAATGAAGAGATAAAAGTGATTACAAGCTAATTATTATAATATGCGATTGTGTTGAGAACATAATTGTGTAATTATAACAGTAAGTTAGATTTAGTTAAGTGATGAAACCGTATTCGAATTAAAACAAAATGTATTTTAAAAAATAGTACTTTCCAAATGAACTTTACGAGAATATAAATTGGTGATTTATATGAAAGTAAACTTTCAAAATATCTTGCATGTATAAATATTTATGTATGTTTAATATTTCTATAACGAAATACGAGCGATCAGACATAAAAGAAATATAATGCACGTACCGTACGTACATGTAACATATAATACATCATAAAGAAGCTATAATATAAACTTCACGCCGAATTACAACTACAATAACATTAACAAGAGAACAATTTTGCTTTTTCTACACCACTCGTAGTAAAATCGAATAATTGCATCGTACGGGCATGGCGGTCTGTATACAATAAAGATTATGTTTCAGATACGCATCGCAAATTATTGTGTATAGAAAATTACAACATTGCAATATATAGTATTATACATTTATGCAATGTATATATATATATATATAATATGATTATGTTGAATTATATACAATACATAAAATATTTGATTATTTTGTTTACAGTATTATATGGAAAAATGTATTTTATTTTACAGATTAATTAATTGAATAAAGAATTAAAAAAAAAACAATGATACGTGTAATTTACATTTTATATTACAGTTAATAATAGTAAATTATGCTAATTGAAACAGTTTTAATTTCTGATTCCTCAATTTATTATTAAAGAACACTGGTTATCGAATTTATTAAAATGTATCAAAATATGAATCTATAACACATCTTCGACTGTTCTCGTAAATCATAAGTAATGTCTTTAAAATTGTTCGACCTTAATAAGTGTTTCAACAATCATTAAAATAATACACAGAATATCGTTAGCACATATATAAAATTTAAACAAGTAATAGAAACATGCATAAATACAATTAAACAGCGTTAGAAAGCCACAGCAACAGTCACGTTTTCTAAACAATAAATTATTGCAATAGTCATATGAAAAATAATCAGGAAGGAATAGCGAATTGTATGAAATGCGTTAAGGAAAGACATTTAGATATAAGAAGTATTGATGCATACATACCATTCAATTGTGTTAGATTTTTTATACTGAGGCTTTCTGAAGATGATGGCATATCCATTGAAATGCGCATAAGCAACAATCAAAAATGATCAATAGTGATTTATAGAACATTTCTGAGTAGAAAAACGTTTTAGTGATTTGCGAGGTGAAAAAGAAATCATCTGTGAAAGTGAATTTAACTATAGTGTCTGATCTGTATTGTGACGAAACAAAATTGTACTTGTTTCAATTTTTTAAGTATGTAACTTTCAAAAACAAGTGTAGGTCTAATATCGGTATTGAAATTTGAATTTATAATAAATAATATATATATATATATATATATATATATATATATATATATGCCAAATTTGAATATATAATTTATAATCTTCTTCTTTTGGTTTATAATTCGTAGACAGTTGTACTGGGTTTTTGAGAAGATTGAATATTTTTAATTCAGTGGTTTCCTTTTTCTTTTTGAATCGTTTGTCGTTAATCTATCAAATTGCTCATTTGTCTTGAAGAATGTTTGCTCTTCGAAAGTAAAAGAAAACTGTTTACTAAAGGCTTCTCCCCTAAGAGATTTTCTAAAAACTTATCGCATACGGAGTTGTTAAGATTATAAAGAAAACGGCTTACATTAATGATCAATCCATTTTCTTTAAATCAACTCCTATGAGAGGCAGGAATTCTGTTAGAAGTACTTGAGTCTTTCTTGTTAGAAAGTAAATATTACTTTTATTAAATGAGTATTGAATATTGGAAAATATATTTGTTTATTTTAATACATAATTCAATATTAATTATTCGTTTTAAATTTGATTAAATGAAAATTCGTCTTTTTGGATCAGCTAAATGTATATTCTCCACTATTAGTTTTGATACGAGTGGCATACTAAGGTTAATGTTGAAAACTAATTTTAAAATTATTTTTTACTCTATTTATTTATGTTTTATGGGATGTAATTTATCATTTTAGTGTATGAAATAAAGCGTCGCTATTTGTGTTTATTTCTTCGTTTAGTACCTTGTGCTTATATATATATATATATATATATATATATATATTTCTGTTTTCAAAAGTATTTAATTTTATATTTTTATTCTTAATTTATATTATTTGTATTTGCTTATGTCGTCAATGTTTTGTATCCTATTTCTAAAATATGTTTAATGAATATAGAGTCGATTTCATTATAGTTGAAATTATTATGTTCTTTATAGCTGTCTTTAAATTTTTTACTCGTTTGTCAGTGAGGTTCATTGTTATATATAGCGTAGGATTTAGAGAAGGGCAAATAGGCCACTGCCCAGAGAAAATTTTGCATAGGCGACAAATTTTGAAAAGCTGAAATTTCATTTGCAATCATAATTTCGATTTACAGGTACCTCAAATGTGAAATGAAAGCTAAAAATTTTTGTAGTTCTGATTTTGTTTTTGAAATTTATGTGACAGAACGTCATATTTTGCATTCTTTTTAATAAATGAAATGAATGGAAAATTTTACAACTTTTTTTTTACTGATCATTAAAAGTTTTTCTGTTGAAATGTTCTCAAAATTACTAACAGTCAAGAATTTCTCTTAATTCTATTGAACAAAATTTGGGGCGGGGGAGGGGTCATATTTGATTGGTGACTCCAGGGTCGTACCTAGTGTAAATTCGACCCTGATTATATGTATTAGATTTTAATTTATATATTCTGTTCGGATTGTTTAAAAGCTATTTTTATATTGTATTTTAAAAAGTTGTATCATTATAAATTTATTTTTATTTATGCATGTAACCTCAGCCTTTTTAGAGAATTTATGTTATCGATAAATACTAAATCGAACAGAGAAAATGTGTTCAAAAATGAGTGACATGGAAAGTAATAATAATAGTAAAAATAAATAGTAATATTAAATAAATAAACTTTAATCGAGTTATTTAAGTACCATTCGCGAGTTACGTATACAGAATCACTGACGTATATTTTATATCTTAATTTTGTAGATGTAATATTATACGTGCACAAAAAGTTCATGATGGCGAACCATTTTTATGATTATTTATTCTCGACAATTTCTGTGACAGTATTTCACTTCAATATTATTGTATATATGTACAGAGAACTCTTATGTATTATAATAAAAATTCACTTCGAATGTGTGCACATATTTCTCTCGATTTGATGTTTATAATATATATATATATATATATATATATATATATATATATACACACACATACAAATATGTTTATAATAATAATATAAAAGTAGACGCCGAAGAGTTTCCATATAAACGATTTCTACTCGTAGAATATATCACGAAATTCAGTTTGCAGTTTCACACTTCAGTGCAGTTTTGTTAGCGCATAAGGAAAAAAGTAAAAAAAAAAACATTGTATATTCATTGTACCGAATGTGTCGACATGTTTTTCAAGTAAAGCAACGCGAACCGAACACTTTGTCAGTTCAATTCTTTTGCGCAGACTTATTTTATAGCTTTTTCTTTTACTTCGCTCTGTTTCGCCCCCGTTTCGTATTGTGTGTGTGTGTGTGTGCCAGTGTATATATTTATGTATACATTGTTCTTTTTTTTTTGTACATAAACACTGCGTAATCTTTCACATTATATCGAAAAAGCAGTTTGCGTGTTCTATTTCGTCTCTGAATACCATATGTCGTTTCAATGTCGCAAATTCTTGTGTATACACTATGTATGTATACACACAGACATAAACACATTTATATATATATATATATATATATATATATATATATAATCTCCAAGCGACGACAAAATCGAGCACATAATCATCTTTATAGTATAATTTTTCTAGAAAGTTGTATCTTACTCGTATATTTCATTCCTTTTGACTGTAACATGTTTTAAATTGCACGTTTCAATTTATAAAAAATGTATCTGTTGTTTTATATATATATATATATATATATATATATATATATATATATATATATATATATATATATATATATATATATATTGTGCTTGTTATTCTTAGAAAATTAACTTTTTTAATGTAGATAATATTGCTTTCTTTAAAATATTATTTATTCCAATTTTATTGACTAAACAGTCATATTTACATTCGTTTACAAAATAAAAATTGTATGTGGTTAGTGCTAATATTAGACCATTTATATTAAGAAATATGAATATGAATAATTTAATATTTTTCATCATAAGATTTGTTTCACTTAATATTATAATATATAAGTAATCATTATTTTTTTTAATAGCAGTCATGTGTCTAATAATGTTATTTTTTTAATATTTAATAAATTTTATAAAGTTTGAAGTATGAAATATGTTAAGTAATTTCATTTTTTATCAAAAATGTTTAGTGAAAAATAAAGAGGTGTCTGTTTTGTTTACATATATCTAATTTAATTTTTGATTATTAATTTTACATTCTTGCATTTACAAAATAATCAATTTATTCTTTTTTCTCAGTTTACTATCACTTGAAAATTGAAAAAAAATGGTTTAGATGAAAGAATTTTTGATAAGTATTAGATTGGTAGGAAAATAATTATGGTTTTTGTTTTCTGAATTCTAACCTTAAATTTTTTTCAATGAAAGTCATTGTATCGTGTTCATATCAATATCATTTTATAGTATGTGCATTTTTCGGTCTGTATTTTGGTAACATCGACTTTGTTGTTAATTTTGTTTCTAATTTTTGTTTCTAATTTTGCTTCAAATTAAGTTATTGATTTAAAGATGGATAAGAAACATATAAGAGCATTTTTTTTTTGTTTTGAGTTCAAAACGGGTGGTAAAGTAGCAAAAAATGCTCGTAAACTAAATGATACTTTAGGTGTGGGTATTGTTAAGGAACGTACAATGCAATGGTGGTTCCAAAAAATTTGTACTGTGGACGAGGGCCTCAAAGATGAAGAAGGTCGCTGGCGGCCTTGTTCAGTTCATAACGACCAACTGAGTCGTTAGTTCAATCAGAACTACGCACAACAATTCGGGAGCTTTCACAAGAGTTAGGCGTTAGTCATCCAACACTTACGAACCACTTTAAATAGCTATCTGAGAAAAATGTATATGAATTTGAAGGTCATAAACCGCAATTATTTTTTTACCAACCTCATATATTTCTGATACTAGGTTCAATTTTAATTTTACAAATGAATTATTTTTTCAGCACAAACTCCCAAAAAAATTTTCACATCGAAAATGTTCAATATGATTATTGAGTTATATATATTTTTGATTATATAGTTCTGGACCATTTAAAATAGAAAAAAAAATCAAAAAAGCTTGACTTGTATATGAATTTGAAGGTTATAAACCGAAATTATTTTTTTACCAATCTATCATTAAATTTGTATTATGTACGAACAATCACTTTCATTGAAAGAGAGGTGTAGAGATGAGATTAAGAGCATGCAGAATTTAATTTGTCTGTTTTTCTGTATTATTTCTTTAAAAATAGTAAATTGATAATATGAGTGTATTGTATAATTTATTTTTATTGAAAAACAATTATTACTTTTATAAATGCATTTTTTTCACCCCACAAATCACAATTTTTTTCTAGTCAGAAATGTTAATCATTATTATTCATTTTTGATTGTCTTTTATGTGCATTTCGATGACTATTCCATTATCTTATACAGATTTTTCTGTACTTTAACATTCTGAGAATGCTTGTTATCGAAATGGGTATAAGTGACGATCAATAATTATTTATTAAATATTTTTAATTAGGCACTTTTTTGCTGTTTGTGGGGGAAAAAAGACTTGTGTAAATGTAAATTCAGCCACAATGTCAGAACTGTGTTGTGACAATTATTACATTATATACTTTTGAATGATAGTAGGCTTTATTTTTTAATAAGTTGCAATTCTTTACAGTGTTATTAACGAAAATATGCAATAGTTTGTTACATATACATTTATATTGAATTATACTTGAAGTAATATTTCTATTCGAATATTTTTAAATGTGTTTCTATAAACCATATTTAAAAAAATATACTAAGTATTTTCAATGTCAGTTAATTACTTGTACAACATGGCTTATAAAAACTAAACATCGGGAAGGAAAAAAAACGATGAGATAACAGTTATACAATCGAAAAGTATTAACGCATCGCAATCTTATTAACATTATAATTTGCATCACGCTTTTGTTATGCCGTTAAATTGATTTGTGTTTAAATTATAAATAATAATAAGTTCTGGAACGTTTTGAGTCAAAAATGACGTGGGGATAATTACATAGTCGTGTCAAGACATGACTGTTAAGATGAAGTATAATTATGAAATAATTATTCAATGTGTATATATTGTTCGAAGATTTCGAATAGATACGGTCGGAAATATCGTAGCTGTTAAGTTTTTAGACGGTTATGGCGCACGCAGATATTTTGTGGGATCGTTCGTGTAGTCTAGAGATGTTTTCATGCGTTTCTATACGTAAGAAGTCTTCGTACTGTTCGGATATTTCGTGCGTGTTTAAATTTGCTATGAATAATAATGTTGATGGTTATATTTCCATTTGGAAGTAATTATTCACTTTTCATGTCGTTCCATTGCGATGTAATTATACATTTAACTGTTTAATAAAATGACAAAATATTTCTATTTTTCAGTTTTACATTAATATAATCAAAATAAAATTTAAATAATTCAGTTTCCGTTATGTTTCATGCGAATTTTAACGTCTATAAGTATTTTTTTTGACAACAGAAAGTCAAAAAGGAAACTAACATTTGAGAAGTCAGAAACTGATATTTTAAATACAGATTTTTTATTAATATTTTCCTTCAGAATCCTTCCTAATTTGTATACAATTAATTCAACGGTTAATGAACTTCTAGATTCTGTCTGGAAAACATTTTTTGGTCTCTTATGAAGCCACTCCTGCACTTTATTATAGGACCTTTTCATTGTAAAGAAAATTTTGTCCTGACGACTCTTAATGGCCGTAAAAGGTTGAAATCACTTTGTATTAAATCAAGACTATTTGTTAATGTGTTCAAGAGCTAAAAAAATTAGGTCTTGTATACACTAATTTATTTTATCAAACATGTGAGGTCTTGAATAACGTTTTGGAATTGAAAAACGTCCTTCGAAAGTTTACTATGTCTGTTGACTTTGATTTTTGGCTTCAGTTTCTGTAAAAGTTCACAGTATTTGCAACTATTAGGCCGGTAGAAAAATAATTCCGGTTTATGATCTTCGAATTCATATATATTTATAGCATTTTTTTTGTTTTTCCTAGTTGTTTTAAGTGGTTTAGAACTGTTGATGATTAACGCCTAACGTTTGTGCAAGCTCTCGAATTGTTGTACGTGGTTTTGATTCAACTAACGCGTCCAGTTGGTCGTTTTGAACTGAAGAATAACGGTCGCGACCTTCTTCATCTTCAAGGATCATGTCCCCAGCCCTAAATGTTTGAAATCACTATTACAACGTACGTTCCTTAATAGTACTCACACCAAAAAAATCGTTTAATTTACGAGCAGTTTCTGCTGCTTTACCGTCCGTTTTGATCTCATTCAAAAAATTGCTCTTATTTAGCCTCTTTTCCATCTTTAATTCAATTAGCCCAATTTGAAGCAAAATTAATAATAAAATCAAAGTCGATGTTACCAAAATACAGACCGAAACATGATGAAATGACACTTTCAGTGAAAAAAATAAGATTAGAATTCAGAAAAACAAAATCGCAATTATTTTTCTACTAATTTAATATTTATTGTTTCACATTTAGGTTGAAATTAAACGAAATTGTACCTTACATATCTCAAAAAAAATTTTATCATCAACTTTTCTGCAGGAATTTGTATTTTAATCTTTTTTGGTGTTAGTGACAACTGATGTTTCCATTAAAAAAAATCTGTTTATTCTTTAATTCCGTTTACTCGATTTCGTTTTGATGGACTCATCTCATCAACAACAACTAAACGAGTAAGAAACAAATTTCGTTCGGTCTATTAATACGGTCCAAAATTCGCAGCGCAATCGGTCAAAAAGTTTCTTTGAGGATGCAATCCAGAAGCATATTAATCTTTGGACTAAGTGCATGGAAATTGAAGGATTATGTAGGGAAATAACCGTAATAAAAATCCTGTATGTAGAATATAAGAATGTTTATTTCTTAAATGTCCTTTAACTTTTTGATTAGCCTTCATATTGTACTTGTATACAAACTAAATATTGTACTTGTGTACTTGTTGTCTATGTGATATAAGTACTCGTATTTTAGAAATATTAATGAATATCAATTTAATAATGTATTGTTTTACTATTTACTTATTTCTCTGTACAATAATTTCGTAATATATTTATAATAAATATACAAGTATTGCGCTCGATTGATCTTGTTACAAAGTAATGTTTAATAAACTATGCCAATGTTGATAAGTCAATAAAAGTACAAGAAAATGTGTCAATTATTCACAGAAAAATAGAAATCGTCAAAAACACAAGACGTGCACAGTTGTCCGTGCCACGTCTGTCGCTCTATCGGTTTTCCATCATAGCTATAAAACGGCAATACCATCATCCTCTCGCGTCAAGGATACCGACGTAATATCGTAAAGTGGTAGGAATGATGTTTCATACACGTAGTCGTAAATATATACCCTTCTGTTAGATATCATTCCGGCACTGTTTAGGGAGTTTTACATCGACGACGCCCGTTGTCGACGTCCCGAAGGAATTCACGTTTATTTCATCGTTCGGCACGTTATATTGCATGAAACGAAGTGGCCGTTTCCGCTGATAATTTCGAAACGTCGCCATAAGACGGTGCGCGTAGTGACCTGTTTATATTCGTACCGTGGGAGGCAAACTCTTCAATACGATTATTGTCGAATAAAATGTTCGAACGAATTGATTTGTTCGGTACGAATTCATTATACTACGAATATGGTGTCCCGCAGTTTATTTCAGGAATTTAGTTTAATGTTTGACGATGCTCTTCCTTAAATTAATTTTTATCCTAAAAGCTTTACTCCATATTGATTTTTTTTATGATCTTCAATAAATAATGTAATATATATATATATATATATATATATATATATGTATATAAAGTGAGATTCAAAAGTTATCATGACATGATGGCGTAGAAGGATGGAAGTTTAAAATATATTTTTCACATCTTATGACAGCTTCTATAATATTATAAAAAATATGTATACGTTTTGCTTTCAAAATTATTAAAAACAACTTATTTCTCTTCTTTGCCTGTATAGAATTTTCTCCTTTTAAGATTAGTATCCATTTTGAAAATAAAAAGTAGTCGTTATCAAATAAGCCTAAATTGTAAGCTGAGTACACTCAATCTCTATGAGGGTACATTATTGGTTAGTAGTGTTTTTTAAAGCAACAGTGTCAATTCGAGTGCTTTCGTGTAACAATCAAACCAATTCTCAAGTAATTTTTCCTCAACAATTTTCGATGATAGCATCAAACACCCGATGCAGAAAATCGGAATAGTAGGTTGCAGTTATTTACAGCAGTATTTCCTTATTCAAGTTTATTAAATGGATCACTTTGAAATTTCCTCTTCTCCAAAAATGATAGTTATCACCTTTTCCTGACTTAAAATCACTTTCGTCTTTTCTGGAGCCGATTTATTTCTTTTATCTCAGTCTATAAACTATCTCTTTTGGATATAGAATTATAATTCAGAACTATGGTTTTATCTCTCTCACGAGCAATTAGATTGCGCTTTTTTCCATTAATTTACATAACTACGAAAATTCTTCCCAGCATTTATCATTTTGTAGTTTTTGAAGTGCATATATATATATATATATATATATATATATATATATATATATATATATATGTTTGTATTCGTATGTATATATACATTAAATTCTTGTACCGGAGGCATTTGGAACACTTGCGATTTTTTCGACAACGCCCGATGATCAACTTAGTTGATAGCCTGCGGCTGCACAGGTAGGTCGTCGTCAGAGCGTGAACAATCGATGTTGTTGCACGTTAGATCTCATTGTGTTTGCTGTTGTATCGGCGCAGAAAAAAGAACGAACGCCTTCTTTTTGTTTGTTACCGTAGACCCTCCGCATGGATTCGAAACGAAGTCGCTCTTTTGTTATATCGCGGGCTCTTTCATCCTATCCATTTGTTCTTAAGAACATTTTTACTCACGCATACGGTGCTATTTTCTTGTAAATCTTATTTCTTTTTCCGTTCAAGTGTGTATGTATATATGTGTTGAATTGTATACTTTTGCTGCCGTGTTGTATCATACTGTCGGTTCATTAATTTCACACGTTTGCTGCTGATTCGATATTTCACACTGTATTCTGTGACTTTTCAGTGACAGTTTTTTTTTTGTAATTCTGTTATATACTACAAATGGAATTTAGAAAAATTTATATGTAAGAATGACTCACGCATCTTTAATTTGCACATTAAATATGGATGAACAGTATATATATACATATATGTATATATATATATATATATATATATATATATATATATATATATATATATGCCATGTCTTGATAAATGAAAAAATAAATATGATTTAGAATTGAAAAAAAAATGTTTGTCATATATGAATTTTCAAAGTGCATAGAATTAATTTAATTGTATCAAATATGGTTATTTTTAACATTGCTCAGAGTATTAGATTTTTTAAGGGTGGAGAGAATGACATACAATTTTAATATAATCGGGGTTCACTACATACGCCCCTAGTGCACCTAGTTACACGTGTGTTTGTAGTTTAACCCTTTGAAGCCGGTCGTGGACCTGGCAATCGATTGATGTTTTCGAAAGAAACTATGGTCTCAGTGCGATATCTTTTGGGTGATGTATTTTAAGGTCACTAATCTCTTTCTAATGAGACTAAATGTATAACTCTCTTTCATTTGAAAAAAATACGGTCGTCCAAAAATGAGAATAATCGCAGTTTTTTTATTCGAAAACCTATAAAAATTGTAAACTTGAGAATTGGGTTGAATAATATTTTTTTTTCAAAAATTTATCATTCGATGAAAGTGTATGAAAAATTTCGAGATTCTACGTTCTTCACGTGCATCGCGAAAAAACATTAAAAGTCTGTGTGCAGCGATATTTTTGATTTATTGGTTAGTTTTTTCTTGTCAAAAAAATAACAAGAAAAACAGTCAAATTGTATAAAAATACTTTCTTTCATATTTTCAATCTTACAATCTACAACGCATACGTTATTTATTGCCGTGTGAATCGTACAGGACTGAATTTTGCTGACTGCAAACTCATATTGGCTTCACATATTGTTCAAAAAATTGCTCCAAATGCATCTTGTACGAGAAATCGGAATCCACCCCGATCGGGGCCACATTTTTCGGAGAGAATACTGTCAGATCATGGTCAACGAGCACAGTGTGTAGTTTGTAAAGCAAATGGAAGAGACCGACGTCCAGGTACAATATTTGACCGATGTGAAACCGTCTTGTGCACACTTGCTTGTTTCAAATTTTTTCACGCTCAACAGTAATGTTATTTCTGCAAATTTTCATTTGTAATCAATTTTTCTGTTTCTAATTATATGTTTCCAATCAAGAGATTTATATTTCCCTGAATATTATAAACGATTTTTCACTATATCAGATAGCTGTTTAATTTTTAATAGCTAATCTAAATTAACATATTATTTTTTGTAACAGACATTTGCAATTGTTATTTTCTTTACGATAAAATAATGTTCAATTAATCGAGAAACATTGCTAATAAAACTTAGTACCAATTCTTGTGTTAATGTAAAATATAATAATGTCATTTTACAGTTTATTGTTTTTGTTTGAAATTTATTTCAAAAATCATTTTGATCTTCCATACTGGATTTTACTTTTAATTTCTTGAATTTCAGTTAACACGTATAATATTTAATTATGTTATTGTTATGGACATGGTTATTTTTTAGTATTATTATTATTCATTACAATAATAAATTTTAACATACTATTTGAAGATGATATTAACATTTTCTCGCATTACTAAGACATCTCAAGTTACAAGTTGTGTACTGCAATTCGGATTATTAAGTAAAATGATTTCAATAACGTTTTTGGCACAGAGTAGTTAAATTTATTTTTAGAAATGAATTTTTCACTCGCCTACGAATTACATTAAAATTCTACGTTATGATCATATAAGATAAAGGAAAATATAAGCTCTAACCTACACATATTTCTGCTTTAGCGATATGAGAATGATAGCATTGGCATCGAAATATAAAAAATAATTTTATAACATTTAACTTTATTATTAAAAAAGAAATAATGAAGCAAATAAATAAATAACATAATGATCTTTATAATGCAAACAAAATGCCTACGAGAGCATAAAAGATTATACTTGATCTAAATTTTATGTTTATTGTTAAAATTAAAAATATACTGTGATGATTTTCTTTATTGTTAAAGTAAAGAAAATTCCACGAATGCGTGGATATATATATATATATATATACTGTTTAAAATAAATCAAATATCTTTGTAATAAAATTGTGAGGGTAATCTGTTTCTAAGAAAATTGAAATTTAATAATGTTTATTGTAGGTGGATATTTTTTCGTAGATCAAAATATATATATATATATATATATATATATATATATATATATATATATATATATATAAGTATTGCAATAAATTTATATTTTAGTTGGATGCACACATGAGGATTTACATATATATATATATATATATATATATATATATATATATATATATATATAATGTGATGTGGTTGAAACATATTATTTTTTAAGGCTATATGCAAGACGTATTCTTCTTGAATTTAATTAATCCATAATTATTGATATATGCAAAAAAATCATTTGTGAAATCTTCTGTTTTATTAAAAAAAAAGTTCAACACTTTTTCTAGAATCAACAAACACGACAAAAAAGCGGTATAATTCATTATTGCTTTAAACAATTATTTAACTACGTCGAAAACACATTAAACAAAACCCTTGCATCGTGAGTCTCTTTTTCTACCGAATCGTTAGACTCGTATACAAATGATATTCTTACGACGACAACCAACCTGATACGAATGATGTTAAAAGAAAAAGAGAGATAAAAAGATGTACATGACCACGTATACGTATATAATTATCATGCTAATAAAGCAACGTCTGTGATCTGAAAACACGTTAATGGATCCACTACTCGGGTCGACTGACTCACACCTTTACAGCAGCCTCGATTTAGCTCCAACGTTGTACCTGCCGTAACATATGCTTAGATAATGTTTACCTGAACCACACATGCTGGCTGGATTACCTACCTACCTCTACCTGCAGGTAAACAGTGTTGTAAGGAGAATTGCTCGTCGATCTACCAACAACCTGTGCTTGTGTTTTGTATCGCTTGGCCAAAGAGTCTCTCACATTTGTTTAAATAACAAACATATGATTTGAAAATTATTCCACAATTATTTAATAGTATATATATATATATATATATATATATATATATATATATATATATATATATATATATATATATATATATATATACACACATACATACATAAAAATATTCGAATATTTATACTTTTCAACTTTGTCATCTAATTTGTAATTGTTATTGTTTTAAAGGGACGAATAAATCTGAATTTATTTTTAACAAATTAAAATAAACAATTATTTAATGTTAGTAATTTTTTTTTAGTAATTACCGTGCAGTCTGTAATAGTTTAGATAAGTAAGAAACAAAACCTAATCTCGTTGTTTTTAAAATGATTTTAAATTAAACACAAATACCTCAATACAGTTGTGATCCTGTCGCTAAATTCACTTTCAAAAATTAATTCTTTTGTAACTCCACAAACTAAAGAAAAATATTTTTTATCTTGACGCTTCCAGGGTGATGACATCGTCATCGAAAAGAGCATAAACAACAATCAGAAGTGATAAAAAATGATGAAATGAATATTTTTAATCAGAAAATCGAGTTTTGTGGTTTGTGGAATTAAAAAAGAGTTCATTTCTGAAAATGGAAACCACATTTCACTCGTAGAAGTATTAATTTTCCTAGTGTTAGCCATTTATTAGTACATTTATTTTTTTTGGAAAGTGATTGTTGAGAGTGTTGTTCGTATTTGGATTTTTTCATGATTTCAATTTTTGCATTTTCCTGAAATAGCAATATATTGATGGAAGTTGTTTCGCATGCTTAGTTATATTTGTTTCACTCTTTAATTATTCAATAATTTCAGGTTTTTTATCGAATTTTACAAATAAATTTAACTATAGTGTTAGAATTGTATATATATATATATATATATATATATATATATATATATATAATTGAAGGTTTTCTTTTTAAATAAAGTACACTACTAGCTCTGTAGTCTTAATTAAACTTCTTCTGTAGTAAATTAAGAGTTGAAATAAATAGATATAAGAAATCTAAATAAATAGATACAGAAATCTAAATAAAAGGTATAACAGATGTAATAATAAAAGTGGAGAAAACACTTTCTTGTTCAAGTTACACAGTCATATTTTTTTCCATGTCACGTTAAGTTATATTCATGTAACCGATCTCAACTGTATTTTTTTTATTTAGTTTGTAAAAAGGTTAAAAATTATGAGTTTTTGATAAAATTTAAGATGCTTTCTAATATTATTCTGTTGGTCTTCATCTTTTTGAATCAATGTCTGTTCTCCGTGTTAACTGATCCAAAAAGACAAAGACTTACAGGGCAATGTATCAACGAGATTGAAGGTATAAAAACATACAATTACAATAATCTAATTTTCATTCCAATTTTAATTGTATTTGTTATTAATGTACTCATTTTTTAAAATATAATTGTTATCAAGGGAAATGTGGAGATGAAAGCTAAAAAAGAAAATATTTATTTGTTGAGCCATTGGTTAGGTATTATTCTCAATTCAAAATTTGAAAACGTTTTTTTTATATGCAGTTACACTGACATTTAAAATCAATACCTTTGAGATTAAAACTGATATGTGTATGTAACATTTTTCTACAAATATTTATAACATTCATATCATTACACTCGAGTAAAAACAAGAATTAATCATTCAGTCAAGTACCTGACTCAGTTGATACAAAATATTTCATACCTTGACTCATATAAGTAAGAGATAGTTTCATTAATTTTACATAGTGTTTGAAATGGCTGTCAGAAAAAAAATAGATTAAACTTTTACAACGTGAATTGTAGAATATAATTATTTTTAAATCGTATGTATATATCATTTAACATATTTGCTTGGACTAGCAGTACGTATACTGAGACAAGATAAACGTAATAAACACCATTAAATACAAGAACTAAAACGAGGCGTGTTGTTTTGCCTTAACATATTATACGTTGACACATATGATACATATTATTCACAAATTATAAATACGGAGATTGTTGTCGTATGTAAAACAAATTTTTCATTTTGTATTCCGAATAAATACTATATACATATATATATATATATATATATATATATATATATATATATATATATATATATATATATATATATATATATATATATATATTTGTAGTCTGATTAGTTTTTGGACTGCTGTCCAATGTGTCAGTTTAAATCTAGCTTCATGGCATATCATCTTTCATTAGGGAAGTGTGTTTCACCGAATAAAGTTTGATAAAATAATAAAATGTTATAAATATTTAATAAATATTCGCCTACTGTTTTTTTCGTAAGCGAATTTTATTCTTGACAGCCACAAAAACATTGCTGAATAAAATGTTCACTAACTGATTATTAATAATTTTGATAGTGGCTTATGCATTTTTTAACAGCGAGACACGGTCATCTTCAGAGTGCTAAGGTATAGAGACAATTTAAGAAACATCTTCTTGTGTATTTCGGTGCTCTGAAGATAATATCATTGCTGTAAAAAAAAGATATAAGCTATTATTAAAATGATCAGTAATTAATTATTAAATATTTCGATAAGGTTATGAAAAGAAAATGTAGTTTCGGAGAGACAAGTTTCATTTTTGAAAATAAGTTTAGCCAAGATTTTGCAGTACATTGTGACTTACAATTATAGTTAACTATTTAGACAAAGTGTATATATTTCAAGTGTTTTCAATATTTATAATAAAAATGCAGCTTAATTGACAAATGTTTTGAAAGTTAAGAATTTTATAAAATAACAGTGTATTATACAACACAGTTCGAATGTTATGGAAAAATTCTCTTTCTCACATGAAATCTTTTCATTTCATAAACAAATTTTTTGGTAAAAAATGTCCAGTCGTCATCATTTAATTTTAGATCATTTCTGATAATTACTTACACGCATTTTGATGGGGATGTAATCATTTTCAGAGCGTCGAGGTACAGAAAACTTCTATATATTTGGATAAAGTGTTTATTTTTTCTTTATAAAAATGCTCCACACACTGAGTGGATGCCGAATTCAAGAGTACCAAAAATAGCCTTGGATGAATAACTAGGCGGGAGAAAACCTATAGGAAAACCAAGGCTCAGATGGATAGACAATGTAGAGAAGGATGCAGTGTAATTGTTGGGAGTAAGAAATCTGAGAAGGACTGGCAGACAGAGGGTTGTCTGAAGGTAGAAAGTTGAGGAGGAAAAGGCTCTATTTGAGCTGTAGAGTCATAGAACAAGAGTTTATTTTGCTAATAAATTCTGTATATTGTAAAATTACAGGCTAATTAACAATCGTAAGTTAACATCGCATTGTCATATTGTTTTTCTGAACTTTGGCATTGTATTTGTTTGTGCATAATGAAAAATGATCTAATGATTTACTTAACATTTTTGACCAGAAAAAAATGATGGTTTGTGAAATAAAAAAGAATTCATTTGTTATAATATACTATACTATAAACATTCTGTTTTCATTTCTGACCAACATTTTAATTACAAATTAGCGTGTTATACTGTGCTATAAAATAGATAATAAGAACTCGCTAATTAAAAAATTAACAAATATACCAATATAAATAAAAAATGAGTCTTGTTGTTATTGTCGTAGTATTTCTATCATTATATCAGAATGAAGAAATTAGAAAAAAATCGTACACACTTCAATTGTAGAATACAATTCAGTTATTCTTTTTTGTCTTCTACCAAACAAGTAGTTTTCATTAAAATATCTTTCCCATCGTCTATTTAGTTTCTCAACTATCATATATGATAAATGATACTGTAGTTTTTGATTGATCATTCTTATTGCAGAACTCAACGTATTTACATAACGTCGGGTGTACGAATCGCGTTGAAATAATGACTAATGATTATTACCGATGGTAATATGTTTAAATATATATATATATATATATATATATATATATGCGTGTGTGTGTAAAATTTATATTTATCTATTAGTAATTTGAATTGCAAGTTAAGTACGTAGCGTTCAATTAATATTTCAATTTAAAATTCTTCCGGAGCTAAACGAAAGTAGTCTTGTATATTTTATGTTGTATTGTATAAGAACAGCTCATTTATTATTTTTTTATATTTGCTTTATGTACGAGTGTATATATTTTTATTCTATTTGTCAAACTTTATCACTCAACAGGAGTTTCGTTTTATCAATTAACATTTGATTTGTGGATTTTCTAATGTATGCCTTTTAGTAAGCTTATGAGTTTTTTTATGAATTTAAAAGAACATTAAAATGAACAGTTTTTGTACATGAGTAGGCGTATACACCATTGTATATATATATATATATATATATATATATATATATATATATATATATATATATATATATATATATATATATGATAAAATCTGTTCTATATTTAACTAATGGCACTGATACGTAATCGATATTTCTGCGAATAAAGAAACGAATCAGACATCTAAACCTATTAAATACGTATCTGTTTGACATAAAACAAATACTTATTTTAAACTCGTTTAAGAATCGAACCGAAACGAATGAAAATAAATATGATATTAGGTAAATTATTCTTTTTTCTATATTTGTGTCGTCTCGTACGTTTTATTCGATATTAATATCAAACAGTCGTAATTTATCGTAATGAATTAACAGTCTCATTCACTTATCACATGTTCGAAAACATCTATAAAAGAATTCCATTTAAATGTAAATGTTAAAATAATCTCTTCAGCTGCTACTCAACAACCTACACACACATTTATAGAGAAACCTGTAATGTAAATACTTTTCACAGTGAAACAACCCGCGGCTTAATACATCCACAAAAGGTAAAAATGAAAATTCTCATCTGGTATTTCCATTACTCGACAAAGTAAATATTTAATTGATTAATTATGGTCGACGTTTAATAAGTGGTGCCATTTGTGTACATATATATATATATATATATATATATATATACAAATACACTGAATCATAAATGCAAACACAGAATCGTTACGAGATATTAATTAAAGTTTACTATACAATAGTATGTCGAAATACATTTTTCATACAACTTTTTTTAAATAAGATTTTAATGGGATATGTACTAATTTTTTTATAATCACACATTTTTTATATTTTGTTTGAAGTCAAAAATCGTATTATGTATACAAGCACATACATGCACACACACATACACACACATCACATACATATATATATATATATATATATATATAATTAAAAATTGTGTTGCGTTGCATATAACTGAATTTTGTGGAAAACCTCTTGTTTTTTCTTTGCTTTTTTGTTTCTTTTTTGTTGTTTGTATATTAAGTGGTTCAAGTTTAATTTAATTTAAAATTAATTTATTTTTTAACTAACTAAAAAAATGGCTAACTAAAAATAACGTAAAAACTAAGCTTATTACAAGAAAGGACAAACTAAAACCGAATGATTTAACTGAAACTGCAATATACACTCCAAAATGTTACTTCCCTTTAGTTGGTCGGACAGATAAATCGATAGAATTTCTTTCAGTTCTTCAGTCGGAATGATCGATTCAAAACGGAACGGTACACATACAACTCACCCCCAGTTTATCGTACCGATCACAACTGATCAGTCAGAACTGACAGCCAAACTGATAGTGATAGGGTCCTTAAGAAGCGTTATTGTTTTTTGATGCTACTGTAATAGAGTACATACCTCCAAAAATTTAAAAAGACACCCCTTTCTTTGCGTTCTAAGTTTATTGTAATCTAAGAGGTAGCTATGAATGTGTGTGTATGTGTATATGTACATATATAAACACACACACACACATACACATACACATGCACACATACACACACACACATACACACACATAACTACATGAAGCATCTTAAAGTTGTGAACTATTTATTTAATTAATTTATCTTTCTAATGGGATTTTTATTTAAATTTTTCCTACTGATAATTTATTCATTTACAGTTGTAGCCAAATAATAACAAATTAACAGCAGTATTAATCAGTGTGTCACTAGTTTGATCTTTGCAACATATATCCATTTTCAATTCTTAAAAAAAATCTGAATTGAAAAAATATTTTTGTGATTTCAATTCCATTTACATTTTATCATTCTTATTTATTTTTTCATATTCTTTTTAAATTAAGGCTCTTATTTGCTTCTGTTTAGAATTATTGAATTTAATTTTAGTATACAGTTGAAAACTCTTCGAAAGAATGTATTCTTGAATAATAAACTAATTCACGATTCAGAAAGAAGTTATACTTTTAGAGAAAATAAGACTTGCGTGTCATTCTGTTATCAAAATCGCCAGGGTGAAAATAGTAAACGATAAAATCTTTTCTAAATTTGATAGCAAAAGTGCTTCGAGATCAACTGATTAAAAAACAATTATCTGATCGAGACCATTAATAAATCAGTGATACACGATTCTACCGACTCGTGTATCGCAAAACGCAAACATGGTCAGTTCTCACGTATTCTTAATTACTGAATTCGACGTACATAAATTATGTTCAGATATATATTTGAAACTGTATTATGTTCACGGTGAATATTCATAAGCCGGTGTAAGTCCGAATAAAGGATATCCTAAACATTTAATTAAACTAGATCTTTATCCAACATGAACGTAACACCGCTGAATAATAATAACATGTATTTATGGTCATTACATTTAGTTTATGTGAAACTGTTTACTTCTCCGTTATTATTTATTTTTACATAAATGCTCCCCGAAGCGCTTATATCTATAACTGTCTCTCTTTATATATATATATATATATATATATATACACATACACACACACACATGTGTATTCAATGAAGAGAATAAAAACTGTCGGAACAAGAGTGCATTTCGCTAACTGAAGACGGGGCCGATTGAGTTGAGATATGTGGGCCTTAGGCCGACAATCTGAACGTGCGTTTATAAGATGACGACCGGTCCTCCTGATAAATAGGGGAAGCAGACATGAAAACATGCGTGGCACTTTTTATGTGTGTATGGAAGATTGTAATGAATTAACATGTAGAAACGATTAGCTATAACAACGTTAAAAAACTGGTCTCCATTTCGAGCCAAGTATTTAATGAATGCCGACGACGCATTATAATTATATTACAGCGAGTTTCGATTGGCGTTGATGTTGCGACTGGAAAAGATAAAAAAAATCGACTGCATTTTAATTGCTGTCATTATCGAATTGTACAGTGTGTTTGATGAAACGTTTATATTTGTACGTATTATTTCAGACTATTTTAATTACTTTTAAGTACTCAATCAATTACCAACAATTTATTTATTAATCATGTAACTATTGTCTGGGATTTTTTATATATATATATATATATATATATATATATATATATATTTATTGATCCATTCATTTATATTGTTTAATTTACTTAATATATACTTTTTGATTCTACTCCGGATGTTAATTTATGTTTACATTATTTTTGCCGCAATATAATATTGAATTCATTTTATTTGAATAGCATTTCGCTTCTAAATTATTTTTGTTTATCCTTGAAAAGTAAATTTGTATTCGTATGTTTTATTTGTAGAGAAATTATTTATTTTTCATGTTTATTTTCAAATAAAACATTTTTTGCTTGAAGTAGTTCATATCTGTTTGTATGTACATACAAACACACACACGTATGTATATATATGTGTATATATATATATATATATATATATATATATATATATATATATATATATATATATATATATATAGTCCTTAAATTATTGAATTGAATTGAATTTTTGAAAAATATTTTTTCTTGATAAACGTCTGCTTTAATGTTTTGAGAATGATAGAATCGCTTCTGAGATGCATATAAGCAAAATTGATTATTCTTTGTGTTTGGGCGTTAAAGATCACAGTCATGGATGCATCATGAAACCCCAAATATATATTTATTGATTCGATTAACCTTTCATTTTAAATAATGACAAATATTGATAATACTAAAAAATAATTTATTTGGAAAGCTTTACAAAAAATGAATGAAATGTTATATCAGAGAGAACTGACTGAAACGATAACCAAATCAACTATTTAGATAACCTGATTAGAAAAAAAACAATATAGTGTTATATAGTATCAATGATAAATTAAAAGAAAATCGTAATATGAGAGATGAAATAACGATCGAGGCTCTAAAAAAAACTAAAAACAGAATAAGGTGAGATTTGTTTTGTAAAAAATACATGTTCACAATAAATGATACAATCTATTTTTTTATAAATGAACTTTTTCTTTTTGTACTCTACAAATTAAAAAAAAATCCGATTAAAAATGTTGAATAAATCGATTGATTATTTATGATTGTTTATGTACATTTTGATGATGATGCGTCAACAATAAATTATCAACGAACAGAAAAATAAGGAAATAAGTAAGATGTCTGTGCCATGATGGTGCTCTCAGAATGATAACATTGTCATTAAAATTCACATGAACATCAACCAAAAAGGGTCAATAATGGTTTATTGAATATTTTACATGAGAACATTTATGTCAGTTTGCGATATCCAGATATACAATTCTTCAGGTCATGTTGGAATTTGAAGACTCATTGAGAATTTGTGTCATGAACAAGAAAATGATTTTCCAATTTATTGAAAAGTTGAAGACCTTCTCGAATTATACTTCCAGTGAGGGGGATAGGTTTCTTTTCTGCTTCTATAATTTTCTGGATCTGAGACGATATTTAAAGTTATACTAATAATATCATCGTCACTTAAGGCATTATCCACAATCAATTCGTCATCATTCTGGCTACAGTTATCAAAACCTTCTCCACAAATTTTATGTGCCAAAGTAATGATTTCAGCTAATAATATTGGTTTTAATGGTTAACACATCCAGGCCAAGCTGCTTTCTAGCAGATATTTAAAGTTTGTGGCTTTATTTCAGCAATAGCAGGTACAGCATGATTTAAACAGTTCAAAATAGAATATTTTAAATTGAAAAATATAAATTTAAAAAAGTAGAATAATTTAAATTCAAAATTTTTAAATAATGCGTAGCCCATATTTGTATATACAACAATTCAGGAAAACCCCGAATTTGCATGAAATATGCACCGCATAACTTCAGAATCGCATTAAAAAGTATATATATATATGTAACAATTGAAACGTGTATCGATTTATATTTTTTTAAGAAAGCAGTATATTTGTCGTCGGCTGATTTTGCTGCAAATTAATAAATTCTCTTGATCAATCTGATTGTGTATGTAAATCATAATTAACAGAATAACACGAATACCAAAAAAATCAGCATCAATACATCTATGTTTTTCGAGATTCGAAACTGAAACGAACGAAAAAAAAACGTTACATAACAAACCACTTATCTTCGTTGCATGTACACTGTGTGTTCCAGACAAAAATTCCTGTCGTCAGAACCCGCATTCCGTCGTTACAACGACAGCAATAACAACTTAACAAACCAGATAATTTATATCTTGATACGTATATATAACGTACCTTGTACGTACCTACCTACCTACCAATTTCCAGAAATACCGCCGAGAAGTAGTTAATTATCCGCTTTCTCGCTAAAACTCATTAACCACTGTGCCTCGGTATATTGGTCGCACATTCCTTCCATGGTCTTTATTTATAGTCTCTTACGCCTTTTGTGGTCGAGCAGTCGGAATGGTTAACGCACATGCAAGTCGACTAGTCTTTTACGATGAAATGTATTATACATACCATTCCGTACGTACAGGATTATATAAATAAAGAGAGGACAACTATGTTAAGGTCGTGTTACGGTAGTATATTAGTAGTGTGCGAGTTTGTGTATGGTGTAGGTGAGATACGGGGCAGCGAGACACTAACGTTACATTATTGTACTGAAACTTTGATACTGTGAGTTTATTCTTGTATATATTATCTTTTATGTAGCATAATGGTACGTATTTAATAAGACATTTTTTTTATATTCATTTTTTATGATGAGATAAAATCCAGCTAAATGAGTAATTAGAGTAGAAAGCGAAGAAGAAGTAATCCACATAATACTTTTAAATTTGTTGGTAAATAGTTTTTAAAGACTGAACTTTCTTATTTAGGTTTTGTGTGAGAAAAAGTTATATTTAATAACAAGTTTCACGAACAAAAATCTTATATATTAATAATTCGATTGTTTAGCAACATATTAAGATATTAAATAATATTATCATCTTGTGATATTTCTGAATATCATCGTGATATTTTTTAAATTGTTTTATCATAAAGCAATTATTTTGAACGATTATCAATTAGAAATAAATTAAGCTGAAACATTCATTATGATTTTTTTATCCGTTTGTATAAATTATTTATTAACTATTTCATATATTAAAAACATTGATTTGTTAAAAAGAAATCTGAAAATGTTTCCATGCATATCTGATTCATATTAAGAAACAACTGTTTTATCTAATGAACAAAAATATTTATGAAATGATTTGGAAATTGCTAATTAAACAGTTGGTTAATATTAGAAGTTTATACTTTGGAACGGAACAAATAGTTTTATTCCTCTGTGGCGAATTAGAAGTATATACTCTTCCTCTTACATACTAATCATGTAGTAATCTGATAAAAGGTAAAATTATTGAAAAATTGCAACTTTGTGAATAATAAGATAAAATTATGCTCTAAAAGTATTTTTTTTTTATTTCTTATAGAAAATGCTTGGCTCTCAAAATAGTAGTATTTATTTATTAAAGTATCAATAATTTAACAGAAATATTTTTTATTTAATAATCATGAATATAGGCATTTAGATTTAAAGTATGACATAAACAATTTTTTATGTGAGTGATATTTTTGTGAATAGTTAATTTATTTAATTTTATAATGTTATTCAAAATAAAAAAATAAATTGTAGATATTCTTTTAGTAGATTAAAAATATTCACAATTAGAAATTAATAATTCATTTTACCGTATATTAATTTATTATCTGATATTGCATTTTTTTTATGTTTTTGTTAGCAAATGTTTTATTTTTATAAAACCTTTTGTCCATTATTAAGAAAATAAAGGTACAATTTTTGATTTATCTATGCATGCATGTGAAAATGAACTTATTTTATTCTATAGACATTTATTTTTCAAATATATTATTTTTCCATCAATACAATTATTTTTTAAGACATCTTAATTGATTCTAGATTTGTAAACACAATAAAAGACATTTTTGTATTTTTGGAGTTCAACTAAGGTAGAATAACTTAAGTATTTAAATTCTATCTTTTTATTTAAGTAAAAGTATAGAATAGTTACAATATTCTTCTAATGTTTTTTTAAACGATATTGAAATGGAAAATGTATGTGTTTCTAATATAAATTTTTCTTTTCAGGTAAGTTGTTTCATCTTCGTATTTATTTGCTGTTCACATGCTGTTGGTATGTTACAAAAATATGATTCTATTCAGTTGTGTTACTTTGATTTTCATAACAGTGATTTTATAGTATTTTTTTATGTAAAAAAAGTCTGATACAATTTCAAGTTCCGAATATTTATTAATATTTTGTATATTTTAATTATATATATATATATATAAATTTTGTTTAGTTCTTGTCCTATAGATTCTTTTTTAATTACCACCATTATTGATAGTACCTTATTATTTTTAAGAATCGTATGCAGTGGCGCACTCAGGATTTAATCTTAGGGGGAAGCGAGTTGAACTAATAAAGTTTTTTTAATGTGAATTCAATACAATTCATTAACTGATTATACAAATTTATTTAAAGAATAAAATCCCGTTTTCTTTTCTTTTTACAAAGCTCTTGAATTAGGTCTGGTGTGGTTACATTAATCTCTCTATATGTATATATATATATATATATATATATCCTGCCCGTTTAATCGTAATTTTGTCATGGTAGATCTTAAATAAGTTTGTAAAAGGTGTAAGGTAGAAAGTAACTTTTCACTGTCGCATGTTGTTACCGGAAGCTTTACAAATATTTTTAATAAGTTGTAGATGTTAGGATTTATCATTTTGTCACACTTCGAAACTGCATCAACGGCATTTTTGATGGAACTATTGCAAACAGCTTTTCAAATTTTTTATACCACAACTTGAATTGATGATTTTGTTTTGTTTTCTGGTGTTTTTCCCATTTTATTTTAGATGTGCTAGTACCCCTTGACCCTCCTCCTGGGTGTGTTACTGATTGTATCTTACTATTAAAATTATTTTTTATAGGAAATATTTAGCATGGTTGTAATAACTTTTAAAAAGTATTACAACTAGGTTAAAAAATAATATTAAGAACAAGTAAGGAATCGATACGGAAGTGAAATCAGTAGATTATTTATCATTTTAGTTAGAAAAATGTGCAGTCGTATTTATATAGTGATTGTATTTATCTGTTAAATGTGAAATATATTTTTTTTATGTATACAAGAATTGTTTAGCTGTGTGTTAGTAATTAATATTTATTTTTTGTGTACTTCTGTGAGTAAGGGTTTTAATTTTACGTTAAGTACTTTGTTTATAATAATTTTGTGGTAAAAAATTACTTAAACATTATTTTCGTTTTTTTTTATTAATTTGTTTGGTTTTATTAGTCATTTTCATTATTTTGTTTTATTTATTTTTTGGATATGCAATCGTGAATGAAATAAATCATATTAGGTCTAGGTGGAATTCTATTTATAGAAAGTTATTATAGATGCGGTAAACGTAGAAAAACAGTCATGTTAATGTCGATTTCCTTCATTTTTAATTAACACATGTCGATTTCGCAGTTGTATTACTTGAGTAGTTTACTAAGTATATCATTTGCATTTTTCTATATTGAAAAGTAAATAATAATAATTTACACAGCTCTTCTTGTTTGTTTTAACATACTACGACGTCAAACAGAGCACTTTTACATAAATCAAATCTTTTTCAAATTGTGAATTCTGCATAATCTGTAATAAAATATCGTATATTTCAATATATAATTCGAATAATAAACTTATACGCCATGTAAACCTGTTTTATCATGAAATGTTTTATACATTTTGAATTATCATAGTACAGTTTGCATAACTGCGTACAAAATAACACCTTCGTTTTTTAAATTGTTTTGCCCTATTAGAACTATGCACTTTTTTCAAAGAATGCTATTGTTCATCAATTTTTGTGTTAAAGCAAAAAGTCATACTATGAAAATTAGCTTCTTTTGTCCTCTTGAGTTATTTTTTTGTTATATTTTGTCTTTTTTTTAAAAAAAAAATGGTAGGAGATTAAACAATTTTTCAGTACTGAATTTTGTTATATTTAATTTGTTATATGAACTATTTCACAGAGTGTTCCGCACCTTAGTGTTCTAAAAGTGATGGCATCGATATCTAAAGTGCGTAAGCAGCAATCAAAAATGATCATTAATAATGTATTGAAGATTTTTGATTAGAATTTTATTTGTTTTATATAGGACGAAAAAATAATTTATTTATGAAAGTGAATTTAGCCACATTATCAGAACTATATTGCGGCACGAAATGTATTTTTTTTAATAAGATTGTGTTAGAACACTGATCATATTTAAGCTTCTTAGCATTTCAGACAGTAGCTTTTTATCGAAACATTGTATATAGTAGAAGATTAGATAGTTAAATATATGGTAATCATCCAGATATGAATATATATATATATATATATATATATATATATATATATATATATATATATATATATATATTAGCGGGGTATGCTAGAACGAACGTAATTCGTTCTAGAACCTCATTCGTTCTAACATCTGTTAGTTCTAGCATACATTGAAATATATGTATTTAGGGGTAATACGTTCCAGACTCTGAGCCTAGAGAAAAGTTACTATTCAACACAATTATTTTAATAGGAAGAATATAATTGAATATAAAAATCATAATTGTAAACATAATATAAAATTAAATTTATTTAATTTTTATAAAATTAACAATCGTTGTTTAGTGAAAATACAAACAAAACTAAAAAAATCACAGAGGTGGAAGGAGACGAGTCGTCATCTTTATTCCTTTCAATGACTGTCCTGTGAGAGGGCGGTTGTCTACATTTTTTTAAGAATAAATTCAGACTTGAGTGCTTTATCTTGGATTTTTAGATTCTTCAAAAGTGGGATATCAAGGTGTCATTAAAATGATTAAGGCCCTTTCCCACAACAGCAATATCCGGTTGATCTTTCATAAGTTTGGACACTTTATCATCCCAGTAAGAAAACACCTCTCTAAGGTCCTCATTTGGAATACTGTCACCTTTTTCTTTATTCTAGTCCTTGAAAGCTAAACGCTGCTTCAGTACCTCTGCGTCTTCATTTTGAAGCACTATTATTAGTTCCTCACGTGACATCTCCTTCCTGTGGTCCTCCACCAAATCTACCTCGTCCTCTTCATTGATCTCCAGACCCACGGTACTGCCAAAAGACACAATTTCATGTACAATGGGCTCTTCATCATCATGTTGAGACCCTTCATAGTTCCTTGGAGCCACAGCCTCAGGCTACAATTGCCTCCAAGCTGAATTCAAACACATGACAGAAACCTCTCCAAGTAGCTACGATTAAAAAAATAGCGCTATATTGAAATGACTTCCAAAAATCTCCTAGTCACATCATTGGAAGAAGTGGTCTTAAAACATTTCATGAACAGTGCATTAGTGTAGAGCTTTTTAAAATTTGCGATCATCTGCTGATTCATAGGCAGGAAGAGAGTCGACGTATTCTGTAGTAAGAAATGGATTTTGATGAAACTAAACTCATCTGGTAATTCATCCATTCAATTAGTTGTCAATGGGATATTCTTCTCCCTAAGGTATTCACAGACAATAGGGCGGAACACCTGTTACCCACTCGGAGAAAATAGCCCTTGCCACCCAAGCCTTTTGGTTGGAACGCCACGTGTTTCTCCGTATTTCTTCGCGCTGTTCGTTGTAGCATCTTGTTTTGATTGATTTCAACTGTTGTAATATTTTTCGTTGTAGCTTACCCCACTGTATATATATATGTATATATATATATATATATATATATATATATATATATATATATATATATACACACACACATACATAAAATTACAAAATACCATATATATTCATCAAACGTTCCACAGGTGCACAATCATCCGCTGTATTGTTTAGTGGAGTCGCAAAGAGTTAATAGTTAAAAATGAATTATTAATGCATTGTGCAAATGAACAAAAATTTTTTACTGAATCATGAAATTGTACAACTTTCGATAAATACGCACGCCATACGCTGAATGAAATCGAAACGCATGTTTGCACACACTTGACAAGGTACAATAAGGAATAGTGATTGAATAGCCCCGACCGTATACGAATGGTAGCGTGTATATCAGGAACGCACCCTCACAAAAGAACATTTACTATATCAAAATATACGAAATATATAAAATTCAATTTACACTTCCGAATACGACGTCAGAATATTAATTTAAACATTGATATATTGTAAATAAACATTGTCAGCAGTGGGTGTTTTATGCGTGCATGGAATAATAAAAAGCCCCCAAATAATAAATGTTGCGTGTCGGACAACTAGTTTCGCGCGAGCCTATTGTGGGTGAGCGAGTGTGTGCGTTTATGTCGGTGTGAGCGGACGACCGAGTTTGATGTGAAGGGGGACGGCCGAGTCTCGCGGGCATGCTATCGCCGACGATATTACACGTGGGGGAAACGCTGCCGCGATGACGGCGATGGGTTATGCGAGCAGACACGTCTAATCGTATGTTGAAATCAAGTAATTGACACACCCATTAGAAATGTACGGATATAAAGTGGAAAATGACTGTTAACTTTAACTTTGTAATTGTTCGGCCCGGCCGAAGTGTTTTCACAAAACCCCGCCGGCAGTGCGTAATCGATTCCCGAAATGAACAAGTTAATTTCGTTTCGTATTATTTAATGGGGATCACATTCGTAATTGGATGGATGTTTTATACCGTGCGAATTGAATGATGCGTTTTCCACGATAAATGATTCACTGAATTGAAATTGAACCGGTGTCACGTGTACGTGTGCGCATGTACGTACGTATTTCGGATCCATTAAATAAAACCGTGTCGTAGGTGTTACAAGTTTCATTGTATCCAATATACAGATTTATATGTCACTGTATCCACTAATAAATGTTCATTTTTAACGATGATGCCGCTGTTTCGATATGTTCGTTTTTTTATGTTAAAAAAACGACATTTACTTATTATTCTCGTTTTAAAATAACAACAATTGTATCTATCAGATTAAACGATACATTTATCATCAGATTTTTTCACAACAAGTTTTATTATTGTTTCTTTAAAAACGTGGATCGAAAGATTAAACATTTTCAACTCATGAATTGTACATATTTTCAATTTTCATTTTTTATTTATAATAAATTATACCTCATTCTAATTGTAATTGTCAGTTTTTATACTTGTGATCCCGTTGTTACATTATTCTGCTTGCCTTCGCTATTTTGTATTAGCAAAGTATCTGTTTTACATCAGAAGTGTGTAACATATATCTAAAGATAGCACTAGTACAGTAGACCCTCGCTGAAAGACCGTAATTGGTGCAGAACTAACTGTTGTTTCTTGAAATGGTTGTTGTATAAAGCACTTATGTAAACTTTTTAATTGATTCAAAGCCACCAACATCCTAGTTGTATATTAGATAACATTTAATTTTAAAGAAATGTATAAGTAATGAAAACAAATTATTTGTTTTACCTTTTATTATTAATAATCTATTTTCATTCGATGGCTTAAGTCAGCAGTTCATTAATGCTGGTCTTTAGAGGAAAAATCACCTTCCATGAAGATTTCTGGTAATTCACAACTAGAAGGGTAATCAATTCTAGTCATCTTTGTAGCAGTGGTATTAGATTGGGAGAAAGTTGAGACTTTAATGAAAAATCTATCCAGAATGGACTGCTTCTCCCTATTTATAAACCATCAAAATCACGATCATGCACCACATCAGGTCATAATGGCTTCCAAGAGGTGTTTAGTGTACTAAATTCATGGTACACTAAATTCATGGTACGTACAGTGACATCACCCTATGCATTCACAATCGATTTTACATCATGGTGGATGTTATGATGCGTTTTTCAAAACTCTCTTCAAGAGTCATTTCATTGTTTTGGGTAGCGTTGAAACATGCTCTAAACATTTTCCTTGTATAGAGTTTTTCTAAAGTTAAAAAATACCTGCTGGTTGGGCTGCAGCAAAGGAGTAATGTTAGCTGGTAAAAACTTAATCTTTATGAAGTCATACTGAGACATTAGATGCAAGGCTAAGTTGGGTCATGACTAGGAGGAGCATTGTCAAAGAGAAGAAGCACCTTGAGAGAGAAATTATTTTTACTCTACCACGCTGTAGTGAAGTCAGTCACGATAGTTATTTCGCAAGATATGATCTCCTTGAGAGGTGAGCAATGAGTGATTCATGAAACCCGGTCGTTGTGTGATCAGTCTTTCTATGATTCTACTGTATTAGAAAACAGACATCGAACTAATCCAAAAGGGCAAACATCAACAGTACATTATATTTTATTCTATTGCTTTTTAAATTTTCTTCACTGTAGTTAATTTTAATAAAGTACAAACATAACAACGTTCTTTCCATTTATATATGTACGGTTTCTAATATTGTTTCCATATCACTATTCTTCATTTTATAACATTTGTTTTGGAAAAATAAATATCTGTTAATATTAAATATTTGTTTTATTATTTTAATGTATTTTTCTATCATCACTGTTTAAACGTATGTTAATAATTTATATTGGCTGTTTTGTTTATATATCTCACTTAGAATTTTAATTCTATGCTAAATATTTTATTAATATTAATTTTCTGATAAAATCCTCACTCAAACGTTCATTTTCAATTTTTTATTGATTTATTATTTCACATGCTTGTTAACAATTATTTTTTGGGTCTTGATTACTGAAAAAATGTATTCAAATTATTGAGTATAATAAATAAATAATTTTTGTCTAGGCTGGACATTATTTAGAAAAAAAACTATGGTAGATGCCGTATGCGTATGAAACCAGTTATATTAATGTCAATTTTATTAAGTCCTGTTTTTTTCTGACTTGTTCTGACAATAATTCCAAAAAATGATGACATATACAGAAATCAATAAGCAACATTTTTTGTGTATAATTGTTTATGTAAAGTATTTCACTTATTACTTAAGAAATTAGATGATAGAAGTTAATTCTGTGTGTAAATTAGTCAGTGCTTATTTAATTTTTCTATTTGAACGTTCTAAATTCAGCAAGTAAACATATCTTGCACACTTTTTAAATCAGTTTAATTAAGCATGTGTCTTACTGTATTTGAAATTATTTATGATCTTTTATGTTTTCGAAAAGGTATTTTTTTCGGTTATTTTTATTATCTCTCGATCGAGTATTTTATAAAACAATATACATCTTTTTGTAAATAAAAATAATTTTCGTTCCAAAATCCAGTAGTAGTTCTATTAATATTTTTCTTTAAAATTTGAATTCAAGATTAGACATTTATTGTTAGATTTTACGTGTGTTACTTATTGCTTAAAAATAGTAATCTATTCAATTATGTAGAAAACAAGTCATTCTTTTGCGATTTTTTTTTAATACATGAACTGAAATATGGTGCTTATTTTTATATATAGTTTAATAAGACAGGTGTCCTTTTTATTCAGGCTGTGTAATTAAATTGAAGTTAAAAACTGCCAAGCAATCTACTCTGTAAATAGTTGTTAGTCATATTATTATAAAATCTTTGTTTTCTTATATGCTGTTTGTATTGTAGAATTATTGATTGTATTATGAATTTTCTTGTACTATTCGTTAAAATTTTATAAATTGAAACGCGTTCTGTGTAATTGGAGAATTTAGTAGGTAAAAATTTTTAAAAAGATATTTCTCTATTTTTTTTCCAATATACCAATTATCTGACTATGAATAATGTTCATTTATGAAAATTTTTATTGTTTATTAATCTATCAGTACATTTTTTAACAATCTTTGTGAGCATTAATATTTAAAAATATTTGTTACATTAAAACTAATTAAAATCTTAATTTTTTGTATAAATCAAATGAAATAAAAAAAGGCGTCAAATTTTACATTTTATGTTATATTAGTTGTTTGACTAACAATTAGAAAATTTACTTCAAATTTGACATTTTTTTTATTTCACATCTCAGAACATCAAGTCCGATTATTTAACAGATTTCTAACAAGAAGATATGGATGTCGGTTGTGAATGTATAATTAGGTATTTCCAAGAGATGTTACTTGGTAAACTAAACATAACTTGAATAAGAAATATATGAATAGAAGACTATTCACTTCCTTGCAACAGTGTAGCCAGTGTTGATAAAGAAAATATCTTGTATTTATCTATAAAACCGTCTTATACGTCTATTTTTAATTTATTGCGATTGTTATGTATTGTATAATATACATAAACATAATTTAGTCAGATGTGTGTATTCGAGATGGAATGTATATTCAATAACAAGTATGTTGTTTTAAGTTAACATATAAAATGTTTAATGCTGAACATTAATAGGTGACTCCTGTCACAAACCCACATTAACATACAATGGCTTAGTCAAGAGAATACAAAGTCGAACATTTTGTACAATATAATGCAATCAATATAACTAAATGGATGTAACAAAGAAAACAGACATATTTTATTGAGTACTATTTGATTCGTAACGATTTTCAGTTTTAATTGACTTCTTTTAGTATATTTATGTGCTTTCAGAATATATATATATATATATATATATAAAGAAGTTAAAAAAATTGAATGCAATAAACGTTTTCCAAGTTTTTAAAATCCGTTTTGAAACACAGTATATAATGTTGGTAGCAAAATATGTTTTTAAACTGGACAAGAAGGTTTACTTTAATGTACACACATGCCTCGAGTATGTAATGTTATAGCATCAACATCATTTAATGTATGCTTGCAATGTGCCTGTAGTTTGCAATCGATGTAAAGTAATATTTATATCTGAAATATTTATGACTAGTGTACGAGGGTCAGAGACGGACTAAACATAAAATTTCTTATAGAATAATTTACATGCATTACATATGAAAATCTATCTGAAAGATGTATTTTTAAGGACGGTAATTTTATTATATGTACAGTGCGTTCTCTATTTACAAGGTTTTCTTTACCCGAAGTAATAATAACAATGGTCAAAAATGAGAAAAAGAATTTGGATACGAAACGGTTTCGAAGAAGGTATTATCACTAGTGTTTCGATATAGTTTTTAATCACATATCATATATTATAATATACTTTTGACACTGTAAGTAAATTTACAGATGAATTTGATACACACCTCACAAACCAGAACAATTTTTCTGATTGAAATTATGTGAAATTGTGCAATCTTCTTCAAAAAGCTAAGGGTACAGAAAAAATATTTTTTTTTAAATTGAATTTTTAATATTTAACACTGATCTATAGATACTTACCTAATTTATCGTATCTTCAATAGTTTATTTTTTTCTCTGGTCATTTTTCATATCACTGTTTAAGTTTTATTGAAGTCCAATGTGATTATTTAAAAAAATATACAAATTTGATCGTTGTGAATAAATGTCTGTATGTAAATAATCGTGTATCATTTTAACTTATTGTTAATGTACCTTGAGGAAATAAATAGTAGGACAGTAGAACCTCGATTATCCGTGCTGATTACGGGGGTGGCACAGCCGGAAAATCAAAAAACTCAGATAATCGATTAAACTAATAAAATACAATAAAACAACAATTAAACGGTTTTTTAGGTACATATTTCAAGTTTATTTTTCTTTGTTCCAAATAAAATATGTATATACGTAGAAACATTTTAGTTATATGTATTTACATTATGTATTTCTTTGTTATTTTGTGAAAAAATCAGTCAGAAGTGACTGACGCTTATTCTTGTACAATATTTGTTTAATTGACATCCATTGATCATTTAATAAATATTCTTCACTATAATTAGTGTCCTCTTGTTGCTCAGGATACCCTAAGAATGTTTCTGAACAAGAAAGAGCGTCTGCAAAAGATACTTTTGTTGACGTTGAAACTTAGGTAACAGATTCCTCATCGCTGTCATCGTAGTGGTGATATTTCTTAGAGTTTCTAATAATATAGCTGCGTTGTCTTTGATCTCGTATCCTGGTTCTTCCTGATTTATTTTCAGTCATTCTTCAAGATCATCTCCAACCACCTCTTCAAAACCGGTATTGTTTTGCACAATTTCTATTAGTGGAGTTATTTATTTCTGGAGTTACTTGATCATAGTCTATTCTCGATACTGTCTTTTTCGGGTGAAGAAATATGTGGGAATTACTTCCTCCAAGATCTTTGTAAAGTCAAAGATGTTATTTTCGAACATTTTTTTGCTGGAGAATAAATTGCATCCTTGATTGTTCATTTCTTATAAAATATTTTTAAATCTGTGTCTTCTTCTAAGACTGCACGCAATAAATACTTTCTATATCTCCGCTTGAAACCATTTAACACTCTCTGATCCATAGACTGGATGTGAGGTGTAACGTTAGGTGGAAAATAAGTCACGAAAATTTCGCCATCTTCAGTTTTAAGGATGTTTGCACTGGGATGTGATGAGGGCGTTGACCAATAGTAACATACCTCTTTCCGGTAAATCCTTTGAAACCAAATGTTCATGTACTACTGGATCGAATTTTTCGTAGAATCGTTGCTTAAATACCTTCTGGTTAATCCAACCCTTTTTCTGGTTGTAATAATCAACAGGAAAATACTGCATCTCTCTTCTTTTGAAAGATCTTGACTTTTTTGCTTTGCCAATACAAATTTTTCAATTTATGTGATCCTGGAACGTTTGAACATATGCCATTACACTTATTCTTTCCTTACTCGATTTGTGTCTTGCAGTCGTTTTTGATAGAAGAACTTTCCATGATGACGCACGGTTAACCGAGTGAACGGTTTTGATCGGGTCACGGATAATCAAGGTTCTGCTGTATTCAAATTATAAAATATTAAAAAGGCGTTTATTCAGTGAATATACGCCTTGAAAAGAATTGCGACGTGTGTCTCTTTTTTAGTTTATGCAAGATAAAGTATGAAAACTATTAATGGAAGTATTTACTTAACTAAGTTTTATCTGCACATTTCTGTATGTGCGTTTTCATCAAATATTTCCACTCATTAAGCATTTAATGGCATTGTTTGAGTTTCTAAGTAATAAAATGTGTATATCTCTGTTGATGTGTATATTTCTATGACGTATTGTAAATGAAATGTGGCGTTTTAAAATTGAAAGGTTAAACTATAATTGTTCATAAACACCGTCACCGTAATCAAACTAATCTCTCAGCCAATTATTTGTTGCACAATCTAATATAATTGACTTGGCCTTACTGTATTACAATTATACAAACATTTTTTTCTTGTTAAATGACATAAACCATCTTGAAACGAATTAATGTTTACTCTGTAACATTCTTTGCACATAAAATTACAGACAATTTTTAGCGTCTCGTTCAGAAGCTACGTCAAAACGAAAAACGGTGACCGTTTATTAGAATTTGTGTGCGCAAGGCTGTGTGCGTGTTTCCAAGAATTTCGTGGGAGATCGTAGACGATTTTCTTTGTATGTGTTTATGATGACAACAGCAGTGCAGCAGCAGCGGCACAGTCAGTGTTATGTTTCTTCGCATCGTTGGCTTATGTGCTTCTCTCGCACTAATGAATGACACGCCTTACACTTAAAATCGTCCCCGCAGTAAGCTCTGCCACGGGTTTGTTTACACGCAAACGTCTGCGATCAGGTTTCACAGCAGAATGCACTCAAGTTGTTCAACACTTCAAATGTCTCATGTATTACGTTTAGCAATTAGCTGTTTCTCACATACAAACGTACAAAGAGTGTCGGGGATTGTCAGCAAGAATTAGATTTCTTCTTTTGACGGGGTCCGACATAATTGATATGTCGCGATGGAGCAATGTTCGCAGTCACATTTTTTTATAGATGCGTTTCAAATTTACGCTAATGAACTGCATAACTATTTTTAAAATTCATTTTTATTAACCTGTTTTTTAAAATTCGTTTCTATGTGTGTAATCACATTTATTTTATATATATATATACACACAGACACACACACACATTAAATCTAATACATGTTTGATATTGTAATTGTTTCAAGATTAAAAATTAAAGGTGACCATTTTATTTTAAAATAGTCTCAAACCTTTCGCTAATCTTTTATTTTCCATCGGAATTCACGTCGAGTATTCATCGCTATACAGACTGTAAATATAGAAGCAGACAAACAATTAGTAGCCCCGCAGTCTAAAGATAACTATCTGGGTCAAATTTAGTAAGACAGTAACTTTACCAAGGCACGATACCGGCTGTTTTTTTTTAAAAAAAATCATTGCACAGATGATGAAATTTATGAAAACATACTCTGCTATTAATGGTTTTCTTTTGGGAACGACGATGAAATGTAAATTGTTCTTTTTTAAAAAAAATAAGTATAAAATGATTTTATTTCAAAATTCCAAATAACATTTTTGTAAATAATAATTATATGTTTTACTTAACAAAGAGTATTAGATTTTCATTTTTCATATTTTTTAGTAGTAAATTACGAGCATACAACTTGAAATCTAAATTTTTTTGAATTGATATTTAGTAGATTGTGATAATTTTGCTATTATTCATTTAGTATAAAATTAGCATTAATAGATTTCACAGAATTAAGTTAATAGTTTAATATTAAGTCTCTTATTAATTCATAACCCAGTGTTTGGATTTTATCTTATTTGTTATATTAATGAAATATGTCGGCACTTTTATTTATATTTTCAGTACTTTACAGTATTCGTTTGACATTGTTTAGGTTTACAGAACTGTCTGATTATCAACTTATTTATATTTATTTCAAAGATATTTGTATTATAAAAAGGGACATTATAAATAAATTGAACAATCAAAAATGGTTGAAGAGTATGCACTTTTTTCTGTAATCAAACTATTTCTATATTCTAAAATCGCATTTCAAATATATTTTAATTACTGAATGATTCTCGGTAAAATAATTATTGATAGATTCATAGAGAATTCGATAAGTCTCATTAACGTCCAATCTTTATTCTTTTTTTATTATGACAGCAGGATATAGGATATGTTTTTTATTTTTTATTTATTTTTACAATCAGTACTTTTCAGTATCAGATTTATATATTCGATTTACATTACTTTAATGTGCTTTTAAAAATGTTATATTAAAAAAGACACCCTATTGATACATATCTGGAATATTTTACATGTGACATATAAACTATAAGAGATGTACATTTGTTTGGATCCTTTGTAGAATATATACTGTTCCAACGGTTCTTACATTGGTTAAATTAATTTTCATGAATGAATTATTTTTTCATCCCCCAAATCATCAAAAATGTTCATTAAATGATTATTAATTTTTTTGATTGCTGTTTATCTTCATTTCGATATTGATGTTATTATTTTCAGTGTCATAATATAAAAAAATCTGCAGATTGTTTTGCATCTTAGTTGTGGTTTAACAATCAAAAACACTCAATAATCATTTTTTGATCAGAATTCATTTTTGAAAATAAATATTGTTATTTATTTAATTAAAAACAGCAGCAAATCTACCGGCAATAATTTCAAAATAAACAAAAGCTTTGTTTTATATTGATTTCTCTTTTTTTTTTTAAAAAAAAAACTGTTGCAGAAGATGTATATATATATACATATATATATATATATATATATATATATATATTTATTCTACAAAGGCTCCAAGCATAGCACTTACATGTTTGAATTAAATTCATTATAGGCACGAGTACCTCTTTGAAATTTAAATTCGAACTTTATTTATTTAATATATTTGAATTACAATTTTTTAATATGTTTGAATATCAGTCAGTGTTATGTGATTACTTCATCGAGATTTATTAGTTTGATAGGAAAATAATTTCGATTTTTGTTTTATGAATTCTAACCTTAATTTTTTTCAATGAAAGGGTCATTTCATCGTGTTCATGGTAAAATCGTTTTAATGTGCATTTTTCGGTCTGTGTTTTGGTAACATCGACTTTGATTTTATTAATAATTTTGCTGCAAATTAGGCTAATTAAAGATGGAAGAGAAGAAACTAAGAGCAATTTTTTGTATGAGTTCAAAACGAGTGGTAAAGCAACAGATATTGCTTGTAAACTAAACGATACTTTTGATGTGGCTACTGTTAAAGAATGTACGGTGCAATGGTGGTTCCAAAAATTTCATGTTGGGGACGAAAGTCTTGGAGATGAAGATGCTCGCGGGCGTTCTTCTTCAGTTTATAACAACTAACTGAAGGAGTTAGTTGAATCAGACCATGTACAACAATTTTAGAGCTTGCACAAAAGTTACACGTTAGTCATCAACAGTTGTGGACCACTTAAAACCACTTAAATTGAAAAAAATATATAAATTTGAAGGTTGTAAATCGCAATTATTTTTTTCAAACTTAATATTTATTAGTAGAAGTATGAGTATGCATATTTATCCAAGTATATATTTTTTTTAATTCTTTAAGCGTACATATTATATAACCATGTATGGGATATGTTTATGTGTATGTTTGTGTATGGTGTTTTTTTTGTTAAAAAGCTGATAATTTCACACTAATTTTTTTTACAAAAAGTGATGAAGTTTAGAGAACGTTTATTGAAAGAATTCGATCGTTTAAAAATATGATTGTATAATGGCATTCTGATGCAACAATATTAATACGACATTTAAGTCTGTAATTTAAAATAAACAGTGACGCCATGAACATAAACGTATAAAAGTAATGTATTTATTTTTAATTTACATAATCTCTCGTGGCATCTTCAGTATGTTTTACAATAGAATTAAGTATGCATCGATGGTAAAACATTATTTACGGAGTACATATTAAACATGCGCCATTGGCAAGGAAAAAATTAGCCACGAATGCGATTAAGAACTTCATAATATATTTTGATATTTTATATTCCGTACAAACATTGCACATATTTTCAGAACCATACTCGATATATCACCATTACTGGTTGCCACAGTAAGACACCTTGTTCTGTTTCTTCATAAACACTATAAACAAGTAGCGCTAACGTATTCAAAGCCTTTCACTGTACAACCAGATAAATTGCAAACATAGTGGCAGCTGTCAATTGATATAGGTGAAACGTAACTTAACCTAAACCCCTTGTATACGTAGTAGAACGTGTCACGATCGAACAAAGAATACCCGTTCATGGTCTTCTGAACTTTTCATGGAATAGAAACTGTGCCGATTGTGTGATTCTTATCTCGTATGCACACGTCCGTTTTTCTTTCGTGAATATCTGTTGGTATTTTGTTTATATCCATTTAATGAATACCTAACAATCGTAAATTATTCTCGGCGTAATAAAATCGTTGAATTATGTGTTTGAAATCGTTGAAAAATTGATATTACAAACATAACAGTGATAAGTTTTGATTTTGAAAACTTGCACGTTGAAATTGTCAATATTTGCACTGAAAAATAATAGATACTATTGATAATCCGTTTTTTTAGATGAATCTTATTTTTACAAGAAAAAAGATTTGTTTTGGATGAGAAATCTAGCAAAATTTATTATTGGAAACAAAACTGTCACAAATTCCTTACTTAATTCTCATTTTGTTTTCAGTGAATAAAATAATGGTATTGACATAAATAAGTTCATTTTGAGTTTTAGATACGTTATTAAATTCAGATGCTTTTTGAAAAAGATTTATTATATTTTTTAATATTCATTTTAAGTTCTTATATATTTTTGTTAGGAAAAAAATTTTTCAAATTTTTTAATTGTACTTTTAAAGAACATTTGAACATCAGGTTTAAATTTATTGTATTCAATTAAATTGTTACTAGTATTTTTTTTTAATATAATCAAGATTTATTTCCGTCTAATTCTTCAGACAGATTTTATTGTAATATGGTTCCGATACTGGCTAAATTTGCTTTTACACATGCATTCTTTTCTAATTCTATAAACCTTGAAATATTGATCCGAAAACTTTATTTTATATTTTGTGATATTATTCTAAAACGTTCTCAAAATTAAAGTTTATTTAAGGTTCGAAATATGGTGTTATCTTATTGTTATAAACATCAGTTTTTTTATATATCATTTATATTTGTTGAAATTAAAAAAAACGTATTTATAATTAACCTGTACTTTGTGATTTTGAGGATGATAGCATTGTTATTGAAATGCGCATAAGTACCAAAAACGATCAATAATGATCTAGTAAACATTTTTGATAAAAAACATTTTTTGTGATTTGTGCGGTGAAAAGAGAATTAATTTCGAAATTGATTTAGAATGTTTAATATTTGTTTGCTAGTCATATTGTTAGGGGTCGATGTAAGATGGCTTATAGAAATGAGTGGAAGTAATTTAATTATTTAAAATTATAATTATTTTGCTTATTAAAATATATTAAATTAACTTCAATACAAAGTATGGAGTATTTCGAAACACATTTCTGTTTTACTGATCAGGACTGCCGGATCTACCTGATCCCGTGTTGAACATCCCTTACAAAATATGTAAACCATATTAGATAAGTATTTAGTGAAGGAAATCTTTGCTTTAAACGTGTAGAATTTTTAATTTATTCTTCACTTAAATACTTGTATGTTAATTGTTAAAATTGATTACAAGCAAGAATTGTTGAATACAAACATTATTTGTTTAAACTTTTGTTCAGCAGTGTTTGTTATCTAAGTAAAAATAGCAATAAAAAAGTATTCATCAGAAACAATCATGTTGATTGCTTTTGGAGCGTAACAATGTTCTTTTTTTTATGAGAAATAGAAGATGAAAACAGATTCAACGACGTCGACGTTAATTGAAATAAAATGAAATCAGATCTCTGTTCGTATAAATTTGATTCTCATTCTCGACTGTTTTTGCAAGTTGAACATATTTGCTCGATGGCATCTCGCGAATGTGATTTTTCACGCCCAATCATGACCGCCGTAGTAAAACGAAACCGAAACATTCCTTCGACATTTAGAGAAGTAGGAAATGATATGCCGACCACGACCTCACTCTCATAGGTGAATGGCTCTTGTAATAACGTTGACGTTTGGGGGGGCTTCGCTCGAATGTTTAAATATTGACACTATGTCGTCGAACAAATACTGCATAGGCGAATGGATGTGGGTGACGTCATATCCGGTAGCATAAATGAAGTGTGTCTATAATGTATTTATAATGAATATATTATTATGACTAATAATGTAGAAGCAGGAACGACAGACATGTACAACATACGTACAATACTGAAAAAAAGTATTAGTACTTATGGCTAAAGTAGTTTTTCATATAACAGACAGCAGACTGTTGGCTTCGAAGATTATTAAACATTTAAACTTGCCATTCAAGTTATATGCGACTTTTTAAAAACGTTTTCGGCTTAAAGTGTTTAGAAAATACTAATTATAATGTATCTGGTTAATATTTAACATTTGTCGAATTTAAATATTTATTTACGAATTACTAATACTGTAACGTGTTTGTTTTATATATTTAAGCTTCTAAGTGCATTTATTTTTCTCGTGACAGAAGACTATGCTCCACTTCCATATGTTTAGTTTAAAATCAATAGTGTCTTTTCAGTTAGTTTTATTTTTATCCAATATATCATTGATGTTCAAGGATTAGAAAAGAGCTTTATCTTACAGTTTTTTTTTAAATTATCATTTTTTTAAAAAAAAATCAGATAATATGATTTCATTTATCAACGAATTTTTTCATTTAGTCTTGATTTTTGTTTAAATTTTTTTCTTAGTGAAATAAACGGTTAGTATTGCAAAGATGCGGCAAAAGTCATAACCACGTTTAGAACTGCATATTTGATATGCATACATATATACACCTAACCCTCGATTTACACGGTAGATTGATTCCGCAAAAGTACGGTGTAAATCGAAATCGTGCAATTCCAGTCCACATTTCATATTAAAAATAAAGGATAGGTTTTACAAATCGACAATGAAACAATATTATTTATTTTTAATAAAGTTAGAGAATATATTTTACACATTAATTCGGAAAACATTAAAAACAAATAAAAAAATGTTCATTGTGTGTCATCTTCGCTTGTTAATTTTCTCTTCTCTTCAATTCACATGTTCACTTCTCTAGTTCATTTTCCATAGACATGACGGGGACTGTTCTAATAAAATCCGTTATTAAGGATTGTTTCAAATCTTTACTCGACTCGTTATAAAGTTCCTGCTATTGATTTAAACAATTACACAAGTCTCTTCCAAATTTTGAACATCTTTCCATGTTCGGATCATTCTTAATGATGAAATCTTCCACTTATTTAGCCAGTTTTTTCTATAGTCAACACTATTTGCGCTGTTTTTATCTCGAATTGATACCATGAACTTAGTTTAGAAGAAAAAATGCGAAGTTCTGAGTTTCTGTTGTTAGGAAGTAAGGAAGCAAGAAACTCTTTACAGTGGTGTGTATGCTTATTATTTTGCACAGCAATGTATGTGGAGAACTTTTTAAATGCGTACGAAAGTGTTTCAAAAAATTTTTTTGCAATTCTGTAACTGTGTTTAATTGCCGTGTAAATGGAAGTTTTTTCCGCATTCCTTCAACCATGTTTAACCGAAACCGTGCAATTCGAGTACTGTATAAATCGAGGGAGAAGTATATATATAAATAATTATAATGCATATGCAAACAACACACGTTCTAATAAACAAGAGATAAAAAATATAAACATTTCGTCTTCGTTTGTAATCAACTTCCCATTCCATGCTCTTGAAACGTAGTATGTGTAGTATCGAACCTATCTAAATAGACTATTTGTGACTGTGTATTTAAGTTATATATATTTACACATGTGTCATGTGTGTGTATATGTGTGTACAGTTTTATTTATTCAAGAATAATGTTTACAAATGGTTTACCATATAAATTATTGGTTTTTAGATAGGCTCTATTTATATTACGATAAGGATGATATTTGAAGGATCTCACGTCAAACACGGACACTGAATGTGTTGTATGTGTGGAATACTTATATATGAAAATAAATAGAATAATGTTTTTATATGCATTCTGTGTGTATTAAAATTGCTGTGTAAATAGAATTCAAGACGTTTTTTATATAAATATATATAAGATGACAGTTGAATAATGGTATATTTGTATTAATTTACGAAAGTGTCTGAACACATAAACGTCGTTTAAAAAGATCTAACATTAAGTAAATTATATTTACTTATATTAAACGCAGATGTAGAATTAATAAATAATAATTGTTCAATGCTTTCTTACATTGAGTATCTATGTTTTTATGAACATTTCTATGAAATATGTCATATGTCAATGTCGACGTTAGTAATATTATGTGATTGTTGGAAGTGTTATTCTTTCTAGATCGCAACCGTAAATTGTATTATGATTCACATTTTTATAAAATGCACAATGTTGTTGATTTAATTCTACAACCGGTTCGAAATATTTGCGGGTGATGAAGTCATTCTTTTAGTAAATTACATTCCCTTCACAAATCAATTCTTTTCGCAACCCCACAAACCATAAAAAAAAATTCTGGTCGGAAATGTTCTGTAAATCATTCATTATTGATCATTTTTGATTGTTGCTTATGCGCACTTCCATATAAATTCCATCATCTTGAGAGCATCCAAGTACAGAAGAAGGTAATGAAATTGTTATCGAAATGAGCACAAGTAAAAATCAAAAATGATTAATAATAATTTATTAAACATTTGTGGTGAGAAAATGTTTCTTTGTGGTTTGTGGGGTGAAAAAAGAATTGATTTTTGAAAATAAAATCATACTTGATTTCTACGCCAGGAAAGTTTATTTAATTATTGACTGATCGCTGACTTTCACAATTTTGTTTATAGTGCTATATGTTACACTATGATATCTTGGACTCGTGTTTTACTTCTTTTATCTATGTATCTTTTAAAAAGTCTATGGACACATTTACCTAAATTGAAAAATTGAATTTGAACATTGCCCTTCAATCTTATTTTTTATTTATTCAAGGCAAATGTGCATTCTATTGGTAAAAGTGACTTGTGAATATTTTTTTGAATGAGAAAAAATTATAAGATGCGGTACATTCAATCATTTTGGATTGATGTATGTTAAGAACTTTACAGAATAAAATCAGAGAGAACAGTAAAAGTAGGGATAGTGTTTTTGTATAGAAGCTAACATATTAAAAGTTACCGCCTCGATGGTAGTATTGAGTAACATAAAAATTAATAAGAAAAAAATGTTGATACTGCAGGTATATGATACAAATAGAGAAAGAAGATATTTTAATTGTGATAGTAAACAAATATGTACTATAAATGTACCTTACAAAACGATCCTGCACAGATTTCTATTGCTGCTTTCATTACCTAACTGCCCTCTGTTTTGATCCTGTTGTGGTTTATATTTGAACATTTTTAATTAGATATTCTTAAATTAAATGATGGTAACATGCCGATCTCTTCATTTACAAGTATAAAAATTTCTACATTGACTAAAAAACTATTTTAAAATTATATTTCTACCAAAAAATCTGAATTTATTTATTCTTGTTATTAGATGTATAACTTAATTCGGTGCCTTTTTTAATAGAAAATAAATTTTTACAGAAAAATGAAATACATTTCAATTCTCAAAATATTCCTCATTATTTTGTATATCTTTGTTCCATTTGTCGGGTAACAGACGAATCCCATTTCGAAAAAAATGTCGAATTTGAATCAATGAAGTCATATTTTTTTTTAATTTTAATGCGAAAAGTATGCAATGCCTAATGTGCTGCTTTTCGGACAGCATCGTGTTCACTAACGTTTTGTGAGGTTATGTTAACTGCTTACCTAAGATATATAGTGTTTTTAACACTTCTTATGCGGTTTAAGTTGGGCCATGTTTTACATACGTAGCGGGCAAATCCATTATTTGACCATAAATGGGAATGACAAACCCTGGATCTGTAGCTCAATAGTCGTCTCTAGTATCTTTTTTTGTTCTCCCCATCATCAAAATCAGCTCGAAGAATTTCTTCATTTCTTCAAATATTCCGTCACTTTTTATCTTGGTGCTGGTTTTGAATTTGTTTGAATTTTGGTCGTGATATTTGTTTGATTCGTCCACAAAATAATAGTTCAACAAATCGTCGCCGATATATACTAACCAGATGTGTGCGCTTGTAACATTCAGTTACTCGTCAATGATAAGAATAAAGAATTTTCACAAAAACGGGACTGCGGTCATAGATTCCCCCAATGCCTAGTCTTGGCTAGATTGAGATCAGTCTCCCGCATTCAGTAAGTGGCTGGCGTCGCACTGTGATTACAGTCTCCCGCATGTACAATGAGTTAAATATTAGGGCCGGCATTTCAAAATCCTGCTACGACGAGAAAATATTTCAATTTAAAATTTATGATTGATTTAATTTGAAAGCACGGAATTATTTTTTGTACCTAATCAATTAATCATATGGATTCTTTTTTCATGCAACAAATCACAAACTATTCTGGTCAAAAATGTTCAATTGGTCAATTATAAATGCGTATACGCAACAATCAAAAATGATCAATTATCATTTATTGAACATTTTTGAACAGAAACATGTTTGTGGTTCTGGGGGAAAAAATAATGTATTTACGATTGGATCGTGTTGTGTATATATATATATATATATATATTTGTGTGAGTGTGTGTATGTATGTAAGAATTTAAGATGTTAAATATTTAAAGACAACTTTGTACGGTATTCAATAAACTTACAGATGTGTATTTAAAGAGATATGACAGCAGATTAATGTGAATGTGCTGTGTTTTAACATAGATATAATTAAGATCGTAACGTATAACATATTCCGCACAACAGTACTTCCACCCACATGTATACATTCCCTGCAATGTTGATCCATCGTCCGCATCTGCTCGAAAACGATTTAAGAGAGAGTCAAATTGTGAAGTCGCAATTCGTTCATCTCCATTCCATTATGGAATAATCATACGGTTTGCCTTTATTAAGCGTGTAATCGGCTTTGATTGTCGAGGTATTTCAGCAGCCATGATATGAGCATATGTTCGTTCGCAACTCATCAGAGTCTTAAACCGTGCGATTTCCTTAACTGAGCCGCTAAATAAATTTGCTGTGTGTGCGTATTGTAGGTTTTACGGGTCACTAACCGACACGTTTTTTTATAATTTCAATTTATTCTTCGTATTCGAATGCTGTTGCGTATAATGTTTTATTTTCTCTCTGTACGATATAAGAAAATTTACGATTGCTTTGTATTAATTTTCTACTAGAAAGGTTAATCTTTTTATATTAACCCGACTGGTGTATGGTCCATCCAAATTTCTTGAAAGTTCATGCCACTAGTGTGTGTCGTATATCATGGGTCGAACATAATTAGTAATGCTTTTTTACATCACGATCATATATCTTTAGATTACTGTCATTATTTTTAACTCCCTGTGCTTGTATTTTTTTTTAAAAAATAGTGCATATAAAATAGCAATTTAAATTGAAAGGAAGTATGAAAAGGCTTACACATTTTTTTGCAACAGAATAAACTTCATTTTATTTCCAACGCATTCTTTTATAGTAGGACCCGAATGTCTTCGGATAGGATAATGTTGTATTTATTTTAATAAAATTTTTCAACAAAATTGTATGGATTTTAATGAATAAAAATAGTTAAAAAAACACGTTTCTGCAGTTCATGAGTCAGACTCGTGATTCACAACGAGTTAAAGCAGAAAAATTATATAAAATACTTCAAAGGGTTTTTGAGTGATGTGAATTACCTTTACAACGTTAATATGTCATTTATATTTCAGTTATCATTAAAATCCAATTATAAAATAAGTAGAAAATCCATTCTATAGAATTACATAGATATATACTTTAAAAGTCATTAATTTTATCGAAATACAACCAGTTTTTCAAATAAAAAATTAATTGTATCGATAATATATATATATGTTTTATGTATATACATATGTATACTGTGTTATATATATATATATATATATATATATATATATATATATATATCTATCGACAGGTATATCTTGATCTCGATTTATCAATATTAATTAAAAATATTCGAAACACGATACATTTGACTGAAATAAAAAATACAAGTGTATATGTGTATGTATATATATATATATATATATATATATATATATATATATATATATATATATATATATAATACACACGTACGTAAAATAGTTTACGACACAAACACCTGAAGTTATAAACACACCGGTTTCAAGTATAACCGACTGATTAACGAGGTAAAAAAGACTTAAAGATATATCAAGATTGTGTGCATATGTAAAATTTTTATAATAGTTTGTGTAAAATGTAGACATGCAAATTAAATCTAAAAAAGTACATAATATATGTATGTATTGTTAAGTAGTTGCGTTTTTAAAAACAATTTGTTATTTGAAAAAAATCCGTTTTTTAATGTTAGCATGCTTGAAACATTCAATGAAATCAGATTAGCAGAATACTATATTCGTACGAAAAAATCCAGCAATTTTATGTAGATGTATATCGAAAATGTCACAATGATTCTTCAATAAATTCAGTTAGTATATAAGTAAATAGAGAATGTTTGTTTATTTTTAGAAATATTATAAAAAATGGATTGTTTGTATAATAAATATTAATAAAAAGGTACTTGTTTTTTTTTGTAACGATTTTCTGTCTTGGACAAAATGAATGTTCTAGTATTTTTTTAAATAACTTTTTTTAATATAAAAATCAATATTTTTAAAACAGTTAGTCTATAAAAAGAATAACAACTTTAATTAAGTCAATTAGTTACGAATAATTAAAAAGATCAATCAATTAATTTCAAAATAGTATTTAGAATGTTAGTAAATGTTTATGTCTGACAGTACCTTGACATATTAATTTTACTATATTTTATTATTTTAGAAAAATATCAACATTTAACTTTATTGATTAAGAAAATAAATCGTTATTTATTGAAAGATGACGGTTTATAAGTCCAAATGTCAATACTTAATCTATTGTTCAATAATCAATAAACTAATAACTCACTTCAGTTAAATTATCCTTGACCTAAAATTAATTTATGGATTTTATTTTAAAAAAACCATTACTTTTTTATTTATTATTTATATAATTGTGTATAATCATTTTTTGTTAATTTTTAAATCGAAAGAAGATAAACATTTTATTGAATTAATTTGTTGTTGTTTTCAATTTTAATTTCATAAAAGTAATATATGCTGATATATGATTTTTTTTTGTAAACTTTACAAGTACAAATGAATGAGAAAAATCTGTTATTTTTCATGCTTTATTTGAAAGTAATTTTCCATCATTAGAAATAAATTGGATTCAGAATACAGTTCTGACACGAGCTAAATTCACAATTTTTTTTCATCCCGCAAACTAGAATATTTTTTCTGGTCAGAAATATTTTATTGTTACTTAAGCAGATCTTAATATTTGTTATTACGCCACTAACTTTCTTCTTTAATGAAGAAACATAGATTTTTGCAGAAACTAATTGTTGGAAGTATTTTTTTTGGATATTTGAACTTTACAATTAATCTATTTTTAACCGTTTAAAATGTTAGTACATATGGAATGAAAAACAGTAAACTATTTATTTAGAAACCATTGTGTTGATTATTTGTATTTCATAATCACCTGCACAATTAATATTTAATATAACAATCGTACTGATGATTTCATTGATAATTTTAACGAACGCCACTGTAGGTCTGAATGCAATTATCAAATCAATGTTGCATGATATAAATTACTGCCGGATTACTAGTGAGCAGTAATACATCGGTATTGTTAATCTATCCATAAATGCGAACCGTAGTTCATGAGAACAAGATAAGATAATTCAAAAGACACAACCACAACGATTTCAAATCGTTTGTGAATCGTTCGTGTTTGTTATTATATGAGCATTCGAACGAGTGTAATGATTTAACTGTTGAAGAATGCCAGCATTCAATTTAACCGTGATGAAGATTACAGGGTACTGATGATTTGTGGCAACGTTTTATATATGTTTTGCAATGATCACCGATGGCCTGGAGGATTGTATCAAAGAAATCAAACATAACAATTATTGATTGAGTTGAAAAACGCCCATTATATCTCAAGTAACTGTATGTTGTAGTACAGCGTCTCGCGCACAGAGCAAAGAAAAAAAAGTAAATATACAGACACCCGACACGAAAAGTTGTAATACGAAGCGCAAAGAAATATCTATAAAAAAACCATATGTATATTCGTCAATGATAATGTTTTATTGAATGCGGTCTGTAATATTGCAACGAGAGATAAATGTGTACGATTCTTTTTTATGTTCGAAAATTACACGGTTCACTTTAAATTGAAACGGAAAAAGTAACGAATTATAAACGAACTAATATATATTTTGGAAGTATAGATATGTTATTTCGTTCGTTTATTATACAATTCGAAATGAGAAAAGTGATAGGTTTCATAACCAAAGCCTTAACGTATGTTTATAACATTTAATTGTATTGGTCGAGTTTAATTTGAATTTTATATGCGAAGCTTGAAAATGATCAGTATATACGTAAGAACACACACATACACACATACATATATATATATATATATATATATATATATATATATATATATATATAAATTTATTTTGATTAGAATATCAATTTACAATACCTGAAGTTCCACATAGTTTTATTAAATTTTTTATATACTGAAAACAATACTTGTAGACAAGGTCTGTATTGTAGACTAGTCGTTAGGAAGATTTACTCGACTTTACATGGGTCGTTTGATAAGTATGGTAAAAAAGCAAGTTAAAAACACCGTTTTTTTGCAAAAATCGATTTTATTTCTCAACATAGTCTCCATTAAGGCCTATACACGTGGTCCAGCGAGTCTGTAAAATATGCACTGACGGTGGTGATGACTTCCTAATTTGATTAAATTTTCTTCCCATCGAACCAAATTTTCAAGTTGGGGAAGAGGAAGAAGTCGCACGGGGCCTAAGTCCGGAGAATAGGATGGATGAGAAATCAATTCGAAACGTAATTTGTGCAATTTTGCCATTGTGATGGTTGATTTGTGGGACGACGCGTTGTCCTAGTCAAAGAGCATTTTTTTGTGCTCAATCTTGGCTGTTTTTGTTTCAGCTCTTCTTTCAAACGGTGTAATCATGTTACACAATAGACTCCTGTTATCGTTTTTCTCTTTATTAAGTAGTCGATCAGGATGATTCCTTGTCAATTTAAAAAAAACAATGCCAATTACCTTCTCAGTCAATAAAACGGTCTTCACCTTCTTCAGCACACTTTCACCAGTGGTTGTTCACTGCTTTGATTGCTGCTTCAACTCGTGGTGGATCCATGTTTCATGCATGGAGATGAATCGACCCAAAAAGGTCTGCTCGTTTTTTCCATTTTTACGGAAACTACTACAATGATCGCTTCAAACGTCTGTAGAACGTGAACAACGCTTCTGGTTGAAATTCGCCCATACTAGTTTGAAAAGTGACACTTGATAACCATGAATGACGTTACCAAATGAATGGTGGCGCAACATCATATAAATTTACCAAACGACCAATGTAATTGTGGTTACAAACTTTTACAAATTATTTTGTTAATAAATTCGCAGAAAATAGTTTTTTTTATTATTCTGATAAAGGATAATAAAAAATATCAAAAATTGTAATTGAAAGTATTGGCACAACACGTATAAAATGTTATTTAATTACATGAATAGTAGTTGAAATCACTAATATTTTATTTTACATTGTAACATGTTCGAGATAATACAGACATGCAAATGTATTGTTACTTTCTTTTTTTATTAGACTGTAGAAATGATAATTAATATTTAAATTGAAATAAATTACGATTCAACCTAGAAAAGAAAGAACAAGAACTGTTTCGGATTTTATTATATGTGTGCTGTTGTAACGAGCGAATATTTCACAAGACGAGAAAAAAATCAGCTAATAAAATAAATGAACAGAACGTTTACACACTAAAATTATTATGTACTTTAAATTGACATTCCACTTAGTGGTGTATGAAACGGTGACGTCATCGCATTGAAAGTGATTAATTGCTCCATTAACCTCTAATTATTGTAGGTCCGCGAGTCCAAAACAATCTTGTTGAGTTAATCAATGGATGAATTATTCAGAGAGACGCGTCCTAAAGTCTTCTTCGTCGGCATTGGCTCGCCAAGCGGCAGCCTGCATAACGGCGGCGCGGACGGTCATCGTGTGGGATTGAGGCGGCGATGGGATTTAAACGCTTGTCTAATGTTTTCACATAAATCTCTCTCTGACCATTTTGTTTATTCATTGATCTACGAATGCGGAACGTGAAAGAAGATTATTAGCTCTGGCAAAGATATATGGGATGTTTTTTGCTCCTCTTTGTCGACACACACACACACACACACACACATATATATATATATATATATATATATATATATATATATATATATATATATATATATAATGTATGCTTGTATGCATACAAAAAGAAATTTTATCAAATTCCTTTACGAAGAACTGTGTTATTTGATTACCGATTGTGTTTTTATAATTTAATATATGTAGTATGGTATATATTATCGTTTGAAATAAAATTTTTAGTTTTAAACGAAGGTTTTGAAATAAATACATAGTAGTACAGTAGAACTTCTATTATCCGTGTTAATGATGGGGGTGGCACAGCCGGAAAATCAAAAAACTCAGATAATCGATTAAACTAATAAAATACAATAAAACGACAATTAAAAGGTATTTTCAGGCAGGTATATATTTCAAGTTTATTTTTTTTTGTATCAAATAAAAATATGCACATACGTAGAAACATTTCGTTACGTGTGTGTATTTCCATTATGTGTTCCTTTGTTATTTTGTGAAAAAATCAGTCAGAAGTGACTGACACTTATTCTTATACATTTTTTGTTTAATTGACATCAGATTTTTTTCTAACGCTAAATATTTCATAATTAGTGTTCTCTTGTTACTTAAGCGTCTCTAAGAATGTTTCTGAATAAGAAAGGGCATCTGCAAATGATACTTTTGTTGACGTTGAAACTTCGGTAACATATTCCTCATCGCTGTCATCGTCAGTGGTGATATTTTTTAGAGTTTCTGATAATATAGTTGAGTTGTCTTTGATCTCGTATCCTGGATCTTTCTCATCTATTTTCAGCAATTCTTCACGATCATCTCCATCCGTCTCTTCAAAACCAGTAATGTTTTGTACATTTTCTATTAGTGACTCTGGAATTACTTGATCAGAGTCTTTATTCCCGATACCGTCGTTTTCAGGTGCAACAATATCTAGGGAATAAGTTTCTCCAAGATCAGTGTAAAGTCAAACATGCTATTTCCGACCAACTTTCTGCTGCAGAATACATTGTGTCCTCTATTTCCACACGGATGGGGATTCCCCGAGAACAGTCTCGTATGGTTAAACGGAATGCGCGCACGGATAACTGAATAACTAACATTTTTAGAAACGAACAGGCAACGCACGGTTAAGCGAGTGAACGGTTGATCGGGTGACGTATAATGGAGGTTCTGCTGTATATAAGTTTATTCTCAGAATGAATTCTGAACATTTCATCTATTAAATTAAATCATATTTCACAAATAAATTCTTTTTTCACCTTCTAAACGACAAAAATATTTGTAATAAAAAATGTTCATATATTCAGTATTTGAATAGCGATGCTATCGTCTTCAGAACGCTGTCGAAATGCGGACAAATAACAATCAACAATGATTTATTGAACATTTTTAAATAGTAAAAAAGTATGGTTTGTGGGTTTGAAAAAAGAATTCATTTGTAAAAGTGAATTTAACTAGCCACAGTGTCAGGACTGTATTGTACCACTAAATTGTTTGAATGTTCAAGTTATAATTATTTGTATTTTTTTTGTGTGTGATCCATTTGATGTATTGTTCTCTTTATCTTGAATAAGTATATACTCAGATACTAGAACAGAAACTGTTTACTACAATGGTATTAAGGTACACTGGATAATATTTTAATACTATTATATTAAAATGCAGGATTGGAGTTGAGAATGTTGGAAAGGAAATAAAATTATATTAATAATTAATGTTTTTTTTTCTATCAAAAACGAATATGTAATGATGTACTGTACGATCGAAATGTGCAGAATAATACACTCGTGCAGAAAATACAGCAAAATCCCCTAATAATGAACTTCTTATAACGAAGTTCTCTACTAAATCAAAGGAACTTGCTAACTGTATCTTCAGCTTGTTTTATTTATCACATTTTTTTACGGAATTTATTTATAATGAATATTTCCTATTGAAAAAATAAAGGAAAAATCTCGTTTGTATAAAAATGGTTCGCCATTTATGAAAACATATTTTATTAATGAAGATATTCATTACTATAACATTCTGTTCTTGTTTCAGGGCCCTCCACAACCTGGCCAGCCTTTCAAATTCACTGTAGGAGAATCATGCGATAGGATTAAGGAAGAATTTAATTTTCTTCAAGCTCAGTATCACAAGTAAGTAAATTTCATATATACTTTTTATTTGTTAACTGTAATTATTTTAGATCAGAATTTGTTTTTATTGTAGAAATGACCTGTACCAGAGTATTTGGACAATATTATTTATTTTTGAAATCGATTCTTTATATTGAAGTAATAATGTATTTATTTAATTAGAAATATGAATCTATTGAGTCATTTTTTAAAATTTGAACAACAATTTAATGTATATTCTGATAGATTTGGAAAATTTCGGAACGATTCTTTATTAACGACGTTGTTTTTTTCATAACGGAAGCATTATTTTTTTTAGTATAGATTTTATATTTCAAAGTATGTTCTCTTTTTTATTATTGAAATTTTTTATTTTTTAATTGAAAAATTTAAAAGAATCGTCTTCATAGAGTATCTTGATAATATGTATTGATTTTGTATTTTGATTTATTTGCAAACAAAACGATTGCTTGCTCTATCAGCTTATTTTTAAGATAATTTTTATGGCTTTCTAAAAATATTAGTTTTTTATATATGGTTTTGTATTCTTTATCAGTTCTGTATTCTTTTTCATGTATGTTTCTGTATCCTTTTTATATGGATAATTTGTAATTTTGAGTTTAACATTTGATTTAATAGATGCAATTTAATTATCCTTTATTTTTCTATTTGTAGTAAAATTTTCAAGCTCAAATTTCAATCATCATTTAAACTATGCATTATTGAAAAGTATTACATTTTATGAAAAGAAAACTTTTCACAAAGTCGATGTGAACTGTTTATCTGCCAACAAATATTTTTGATTTTTTTTTAATATTATGTTACAATCAATATACTTGCATATTTATTGTAACAGAATTTATTTGCAACGGATGTTTTAACATGTGTCTTTATACATGTTAAACATTCGAGCTTATTTTGACATGAGTTTCACTGAAAAATCGGCGAAACATATACGTTCACTGTGTTTTAAATGTGATGTATTTTAAGACCTTCTTAGTTGTTTTTTTTTATTCATTAGTTTTGTCCAATTAAGATTAAAGTATTTTATCAGGTCAGATCCATTTATATCTGTTTATTAACTCTCCTTGACAGTATTCCAGTTTTATATCATGTGCTTTTAACGTTTGACATTCAGACATTTTGCAATCGAATTAAGAGTGATTCGAACAAACGGGATATGCTTTTATTCCGTATTTCTGTTTGGACGCTAGTGACCTTTGTTGTTGACATGTTTTTAAACTTCAAATAACTAGTAAATCAACTTATATATTTAGAGTTTTCAGTAAAACTAAAACCTCATTTATTATAATAATTTTATTAATATTAATTTTCTTAATATTTTAGAATTGATATTATTTTTAAATCATTGTTTATGAGACTGAATAAAATATTATTCTGTACCTTGCCACTTTGAGGATGTAGAATATTGCTATCAAAACTCCTATAATCAACAGTAATAAATGATTAATAATCATTTATTGACCATTTTTGATCAGGAAACATTTCATGTGGTATGTGGGGCGAAAAATATTACATATGTGAAAGTGACTTAGGTACAGTGTCAGAATTGTATTGCGGTAAAAGATATTTTTTAACTTGCTTTGGTTTTTTTTAGTTGTAGATTTTTATAACCGTCTCGTATCCTCGTGCATAAAAAAAATGAAATATAATTATATTTAGTATATTTATAAGTAAAATTTTGATGTATATATAAATTCTATAATTTAATTAAACAAATTTGACTAAATAAATATTTTTATTAATGTTATAGTTATTACGGGGAATTCCAAGCAAAATATTTATATCACTGTGAAACGTAATATGTTAATGTTAATCAACTGGCAAGTGGAAATAGTTTACATTAAACCAGGGAACTAATCATACTGATCAACAGTATTGTTAATGGAACAGAGGCATATATATATATATATATATATATATATATATATATATATATATATATATATATACACAACAGGCAGTGCTAGAATACTGTTAATTTGACAGTGCAGGTTGCACTGTTACAAGATATTTCTGCATATTCAATATTGTGCAAGGCATCATGTGACATTTATTGACATGAAACGAGAGTATACATCCTGATATATGTATGTATATATATATATATATATATATATATATATATATATATATACATATATATAATATTCTTAAGTGGTAGTAAAATTTGTCACATACTGTGGGATTGTAAATTTTGAAAGGACTAAATACAGTGACTAGACTAGATTTAGTAATTATACGTATATGCGCGTATATGTTGTATCATTCCATTGAGCAAGTCGCATTGAGATAAATTCCATTGTGTTTATTTTATAATTATTTTTTATTGTTTTAAAAATAAATTAAATATTTTTTTCTGAGAATTAGTTGTAGATACTGTAACAGAATAAATAAGATATAACCTCTGTTGATCTTTTAAAATATTAAATGATATTAGTTAATATAAGTTAAAAGTTTAGTCGAAATATTAGTTTTCAGTTGTCTATATTAAAGAAGACATTGTTTTTCATCTTGTAATAATAATAAATATAATCAATATATTATGGTTTGTTAATTTTTGGAAAATTTCGTTTATTATTGTTTTCTTTTTAATTATTTTGATAAAGATCTATATAGTCTTGTAGAAAATATTGTGATATAGACTCTTAAATTATACTTTTATGTGATTTTTTCAAAAGAGGTTCGGTTTTCTTTACTATTAAAAAGTAAAAAATAAATAAGGACATTACTTATAATGATCCTCATTTTAAAACACATTTTTTAGTACAAATAATGTTTTTCGTTAGGATATTTCATGGAGAAGAAGCATTTCTTAATGAAACAATGAAATAAAAAATGAATTCAGTAAATAAATAAATTTATATTAATAGTGAATTAAAGGATTATTTTAAAGTTAATTTTTTATTAGATTCGAGAAAATGTGTATCTAATTAAATTATTAGATTTAATTATAGAAAAAAGTAAGATAGTGTTCATAGTAATAACGTGAATAAATAGTAAATAATATTTGTCCAATAAACATTTGTGTATTTTTTTGAAAACAATCAAAATATTTTACTTATTTTTTTTATTTAGTTTGGTAACATTAATATTTATTTCGAAATTATTATATATATATATATATATATATATATATATATATATATAGAGAGAGAGAGAGAGAGAGAGGGGATAATACAATGTATAATTTATAAAGCAAGTTGTTACATAGAAAGAAAAATACTTCTTAAGCGGCAAATTATTTATAGATGTAGAAGCTTTTTGCGTATTCTGTTGTTTTTGAGTCTTTTTGCACATATGTCTGAGCGTTGAACTATGTCTGTAGTCAGAACGATTGTCTTCCATGTGTTTATAACATTAAACATCAATTCTTTGATGTGCTTTTTTTCTTTCTGTAACTTTGAAATGTTCTTTGTCAAATGTATATTTATGTATTTTATTTCAATAATTAAGTTTTTTTAAAAAAAAAGATATTGTTGTGTTTTTGATTATGGCGAATCACTTGAGTGTATGTTTACTTAGACTAATTTCAACTCTTGAGGCCACCTTAGATAGCTTATATGTAAAGTTAAATGATTTTTAGTATGTCAACTACTTATTTAGGGATCACTTAAGAGTCAAAACTAATTATGGCAAATAAATATTTTAGAGATTGTCCAGGACAAGACTATTAGGACAAGACATCAACGGGATGACAGATATAAAAATAGATGCAAAGACCTTGTACATTTTTGATTTGTTTTATTTCTATTTTTATTTTTCAATTTGAGCACAAATGATCTGTATACGATAATCGGAGTTTCTGTCTCTCTTTATATATATATATATATATATATATATATATATATATATATATATATATATATATCAGCAGCAGCCTCTTTCGATCCACCATGGCCTCTTCCAAAATTTTTCAGTTCAAACATTCAATTCGTCTCTTTTTCATAAATGTTCAATAAATTTTCTTATCTCCTTATGTCATCTGATCATTGGTCTTTTTCTAGATCGTTTTAAATTTCTTGGTTCCCAATCAATAATTTTTCTTGTCCATTTATTGTCTTTTCTTCTTGCAATATGTAACGTCCATTTTCATTTCAAACTTTTCACTCTTCTTATTATGTCTGTAACTTCAGTTTGTTTTCGTATTCATTGTATTATTGTCTAATCTCTTGTTATTCCCAACATAAATCTTTCCATACTTCTCTGTGGTATTTTAATTCGTTACATTGTTTTAGTATAAGTAGAGTACACTGGCTACAATATTTTCTCTCCAAACAGAATTAGATATTGAATTTAAATATTGAAACATTTCGTTAAAATGAATTTCATCCAATTTTTATTCTTCTATTAATTTTGTCAATGAATGATCCATCCTTGTTCATAATTGGCCCAAATAAACATATTTCGCAACTTCTACGACTTCTACTTCATTTATTTCTATTTTCTTTGAAAGAACAAACGTATTAAACATCATTTTTGTTTTGTTGTAATTCATGTTGTCCTATTATTAGACTAATGTCGTTTAATTTTTCAATTCTCTTTTCTAATTCTTCAGGATTCTTTTTGAAAATAACTGCATCGTCAATAAAGTGGAGGCGATAAATTTTCGCCTTTTATTTTGATCCTTTGATTTTTCCAATCAAGCGATTTGAACATTTTCAGATGCTGCTGTGAACAATTTTGTGGAATTGTCTCTTCCAGTCTTACACCTTTTCCAATTTGGACTTTTCTTCTTTTTTCGTGTAACTTAACTGATGCGGTTCACATATATATATATATATATATATATATATATATATATATATATATATATATATAATGCATGTATATATTAGAAAATGGAAGACTAAAATGTATTTTTTCATTTCAGTTTAAAACTCGAATGCGAAAAATTGGCGAGCGAAAAAATTGAAATTCAGAGGCATTACGTTATGGTAAGTAAATTATAATTTAATTAAATTTAAGTATATAATATGCATATATTATGTTAATAATAATAACAAAAAAATATTTTGTAATTAATCCTTTTTAAGGATTTATTTACGGTTTTATTTTAATATGATATATTAGAGTATTATTTATTATTGATGTGATGTCCAATAACGATCAATGGTGATCAATAAGGACTAATATAATATATATATATATATATATATATATATATATATATATATATATAAATCAAAATAGATTGCTGGAATTAATGGTGTTTTTTTTTTAAATAATATATATTTTATTAATAGTCCTGCTGACAGAAACACACATATTTTCTTGACGAAATGAAGTATAAACCAATTTTGTATAAAAAGGAAATGGATTCATTTTTCTTAAAATTTAAATTGTACTAAAATTAGAATAAGAGTTTCAGTATTTTCGAAAGATATATTTTTTTTTGAAAATACTGTTGAACCAATTAATTATCTATGAAATTGTTTATATTGTTTTTTTTTAACACTATTAGGTTGATGGAAAAATAATTGCGGTTTTTACGTATCGAGTATAAAGACGCATATATCAGTTATAATTATATTTATTAATCAAAATAAAGACTATTGACCTGAATACATTTCTCACAATAGTGAAACAAGTTTGTTTATTTCTACAAGACAGAATTCTGGAGTCCTGGAATTAACGAATTTATCGAAAGCGATTTGAGCTGATGCTTGATTTTTGAAAACCTTTTCTCGTAGGAAATTATTCAAATGTCTAAAAAAAATGATAATCTGTAGGACAGATAGGCCCGGAGAATGAGGTGGGTGAGGTAAGGTTTCATAACTCAGTTCATTTGATTTGTTTAGTCATTTGTGAGACGTGTAGTCAGGCGTTGTCATGGACAAGAATTGGTCCTCTTTGATTGACTAATGCTGGCCGTAAACGATGCAATTTCTCATGCATTTTTCCAAGTTTCAAGATAATATTTCTGCTGTTATTACTTCACTAAGATTTAAAAAGTTGTAGTGAATGATGCCACTTGTCGACCACCGAATCGTGACCATAATCTTTTTCATGAAGCTTCTGTTTATGAAACTGTTTTGGTGCTTCTCAGTCTAGCCACTCCGATGAATGTTTCTGATTGTTGTAAAGAACCCATTTTTAATCACAATGACAGTTCGATGAAGAAAGATATCATTTTTACACTGAGCAGGTTTCATATTGCCGAATTGCTTGATGTTCGTTTAGTTCATACGGCATCCATTTATCCAGCATTTTTGTTTTTCCAATTAGGCACAAATATCGAACAACTGTTGAAAAATCAACATTGAGTTATTCTACCGCCTCTCGAGTTGTATGTAGGTTCACTTCAAAAATGGTTCTTAAATCATTATTGTCTATAACTGAAGGACATCCACGACCCTCCTAACCTTCAAGACTTTCGTTTCTGTCACGAAATTTTTGGAACCAGTGTTAAGCTCTACGTCCACTAATAGACTTTTTGCCAAAAACAAATTTAGTACTTCGAGCGGTTTCTCTTGTTTTACGTCCCAATTTAAACTCATGCAACAAAATCATGCTAATTTAATTTTTTTATGACTAATTTAAAAGGTTATATTCAACAATATTAAATAATGAAAACAATAGACATAAGCTGAAGTCAGTAGTGCTAATTTATTTGTTTATAATAATGTATCACATGGCTATAACAAAAGGTAACGATAATTTGAAAAATCGGCGCCAGACTTAAAATGATAAAAACCGCAATTATTTTCGCACCAAATATATATGGATAATGTTAGTTGTCGACTCTATATCAAAGTATTCTAAAAAAATATTACGGTTGATTATCAATTAATCATTCTATTTATATTTTTTAAATTAAAAATTTACAATCTTGAAAATTTCTTCCCGACTCTTTCAGTCGCATATTAATTTGAATAATTCAAGACTGTAACGTCCATTTAGAAGTTTTAGAGTGATACCAACTGACATCGTGACTAATCAGTCGTTAATTTATAATCGATCAATTTAAATTGATTGAATCCAGATAAATCGATCAATTTCTAAACGGCTCTACTATCCATACCACAATTATTGTTTATTGATCAGATTATACATTATTCATACTTAAATTCAATACCGATAATGTATTGACGGGGAACTGTAATTTTCAACAATATAAGTAATAATGTCGCTTAATACGATTTATGTCGTTAATATTTATATAATTTATCGACGAGAGAAAACTTATCGTATTTTCCCGTTGCTCGACGACGAATCGGTCACATATCAATTATGTACGAATAGTGAATAATTTCGTGGCGAATTCGTGAAATTTATCAATATTTCATTATATAAATCGAATTTATAAATTACTGATCGCGCCCTTCGTCGTGCTGGATTATCTTTCTAAAGTGTATTGTCAATCAAATGCCGCCATGTCTGTCGATGACTGTAATACAGTTAGTTTGAAAGTATGTATTTTTAATGAGAACGAAGTACGTTAATAATTCATTAATAAATTAACGACATTATATTGCTAATTAGTTTGTTTGAATTTATAATGACTTGTACGTTTGCGGAGATGTTTCTCTCTCTTACATATGCTTGATAATTAAATTGAATCTAACATCGATTGGTGCCACTTTCTTATTACTTACAATTTACCAAGGTGCTGTATAACAGACATATCGATTAATTAAATCATTAATTTATATGAAAAATTAATAAATTTTATTACAACTTGAAGTGATTTATTATATATATATATATATATATATATATATATATATATATATATATATATATATATATATATAACATGCGTTTCTTTTATTGAAATTACTGTATTTAAATTAGTAGTAAAGATATTTATATATAAATTATTAAAAAAACAAATTGAAAAAATGTGGTATATTATTAGAATTATTAAATTTTGCTACGAATAAATGAGAATCCAAATTTTTAATTATATATAAATATTTTTAGTTATTAAATTTAACAGTAATTTATTTGTATGTTCATATTTTATTCTGTTGAACATTTCTCATTTTTGAATTAAATATTTAAACTGTTTATAAAAAAAGTTATACAGACAGTTTTAAGAGTTTACCGAGAAAAATCTTATAAAGTCGAAAATGCTATTAAGAACATATTCAAATATTTATAGAATGTTTGTTGAACATAGAGAATGTTTATTTTTTTTTACAAAAACCAAACAATATGTTGACAGTAATCTGGAGAACATTTTTATAACTTCAACAATTTGAGTGAAATTACAATTTTTATATGTAATAATGATTGTGTTCAGACCGAAATTATATTTTCAACTGAATTTATACTATAAGTTGATACTGAATTTATAAGTGTTACTTTTGTTTATATACACTTGAATGATTATTTTTTTTAGTGTTAATGATACTTTTAAACAAATGTAAATATGTATAAAGGCTGCAGCTCAGAACGTATAGATTATTTTTGGTGGTGATTTGTTTGTTTATTTCTCACAAAAGCATTTTATCACAAAGGTCGAAATATCAATTAGTACAGGGTTACAAGATTAAATTCAAGATCTAATTTTTATCTCGTCTTTTTAAAATGGTGTTTACATAAAATTATTTATATATATATATATATATATATATATATATATATATATTTGTGTGTGTATATATATAGAGAGAGAGAGAGACACACACACACACATACATATATATATATATATATATATACAAGTTCCATAATTTATACAGAAAATCAATTTTCGGTTATCATCAGTCGTAGATTCAAGTCAAAAGTCACATAATAAATGTAAAAAAGCTACAAATTTAAATAATGCTGGAATATAATCAAACTCTAGTTATAGAAATAATACTTTCCTTTTTGATTTTTGCAAAAACTAATAACTTTTTCGCATGGAATGCCTTTATTTCATGTACAGTTCTTTTATAGCATTTACTGTTATAATTTAAATCTTTTATGTAATTATGAATTTTTACAAGTGTCATGAATAATATCTGTTTTTGATACTTCATATGACTTGGACTACTTTCAAAATTATTCAAACATCTTAAAAATGATATAACAAAAAATATTTATTATTATAAAAAGGAAGTTATGAACAATAACATTTGCTTGTCTTTTGTAATTATAGTCATTGTAATTTAGAATAATACTAGAGATTTCTTTTTCTTCTTCACTAACGGTATTTTCTTTTTGTGATGCTTTGTGAGTACGAAAATATTAATGGAAAATTGGTGGAATGTATGGTAACAGATTCATTATATTCTTGTGTTTTTCATTTCTAAGTGGTCGGATACTCATGTAAAGTGGAAATAATTGATTTTTTTCGTATATGTTCGGCCTTCCTTTTTTGGGTGAAAGATTTAAAATCTGAAATTCTGATTATCATCTAAAAATGTTTTATAAAACATCTGATAAGAGGCATCTTTTAGAAATCTGATCCATTGTATTTTCAACCAATAAACAGATTCTCCCTTAATATTTTTCGTTCTCTTTGTAATTGATTTTTTTTGAGATTGTTTTCCAATAGCAATATAATTGTTCGTTTTAGAGCTTTAAGCAAAGAAGTTGACTTAGCTTAAGGGTTAGTAACCTTGAAAATAAATATAGTTTTATACAAAAAATCGGTAGGTACATGTATTTTTCGAGAAGAACAAACTATACCAAAAAGTAGGTGACTTAGTCCACTATCAAAATAAACAAAAACAGAATTATGTTTACCGATCAACGTTGCAAAGTCATTAAGTGGTATATTATTTATTTTTTTTTTATTTTTTTTTTTACTAAGTTCTTCTAGTTATTAAAATATAAATACTTGTTATAAAAAATTAATCATAAAATCATTTTTTTTAATTTTTTTACTTAGTCTATTGTCAATTATTGGCAAATATATATTGATTTATTCAAGGTAAAAAATATCATTAAAATAATCCTTTTGTACAAAGATGATAGAGCATAAGATTTAAAATCTTGCGCTGAAAGCAACTTGAGTATTATGAAATCATAAAAATCAAAAGAAATAAATAAAAAATGATTAAGATGATGCATTAGGGTCATAGTATCTAATAATAGACTCGTTTTATTATGTAATTCAATCCTGTTGGATTCGAAAGAAAAGTCTTCTAATTAAAATGAATGTTTCAAAATGTTCCGCGTTAAAGAAAAAAACTACATATGTTTAGGATGTATCATGTACTACTATTAGTATATAAAAACCAATAAATTAGAAGAACAAAAAATATCATGAATAATGGTAATAATAATAGTAATAACAACAAGACTAAGACTTCCCAAAGATTACATTACATAAATATATATAAATTGAAAATCGAATAAAGGTTGTCTTGTCATTATAATTAATTATAAAGTCACGCTTCGCGATAAATCTTTTTAGCATATTAAATCTGAAAGTGAGAAATCCACGCCGACTTATATCAGACGATGTGCTGTGCGCCGACACAAGGCGAAGTTAATTACATAGCAAACAGGCGAAGCTTTATTATTACAGACGTTTCACTTTAGCATGGAGCGCGATTGATTCCCACCGATCGTATCGAATCGAATCGAAGCGTTTTCGTTTATTTTTATTCTCTTTTATATACTTTTTTTCGTATTCCATCTGTCCTTCTTTCCTTAATGTCGTAATTAATATACCGACACAGACGGATTGTAAATTAATACTGTTCTCGAATTTATTTATTTTTTATTTTTATGTTGATCCTATTAGCAATTCTGATTATAATGGCGGCGAGCACGCATTTTAAACATAAAATCGTATAAATAATAAATAAGTATATAGGTATCTATCTATCTATATTTATATATATATATATATATATATATATATATATATATATATATATATATATGTATATGTACATTAGTTTTGTGTACGCAGGTAGAAATTCGTGCAATCTTAATACAAAAATTTATATTTAACAACCACCTTAACGTACCCATTAACGTTCTAATTAAATTTATCATTTTTATCGTTTTCATCGAATATTATATTATTTTAAATAAATAATATATAAATATGTATCGTTTAATATGATTTATTAAAATATTAACATTGGAATGTTATCGTAAAGAAAACGGTTTTCCTAAAATGTAAATAACAACTAATGTTCTTGACCTTTACCTTACCATATAATATCCGTGACTTTTTAATATGTAATCTTTAAATATGTATGTGTGTGTGTGTATATATATATATATATTATATATATATATATATATATATATATATATATATATATATATATATATATATATATATATGCACACAGGAGCGTATAGATGGATTTTATAAAGGAAGAATCTACTTACAAAATACAATAATGGAAATTTTTCGAAATCAGTAGAGATTGTTATTTCAGTAAAAGTATGGTGAAACAAATACAAAGTTAGTATTAATTTTAATTATTTAAATTATATAGGTAGTAATGTTTATTGATTAAAAGTATGTAGTAAGAAAAGTCTAATGTATTAATTTCTTATCTAATCCTTCGATATTTTTCAAAGCGAATTTTTAATCTTTTCACATTAAGCAATATATACTTTAATTTATCGTTTGTCACTATTGACCGTTAATGAACTTAATTATGCATATGTCCTTAAATCTCAAATAAACAACCAACCATCGATTGTTATGATATTTTTAAGATAAATTTAAATCAGTGGTCCTTATACGTTTTGCGAGAAGGGCCATATAAGTACATGGAAACTTCAAGGTGGGCCTGATCTAAAAGAACATCTATTTTATCTTATTATTATTATACATAATTAGAAATTAATAAATGGAAGAGCTTTTTTTTTGTAAGAAAATAACAAGGTGCAAATATATCAAATATGCACAACAATAATTAAATATGGTTGTTTTGCAAGAAAAAGGCATAAGAAAAGAAATCATTTTTATTTATTTACATGTACAATTTTTAAAAAATCTTTAAAAATTTTATCTGTCAATCTTGAGCCGTTTTTTGGTTTAATATACTTCATTCCGGAGAATGTCCGTTCAATATTAAGAATTATTCAAGGAAAATGATCTCCATATTCGATAGCACGTATGCTATCGAATATGGAGATAATTTTCCTTGAATAATTCTTAATATTGCTGTAATTACTTTTTGGCAACAAAGAATAGAACCTAATTACTTAATTTCATTTTAAAGTGAAACTTATAAGCGATTAATAAGTATCTCAAACAAGCTTAACTAGAGGGGTAACTATATAATATATAGTGTGTCTGTAGGCCATGTAAAACCTTTCGCGGATTAAATTATTATTAACGATGACACCCGAAGTTACACAATGAAAAAAAAAATAAATTATGATATTGGTATATTATAACAACTACAATAAAATGTACTTTTTAAAACATCTACATTGCAATATAACTGAGAGAGTGATTATATATGTATATTTACATACATACATATACATATATATATATATATATATATATATACATATATATATATATATATATATATATATATATATATATATATATATATATATATATATATATTACGATATTGAGCGAATATATGTGATACGAGCGAAGCGAGTGGGGGTGGAGTCCTCCAGTGGTCGACGAGTGTAGCGAGTAGGGAGCAGAGTCCTGTGGTATTTAACAAATATATTTCTTTACAGAATTATCGACTTTAAATAACTTAGTGTGGCCTCTTTTAATTAAATATCTATAATTAATTAGTATTATTATTTTAAATATTTTTTTCGATTATTTACCGTTGGGTCACTTACTTGGTCGTTCACTAATGCTACTTTGGATAATTTGATATTGATGAAGATGGTACATGTCACAAAAAAGACAGTATTGAAGTATAAAGTGAGTGTTTTAGTATTAAATATTGGAAGAAAAATATTACAATAATGGACACACCGGTACGAAAACAAACTTTTCTAATATTGTTATTTTTAATTTTTACATTTTAGCCTGAAGTATTTCTTATCATAAAATATTTAATATCATAAGATATCAGAGTTCTTAATAATGTAATTACGAAACTAAATTGTAAAGAAAGATATTACCCACTTGTTGTCTACTTGAATATAACAGTTAATTTAATATTTTCTACATGATAATATTCTGTTGATTTAAAGATTATGCCCATGTTGATTGCTGTTATTAATTTTAATAAGGGGCCTGTCTTAGTGAACTGATTAACATGTTGAACTAATGACCATTGTGTCATAAATTTGAATGTGGCATATGTCATCTTCCATTAAAAAATCATTTATCGAGATCGTTTAATGATCTTCCATTTTGGTTACGTTCTAATACATGTGAAAAAATTAATGTTATAAATTGTAGACTAATAAATTCTTACAGAGAGTTCTTGTGTCACATATTGTTCGTGTAACTTTTATGTAATGTACGATGCCAGTGTCTCAAATTGTTTACATAAGATTGTTTGTATGTCATATATAACACACTGATCGGCAATAAAAAATAATGATAAATTATTAGATAATATAAATGAATTCGTATTGTCTAATAATTTTCCTTTTTGTATTTAAAAGTTACGATACGACAGGCCCGTAGCCAAACTACCATACTAGATGGGGCAAACACAATATTTGAGAGGGAAAGATTTTTTTATGTTAAAATTGTCTATGTGATATGGGGATTACTGTAGAAACACGCTCATAGAAACGGTTTTTTTTCGGGGATAGAAACGTTTTTAATCAAGGTAAACCTATTAGAAAGATTCTTTCAATGGTTTTCTATGATTTTAAAATCTTCCAAAATCAGAGATTTTATTAGGAATGGAAAACGCAATAAGCAAGGGGGCAGTGCCCTCTTTTCTGCTTGATTACGGGCCTACGATATAATGAAAACAAAAAGTATTTATTGTAAAAATTCTTGTAAAAGAATGCAATTTAAACAGCAATTAAGTGTTAATGAAAGAAAGAAACTGAAATATTTTTTTTATGATATACTTTTTGATAACTAATTAATCATGTGTATATATATATATATATATATATATATATATATATATATATATATATATATATATATATAGATATATAGATTGGATCAAATATTCTTGATTTAAGTGTACTGTATGTATTGAAATACTTAAACGAATGTATCAATGTAATATAAACGCAATATGAAAATCGAGTATTCAGTGTACTTATAATTAATCATTTCAATGAAACAAAAAAAATATAGTATTGTTTCGATGCATGTACATTACCGAACCTTAAAACGAGTTATCCATACAGAAGTAAATGTACTATAATGTTTCGACGACGGCGCTTAATCGTGAAGGCTATTGGTATTCTGGTACCTGTACAGACTCTCAAACAAAAATAACAAGATACAACATTGATACAAGGTAAATGTAAAGTCTGTATGTTCCAGTGCATTATACTAACATGCAAAACAAATTGAATTAATCGAAGGAGAGAAAAAAATATACACAAGTATAGAAAATTGATATTATGTCCACATATAAACACATTTTTCTTCCGGGATGTTATTTATATTTATATATATATATATATATATATATATATATATATATATATGTTATGTAATACACCCACACGCGCCCACATATATATATATATATATATATATATATATATATATATATATATATATATATATATATATATAAAATACACACATGCATGTAGTACTGAAAATATCATCGTATTTGTAATCATGCAATTTGTTTTGATGTATGCAGATGGTGATCATCATCATTATCGTTTGTATGTTGAACAAATAGAATTGCTAGTAATGACATTTCATCTAGTTTTTGCTTGTTACAACGCGGATTTAAAATTACGTAAGTGAATATATATATATATATATATAATACGTAATAAAGAGATAAAGAATTTTTAGTAGCTGCTTTGTAAATTATTAAACAGTACAAGCACGAAACACGATTTTAAAAAAAATTGTTTCTATTAAATAATATAAAGTATCTCATTAATTTTTCAATACGTGTATTATGTGTAGTTTTTGTTACTAGAATTAACATTTAAACATGCAAATGTGTTACGAATTAATTGTAATTTTTTATTTAAATCATTTTTATCTCTTATCTTTTTATTCAAATGAAAAATGTAACTACAATTACTTCAATGTAACTACTTGATATGAAGTAGAATATATTCATCCGTAGAATTATAAAAAATAAGTAATATTCTATTAACAATTACTTTTATATGAGATTCTTAGGGTTGAATATCAGCGGTAGATGGTTGATATTTCAATTTGATGTTTTCTTTGTTTTTGTTAAAATGACTCTAAATGTATTGGTTTGGAACAAAAGCGCGTTTTTAAGGTGAAATTCAAAGGTGGTGTTTACATATTAGTACATATATTTATTCTAATACATATATGCCATTTTGATCCACCATATTTCACGTTGTTTCATAATTCTGTCTTTCTCAAACTTGGCATCTTTCTGGGCGAGAAATGGACCAGGTGGTTTCTACAGGCTTCCAGTGAAGTGCAGTTTTGTCCATTAATGGAATTATGTAGGGACCGGAATAAATGGTAATCTTTAGGTGCAAGATCAGAGGAATATGGTGGGTGAAGTAGGACGTCCCAGTCAATTTGCACTAAATTTAACCGGGCCTGAAAAGAAACGTGAGATTCAGTAGGTGAAAAACGATACTCTTCCTATTAACCAATTCTGGACACCTTTGATTGATTGCCTCTTTTAAGTGGTCCAATTGAGCACAATACTTCTCCGAATTTATCGTCTGATTACATGAAGAAGCTCGTAATATACAACACCCTTCCAATCCTACCAGATACACAACATCACCTTCTTCGGATGGTGACCCGCATTTGGAGTAGCTAACGGAGGCTCATTTCGTTTTCTCCAAGATCTTTTTCGATACGTATTATTGTAGACGATCCATTTTTCATCACCCGTGATTATTCGTTTCAGAACCGGGTTATTTTGATTTCTTTTAAGGAGAGAATCACTGATGGAAATCCGTTCCATTAAATTTCTTTCAGTTAAATTATGAGGCGCTCAAACATCGTAGATACTCACATATCCAAGTACCCCCAAATGCTTCACAACACTCTTATGAGACACCTGCGGTATCTTTGAATTGTTCTATGTTATATAATGTCGATTATTTTCAGTAAATGTTGCAGTTTTGTCATTATCATCAATTGTAAGTCTATCGAAACGCTCTGAATCCTCTAGGTAGAGTTTTCTATCTCTGAACCGAGCGGACCACTTTCAAACAATACTGCCAGTTACGGCACTTTCTTCATAAACGGCGGATATCTTTTTTGCTGTTTCTGTGGCGCTTTTGCCTCTCCGGAAATAAAACAGCATTAAATGACAAAAACGCACTTTATATTCCTTCGTTTTCACTTTTAAATTTAACAAACTTAAAAATTCACAAAATTGCACAAAAATAGCAAAAAAATAAATTTTGATCCATTCCAAAAATTGGTTATACTTTTTTGTCCATATCTTAAGTAAATTTATGAACAAATATTAAAATTTGACGTCACATCAAAACTTATTATTGTTAGTTTCTACGCAATCTTTTTAAAATTTACAAACATATGTATGGATAGAATAAATTTTGGACTATCTGTTGAAAAATGCAATCCATGAAATAAATGCATAAAAAACACTACCATTCAAAAACAAGCAATAAGTGTTACATTGAGTAAGAAATGGTCGGTTAATACTAATATATTTCTTGTATGGTAATATTTTAAAATAACTTTACTTCAGTCATTTTATTGTAATGTACATGAACTAGAAACAATAGCTGACATCTTTTTGTTTATAGTACATATTTATATTATTTTTAAGATGACTTTCTAGTTTTGCAACTCATGCGTATCTTTATTTTTAATATATCTTTCAAATTTACTTTGAAAATCCATAACATCAAATATCTAAGTTTATCTTTATTTTATGGTGATAATTTTTTTTTGAAAATATGCTTGGTATATCATTTTACTTAACATATGCCTGTATTATATATATATATATATATATATATATATATATATATATATATATATATATATATATATATATATATATATATATATATATATAGTATTAAACGGTATAGGAGTGTATAAGTCTGTTTAATGTATATAAATCTCATAGTTCAGTGGCGAAAACATAACACTAATGATCAATAAATTCGAAGATCGTATCTTATATGTTGAATCGTGTTTCATTAAGGAAACTGTCCACCTCAATTATCGCTCGAGATCATTCATACGACCGAATATTCGAGGACAAGTTGAAATTACAAAAAAAAAGTAAAAATGAAATAAAATAAATGCGAACGAAAAAACTGACGTGAAGAACGTGTAAAAGTGTATGTGAATGAACCTACGAAACATAGAAGAGAAATGTGAATCGAGAGAGAGACGGATGTTTGTCACAGACATTTTTAAGATTCGAACATAAATCAGCTTTTAAAAAGTACCTCCTCGCACGGTTCACTGACACGTCAGAATTTCTTTACGTTAACTGAATTTAATTCATCGATATGTGCTAAGAATAATAATTGCTAATTAATACAAAAAGCCATTCGAACGATTTCTTCACCGTATTTGAAAAAAAAACTAGTCAACGTTGAGAATTCAATACGTATGTCGATGAAACCATATAATAAAGTGAAGAAAAACTACTTCCATAACGGCCGACTGAATAATATTAACAATGGTGTTAGTTTGTTTATATGTCGAGAACAGAACGATAGTTTATTTAGTAGTAATTAATTTTATTGCCTTAATTTAGGTGCACTTTTGTTTATTTTTAACGGTGGATTACAAATTGAATGGAACTATAATGTAAACGAAGAGACTTTTATTTACATTTCTGTTCTAATTAAGGAATACAATTAGTATTTCTTTTCTTTTTTTTACAATATCTTTATTATTAGTGTACATATCATTAAAGTTATTAAATTGTATATAAAATAAAAAAAAATATTTTTATTGACAATGTAACTGAGTATTAATCAACAATTGTACGATTCCTTCGAAAATAATTGGTCAAAAGCTCTTTATTAAGACAAGTTTTTTTAAATCTTATCTTTGCATCATTTTTAAACCCATATAATCTTTAAATTTTCGTATACCTTTATTTGTAACTAATTTGGAAATAATAGAATATTAACTTTGATTATAAATTTCCAAGTATGATTGCAATGGTATCGTTTTCATAATTATTTCTTTAGATTATTTAATTAAATACAGAGCCAGTATTTGCACGAACAGTTAGATTTTTAATTTAAAGTTGTGAAATTCAAATTTTGCTGTGACAATTTTCATACTGTAATTTTATTTGCATGTTCTTACCTTTTAATGTTGCATATTTTTCATAATGACATATTTATACAAAATATAAAACTCCGTCGTTAATTATTTATTGTAAATCTGTGATTTTATTCAGTACAAAATATGTTAATGATTGAATGATAAATTATCTTGTAAATTTAAATATGCAGAATTAAATTTGAATTTAAAATTTTTAATAAAATAATTCATTGTTTTACTTACTAAATCACGAATATTTCTTGCTAGTTATTAAAATATTTAAATATAATTTCAACTTGTTTCCATTATTTGTGGCTTAGTGTTTGTGTTCTATGTATATACATATATACACACATTAATCTCATTTTTTATAATTATACCATAGCTATCTGTTATATTTTTCTTAGTATTCATAAATTTGTCCAGTTTTCAGTACTACAATACATTAGATCTTCAATATATGTTTACAATTTTTCCCAATAAGGATTGATGACCTTTATGATTCTTCTCTTCTGAGCTGGTTCTGAAAATAGTATTTTTATAATACGGTATATAGTTGTTTTACTTTTTTATAAAAGTAGATTAAATTGTTTTTTCTATAGATGATTTTGTATATAAAACCCAAACTAAAATTTTTGTGTTGAAGAAACTACCTCTAACAATTGATTACCTGTTCTTACTTTCAATTTGTTCACTCTCAAATTACTATCATACTGTCTTGATACTTCACTTCTGAATATAATTATTGGCTCTAACATTTCTTTTATAAAGTGTTATAATAATATAATAATATGTTTTATAATATTAATCATAGGTATTTTCTTTTGATGACACATTTTTTGATAATTTCATTTTCGTATTCTTGATATAGAACACTCCTTCCTTGACTTGGAACTTTCAATTTTATGTCATTTTTTTGTTAAAAAATGGGCTTAGTCTCAAAAATATTCGGTGAGACAAAGTTGAGATATGCATTAAACTATTATAACTACACAGACAGAACTTTGCTGTTTCTACATTTCTATATTTAAATCCTATATTACATATTTATATCTGAATATTCCATATTTAAATTGTATGTCTAATTTAGATATATAGTAATGAAATATACAAATTTAAAGACTTTGAAAAAATTAAATAACATAAAATGTTCACAAATGAATTCCTTTTCTATTTTACAAATCACAACAACTTTTTTTGTTAAAAATGTTTAATGAATCCGTATAGATAATTTTTTATTGCTGGTTATGCGAATTTAGACGGCGATGTAATCATGTTCAGAGTACCAAAGAAGATTTTTCGATACTTTGATGCTCTAAAGATAAGGGAAATTTAAATGTGTATAAGCAACAATCAAAAATAATCTACAATGATTTATTGAACATTTTTAAACATACATTTCTTTTAAATGCTCGTGGGCCAAAAAAATTCTTTTGCGAAAATGAATTTAGCCATAGCTTCAAAACTGTAATCTATACAAATACAAATCAGCTGGACAGTAAAATTCGGACAAATGTGCCGGTAATTATGATAGTGGACTAAGTCATATATTTTTCATATTGAAATATTCAGATCTTTGCGTTTGTGTGTAATAAAAAGTATTTTTCCACTATGTAAAAAAATATTTTCCAAAGTACTTACTGTTATAATTTAAATCTTTTATGTAATTATGAGTTTTTACTAGTATCATGAAAAAAATGTGTTTTTTGATACTTCATATGACTGACTATTTTCAGAATTATTCAAATATTTTAAAAATGAGATAACAAAAAGTCTTTTAGTTTTAATTACAAAAAGGAAGTTATAAACAATAGTATTCACTTACATTTTGTAATTATAATTATGTCAACTTAATTTAGAATAATACTAAAAATTTCTTCTTCAATAACAGTACTTTCTTTTTGAGATGTTTTGACAGTACAAAAATATTCAAGGAAAATTGGTGGAATGTACGATAAAAGATCCATTATATCCTTATGTTTTTCATTTGTAAGTGGTTGGTCACTCGCATAAAGTGGAAATAATTGAATTTTTTCTCATATGTTCAGCCTTCCTTTTTTGAATGAAACATTTAAAATCTGAAATTCTGCATTATCATCTAAAGATGTTTTATGAAACATCTGATAAGGGTCATCTTTTAAAAATCTGATCCATTGGATTTTCAGCCAATTAACAGCTTCGCACTTAATATTTTTCGTTCTCTTTGTAATTGATTTTTCTAGAGATTGTTTTCCAATAGCAATATAATTGTTCGTTTGCGAGCTTTAAGCAAAGAAGTTGACTTAGCTTAAAGGTTATTTACCTTGAAAATAAATATAGTTTTATACATAAATCAGATAGGTACATGGATTTTTCGAGAAGAACAAGTATACCGAAAAGTAACTGACCTAGTCCACTATCAAAGTAAACAAAACCAGAATTATGTTTACTGACCAACTTTGCAGTCAGTAAACGGTACATTTTTGAATATTTTTTCTAAGTTCTTCCATATTATTAAAATATAAATAATTGTAATAAAAAATAAATCATAAAATCATTTTTTTGATTAATTCACTGTCATAATTACCGGCACAAATAACATATCATTTAACTAGGATTCCTCATAACTTTTTGGCATATTCTGATTATATGTATATAAGAATTACTTTATAATTTGTTCATTGAAGTGGCAATCAATTCTGTTTTCGTAGTTAACAGACTACTCGCATAGCTATAATCTATATTGCCATTGAAAATAGAATCATCAAAGTAATATCTAGTTCGTGTTTACCGAAAGCGTTAATAAATCCGGAATGAATATTATTGAGTGAACGACTGCAATCTTCAAAATTTAATAATGATCGTTACGTTTAAACGTGTGATATAAACGTGCCACGATCGACGATACAGGTAGGAATTGAACACGGCGAAAGACGTATAAATTATTGTAGTGCGACCGAGAAGACACTACCAGTAGCTGTTGCGGGCAGATGTCAATACAAGATCGCTATCGCATTACTTCGACTTGTTTATGCCGTTGCAAGAAGGTGGCTCTACATCGTGGAATGCACGCAGGTACACTAATTATAGACTCGAACAAAGTGCCTTTATTTATTAGACTTCATTACTGCTCTGTTTGTTTCCATACAGTTTTTAGTCTTTTTGCAGCGCGCGTAATTGCCGTCTCGTCAACTCGATACGGATATGAAATTATATTGAAGTATATTCGCGATTAATTGCTTTTCCCCCTTTGCGAGCTCGTAATAGTATAATAATCGATCACTAATTAAACGTATTACAATTTAAGTCGGATTAGTATGTAATTAAATTACTATTTCTGATGTAGAAATATACGCGTGCATTGATCGTTTAATAGTTAATTTCAATTAATATACATTTTTTTTTCGATAGGCTTATAAATTGATGTCGTGAACTTGTTGGCAATTACTTCAGTGTTTTTAATTAACCTATCTAAGGAGAATATACATTTATATCTTTAACGATACTTAATATGGTATAAATACGGTTTGAAACGATTAATTTCTTTGTACAGACTATGCGGTTTGAAAGATTTTTTTTACGGATTTCCGTCTTAATCAAGCGTGGATTCTTGTTTGATTGTTATCTGTTTTACCATGAATAATCCGTTTGATCTTCTAGTGTTCACTAGTAAATACCTCTGTAATTTGTTGTAAATAATCTTGATATTATTTACAGTTAGGGGCCAGCTAATACGGAAGTTTATTTATAATTTTTTATATAGTATATCTTAGCAATGAAGAAATAAATTATTACATACTTGAATCAACAATATGTTGTATTCATGTACTATGCTTTTAGATATAATTTTATTCATTGATTAATATTGAGAATTTTAAATGAATACCTTGTGTATGTAATTAATTTACTCAGATCACTCAAAATTTAATATATACATTTTTTAAAGTTCTAACAACTGTCATAGCTGAAAGTGCATTCTAAACATTTAGACTTGAATCGTTATTTGATTATTTAAGACACTTATACTTGTATTGTTAAGTAATTTTATAAATATTTTTGTATAAGAGTTTATTAATTTATAAGAAAACATTTTCTTAAGTGAAATTTGACGAACTGTACAAAACCGTTTTTAAACTTATATTTTAGATATTCAGATTTAATATAATTTTTTAATGTTTGTTCATATCTAACATTTATTTTTTTAAAGTATATTATGATAAAATGAAACGAAACTCTTTGTACATTTATTACCATCAAGATCTTTTATTTCATATATTTTTTAGTCAAGACAAATGATATACGTGGGTCGTTTGATAAGTATGGTAAAAAAGTAAGTTACACATCGTTTTTCGAAAAAATCGCTTTTTTTTCTGTACATAGTCTCTATTGAGGATTATACACTTGGTCCATAGAGTTTCCAATTTTTTCATTCTGTTGGAAAAGTAGTTTTTCTTAAAGTTTGTAAAATACGGATTGACGACGGCGATGATATCCTTATTCGACGAGAATTTCTTCCCACCGAGCCAAATTTTCAAGTTTGGGAAGAGGAAAAAGTCTCATGGGACCATTTTCGAGGAATAGGGTGGATGAGGAATCAATTTGAAGCCCAATTCGTACAATTTTGTCAGTGGGACGGTCGATTTGTGGGACGGCGAGTTGTCTTGGTGAAAGAGAACTTTTTTGTGCGCCAATCTTGGCCGTTTTTGTTTCAGATTTTCTTTCAAACGGTCCAGTAATGTTGCATAGTAGACTCCTGTTGTCGTTTTTTCTTCGTTAAGTAGTCGTTCAGGATGATTCCTTGGAAATCCCAAAAGATAGTGGCCATCAGTTTCCCAGTCTACAAAACGGTCATCATCTTCTTCGGTGCACTTTCACCAGTGGTTGCCCACTGCATTGACTGCTGCTTCGATGTGTAGTGATGGATCCATGTTTCATCCATGGTGACGAATTGACACATAAAGGCCTGCTTATTTTTTTCCATTTTTGGAACACTGCTACAATGCTCGCTTCAAACATGTGTAGAACGTGCACAACGCGTCGCTTCTGGCTGAAATTTCGCCTATGCTAGTTTGAAAAGTGACACTTGATAATCGTGATGTTACCAAATGAATGGTGGTGCCACACTATAGAAATTTACCAAACTTATCAAACGACCAGGTAAAAAGGTCGAGGTTCAAAGAAGTGAAGTAATATCTGAAAAATTTCAGTAAATAAAAATCAAAAGGAAACATTTTTATTTGTTACGACAAGATAAACAATAAATTTCAAATAGTATCTTTTAATCATGATGCATCCAAAATGAACATTAAAAATGTGTCGCTATTTGTCACAATACTTATTCAAGCGTCTTGTTTTGTTTAGAAAATTTGCATATATTTGTGAAATTTATTTAGACTGCAATACGCCTATAGAAGTGTTTATGCAAGTCGTTTCGTGTAACTTTTATTGTTTCTTCTGTAAAATATTATGCTAATTAGTAAATATTGTCAGTTTCAGAAGAATTCGATAGTTAAATTTATGTAATTTGTATCTGTTTCACATGAAAGTTATAATTTTATAAAATAACTATTTTTAATATTTTTTTTCATTTTAAATGTACATAGAGATTAACAAACTTTGGAAATAAAGTATTAGCAAGTTTCGTCGGATAATTTTAATTATCTTGAAAATAGTAATTGCAAGCTCAAAAAGATAAAATAATTCAGCATTATTAAAACACACACTTTTTTTAATGAAAAAAATAAATTTTCAATCTAAAAAAGTATACCTTAATTTTTTGGAGAATTGTTTTTATAATCATTATAAAAGTGTCAATGCTTACACTGTTTCTACGTTGTTTTGTTATGTAGTTTAATGTAAGAAAGAGTATTAATATACGCAAGTATTTTATCTATAGTAGAAAAATATAAGCAGTATGAAAAAGTTTCTCGAGAAAGAATTTAAATAATTGTCAACAAGTAACATTCGTTATTTTCAATTTAACATTTTGTATGTATTCATTTTCGTTATAAAGCCTACAATATAATTATAAAAAATGGCGTCTCCAGTACAAAATTGCTATTCAATCGTTTATTTTACCATAATCAATTCGTCTCTTTTATATACAATATAATTGCACAGTTAACTGTTCGAAAATCATCTATATGTATGAGCTCTAATGATTATACCTAATATAGACATAAATTTCGTTCCGTTTGTTAATTGACAACCGACCAAAAAAAAATATAATTATATATTTATATGGTTTGAAATTAACTAATGTTTTTATTATGAAAATCGCAACCATTACCGTTTAATTATATGGCAGTATTGTGTACCTTATTATTTAAAATGTAAATTTAAGAAATAAATGACTGAACATCAGAGTTTTAAACCATTCATTGAAGAATTAGACTAATTTTATATAGTTTCAAAACGTTATTATTATTTATATTAGAATTTTCTCAAGTGTATACACAGGAATTACATATGTAATTATTGAAAGAACTTTTAACACTTTTTCAATGAAATCATTTTTATATCTACAAAAAAAAATATTAAAGTGGAATATTTATTACTGGAATGAATTCAGAAAGAAGGTTTTTATGGATTTACATATAAATAAATATATATATATATATATATATATATATATATATATAGAGAGAGAGAGAGAGAGAGAGAGAGGGATGATAGAGAGGGATGATTTAATTTACTCTTCCACATGAAAGTATTAAAAAAATTGTAAAACTTAAGAAATCATGTAATTTTGGCAATTTTTTTAATACTCATGTTGATAAAAGAAAATATTGCAAATATATATTAAATAATTAATCTTTCTTTCAAAGAAATTATCTTTTTGGTTATTTGTTTTCTAGATAGTACAGCTAACATTTTGTTTCATTAAACTTTTATTTAATGAATTAATCGAAAATGAAAAATTGATTTTTTATTATGAACAATAACAAGATTTGAAAAATACATGAAATAAATACATTTTTTTTAAAAAAATGTAAATTTTGTGAACACATTTTCATTTTAAACATTCCTTAAGGTCAATGATGAATCATTGATTATTTAATATCAGTTTTTGTTTATAGAACTTGAAAGTTCGAACAGTACATAATAGTTTAAATAGAGCAAGTGAAAGAGAAGAGAATTTTTTTTACATTTGTTTTAATGTTAAATGAGAACAATTAAATAATAAAATATTTATGTATACTAAGTATTAACATCCTCATAATTACTATTATCAAAAATATTATCCAGAATACAGTGATTATTTTTCTTAATATTATTTTTGTCAGGAATTTTCGAAATAGAATTTGAAATAAACCTGAAAAATATTCTGTTATAAAAACATAGTGTTTAATAACTAAAGTATGAAAATATCCTATATTTTTATTATCTGGAAAGATTGGTTTTTATTGTGTATCTTTTCTAGATATTTCTAAGTATTCTTAAAAAGAGAAGTTTCTTTTTTGAAAATTTTCACATATCTACAAACAAATATTTTTCTAAAAATGGTATTGCGTTTTATGGAAAGTAGAATAAAAATAATTAAATACAATACTTCAAATTAAAATATGTAAAGAAACATATAATTTATGCATTTTTTAAGACACTTCCATTGCAGTAATCACATATATTATTTTAACTATGCCATTAGCTAATTATTACTATTCTATTTAATATATTCAATAAGTCATTAGACATGTTAAATAATTGATATTATTAAACCGATTCGGACACAACGTGTTTTCAAACGTATATATCTTTAATGAGATCTCCATTTCGGATTATCGAACGAATGTAAGAGAAAAAAAAGCTTTTAATATATTTCCGTTATTGGTTAAATTACAGACATCTTATACTAAATTAAAAAAGAAGAAATATGTAGATAAGTAAACATTCGTTTCATATTCCGACGAATCTTGCAATGACTTTCTTGTTTAAGACAGGTATATAAAAATAATTATAAACTTTTTTTGGAATCAGACAGACAAAATAAATATACTGTGTAAGTTATAATTATATTCATGTGTGTGTGTGTGTGTGTTTTATATACATATGAACACCGGCCCCGAGGCACAGCACATCAAAACTGATTACAATTATTATAATCGATGGTATTTTTCACTGGTAATAATAATACAATATCATTCTAATACATTCAGAAGCAATTAAGATGGTGCTTAATTATATTAAAAACATGTATATATATATATATATATATATATATATATATATATATATATATATATATATAATTACGATGAGAACACGTCTATATGGATCTGACGAAATTCAAATATTTTAATTGAGATAGCTTCAATTTGTGTGTACGGTTTTTTTCTTACCGTAAAAATCTTCAATTAATACCTTGGTAGAAAATTGTATCAAGGGGTATTATTAGCGGACGAACCCAACCGTTTGAAAAAGGCAGCTGTCAATCAGATCGGACGAAGTAGTATTTAGAGCTGTGTACTGTTTGTAACAGAAACTATCCTACTGTGAAATGTGTATTATATATATATATATATATATATATATATATATATATATATATATATATATATATATATATGGCAATTTTTATTATTTTTATAATTAATAAAAATTTGATTTTAATTATTATTTAAAATATCAATAATCATTTGTTAATATTCATTATGTTCTTATAGTTAAGTAAAGGAGATTTTTTAGTTTTTCATTCTAAATCTTATATATTTTTTATAATTGGAATGTTATATTTATATTCTTAATTTATACTCGTTTGCTGTTCTTAGATTATTTTTTTCAAAAATTTGACAATATAGTTTTTGTCACTCTTGCTAAGCTTACTTTCATAAATGACTTTTTCACACTGCAGTTTTCACATTGCTGCTAAATTCAATTTGACAAATGTATTCTTTTTTCATTTGGTAAACAATACATGTTTTTATAAACAAAATAATACAATAAATCGTTTTTGATCATTTCTGTTTGTTGCTTATGCACATTTTTTGGCGCTGCCATCATCTTTAGAGGGTTTTTTACTTTTTTATTCTGAAGATGATTAGTATTATCATCAAAATGTGTATAAATGACAATAACAGTTCTTAAAAAAGATTTATTGAACATTTTTGACGGAGAAACATTTTTCGTTGTTTGTGGGTTGAGAAAAAGGATTCATTTGTAAATATGAATTGTTCACTCTTTACACAAATCATAAAAAATACTTCCTATAAAAGTGTTGAATAATTGATATTGATCATTTGTTATGTTGCAATCTACAGACATCAAGATATAAGATTTTTGTCCTTAGATCTTAACGCTTTGGGGATGATTCCATTATTATATAAATATGCACAGCAACAATTAAAAACGATCGATAATCAAATATTAATTGAAATCATTCTTTAATATCTTAATTTTTATGTTTTGATATCGTGAATTCCTTCTTTAATATCTTGGTAGTACTTTGAATTTGATATTTATTCTTATTATTTTGTTATATATACTTCAATTTCTACAGTTTACTCCGTTGTGCTATATAAACAGACATTCTTCCAGATAAATTATATTTTTGGTTATTTCTTTTCTAGACAGTATAGCTAACATTTTCTTTCATTAAACTTTCATTTAATGACTTAATCGAAAACCAAAAGTTGAATTTTTATTATGAACAAGAGCAAGATTTGAAAAATACATAAAAAAATAAAATAAACATTTTTTTTCAAAAAATGGAAATTTTGTGAACACTTATTTTTATTTTGAACATTCCTTGAGGTCAGTGATGAATCGTTGATTATTTAATATCTGTTTTAATTAAAAACAATTAAAAACGATCGATAATCAAATATTAATTGAATTCATTCCTTAACATCTTAATTTTTATGTTTTAATATCTTGATAGTACTTTGAATTTTATATTTATTCTGATTATTATATAATATATAAAACTTCAATTCCTACAATTTACCCTGTTGTGCTATACAAACAGTATCATATTATTTGTTTGCTGTGATATGTACAAGATGAGAAGCATTGTTATATATTGTAACAAAAATGTTCAATGAATGATTATTAATCATTTTTGGTTGTTGCTTATACACATTTCGTTGTTGATACTATTATCCTCAGAGTGTTAAGATACAGAAAAATCTTTACTGATGATTCTGTATTTGAATTTTTTGTGGTTGTCCCTTGACATTAAAATCCTTATAAACGATAATCAAAAATAATTAATAAACATGTATTGAACATTTTTGATCATAAACACTTTTATGGTTTCTGAAGTGAGGGAAAATTCACTTGTGAAAAATATGTGAGATATATATTAGATACTTACCCATGTTTTACCGTTTCATTGTCTTTTTGTATGAGATTGTTAGTAATAATATTGTATTTTATGAATATTTTCATTAGATACTTGTTTGAATCCTAATTGTAAACTTGTAATAAGAGGATATTAATTATTAAATTTACAATGATCATTCATATTAATTTATTATTAACTACCGACTATGAATAATTGAATAAAGAGAGCTGTTCATTTTAGATAAATAATTGTAGATGTTACTTTTTTGTAGGTTATTATATACAAAATGAATTTAGCACCATTACACACTGAATAAAACTAATGTATTTACAGAAATGTTTTGAAGATCATGCTCTTTTATATTTTAAATTATTTTTTAATAATCATTTGAATATATTAGCACAAGAAGTTAGAAAAATATTTTTTATTCAAATTTATTATATATATATATATATATATATATATATATATATATTTGTTATATATTTATATATATAAATATATAATAAATGTATATATATATATATATATATATCTATATATATATATATATATATATATATATATATATATATATATATATATATTAGTTAGAGGCAATATAAATCATATTCTTAAGTATTCAATATAAATGATTTCAACAGTCTTAAGAATGTAATTAGAAAAGAACAAGATAACAGTGAAAGTAAGCGATTAATGATAGCGAGGATATTAAATCATCGAATTTAACTACATATGAATAGTGTCTGTTACGTTCCTATTCATTGCTTTTGGAATGAAAGTTTGGTTATTAAATAATTAAATGGTTATTTCAACTCAACTGACCAAATTTGTAATTGAAAGTTAATAGACTGCAGAAGTTGAAAATGTTTGATGAAAACTGATATTTTTTTTATTAACGAAATCGTTTTCATTGAGTACATCATAAATTAGTAATTACTATCGATGTTTTTGTATTATATATATAAAAGGAAATGGAATTAAATTTAAAAAATCTTAATCATATTATTTACAGAAGTTTTGTTTACTTTTTGTTATTATAATAGAAACGAATGGTAAATAAATAAGATATTTAGAAATAGGAAAATTTCTTAGTACTTTCTTTTTATTCTAATTTATTAAATATTAAAATCTTTAGCTAATGTGGACCTTGGAATGACTGTTAGCAGAAGTAATTTGTGGGATCTCAGAAACACATCTGTCAAGTATCTGAATTAGAAATCGTATGAATTTTGTAAAATGTTATTTTTTATATATTTTGAATATCTATTGCGATTACCAAGTGCGATAAAGAAGGATTTTATTTATGAGGAGAATTAGTACATGTAGTTTTCACATTTAACAAATATTTACTTTATATGTAAGTTGTATGTTTTAATTAAACAAATTAAAAATAATTAAATCTTCAGTTTTTTTATTAATAATAGGAGATAATCTACAAAAAAATACTTTTACATCAAGTAATATATTTTTGAACAATTTTAGTTTGTCACATTATCCTTGATCAATCAATCCCCCATATCCTTGATTGATTGATGTATTGATTATAAATTGATGTATTGACTACAAATCGATTGAAAGAGAAAATGTGAACACTATTCTAAACGGATAATTTAATCAACAATTATTAAAGAAATATTATTTATATATATATATATATATATATATATATATATATATATATATATATATTTATTTAGTCACATACATACACATTTAATGAATGATTATGGTTAAATAGTAAGTCCGTCTGAAAACCAATTAACATAATACTAAATTAGAACACAGCTGTCATTATGATAAGTTTAAAAAAATCATAATTTCTCTATTAAAAAAAAATAAAATAAAAATAAACCTGTATTCATTATATAGCGATTCGAATGACAAGCAACACCGATCCGCCTGTTATATTTATTCAACCATATGAAACTTTTATTACCCGAGAAAAAAAACATGACATTGATGTAAACATTAACACAAATTAAAATTCAATAAACGGTAATAATGCCGAATAAAACATTTACTAATATGTATATATGTATATATATATATATATATATATATATATATATATATATATATATGTATGTAAATAAATATATGCGCATATGTGTCTGTTTGATTATTTTTACGTATTAAAATTATTAATTTGACACTCATTAGTCTTAATTTCAGTCAACCATATGCGGATATATGGACTGGATAAAAAACTGTACAATTTGAAACTAGCATGTTTGTATCAACAAAATTTGTTCACAGCTTATCTTTAAAAGGAAGTCGAACTTATTTTAATAGCATTTCGTAAAAACATGTCTACGCTGAAAGATAAATATCAAAATATGTACAGTTAGACATAATCAAGTGGCTATCAGACGGAATACATTATTAAACTTGTAAGAAGATTGCCCGTTAAAGTTGTTCCTTTCAGTTACTCATTTATTTAATTAATACATCACTATGTTCAAGTCGGTTTTTATTCTTTTTTTATATACCTGTGCGCATATTTATGTTCAGTTATTTGTATGTATAGGTGTACAAATAGAGCCGATTGAAATATTTGTTGTTTAACGAAGCGAATGTTTTAATATATATATGAATAAATTTTATTTATCTCAAATATTGTTCATTCTAGATAATAAAATAATTTAAAGAATATTAAATATTACAAACATGTACAAATAAAAAAAATATCTACAAGCTTACAATAAAAATATAATTAAAAGTATACATCCTTATCGTTTTACGAAAGAGAATTGAAAATTATTTTAATTTTTAAAAATAAGCGAGTTGTTTCATTAAAATAAAAAAGATGAACCATTTTTTTTAAATACGAATTGATCATATGATTATTAAATTTGTAATTAATGTAGTATAAAATTAGTGTAGTGTAAAATTGTAGTTAACATACAAAGGTACTAAAATGTAAATAGTTTTCTGACGAGTCAAGTGATTTGATTAAAAATATTGAAATATCAAGAAATAAATTGTGATATACTTAAAGCTTATACGTTTTGTTATATATATATATATATATATATATATATATATATATATATATATATATATATATATATATATATACATAAGTGATGTGTATTAATTATTTTTAACACTTTTTTGCCAATTAAAACTTTATGAAAAAGCATAAACAAATTGTTAATAAATTATTTGCTTTATTAGTCTTCAAATTGAGATACGAGCACCTCTTAGAGTGTGCAATCCATGATCAATTGATATATATATATATATATATATATATATATATATATATATATATATATATATATATATATATATATATATATTTGAATTATAGAACAATTTTAATTTTTAAATAAATAAAATACAAGTAATTTCATTTTTCTAATTTCCATGCAAGCAACCAGACTTTTTAAAAAAGTGCATAAGATGAAACTATTTTTTGAACCAAATTTTTGAAAGCTTTGTTACATAAAATATCTAAACAAGATATTTAAAAATAATAATAAATATCAATCGCACTGCTAGCTGTTAAAGTATATATTTTTTTAAATTTATTTATATGTGTTTATATCAATTGTGTTTAATATTGATTACTGGTAATGATACTTGAGATTCCTACTTAACTGTTAAAAATTATAAATAAATAAATAATCCATATATTAAAGGTTACTTAACTTTTATTTTTACAGTTAGTTTCGTGATCAAATTGACTAGAGACCGCTTATTTGAAAAACATTGAAATTTTATTTTAAAATGTATTCATCCAACAATGGAGTCTTTTGTTACTTACTCAATTTTTGAGTGATAGGTATTTTCAGTTATCTATTGTTTTAGATTCCATTCTTAATTATTTTTAAATATTAAGTTGTATGTGTGAAATTATTAATGTTAAACTTATTAACTATCTAGAGCTATAGAAAAAAATAAAAGTCTATAGTCTGGTAAATTTGAATGATTACCAGCTGAAACTGATTGAAAACAGTCTTTATTTAACTCAATCGATTAAGACGTGCTAATTAAGAGAGAATGCACTTGTTAAAGACTCTGTGCTAGTATTTCAACCTGTTTGAAAAACATCAGGCTTTACTTCTTGTAATAGAGGATAGAGAATGTTTTCTAAGATACTCAAGTGATTGTTAAATATTACGATCGATTATTAGTAAAAAAATTGACTTGATTAATCATACAGTAAATCACACTGAGATCTACTTCCATTACTTAATTATAACAAAACATGTGATTTTTTTAATATGTATGTATTTTATTTATTTAATTTCATTGAAATATGACTTATAATATTTCAAAAAAATATACTTTTCATCACACATATTCACCTCATAAAATTTTACAGGCATGATTCTAGGTTCGTGATAAATTTAGTGAAACTTAAAAAGTTTTGTTGAATATAATGCACTAATTTAACATGTTAACCATGTAACTATATTAATGTCAAGTAAATTAAACATCTTTTAAAAAACGAATACTTAAAAAATATTCAGTTACAAATTGATAATTGTTTTAATAAATTGTCGGTTACAACGGGTAAATATATTTTAACTTTTGAATTTGTTTTGGTCTATGTTCTTCCAAATCAATAAAAGAGTATGTATGATTTCTTGGTATCTTTGAAGTTGATTGACAAACGTAAAATGACATCATGACAGTTCCCAAAAATGATTTAATCATTATTACCACAAAATTTACATGATGTTCATGTAATTATTCCATGTGATTCTATAGTTTTTTGGCACAGTTGTTAAGAGATTTACGAGGACGATGTCATAAAATAGCCGTAAATGATTCATGAGTGAATTCATGAACGAATTTTTTAAACAAAGTATTTCTTTCATATACAATACTTTTTTAAATTCAGATTTTATTTTAATTATAATCAACTTATGTCTTTAGTGTAAGTTTATTTTATATAATTAAAATTTCGATGAATAAAAATCAATAAAACTGTACTTATAGCCAGATTGACGTAACTGATTTTTGTTTTCAAATGCATGACAATTACTTGCGATCAAAGGCTTTGCTGTGATGGCCTTAAATGGTATAATAAGGCGAACAGTTACTATAACGAATGGTTATTAATTGATTATTTGAAGCGTTAGAGGACGTCGTTGTTTTTGACCATTAATTTCAGATCATCCATGTCAATTTTTTATATAAATTGCTTAATTTTTCGTCAAGTATTAGAAAATATGTTTCACTACTTTACAAATTAAAATTATCATTTTAGTTTCGCGATTTTATTGCTTTTTTTTCTATTTGAGTGATTGAAGACTGTTATTTTCTTGTGTTTTTCGTTTTATGTTTTATAATCTTGTCTGTATAAAATTATACTGATATTTATTTTTATTTCAATGTTACTTTATCTTACATACTTGATATTCAGATTAATAGATGCCGTTAATGAAATCTTACATTTTTAACTTCAGTTCATCTTCATTAAAAAAATCATTCAAATTTATCTTATGTATCTTATAAAAATATTTATTTAAAGTTATCTTTATTGTATGTTTTTTTTTATATTAAGATGGGTTTTTTATAATAATTTCCAACTGCTTCCCGCTTCAACTTCAATAAAATATTATGATTATTGCTTATAGATATATTGGCATCTGTTACAGAGGTATTTTGTAATTTTTTATTATTAGTTTTTTTTTTGATTCTAATTAGTTAACATTATATATATAATACAACATACTCGTTATATATTCGGCCATATATTTGATTTGAAACTATTGATAAAATAACTTTCAAAACATGCTGTTTATAAATATATGTATATTTATGAAAATGATGCATAAATTAAAAGAAACCAGACGCTATCACAAATAATTATATGCAGAGTTTATTTTTATTCATGTATGTATATACATATATACATACATATATATATATATATATATATATATATATATATATATATATATATATATATTACTAGTTACTTTTTTTTCTCTTTGTGTGTATGTTCACGTTTTTTGCGTGCCATGAACATGAGTGTAATGATGACATGTGATAAAAACATATTTTAGAATTTATGTTCTGTAAATAAGTCGACAAAATGTAAATTGAAATATATAAATCATGCGAGTTGACGTTTTGTAATTTGATCCAAATATACTTTTTTTAATCAATTAGTTAATTCCAACTTAATGTTTTAATAAATAGAGATTGCGTGTTTAGGGTAGTACAGAATTTTTTTATTGTAGAATTTATGAATTAATACATGCTGTTGAAATAACTTTTTATACATTTATCTATGTACACATGCATATATATATATATATATATATATATATATATATATATATATATATATATATATATTATATCCACAAACAATGTAACTAAAGTTGATGTTTTAAAATTATACGCGTTTGTATACAAAAAGTTTCGTTAAAAAATAACGCGTACGACACAACCGTTCAGTATCACATGAGCAGTAGTTGCATGTTCAATGTCTGAGCACGATAACCTTGTTTAGTGCGACTCTGAAAGCCTCGACATGTTTTATTTACAACACTGAAACTGTACTACATACAAAATGTTGCGGCTGCAATAGTAAATACATTGGACGCTAACACAAAAAATAAATAAATTTTATATATACGTGCATGAATACATACTTGCATACAAACACACACACATGTATGTGTGTATGTATGTATGTATGTATGTATGTATGTATGTATGTATGTATGTATGTATGTATGTATGTATGTATGTATATATATATATATATATATATATATATATATATATATATATATATATATATATATAGCAACATTGAAATGCATTCTCCCTGTCTACGTGACGGAAATTAAATCAAGCACATATATGGCAGTAGTATTGATATTGCAAAACGTAACAAAGCTAAATCACATTATCGTATTTTTTTCTCGTCAGGCCTCTGACTGAAATTGTGACAACATTTATTTAATTTATTAATGTATCATCTAGAGTTACAAACCTCTTATAAGTATTATTATGTAGGTTTCTTACCACGAGGGTCATCTAGAAACAAATGTTAAGTTTTCTTTGTCGAAAAAATATTTTTTAAATTTAACCATAGCTGAGGATTTCATACTAGCTGTGTTATATGTGATTGGCAATTTTTGTAACTAAATATTGGGTTTGGTAGAAAAGAATTGGTTGTGTTTGTTTTCTGAATTCTAACCATTTTCTTTTCCATTAAAGTATCATTTGATCGTCTTCATGTTAATATAATTTTAAAGTGCATTTTTCTGTCTATATTTTGGTAAAATTGACTTTGGTTTTATTATTATTTTTTCTTCAAATTGGGCTAATAAAATATAGATGGAAAAGAAGCAAATAAGAGTATTTTTTTGTATGAAACGAGTGGTAAAGCAGCAGGAGCTGATCGTAAACTAAACAATGCTTTTGGTGTGGATACTGAAAGGAATGTACGGTGTAAGGGTGGTTTCAAAAATTTCGTTCTGGCGACGAGAGCCTTGAAGAGGAATAAGGTCGCGGGCGTCTTTTTTCTGTTTATAACGACCAACTGAAGGCATTAGTTGAATCAGAACCATGCACAACAATTCGAGAGCTTGCACAAAAGTTAGACATTAGTTATCCAACAGTTCTGGACTACTTAAGATAGGAAAATCAAAAAAGCTTGACAAATAGATGCATAAACCGCAAGTATTTGTCTAACAACCTAATATGTACGTCTTTTGTAATTAATAAGCGTTTAATCCTTAGCAGTCCAGATATATTTTAAGTTTGCTTACTGCTGAGTCCGAGCATTTTTTATACGAAGAAAAAAAATGTACTAAAGACTTTTATATCAGGGATAAAGAAAAAAATATTTGTCTTTAGTGAAAATTTAATGAATATCTTCTCAGACTAATAAGATAATAAGTTTTATTTGAATTCGAGAGCTTGAACCAAACTTGGGCGTTAGTCATTCAACAATTCTGGACCACTTAAATTAAAAAGTGTATTTGAATTTGAATTTCTTGAACCGCAATTACTTTTCTATCAACTTAATACAAACAAAAAAGAACGTATTTTCTTTAGACATCAGTTTTATGTCAATCATTTTTTTCACCAGTATTATATATTTTCAGAGTAACATTGTATTACTTTCATTGTCTTTTTCAAAGACGAGTGTGTATGTATATATATATTATATATATATATATATATATATATATATATATATATATATATATATATATATATATATATATATATATATATACATGTATAAATGAATGCAAGTAAAAAAATAGGACATTTAAGAAATAAGAAATTCTGATTCTACATACAGGATTTTTATTAATCCCATTTTTCTATATAAGCATTTTTAATTTTTATGCACTTAGTCTCACGCCTAATAAGTTTCGGAATTACATCCTAGAAGAAACTGTTTGGTATCTTGCGCAGCCATTCTTAAACTGTATTAACGACCTCATCAAAAACAATGTGGAAGAACTTTTATTTTCCCAACTCGTCTTTAAATGATTTAATAAGGCGAAAGATATTTGGTGCTAAATTGAGATTATATAGCACGTTATACAGAGTGGAAAACTTAGATCTTGAATAGACAGATTAGATTTATTAATCATATGAAGAATATGGTGCAAGAGTAACTACACAAGAGACAAAGAATTGCACTTCTAGAACGGAATCCAGAAGCTCACTAAGTACATGAAAGTTAGGGGAGATTATGTAGAAAAATTGCATTTATAAAAGTCCTGTACTTAGAATAGGAGGTTTTTACTCCATAAATATTCTTTACTTTTTGACTTACCTTGTGTATATATATGTATATATATATATATATATATATATATATATATATATATATATATATATATATATATAAAGATTAATCTATAGAGTTCTTGATGAGTAATAGCTTAAGTAGTGTAAACCTAGCAAGGTATTTATAATCTCATATGCAACTGATTTCGAGGAATATGTGGCAGAATTGATTTGTCTTTAGCGTATTTGTTTGTAGAAAACAAAGCATTAAAATTTAATATCAAATAATGCATAGTATATAAACATATTATAGAATACTAAAATCGGAGAAGATATGCTAAATAAACAGAACTTTCGAAAAATAGACCAATACTTCTGTTTATTTTTATTATTATTTATTTTTTACTTTAAATTACTAGCCATAGTCTTCACTCTCGTCAAAATAGTGATATATTATTTTACCCCTTCAAGTAGATAATATTTAGTACACGTTGTTAAATAATATTTAGGTGCGTGGATAAACCTAAGCTCTAGAAAAGCACAGGAGATTTTTACAAATTTGTGAAATACTGGTCTAAATATCAAAAAGATGAAGATGATAAAATGTATAAAAAAGTAATTTCTGAAGTATATTTATTTTATGAAAATTATATAAAGAACAAAACGAAAAAAAATCACCAAAATAAACATCTACACAGAAAGAATAATACATAAGAGTTCAGTTGAAATGGAACACTTGGAATTTAAAGCAGTTTCACCAAATAATTCTTTTTCGTCTCAAAAACTACAAGAAGATGGCATAAATATGATAGCACCACCATAGATATCATCATAAACAACAAACAAAAATAATCAATAATAATTTGTTGAATATTTTTGACAAGAGACAAGTTTTGTGGTTTGTGGAATAAAAAAAGAATTTATTTCTAAAAGTGGAATTAGACAGTGTTAGAATTATATAAAGCTGCTTATTATATTTCTTTCAATCTGATAATGCAATAATATGAAATTTAACTATTATATATTTATTTATTTTATCATATATATATATATATATATATATATATATATATATATATATATATATATATATATATATATACACATAGACACACACACACACATGTGTATTCATACATATACAAACTCGTTTGCATGTTTGAATAAGTGTTATGTTGTATTCAATTAAATCAATGTGGGTATATATTCGGTTCAATTAAATACGAGCAATATCGATAATAAAACAATTGTACAGCCCCGTTTTCAACCGTATAGAATTAATTATCCCTGATCGCATAATCATGAACGGCGGCGCATACGTGCAACACCATACTCGTTCGCCTCAACTTGAATGCTTAGTTCATATTTTACACTTTCCAATGGTAGAAAATTTATCGTCTCTGTGAAGCGACCGACGGGGCCGATATGAACGGTTTGTAATAATGTATTCCCGCTGCGCGTGTACCAAAACAAAGTTCTGCAGCTCACGGGTACGAATATACGCCATTCCGTAATCCTCTCTTTGTTGTCGGTGTACAATTACATGTTTGAAGTCGTCGTCAATGTTCCAATGTTTCGTGCAGCATGCAACCGCCTGAACACGGACGAACAAACTGACTGACATTAGTTTAAAAACTCCCGACTAGATAATATCAAAACTACTGTTACACATGAATCAGAAAGAGACACCTTCTTTTCCTCATTCTCAGTCTATTCCCCATATCGAACTGTCTTTATTTTATATTAATTTTGTTTCTGTTTGTTGTATCTGTACGGGTACTTTTGGTTCATACGAAACAACAAGATCTATTTACATAGTCACCCCGTTTCAATGTATGACTGTATTTTTTTATGAACATATTTTTTTTATTGATAACAAAATTGCTGTCGGAATTGACTGTATTTGTACACCTTGTTACGAGACCGACATTAATTGTGGCAGTTTTAACATCAATTGTCGAAATTGTTTACTTATAATTAAATTTTGATATTTACAAACGATTTATTAACATAAGAATGAACATTATTCATGTATTGTTTTTAGGGGTTCTAAAGTTTTTTTTAATTCAGTATTTTTGGTTTGAATGTTCATACATCATGTAAGAAGTATTGATTAATAAAAATAAATTATTTATATTAAGAAACTGACATTATATTAAATAAATGAATTAGATTCTAATTTAAAAATCATTCTTAATATCTTAAGTATGTATATAAAATTAGAAAATTAATATCTTTACTTTTAATGTATTTTTTTTTTGTGAGGTTTTAAAATTTATCTATCTAATTTTCAATCAGTCTTATTTACTTATCACATTATGTAGTGAATATGTTGTTTATACAAATAAATATTTATTTTTTTTTAATATATTTACATGTTTTTTTTATTAACTGGAGTACATCCTAGGTCTTGGAGAAATATTGTTGTTAGTACGATAAATAATTGCAGATTATTGTTTTTAATAAAATATTTAAACAATATTCATTTATTAAATAATCCATTTACAATTAGGCAGCGAAAGAATGAAAAGAAAATAGATTCCTTTGTCGTCATTCGTTTAGTGTACACACATTGTCTTTTATAATTGAAATTTGCAAAATTTTTGATTAAACATAATGATAATTAAACATAACATTGATGAAATTAGATGACTCAATATCTTTTATAAATATCAGACATTTTTATAAATTGTCAATATTTTTTAAAACTTATCTTAAAAACAAGTTTGAAATTTTAAAAAAAATGTAGGTTTAATTAGTGATCAGAGTTCAGAAAAATCAGAATTATCCTGTTAAACATTTTAACGTTTTGCACTCCAAGCATTTAGGTTATACAGCAGAACAGAAGTTTGTATACTATGAATTAGGATAAGAGTATGATAAATAGAAAAGTATAAACACTCGATAACATTGATGGACGAACACTTATCAAAGCTTTTATTTCTAAATGATAAAATGTGGGCAGTGACACCCTAGTAAGCCTCAACATGTTATGAACCGTATAAGCAACATATAAATTCACCTTACACAAACCATGTATGGTTTGTATAAAGTGAGGGTGAGGGTCACTATCATCTATATATAATCGTTAAGCCTATAAAATGTGACCTTTACCGTATAAGGATCATATAAAGTTACATTATATGCATTATGACATTAATATAAGGTATATATATATATATATATATATATATATATATATATATATATATGTATATAAGGTGCCCATATAAGGTTCTGATCCTTATGTGGATTGTATAAAAAATATCTTAAACCTCATACGAATGATATAAAGTTGAGGATTACTAGAACACTGGCCACAGGAGTAAAATGCCTTCAAATGCCTGTGCAGTACAGCTCACCTTGCAAGTGCAAAGGGTTAATAAACATTTTTTAATTTTTACAAAATTTTCATTCTCACTTTCCATGCTATGTCAATTATCGGCTTGTATTTACCAAATCCGATAAACAATATTTAAAAAAAATTCCGATCGTCGAAACATTTTGATATACATTTGATATATATTTGATTTAAATTGTTAATCGATAAGTATTCTCTCTCTCTGTATATATATATATATATATATATATATATATATATATATATATATATATATATATATATATATATATATATATATATATATATAAATATATATATATATATATATATATATATATAAATATTTATATATATATTTATATATATATATATATATATATATATATATAAATAATATTCAGCCACAAAAAAACTAAAATGTTGTAAAAAATAATCTACTGCCATATTAGACTACCGCTATTGTAGGCTTACTATACACGCACACATACATATATATATATATATATATATATATATATATATATATATATATATATATATATATATACATATGTATATACATATAACGAGTACGTTGCTATACATCTGATAGTCATTATTTAGACATAATGCATTTTAAAAAATATGTTTATTGTTTCATTTGGTTGCATGTACATGCTTATAATTGAGAAGTGGTTGAGCGTAGCGAGCAGGGGGCGAAGCCCCCTGTTATATATATACATACAAATGTATGTATGTATATACATAGGTGAATAAAAAAATTTATAATTAATACAAGGTACGTAGTTTATTCTATTTATTTCGTTGTTGAAGATCATAAGATATACATTGTTTTTTTTTTCGTTTTCAAACATTTTTTTTATTCACATTATTATGTATGAATAAAAGAATAAATGATTATTTTTTTGTATGAACGAATAAAAATATAGTATATTTTTAAATTTTGGATATTGTAATCCGAAGATTTTAGTGGTAGTGAAGAGTAGAGAATACTTATTTAATTTAGAATTAAATCGTATTTAATTGTTGAACATGTCATGAAAAAGTATCAAAAATACACAGTGTAAAAATGTTATTTTATCTATTTTTATAAAAATAATTGACACTGAAAATTAATTTGGATTTGAGTAATGAACGTTTTTTTTTTTTGTAATTTCTTGCTAATTATTATTCATCTTGTATTGAACACGTCGCTCTTCGTGTTTAAACGAAAAAAAAAACATTCAAAATCACCCGATAAGTATAAGTGAATAATGGAATATTAATGATTCGTGAGCATTGGAAGTTTTCGACCTAATATAAGCACAAATCGGTTGACTGATGTATACAATGCGGCCCTAGAATTGTTTACTCGCCAAGTTTGAAACCGGTAGCGTGACGTTTCAAAGTGCACGTACCGGTGACCTTTTCAAGTTTGTACAACATGAGAAAATGCTTCAGTGAGCGATTGACAAACGAGATATCGCTTCTACGTACATGTTTTTAATAGCGCAACGATTATTGGCCCTCAGGTGTTCCTCTAGCTTGGCATATAGGTGTCGTGCACCTTGTCGATGTAAGCGATTTTACTAAATTGTTGAGATATTAAAAAAAATACTCAAGTGCTGATATCAACTTGTGCATATTTAAATAACGAAATGATTTATAGTTTAATTTATAGTCGTACGCGGTGGTACATAATCAACGATGTTATATTTAATTACAGAGAGTATTATGTATAGATTTGTGTATGTGTGTGTGTTTTTGGACTTCTTGTATTTTTTTTTTTTAATTTTCATACTACTTTATTATAAATTAATGTGTATTTCTTTTTTTATATAAACTTTCGAGCTCGACAGGCACATATTAATCAAGATAATGTTGTAATTTATGAAAAGTAAAGATAATGTAACTAATGTGTGTTTTAATTAGACGTTCGCAAGCATGCAAATATTGTACATTTATTGTTTGGTTTAATTCTTTTCGAAATGAATATTATTTAGTACTATGAGATTTAATTAAGAACAATTTATTTAAACGTGCAAATGGATTATTAAGTAATATCTTTTCGAGTTTTGAAATAGCTATGAGTAAATTTGTTTATTTTGGTACGTGTTATAATTAATGTCTACAAACGTACATTTTTGTTTTATTAATTTTTGTGCTTTTATAATTTGAGACAGTTCTTAGAACAATAAGAACACATTAATCCTTTTTTTGTTAACTCTTGTTTGATGTGTGATGATATACACGTATCTTTTTTTTGTAATATTAAATAAGGTGTTGAAAATTTAAGTGGGAGATGTATAATTAATAGTTAAATTTTTGTCCCTAATTTCAACTATTAAATAGTAAATTTTCAGTACGTTTATGACTAGTAATAGTACGTAATTTTCGGTAAAATTAACATGTATCCGCTTAGCGGTTTCGTACAAAACCGGAGATTCGGGGTATTCGCAACTAAGTGGCTTTGTATGAAATCATTGAACGGTCGAATTTTACGATTAAATTACATTAATATTTAGTCATTCGATATAAAATTATTATATTTCATGAATAATGATTCAACTTAACATATTCCATTAATACGTTGTTATTTTTTGAATATATTTTGATAACAAATTGAGATGTTTATTCGGTAGATTTTTCATAAAAAAAAGATAAAACTGCAGAAAATTATATTAACTTAATTTGTGTCGTGAAAGAAACTGAATTATTTTTACAGTGAATTATAAAATAAAACGATACTTAAATATCGTGCAGCAATCATCGTTGATATTTACCAGAGATTAATTTTAATGACACATAAAAGTGTGTATATAAACATATCTCCTAATCTAAAAAGGATCATATCCATTTATTAAGAATGACGAATTGTATCTTGATAATTCATTATGTTATTTTTTGAAATGTTTTTTTTTTCATTATCCTTTAACAGTTATCAGTTAGTAGAAAAACAGAAATTAGGGAATATAAATAGACTTGTATTAATTCACATCAATTAGAAACTCTATATATCAGAATATCTATCATATAAAAGTACAAAATCGTTTCATTCAGGCATTTTATAATTTTTCAATAAAAAAATAATTTTTTGATGATAATAGTTATCAATAAAAATGTAATTTCAAAATGTACGGATTTTAAAAAAATGATATGAATATAATTAGCAAATTGTCACTATGGAACAATGGTTTAGTACGTTCAAAAAACTCATATTAAATAAATTACGTATTCGTATTTTTAACACATTGAAATGTATACAAACTATACATATTTTTAAACATGACTAAAATATTCCTTGAATATTTCATGTTCATCACGAACGCCACTGTCGGTTGCACAAGTGCACTACAATGCTAATAGCTTTGCATGTGGATGCATTTGGTAGTTTGTGTGTTTTTTCTATATAGTAAATGTATTTGGCATATGTTATCTTTATATATATATATATATATATATATATATATATATATATATATATATATATATGCAGCATATTTTTGTAAACTATGTGTGTTTGTTCATCCATGTATATGTGTACTGTCGTGTGGTGCAATGCTCATGTCTCCCAGGTCGCCACGTTGTTACAATTGCTTGCTTTTTTACATCGTTTGCTTTTTTTGTGTAAATTGCAGACTAGTTTACTTTGTGTGCGTTCGATAAAATAATGTTTTTATTCACTGTAGCATCGGTGTAATTACTATCTCACTTTGTGGTAATGTAAAATAACTTTTGCATTATATGTTTGTACACACACACACCCATTTTATACATATGTTCATATACGTATATTTACATAAGCATCGGTATTAAGTCCCTATAGAAAAGATATTTTGTAAGTTATAAATTAGTTGATGATCATGTAAATATTGTCATATTTTGGTGTTAGTCACCATCAATTTATACGAAAACATGTTTTTTTCTTTAATATTATATGTATATATATATATATATATATATATATATATGTATGTGTGTGTGTGTGTGTAAGTATGCATGTATGTATTTATTACAAAATCATAGAATGGTATCTTTTTGCGTGTAAATTACATATATTTCTTTTGACAAGCTTCGGAATTTTATTATTCTAATGATATAACTTCATTAGTCGCTTAATTTATTGAATAAACGTATATATATATATATATATATATATATATATATATATATATATATATATATATATATTTGGTTCGTTTGATAAGTTTGGTAAATTTCTATGATGCGGTGCCACCATTTGTTTAGTAACGTCACGGCTATCAATTTTCACTTTTCAAACTATCATAGGTGAAATTTCAGTCAGAAGCGACGCATTGTTCACGTTCTACAGATGTTTGAAGGGAGTATTGTAGCAGTTTCTGTAAAAATGGAAAAAAACGAGTCAGCCTTTTTGGGTCGATTCGTCACCATAGATGAAACATGGGTCCACGACTGCACACCTGAGTTGAAGTAACAAACAAGTAAAAAAGCAGCGGACAACCACTGGTGAAAGTGCGCTGAAGAAAGCGAAGACTGTTTTATCGACTGAGAAGGTGATGGACTTTGTTTTTCTGGATTCCCAAGGAATCATACTGATAGACTACTTAAATAAGGGAAAACGATAACAGGAGTCTGTTATGCAATATTATTGATTGTTTGAAAGAAAAACAAACAAAAACGATTAAGATTGGTGCAAAAGGGCGCTCTTTCACCAGGATAACGCGCCGTCCCACAAGTCGATCGTTGCAATGGTAAAATTGCACAAATTATGCTTCGAATTGGTTCCTCATCCACCATGTTGCCTGGATTTGGCACCGTGTGACTTCTTTCTCTTCCCAAACGTGAAAATTTGGCACGGTGGGTAGAAATTTTCAATGAATGAGGATGTCATCACTGTCGTCAATGCAGATTCGTTGAAGCAAGTGTATAGATCTCAGTGGTGACTATGTTGAAAAATAAAATCGTTTTTTTCCAAAAAATTGTGCTTAATTTGCTTTTTTCTATACTTATCAAACGACCCTCGTGTATATATATCGTATATATATATATATATATATATATATATATATATATATATATATATATGTCAAAATCAAAAATGAAAATCAAAAATAATTTTATTGTGCTGAGTTCTTCTTGTGTAACGCCGCAATGCTGTGCGTTGGACGGAAATTGAGGGTTTGGTCTGGAGTCTTAGCCCATGGCTTTTAAGCCGGTTTTGAAAGGAGAGTATTTGCTTCAGGAAATGGGTATAGGATGTGGTTTGAAGTTTGAAATCTGGAAAATTTTTCAAAAACCGAAGAATATATATCACTTGTAACTTCTAATCATTTTCAAATAAATGATTTATGCCAATTCTGAAACAAATAATTTTATTCATATATTTTGTTACAGAATGTCTATATATATATATATATATATATATATGTAAACAATAATTTTTGATTTATGTATTCGAAAATATGTAAAATATTAGTCTTGGTCTTTTACTTTTATTATTTTTCTCAATGTGTTTATTTTATCTAACATCCTTATGTAAAAGCAAGGATATATTGGTTATATGTTGGTAGTTTAATATTTTAATTTATGGTTTTTGTTTCAAATAAATACTTTGTGCTAATTTTGAAATAAAATTTGTCATTCTTATATTTTATCACAAAATGTATGTACATAAAATCAATCATTTGCGATTTATGTATTCAAAAAGATTTAAAACATTAGTCTTGGATCTTTTACTTTTGTTATACTTCTCATTGTTATTGTATATTTCATCCAACATCCTTATATAAAAGGGAAGATTCATAAGAGATATGGAATTAACTTGATTCACAATACAGTTCTGACAACTAGAGTTACATTCACTTTACAAATGAATTATTTTTTCATCCCGAAACCACAAAAAATGTTCAATCAATCATTAATAAATTGTTCACCTTTGATTGTTTCGCGTATTTCGATGTCGTTGATATCATTTTCAGAACATCAAGCTATAAAAAATCGTAGTGTGCAAAAAAAATAATCAAAAATGATCAATAATACTTTATTGAATGATCCTTATATTATTAAATAACTTAATGTACGAAGTAGATCTTTTTTAATTGGCATAGAAATGTTTGCTTTTATTACATATGTATTTTTTGTTACAGTATTACGAGATGTCGTATGGCCTCAACGTTGAAATGCACAAACAGGTATGTTCCTTATATATTTTTTTAATGTTATGAATATATATATATATATATATACACATATATATATATATATATATATATATACACATATATATATATATATATATATATATATATATATATATATATATATATATACACATATATATATATATATATATATATACATATTACATAGATACTTTTTATAAAAACCTTTTTATTTATTTAATTTTAATTAGTTTTAATTTGTTAGAAAATCATTTTACATGAACTTTTCGAGAATTAAATAAATAAATATAATAGTCTACAGTACGTAATCCCTTATTTTTATTGTTTACCACATATTTGAAACTTCATGAATGGCTTCATTTTGACGAGTCTACCACACTTTTCCTCTGCGAAAATTCTCGGTAACGCTGCGTTTTCAAACGCGTTTTTTTTTGTCTGACTGGTAATACGGCGCAATATTTTTGTCGACACGGCAATACTCGGTGATGAAATATACTTATCTATCACGTGTGATTTTTAGCCGACACGTGGTAATCATCATACCGGTTATTGTAAAAATGACATTTATTTATTAAACAGTCTTGCAAAAATTTAACCTATGGTAATCACAAAACACAACCTCGTTATTTCGACATGTAGCAGGCGATAGACTTATCGATCGCCGGATTGTTTCTGTAGATCAAGTTTTGTTTCGTATTTTTTATAAAATTATCTTTAAATTTCACTGCAAAAAAAGTATGTGGTCATTGCGTTGTGTAACATTATAAAATTGAAATGTTTCGGAATCACGCATTTGAAAACGCAGCGTTACCGAGAATTTTCGCGAGGAAAAGTGTGGTAGACTCATCAAAATGAAGCCACTCACGAAGTTTCAAATGTGTGGTAAACAGTAAAAATAATGGGTTACGTACTGTGGACTATAAGAAGAGTTAATAAGGCCGTGGTAGTCCTTCATCAGTTCATAACGACCAACTGAAGGCGTTAGTTGAATCAGAACCACGCACAGGAATTCGAGAGGTTCCACAAAAGTTAGGCATTATTCATCCAGCAGGTTTGGATCACTTAAAACCACTTAAATTAAAAAATGTATTTGAATTTGAAGGTCATAAACCGCAACTATTTTTCTACCAACCTAATAGTATATTTTAAGAAAACGAAGATTCTCTTTTTACAAAATTAGAGAGGTTTGATTTTAGTAGCGTTGTGAAGTAAATTAAAAAAAACAATATCAAATCAAGCTGCTTGTACTGTTTTATTGAGTCATTTATCTAAATTAATCAAGATAATTTTTATACGGTGCAGTTTACGAGTGGTCTTTTAATATAATTAAAAAAATGAGAAGTAGTCCACGTCAAATAACTAAAAGTAGTTACTTATATTTCCATTAAACATTATAGCTTAAAACGTGTAATACCAATAAAGGTATGGGGCTTATAAACACCCCGTTAACCACTCTTATTCGAATAACATGTTCAGTTTATTTAGTACGTAAACTGAGGGGTACTACAATTCATAATGAATGAGGATATGTATACGTGAGTGTGTGTGTGCGTGCGTGTTCGCGTGCATCTACGTGCGTTTGTTATTTTTTCCCTCTCCAAACAGGAGGGTGCATTTATAATAATTTTAGGGTATACACTTTGTGACGACAAAATATAATAAATGATATATCGCGAGATTAGAGGGCAAAAATACGAGATATAAGTGTTATAATAAACAAGGAAATAAATGTCACTGCTGGTTTATTGTACATGGGGTGCGACGGTGACAACGGGGACCGCTGTTCTAAGTGAGTAAATATCGTGTCTTAACTGTAATCTGTTCTATTTCATCGGGTTAATTTTTATTTTATGAGCGGGCGATTAAGAACAATGTAAGTAATTGACCGTTTTTTATATATTGACATTTTATCGCTGGTATTAACCATTTTTTCTAGAATTCATTCATTTTTATTTGGTTTATAATAATGTATAAGATATTATATTTTGTACTAAGTCTTTTGATTTTTGTTAAAATATATTAGAAAGAGTAATAAATATTTTAAGCTATATTTTAAGTAAAAAAATGTATATTTCCTTTTGTGTGAATCTAGACAATTTAGAAAATTACAAACAAATGTTTAATGCAAAAATTAAAATTTTTTTTTATTTCCGAGCTAATATATGAAATATAATACCTGCTTAACCCGTATAAGTTAATATATTAACCATGTGAATGACGAGCAGTGTATTATGTAAATCTGAATAATTTTTTGTACGATTATGACCTTTATAGTGCGAATAGTAGTCTATGATATGTTATCGGTGGACTTGCTGCTTCTTGCTTCTTCAGACTTGCTACTTTGTTATTTGTGCATGTGGTTAACTAAAAAATGTATCTAATGATCAGACATTTAAGTATTTGCTCTATAAAAGTTTATATACTTCTCAATAATATAAAGTAGCCAAAATGTATAACCGAAATAAAAATGTATATATATATATATCTTATATTGAAAATGTTTGATACGAATCTATATCATTTATTTACTTTTTATTTTATTAAAACAACTTATTATGAAAAACAAAGATATTTCACACGATTATACTCTATAATCATCAGTGCTGTTTAAACACTTGTTCTGTTGGAGATACAAACAATAATTCCTTGTTTAAGAACTCATCACTTAATGAACTTAAATGGAACATAATTCATCGTTTTTTTTTTACCATTCTTACCTTGTACCATTTGCGTGTCACTGCTTGTTTCAGTTAAAATATCTTAATAACAAACACAATTAAAAATTAACGGTGGTAAATTATTAAACTCTTAATTACGATTTATTTTTACGAGAATTTATTCTTTATTTGTTTTATTTATACAAGTGGATGAACAATGATTAATTTGTAAACATAAAGGGTTGTAATTCATTAAAAATTATTTTTTATCGTTTGTAAAATGAAAATAGAATTTTATACAATTTTATTATTTACCTTTTTTATCAACTTATACACACACATTCATATATATATATATATATATATATATATATATATATATATATATATATATATATATATATAACGGTTATCATTGAATATACATTTTGTGATCTAATTAAATTGTTTGAGTATTTTTAATGGAATTATATTTATTTGTAGTTCATAAACTTAAATTTTAATTTAATGTTCTTAGTGAAGTCTTTTAGAATAAATGTTGATACCTTTTCGTTTTATTCGATAAAATTTAATTGTAAACGTTGTAAGATGATTATAATTTCTTAGTTATATAATTTTAATATTCAATTTTCACACAAATATAAGTTATTAAATAAGCATATTTCATACAATACAGTTCTGATCTGGGTCGTAGTCAGAAGTGAGCCAGAGGCATTGCTCTTATTTGCTCTGTTTGCCTCCTCCTAACAAAATCTGTGATTTTGTGAGATTTGAAAATCATGGAAAATCATTGGAAGAATCTTCCTAATGGATTTGCCTTGATGATTAAATACGTTTTTTTGAGCGCGTTTCCACCGTAATATCTATCACACAAACAATTTTGACATAAAAAAAATTCCTCCTTCAAAAATTGTGTTTGCCCTTTCTAATATGACGGTCTAGATATTGGCCTGGTTATGACACTGACTTAATTTTTTTGTACAAATTAGTTATTTTTGCACTCCACAAACTACAGAATTTTTCTGGTTGAATATTTCTAATAAGTCATTAGTGTTCCTTGTTGATCGTTGCTGATACGCATTTCGATGGCCATGCCATCATCTGTAGAGCAGTAAACTACAGAATATTCAGTTTAAGATGGTTTTAAATCTTGTTTTTTTGTTTTAAAAGCTATTTTTATTTTAGGTTTTCACGATTTTTGTTATTATATATACATACATACAAATTTTTATATATGTGTGTACATATATATATATATATATATATATATATATATATATATATATATATATATGTATGCGTTCTGAATACGTTGCTGCCGTCATAAAAATTTGCATAAGCAAGAATAAAACATGATTAATAATGATGTATTCAATATTTTTGACTAGAAACATTATTTAAACTTCCTGGGTAAAACATATTTAAATTATATGATTGAATTAGGTAAAAACACAAAGAAAAATGTAAAGTAAGGAAATTGTCAATAAAAAATAATGTGGTGTAGATCTGAATTTAAATTTGCTTGTCTTGTTATTCGATTAATTTTTAATTTTATTTTTAAATATTTATAACAAATGTTTTAAAAAAACTTATTATAAAAATATGATTTTCTATCCCGCAAAATATGTATTTTTAAAGACAGTGTTTTTCTTTTCTTCAAATTTTTTTACTTGTCTGATATTAGTACTAACGCTGCTGCATATAAAATCATATATGTATTGATTATTAAATAGCTCTTTTTGTTTAGTTGTATTAGTTATTCTTATATATATATATATATATATATATATATATATATATATATATATATATATATATATATATATGTAAATGTATATACATCATTTTGATCCATTAAAAAACATAAAAATAAAATCCAGCATTCAAAAACATTTTGACCGTATCCTTATTCTTTCGTATATTTCAAGATAGTCTGAAAAAATATTAAAAATCATGCAGTTAAGGAATAATGTGATCAGTATTTTTATATTGTTTTAT
>CM068315.1:11691509-11744009 GCA_034766995.1 Acanthacorydalis orientalis
AAAAATAATCGTCCTATTTTGAACAGATTATAAACTGTATTTAAGAGATCTGTCTGTTTAAGAAACAAAATAAATAATTAAAAATGTTTTTATCCTATTCCAGTTGTTAATCACATACATATTAATATATATTTTTAAATTGTTATATACCTATCAAAATGTATTTTTTTTAACAAAACGTAAATTTAAGAACATTTTTTTATTTTGGTTATAGAAGTCCCGTGAGGCGGAACGATTGATTATTTAACAGTTTTTGTTTATGGGACTTGAACGTTTCTGACAGTACGTAAAGTGTTAAATCATGAATTTCTTTTGTACAGGTTAATGAAAATTTTATTTAATGAGCAATTTTTTTTTTGGTATATTTTAAAAAAATCTTTTTTTGTCTAGTAAACATTGTGTTTATTGAATTTCATTCGAATCCTTCTATTTTTATTTAAACCATTTAACGATATTATAAATCGAATAAGGGGATAATAAATATTTGAATAAATAGAACGAGTACAAGGATTCACATAAACTTTAGGATTCCGTGATTCGATCACAACAACAAACAAAGAGTGCGTGACAAACATAAATTCTCTGTGCGCGGACGAACTGAACGACGATTAGATTTCATTTTAACTTATTGCCTCCTATTATGATAGAAGAGCTACGGTAGTAGTAGCACTCCTGCGTGTATGTATATATGTATACATTAGATATTTTTATGACACGCATGCATTACGGATGGATTATCGAGGGTGAACACGGCGCTGGACGCATATGTGGGGTGTGGAGCATTCGTCCCCGAGCTGATTATCGTATTATTGAAGTTTATTGTAGCGTACTTAATTCCATGAAACGCCCGGTCTTGTTTGCCCATGTGTGTTATGTTCGTGATTTTATCAGATCGTAGTGGGCACTGATGCGGTTCGAGTTTGCGCCCTCCACCTTTACGATATGAAAGTGAGGGAACGAACCGATGAGCTCGTGTATGTATTTGAGTGTATTTGTTTACTACTGTGCATACACATACAATAGACACATGCCCATATACGAATATACATATATGCATTATATATATATAACATATATGTATTTATTTCTCTGTCGACGAACGTGTTTGTTTTAAGGGATGAATGCTCTAATGTTTAGCTTTCTAGATAGATTTGTTTTTAAACTGATTTTTTCTTCCAAATAAATTTAATACATTTATGTGTGTTTCATTTTGATGTTCAATATTTTTTCATATATACATATCCAGCATTTTTAATTAGAGAAAATGGAACATCTAATGTGTAAAAACAAATGTTTGAGTAAAATGTATTGAATTAAACAATCTTAATTTCGCAGTGTCACTGGTTAGTTCGTTTTAGATGCCTCTAAAAAGGTATAATATCTCCAAAACCAGCCGTATTTTGAAGTTATTATATTTTTTATGGATGTCGATCAAAAAAAAAACTTCAAAGAAGAAATTAAATTTGTTTATGATTGATTTATTTGTAGTATATATATATTTTTTTTTTGTAAATATTATTAATATTTACTGAAACAATATCATCACAAATATGAAGAATAAATTGTTCGGTCTTGTTTTATTCAATTAGGTTTATTTTCAGATAAAAATATACAATAGTTTTAAAACTTATACTCGATAACAAAAACATGTGAAAGGGGCGATTACAGTCGATTGTAATTGAATTCAATTTTTGATGGTTTTTTTTGGCTCATTTTATAAATTTTGGTAATTTTTACACAAGTATATCATAATACAGATTAAGGATATTTTCAGACTCTATCTATTCGATTAAGTATATTTTCAAGTAAATGAATCAATCAGTAATTTAAAACACCCATCAAAATATAGTTATTACACAATAGTTAAATTCATTTTCACAAATAAATTTTTTTTTCGATTCCTTAAACGAAAAAAAATTTTCTGATCAGAAATATAATTATTGATCTTTTTTGATTATTATTTATGCGCTTTTCAGATATTTCCGTGTACTGTGATGATCTGAAGGGATGATGGTTGTAAAACCCAAATTTATCTTACCTTCCACTCCAGTTCATTGCATCGTACTCTTATCCAGATAAGGTTCAGAAAAATTAAGATTTTCTATACCTTAACGTTCTGTGGATAATGGCATCGCTATCGAAATGCGCGTAAGCAACAATCAAAAGTGATCAATATTGTGATTTATTAAACATTTTTGACCAGGAACTTTTATTTGTGGTTTGTGGAGTGAAAAAGAATTTGTTTGTGAACATTATAATGTTTATTTTGACACACTGAGTACCTTTTTATCCAAAATTAAACACATACACACACACACACACACACACACACATATATATATATATATATATATATATATATATATATATATATATATATATATATATGCATATGTATGGTGTATATATGTTGGGATGAACTTTGGCCGATCTATACTGACAAATGACCACAAATTGGCCTAAGTTCATTTAAACATCATTGATTTTGATTTTCTTAACAGAATATAAGTCTTGTATGCGCGCATTAATTGATCTTTGTGTTTGAAATGGTACAGATTTATTCGGTTTAAAATCATGGACGTATTTATGTGTTAAAAATATTTAACTCTAAGTATACGTATACACATTTATAGCTATAAATGCAAAAGTAATTTTAAATTTAATTATTATAAAGTTTCTCGTATATATTTATTTTTGTATCTCAATATTTTATGTTATAAATAACTTTGATACTGTCAAGGGTTCACGCTGAGCATTCATATGGTAATGAAATGTTAATAAAGTCACATTAAGATATCAAACTCTCATGTATTTAAAACTATTAAGTTAATTTAATGATATATATATATATATATATATATATATATATATATGTATGTATGTATGTATGTATATATATATATATATATATATATACATACATACATACATACATACATACATATATATATATATATATATATATATATATATATATATATATATGAATGAGAAAAATGTGTTCTTATCAGCATTTTATTTTGTTTATATTTAAAAATCAAAGATCTCCTAGAAATAAATGATAGAAAAAAGAAAAAAGTATTTCGTCACCTTATAAATCGATTATATGATTTGATCTTGGTTATTATTTTATGTGCATTAAAATAGATAAGGTAATATTTTGTTTATACTTGTTTGAGTATTATTTTGTATAGTCTTATCTTGCATCATTTTATTATTAAATCTACACATTTTCTTTCATATACTTATGTATTATCTGTTCGAAAATTTATCAACACTTTCTAAGAATTTTCTCTCTCTCTCTCTCTGTATATATATATATATATATATGTATATATATATATATAAATATATAAATAATTAATAATGATGAAGAAGAGAAATGAGAATAAAGAAGAGAAGAAGATGAATTTGTTTTTTAAAAAAAGAAAGAGTTGAGTAGCGAATTATAATAAAAATGTTGTCTAATACTTGAAACGTCAAAGTACTTCTAATCTAAGAATTACATTTAATATACCGTATTTATAATAATCCTATCCTGTTTATAATTTAGTCAGTTGTAAACATTATTTAAAATTTCAAACATTCAGACCGTAATTTAAATCCTCACCGTTATTACAAAATTAAGTTATTACTTAATTTTGTGTTTCATCAATTTTAATAGAATTTTTTGAATATGCGCATCGGACGAAATTACACACACACATTTATTCATACGTGGAAATCATTAAAAAAAAAACATGTACATTTTAATTTGTCAGTTAATTGAAGATCGTTTTTCAATGCTAATTGAAGAACACCGATACACTGTATCATTTGAATATATAATAAAATAAACATTAAAACATAATTTCATATTGTTCTGCAGTAATAAAGTATTCAGTCGTTTTCTCTACGAGCGTATTTAATCATTACAAAAAGTATACGTTTATTTTTAAAACAAACAGTTCAAAAAATGTTCACTCACAGTTACATATATATATATATATATATATATATATATATATATATATATATATATATATATATATATATATATATATATATATATATCGTGCACGTATAATACAAACGTACACAATTCACAAAATTCGTGTTCACAAAAAAATCTCTGATGTTTTATTTTCGCCGGCCATGCAAAAAGTCTATAAACTTTGTATAAGCGCTAGGGAGGTTGAGGTTGGTTGGTGCCTTCATTGTGGGCATCTACCTATACCCACATTATACATATATGCATACATAGAAATGTACCTTTATATATATATATATATATATATATATATATATATATATATAAATATACACATACACGAATATATGTATATAATACCCTTTGCAGTTGTATTCTCGCGCAAATGATTCTTTTTTACCCGATGTGGAATCGTTATATAGCATGAGCTAAAATATTCAATGTGTTTTAGTTTTTCCTATATCGAATTAAATTATGGCGATATGATAACCCAATCTACTCTCCAGTGACCACTTATATATGGAGTAGCTTGTACATGCACCCAAATGCATATTAACGATTTATGAATATTTTACAAATTTTTTTATCTTCCTCTAATTCGTAATACCTTTTTGTCCGTACGTTTTAAAAATGATGGTATATTCGTTAAACAGTGTTGTACAAAACGTATAAAAGTGAAACAATTAGTAATAAAATTATCATGCGAAAAATGAAAATTTTAATTTCAAAAAATAACCAATCATATCAAAAAGTAGTGTAATTAAACGATCTGTCATTTATGTGAACATTTGAAAACATTAAGGTGTTTTGTTGTTTGATGTTAAAATAATAAACGTAGACTGCAATTAATTGTTTATCAGTAATATTAAATAATAAAATAATGGAAATAAATAATTTATTGTGATTATGTTATGAATATTTTTTTCAATTTTATATAATAATCTAAATAAAAAATATGGTTTATAAATGAAAGAATCTTTATAATAAAAACCCACATTTCTCGTCACTTTGTCCGCAGAGCAAACTCTGTGGCGACGAGAAATGTTTTGTTTATGGTGATAAGAATGTTTGCTTTGTCAGCTTATATGTTTCAAGTTTAATTCATTAAGTTTCGTTCTTAAGTATTTTTTTATGTATAAATGTATTATATTGTAAAAAACAATAGTCAAACAGTCTTTTCTTTGTATGTTTCTTTCTATTTTATGATCAATCTTGACAGGTAATATGCTAGTTATAAAATATGATTTGAAAAAGTAACTTTCACACATGAATACATTTCTTACTCCACAAACCATAAAAACTTTTCCTGGTTAACATTTTTTTAAATTATTATTGATTTTTTTAGATTATTATTTACATGTATTTCGATGGAAAATATTCTGAAATAGACATAATCGAAAATGATCAATAACGATTTATTGAATACTTTTCATCACGAGAAAAAATGTAGTTTATGGGGTAAAAAATACATCATTTTTGAAAATTAATTAAAGCACAGTGTCAGAAGTATGTTATAAAAATGTAATACAAATATTTTTAAATAAAAAGGGTTCAAGTTTTGAGAAAATCGATTTTACTTTTTAGATTTTGATTTTTGGTATTAAGTATCAATCACAGCATCTTGAAATAATTTTCGAAAATCATGGTTGGTGTTTTGGAGTTTAAGGGCGTGTGAACATTTAAGGTCATTACCACCCAACAAAGATCATGATCAGAGTCTAGATGACTTGTTAAATTCACAGTCATTTGAATGTTTTTTTTTCTTTTGTAATTGTACAAAAACTATATATTCTGTTGAAAATTATCTCTTTTTTGTTAAAAAAATGATTTGTTTTTCATTTCAAAAATTAATTAATTAGTGTTTATAAAAAATGTGTATTTAATAATAATTACATTGTAACAAAGACCACCATATAAACAAGAACTACATTTCACAATTAAAAAGAAAATATTAATGGATATTTTTACTCTTGTAAATGAATTTTTAATATTTAACAGTGTGCAATTATATATATATATATATATATATATATATATATATATATATATATTTAAATGTTTAATTTCATTCGAAAATATTTTATATAGTACATAATAATAGCCTCAGTCCAATCTGTCTACGTTTGATCTCGTTGGTCGTGCAGTTCCAGTGGGAGGTTAGCACAACGGATCCCGTGGGATACTGGCAATGCCGTTGTCGGCGACGGTGTGGTTTTATTTGCATACGTGTGTGTTTGAATTTGGTTAATAAAAAGCCATGTTACTCGTTATACGACGGCGTAAAATACAAATTTTATTCGTTTTTAGCGACGGCGGACGATCGCACTTTATTCATCTATTTTACGACACATGTATGTATGTATGTGTATATATATATAAATATACATTATATATATATATATATATATATATATATAAATATTTATAATTGTATGTATGTATGTTGTATAATGTCCGTGTATTTATACATTTTTGTATGCTGTCAATTACTTTACACACGCACACAGTACACACACAGACACACATATACACACACACAAAAACACACACAAAAACATATATATATATATATATATATATATATATATATATATATATATATAAAATCAAAATTATTAACAAAAAACTTTATAAAACAACACGTCGCACAAAATAACCTATCTACCAGAATATGTATATATATATATCCATGACGTCGACGTATTTATTTGGGACGAGGTTTCTATGATACCAAAATATCTTTATTGTTTCTTTCGGTTACATGTGTATTTATAATTGACATATTGCCGAGTTCAGTGAGCCCGGGGGTTGATGAGCGCAGCGCCCAGGAAGCGAAGCCCTCTAGTATATAAATTTATATATATATATATATATATATATATATATATATATATATATATATATATAATATTTGTGCTTGTTAAATTGATTAAAATATTAATACAATTATTTCTATCACAATAATAATTTTAACTCTGTGACTAAATCACTTGCAAAAATGAATAGATTTTTGGTAATTGGCGCTCTGAGGATGATAACTTAGCCATCGAAATGTTCACAGACGATAATCTAATGTAGTAATAATGATTTATGGGACATTTTTGATTGCACATTTAGTGTGAATTGTGGATTGAAAAAAATATTCATTTGTGGAATTTGTGGAATATTCAGGTATTTTCAGAGACGAAAATGAACTTATTAAAAATTACTTTTGTATTTTATAAACATATCAGTTAAAGATCAATCATTTGTTTTGTTAAAAATATCCAAGGACACATTTCTGATAAAAAATATTATTATTAATAGACATTCATATTAATTCTGTCTTGTTGAATTTAATTATTATTAATGATGTTTATTTTTATTATAATTAATCTTGATGGATTTAATGAAATTGTTTTTTTTCATGATAAATTGACTTGAATATTTTTTCAAGTAGGGTATTAATTGTAACCTATAATGTTATTTATTATTTTAAGAAATTGGTACGATCTGTGTTTCTAAGAAACCAAATGTAATGTTTTTGTTAGCTCAGTTAACATTTCATATTAATTGAACTTTATACAGACCTGCAATTATTATAAAGTACCGTTCGGACATTCGCAGTATGAAATATTTCAATCAAAACCTGCCGAACAAAATCGTGTCGATTGTTACAATTCATTTCGGTTCGCAAACACGCCCAAATAAAAAGAGACCCGACCCGATTTGAATACATTCGTACACACACACAAACACATACGTACATGTGTATATATATATAAATGCATGTATGAACAAGTATGTGTACGACCTTTCAAATGAAATTAATCGTCAACAATAACATTTACTTTTACAATGTAAACGCACGGTCGAATAACTCAGTGTGTAAGTTTTAACGTACACCGACGTCGTCGTCGCCGTCACCATCGTCTGTAAACGAGAAAAGGTCGATGAAATTAAAACATTAAAAAAAAAACTTTTCGTGCGGCAAACAATCAAGCGCGCTTGATAAATGTGTCAGAATGTTAGGGCGAAGCCATACCTCACCGGAGTATTAAAAGTTCCGGTGCTCCCTGGTCGGAAACCCGGAGTCGTTTCCTGAGGCCGCGAGGAAGTTTACTGTGCGGTTACGTCTGAAACCGCCCGTCGCTCGGCCAAGATTTAATGCTCGCGTTTTCTTTACCAGATAGGTAGATATCTCTTGACGCCTTCTCTCCACCCTCTCCGTTTTCACTCCTAGCACGTACTTTATCTCGGAACCGATGGGATCTAGTCTATTATGTCAGGGGTGGAAAGTTTTGTGTAATTGATATCAATACGAATTTAATGATATCTGTTATTTGAATAAATTGAATTATGTGTTCATTTATGTGGATTATTTTGTAAAAAATATGTTTCCTCCTTTTGATTCTCTTTCTTAATTGATATTTTCTTTTCCTAAAATTTCAGGCTTTCATTAGTCAATAATATATGTGTATATATATATATATATATATATATATATATATATATATATATATATATATATATATATTTATTCTTAATGAAACGATTTCAAGTATTAATCACTACTTTATAACAGAATCTCAATCGTTTCTTAGAATGAATTATTTGTGGAATATCTTTATATTTTTTCAAGATATTATATTCTTGTATTGATATTGCAAGTGAGAGGTTATTAATAAATTTATTGATTTTTATAAATTTCATTTGCTCTTGGAAATAATGATTTTTCTCTTTATATATAGACTTTTAAGAAATACTATGTATTTCCGTGAGTGGAAATATTTTTTCTTTGCTTGCGGCGATGTTTTGACCTTCATGTTGACATTCATCAAATTTTACTTATAAACTTATCAAAAGTTAGTGTTTATTGTGTTAATTTTATTAAGTTGTAATTGATATATTAAATAAATTCATATATATATATACACATATATATATATATATACACATATATATATATATATATATATATGTATGTATTTATGTATGTATGTACGTGGGTCGTTTGATAAGTATGGTAAAAAAGCAAATACCGTTATTTTGGAAAAAAATCGATTTTATTTCTTAACATAGTCTCCATTGACGGCTATACATTTGGTTAGCTAGTTTGTAAAATATACATTTGGCCTGCGATGACATCCTCATTGGACAAGAATTTCTTCTCATCGAGCCAAATTTTCATGTTTGGCAAGAGGAGGATTTCGCACGGGGGCCAAATCCGGAGAATAGAGTTGATAAGAAATCAATTTGAAGCTTAATTCGTGCAATTTTGCTATTGCAATTATCGATTTGTGGGATGACGCGTTGTCCTGGTCAATAAGTGCTCTTTTGTGCGCTAATCTTGGCCGTTTTTGTTTAAGTTCTTCTTTCAAACGGCCCAATAATATTGCATAATGGTCTCCTGTTATTGTTTTTCCGTTCGTTAAGTAGTCGATTAGGATGATTCATATGAGATCCCTAAGAACAGCGGCCAACACTTTCTTAACAGACAAAACGGTGTTCGCCTTCTTCGACGCACTTTCACCAGTCGTTATTCACTGCTTATACTTCTGCTTCAACTCAGCTGTGTAGTGGTGGATCCATGTTTCATCCACGGTGACGAATTGATCCAAAAAGACCTGCTCGTTTTTTTCCATTTTTGCAGCCACTGCTACAGTGCTCGCTTCATACATTTGTAGAACGTGAACAACGCGTCGCTTGTGTTGAAATTTGGCTTATACTAGTTTGAAAAGTGACACTTTATAGTCGCGACGTTACCAAATGAATGATTGCTGTACATGTTAGAAATTTACCAAAATTATCAAACGACCTTCGTATGTTAACAAATACATTTTAGTATAAATTTTTGATAAATACAATAGTGAATTTGCTGATTCGTTGTTGAACTTTTTATTTCCAATGAATGTTGTAAGTTTGACTCTGTCTTTGTGGGATACATTTGATTTGGAAAAGGATAACTGTCTTGAACGTCAGTGATTTCAAATGATTACTTTTTAAATAAAGGGCAGAGCTAACAATTTTCTTATCAAAAAACAGTTGTGTTTATTATTAAAAAATCTAATTATTATGTAGAATAGGTATGGGCGTTGGTAGTGTTTTAAATATATATATATATATATATATATATATATATATATATATATATATATATATAATGATTTCTAAACAAAGTAAACTTTAAAAAAAAATATTTTTTTTAATTATATTACAAGTTTATTTTTTTAACAGTCTTATTAAAATTTGTATTATAGTTAATGTGTATAAATATTTAAACTATCCTAATATTGTTATTAGATAATATTGTCTGTTTTCTAAAAGCTTGTTAGAAATGTTGAGTAATCATTCTTTCAGCGGCAAGTATTTGCAATTTTTTTGGCAATAAGTGATTTTTTAGATAAAAAAATTAAAGAAATTATATATTAATTAAAAAAGAGTATTATTTGTATTTACTTTAACGAAATTATACGGTTTTATATTTCAATCTTACTATTAATAAAAAGAATTATTTAAATAAAATAGTGATTAGTAGATATAAACGTTTCTATAAATGGTGACCTGTTTAAGTAATGATTTTGGAATTGTTTATTTTAAAACAGTATATTAGTATTTCATTAAAGAAAACATGACATATCTTTTGCAAATGTGAAGTTTTAATCAAAATAATATTTTTAATTTATAGAAATTTAATAACTAAAGTAAACAAATATTTTAACAAGAATTTTTTGTATCTCAGTATTGAATTTCGAAACAGCACTGGTTGAATATTACATATTTATTACCAAGTTTATTTGAATGTGTGTAGTATAATTCTCACAAAATAATAAAATTAACGGTTCTGTTAATTGTTATGTTAAAGTATAATTACATTACTAAAATATTAATAGCAGAATAAATATTTCGGCTTCAATAAATTACTCGGCTGCAAGTTTCGAAAGTTCATTGTTCTTTTTAATAAAATTCCACAAATAGTTTTATGGTTTTAGTACTTTCTGTTCTACGCATTTTTATATATTTATATGTAATGCGCGTGTAAATACAAAACATTTTACGTATTCACGTTTTGTATGTTTTTCTTTAAATCGAATTAAAATAACCCACTTACACAATATTTTTTATACGTTGAGCCGTTTTACATTTAAACCGTTTTCTATTAATTAAACCGGTATATAATTACTTAATTTCGTTAATCGTTCTGTACATTTACATATTTATGTAAATCACACAGCGGTCTGTGTATTTTTTTTCTTTAATCCGCGTTCGACAACACCCCACGACACGGCGGCGATTTATACATTAATTCGTGAAGTATTATGTTCACCCAGCCCTGGTTTATCAGCGCGAAAAGATCGAAACAAGGTGATGATGGAAAGAGGAACTTGTTAAGGTGTCCGCAAAAGCAGCAGAGGGGTTGCGGTTCATTTCTATAGTGGTCGTTAATGGTCTTTTTGATTGCGATGCGAAGCCGCGCCCGCTTGTTTCGATCCGCCGCGTTATGTAATTACATTACGAGCTCTGTCTGTATATATCTACACGTGTATACATGTGTGTATATGTGTATGTGTGTGTAAGTTGTTGCTGCGGTACGTATTTTCATATAACAATAGTAGACTCACTTGGACGCTAATGGTTAGCCGGTCGTTTCTACCGTCTAATGTACAAAACGCATGGCACGGTTGTGTAATGACACGCTATTTATTGTTCGTGATATTGATTTCGTGCCATGCTGTTGTTTCAGAGGAAAAAAAAAACTTATTCATCCAAGATGGACACGCTTGAGTAAGTTTGTGCGGCCATGAATAATCTTTCACCTTTTTTCATTTTAAACGTTTCTTTTAAAATATTTATAACGCTCCAGTGCATCTTAAATGACAATTAAGTCGAATTTATGCCCGTCGTAACGTTTGTAAATAATATCAGTGAGCACGTACGTCTCTCGATTACAGTAGGAAATCGTTTATTTATCACACATGAGGAAAGTAAAATCTGTAGTTGTTCTACGATTAAAATCTTTATTTTTTTATCGTTTCTGTAAAAGGAAAACGTCGATTAATATTAATGAAGTGAATCATATTTCGAATTGATAATCTAGTAAATTTATAAACTTAAATTTCTATTAAAATTAATATCTTTTTGTATTTTATTCTTTTTCTTATACAAAAAAAATTTTCTAACAAGTATAGTAATACGTTTTTTCTTTACATTGTTGTATTTTTTTTCATCGAATATAAAGACTAATATATCAGTTAAAATTGTATGTATTAATCAAAATAAAGCCCATTGGCCTGCACACATTTCTCCTAAAGGGAAACACGTTTGTTTACTCCTAAAGAATTATCGAGTCCAGGAATTAACGAATTCATAGAAAGCGCTTTGAGATGATGGTTGATCTTTGAAAACCTTCTCTCGTAGGAAATTACTCAAATGTTAAAAAAAAGATAATCTGTCAGTGAACAATTCCTGAGAATAAAGTGGGTGAGGTAGGTTTCATAACCCAGCTCATTTAATTTTTTGAAGTAATTTGTGAGACGTGTGGTTGGGCATGAAGAAGAATCGTTCCTCTTCGATTGACTAATGCTGGCCGTAAGTGATGCAACTTCTCATGTATTTTTTCAATTTCCTGACAATATTTTTCTGCTGTTATTATTTCACCAGGATTTAAAAAGTTGTAAAGAATGTTGCCACTTGCCGACCACTAAACAGTGAACATAATTTTTTTTCGTGAAGCTTCGGTTTAGGAAACTGTTTTTGTACTTCTTCTCAGTCTAGTCATTGTAATGAACATTTCTGATTATTGAAAAGAATCTACTTTTCATAACATGTGACAATTGCGATCAAGAAAAGGATCATTTTTGTTACCAGAGTAGAATTCGTATCGCCGATTTGCTTTATGTTCGTTTAGTTCATACGGTACCCATTTAGCCAGCTTTCTTGTTTTTCCAATAAGGCTCAAATGTCGAACAACTGTTGAATGATCAACATTGAGTTCTTCTGCAACTTTGTGAGTTGTTTTATGCGGGTTCGCTTCAATAATGGTTCTTAATTATTGTCTATTACTGAAGGACGTCCACGGTCTTCCTCATCATCAAGGCTTTCATTTCTATTACGAAATTTTTGGAAACAGTGTGGAGCTGTACGTTCACTAATTGACTCTTCACTAAAAACAAATTTGATACATCGAGCATTTTCTGTTGCTTAACATTCCAATTTAAACTCATCCCTTCCATTCACAACGCTCAACTGTATTCTTTTTGGCATTTATTAGCTTCTATCTCCTTTTCAATAAGTAATTCTTGCAACATCTCGTCAAAATCAACATATGTGCCTAATTCGTTAGCACAAATTCTAGCACTTAACACCTTTCGTCTACTTACTTCTTCACCGGTTAAATATAGACTGAGCTTTTTGCGTCTGGATATGTGCGCATTGTATTGTTTTCATTGTTTTATTTCTCATAACAGCCTTAGCTTGATGCGGGTTTCCTGAAAATTTTTTTCGGCAAGTGTTAATAGATCATTCTGTTAAGAAATCTTTCAGGACACATTTATTAACTTTTGTTTGTACTTCATGAATTTGAATGTTGACAATATTGTAAAGATGTAAATTGAAATAACTTTTTTTCTAGTATAACATTCTCCAGTGATTATTTTTTATGCTGGGAATTATAATATTGTAAATATTTATGATTTCTATAAATGACATTTCTATTGACATTTTTATGTATATATTTAAATAATTTGCGAGGGGAGAGATTCGATTTTTTGTTATGATATCAATGTCCTGTTATTAAATGTACGGTGCTTTTATTTACAAGAATTTATTTGTTAGATATCTTAAATTCCTATCTATTTTACTTTTATTTAAAAACAACATTCAAAATCGAATGAAAATTCAACGTGTTTATTTTATGTTGCTTCGCGAGCAGAAGAGATCATCGTTAACGAAAATAAAAAAAAAATATTAATGAACACAAACAAGCAACTGAATAATAATTAAATTAAAAAAAAGTTCACGCACGTCATTGCCTTCTCTTCCGTGATAAACACGGCTCATCCTCTACTCAATAGACACACAACGTACAAAGCACGACCCATCGAATTTTATCAGCCGAAATCGATTTTCTTCTTGCTCTAAAGTGTTACGTGTACGATTTCGCATCTCTGTTGTGCACGAGTCGTCCATATCGCTAACATCGTCGAACACCACCCACCCTCGGGTCGATTTCATCCCTTATCCATCGCGCGGCGTGCTCGTTCGCGCGATTCTTTCGAGTTGATTCCCCGGAGATATACTTTCAGGTTGAACGTACGAAACGTGTCGTCATTCGAGGGATCAAGTCCACCGAACACCTCTCCCTCTCATACTGTCGAACCGATGATACAGAAAACCCGGCTTACATAGGGGTGGAAAAAGTTATGACCTGGATTCTTGAACGTACGTTTCACGCGATGTTCGTTTGTTATTTCTGATGCTTTTGTTCTTATGTTACGACCGATATTTTTGTTACGATGCCATTGTAGTAGTGCTGAACGTGTCTGTGTGTGTGTGTACATGTCTGTTGTGTGTGCTCGTTGATGTTTTTTTTCTTTCATTGTCAATAAAGTATAAATCATAGTTTCAATGGCCTCTGTTCGATTCCGTTTTGATTTTTACAGATATTAACGTTGTAATCAATGTACTAATCAGCGTAACGTGCAAAATACTTAACAGTGCGTATTATTTATTTACCACACGTTTTTATATTTTATTATAAAAGAATAACATGTATTTTTTTACTGTATTTGTGTGTAGTTGTAAAAGAACTAGGATTACCATTAAATTTTCCAGATAAATTGTTATATGAGAAAAGAAACGTTAATATACATTTTCTCTGTAATTTCTTATTTGTCACATTATTAAATATTAGTTTTCGATTTTTGTTATAATATTTTTTTAAAGATGTGTCAAATAACCCCTAATCTTCACAATACTCTTCTGACACTGTGATCGAAATCACTTTCACAAATGAATTAATTTTCGCCTCACAAAAAAAGAAACTTTTTTTGGTCAAAGATGTTTAATAAATCATTATTGATCATTTTTGATTCTTGTTTATACGCCTTTCGACGGTTTTGATCAGAATATTGATCTCATGAACGAAACTCTCTTTGATACATTTCTCGATGAACGAGCAATCAAATATCTAAAAACTGTTATTTTTATTTTTTCTTCAGTAATAATCGAGAAAAATATATAATTGAATTATGAGCAGGCGTAGTGAAGATATAATTTGTAATCATTAAAAAAAAGTTAGTTTCATTTAGACTTTTCAACTATTCACTGTCATAGTAGGATCTGGGTTGATTTTTTTTTTATAAATATAAAATTCATTAATCAAAGCTTACACGTATATTAGATTTCCTGAACATCAATTTTATGAAGTGGTAATTTTTGCACATAAAAAATATTGTCAGAATACTATCATGGTAATGTTGAGATAAAGACATATGTACAGTACATAAAAAGTTTTATAGTTATTTTAGAATTAGTCTTCTATTTTCATAATATAGTAATCTAAGTATATTTTGTATATTAACCCTTTGCACTCGAAGTATTCGTATCAAGCACATCCATTATTTGGAGTGTTGTACTCGAAGTACTCCTCCCAGCCATAAATAATAGTTGGCGTTACACTAGAAGTGTACCACCAATATAGTACAATGAAGAATAAAAATACTGTGATTTACAGTTAAATTACAGTTTCATCTAATTACAGTATTCTGTCTTCTCTGTATTCAGTATTCTGCCTGATCAGTATTTAGTCGTTTCTCTGACCAAAAAAAATCAGAAAATACACCGTTCGCCATAGCTTCAAATGTAATTGATAGTGAATTGTTTCAAGATAGTAATAAAGATGAATTTGTTTTTGAAGAATATGCAAATTCTTTAGAAAGTGATTGTGTTGAGAGATCAAGCAGTGATTCCGATGATATTGACATTACTTAACCGACAAGAAAGAAAGCAAGAAAATATCAATATAATGATTCCATTTATAAAATGTTCGCAGTATATTATAAACAATAAAACAACATTTTAAAAAAATGGTTATTATTCTTGCTTTAAAATAAATCATTTATTCCATATGATTAAAATGCAAAAAAAATCTAGTTATAAGCTTTAGCCGATAAAAAGTTTGACTGCATAGGGTTAATATACAAATCTGAGATTATGAATCAAAAACATCGAAAAAACGTATTTGGAAAAATGATCGTTATGACATTTACAAGTAAACAATTTAATTGTAAAGTATAGGATCTCGGATGTTTATGCTTCTTTAAACTAGTTTTGTTTTCTCTCTCCTCTCTCTTTATATATATATATATATATATATATATATATATATATATATATATATATATATATATATATATATATATATATACACACACACACATACATATATATATATATATATAAATATCAAACAATTAGTGTAATGAAATTAGCTTGTTTTTTTATAAACTTAATTATTAATAGTATTTACTTTTGTATCTATGCTGTTTGTTATATTTTAATTTCATTATGTTAGATTAGTTGTGTATAATACTTTGTTGAGGTATTGTAGTTGAGTTATTAGTGGTTGTGATTAAGCTCCTGATTAATGTGTCTGGATTCAAGTTTGAACTTTCCACATATATCAACTTTCATTAAGAAAGCAACAACAGTCTTGAAACCTAACGGAATTCGATCTTGCTTCAAGGTGTCTGAAATAATTCAGATAAGAAAAACATTGTACAATGAAAAGTATTTTTAAAAATGAACTGATACTGTGTGCTACTATATATATATATATATATATATATATATATATATATATATATTCTTAACATTTATTTCACATGAAGGGAAAAAATAAACGCTTCGAGTAATATAACGAGTCACTCGAGACACTATCTATAATCCCGAAGATTATCAACATCAACACACGCGTGTAGGAATCCTCCACCCTTTAAAACTCATGCCTCGTCAGTTATCTATGAAACCCGCCCTCGTATCTCTTCGACATTCCCCGGTCATGCAGCGTGCCTGCGACATGCGTTACAACCCCCGCTAAGGGATGACGACCGGAAATAAAACAGGAGTTCGGTCTCCGAACCCTAATCTTGATGTTTGGGGGGTGAAAACGTCACGGTCTTGATGAGTACACTCGAACGGAATTGAAACGAAAAAAATATATATATAAAGATAGAACGTCAATTCGTGTACCATGATTGTGTTATAGCGATTTGAGTTTCGGTGATATCCAGAAAAATATTTATCTTGGAAATATTGAAATTGTATATGGGATGATGTGAATATATATATAAATGTCGTGAGTAATAGGAAAATGTATTCTGGTACATAGACTGCTATACTATTTATAAAATAGAACTTTACGGAATATGCTCTAGCGATATATATTTCTAAATGTGTTCAGTCGTCTGGTTAAATATTCAGTTCTCGTTTAACGGAACTGTAACGACGTTTGAATATATTGATTTAATAATTCTATATCGAAATAAGTGATGTGAAAACATTTCGAACTGTTCGAGTTTGATCAATTAGATTAGTATTGTTTTCAAAATTTATATAACGAAAATATAGTTTTACAAACTTTTTCTTGTTTTCTGAATTATTCATGTTATATAGCGAAGATGTTAAACTGAATGTAACAAATTTAAAATCAAACCATTAAAAAATACATATGAAAAATGGGAAATAAAACACTAAAAACCATTTAATTTCTGTGTTTTTTAAAATGTATGTGTTCAATTGTTTTATTTTGTGTATGAAATATGTTTTATTGTGTTTGATTTGTGTTTTTTATTGTTTTTGATTAATTTTTTATTCATGTATGTTTCTTATTGTATTTCCTGTTTCTGTTTACAAAAAATAAAAGTAATCTTAAAAACAATTTATTATATATATAATACAATTAGATATTTTTTCTAAGATATCAAATTATATTATTATTCAGTACGTATTATCTATTAGTTTTGTATATATTTATATACATTTAAAGATTATTAACCGTTTGACATATGAATTAATTGAAATTTGGTATCATCAAAAATACTATTTATTTTTCAGCTTAACATTTGTGTAAGCTTAACAAAGAAAATAATACTTATACGTTATTAAATATTATAATTCAATACTAATAACTAAAATTAATAAAGAATAATTAAATAAAAAATTAAACAATAATTCAATAACCCTGTAGAGTATGAAACTTTTCGAAACAGTCGGGTAAATGTAGAGGTATTTGACATTTTTTACACTGCCAAGTCGTTTCGCTTCTAATATTATTTTTTGATCATATGTGACATCTCTTTGCAGGATATTTCTTTTTACCAGTGGAAGGTATATGTTCAGGAAAATGTGCCCTCACTCGAATAGCCCACTTGGATTTTACTGTCACTTTTGTATAAATTCAAAACAGACATGTTGTATAGTTTGTTTCTATGGTTCACACTTTAACACTGCATATATATATATATATATATATATATATATATATAATTGTCTTTCTAAAATTTGCTTTGTAGATGCACTAAAGCGAATTAAATCTGCATGCGTCTCAGAGACGTCAATGTTTACAATAGCATAAGAAACACATGACGTATCAGAGACGTCTTTGTACGTCAAGGGGGTGAGGGTTCCGCGAGTCAAAGTGAAAATTCGAAAGAATTTTCGAAGAAGAAACACGAAAAGTTAAAAATTCAAAATAATTAGTTCAGCCATTAAGCTTATACATGTAGCAGTGATTAATAAATTAGTAATTAATCCTGTTTAACTTGTATTAAAATTGTTCAATAAAAGAGAAATATAATGAAATAATGATTTTATTTTTATATACACACACACACATACACACACACATACATACATATACATATATATATATATATATATATATATATATATATATATATATATATATATATATATATATATATCCTGATCTTACGATCGATATTTCATTGAACTGATATCAAAGCTTAGATAGTTTTGATTTTTCAAACTAAGAATAAGACTAGTTTGAAATGAAATAAATACAGTTTGTATTAATTTCTATTAAAACATTTGTTATTAAAACAATTTCTTTCTTAATAAATATTAAATTATAATTATAAGAAATTTATCCGATAAATAGTTAATTGATAATATTAGGTTTAATTTAAGATTGTATAATCAGTAGAACATCTTTGCATGGTTAGTCATTTGTTAGATGTAAAATCATCAAAATGACATTGAAACAGGTTTTGACAATTTGTTTGTACACATTTACCATTCGAACGACCACTTCGAAAAATCACTGACCTATCTCGAAACGTTGTAATTTCTTCGAAACTATGCATGAAATGAAATTAAATTCGACAACAAAACGAAACAACGTTTCGTTGTAAACACGTCCGTGCAAAGCGACAAAATAAAAATAAAAAAAAACGTACTAAACATGCTTGACACAAGCACGGTCTCCGAACAACAGATATATTTGTTAGCTCTGTGGATTTATCGTTCCGTGCATGGCAGAGCAGCAGCCGTGACGTTGCTGCTCTACAGCTTATCCGGAGTTTTCTGTCGCCCCCGGCGTCCGGTCTCGAGGACCCCACGGCTCTAATCAGTTACCGGAAACACTTTCCGGAGGTCTCGGCCCCACGGGCACGCCACCGTTGTAGTAGTCCACTCCCGACTATCAGAATTTATTCTCCCTCTATTCTTCTCATCGTCCCCTTCGACCATTCTCTCACGGACATCTATGTTCGTTTATTTCCCTCTAGCGAGATAGTCGTTTCGATTCTCTCAGGACGGAGATGCTGTGATGGTAACGTTAACGTTAGCGGCCGGTATTGAGTTAGTCATTTTATATTCATATTATGAATATAATATATTTTACAGAATTCGTTGAATTTTCGAGACTAAACAATATGAGGATTATATAACTAATCTAATTTCTGTGTATGTCTAAATATAAACTTTTTGTAATTATTCTTTTATTTAAAAAATATTATCAATATATTCTGAATTGTTTAAATATTCTTTAGTTTTATACCTTAAGTTTTATAGTATTTCAAATACTAATAATATGTGAATCAACTTTTTTTTTTTAAAAAAAAACAAATTCTATAAAGTAGAATTAGTCGATGGATGAAAGAGTACCATCATAACAAATTGATCAATATGTTACTAAGTCATATGTGAGTGTCTCCTTATGTAGTGATTTTATTAAATATACATTTAATAAAACAAACATTAAATTGCATTTTTTAAATTATTGTTCGTTCAGTATATTTTTAAATATATTCTATGTACCTGTATCTGATTGTATTCAGTTACTGTTTATATAATTTTTAGTAAAATGTTTAAAAACGTTTAAAATGTTTACAAACTATATCTATTTTAAACCTTTAATCTAAGATTAGTTATTTATTTAGTTTTTATAAAAAATACACACAAATAAGAGTTCTGTACACAATGAATCTTTTTTAAAAGGATTTAATTATTTATAGCTTTTTTATATAATTGAAGATACGCATCTAGTGATTTTAATAATTAAAACGTTATTTTAAAAACATTACATAAAAACTACTTTTTGACTAATTTTTTACATAAAAACTACATATGTGTTTAAACACATGCTTAATATATTAAAAAATATGAAATATATTACACTAAAGTTATATTTTCATATATGAATTATTTTTTCACGGCCTAAATTACGCCTTTTTTTCTAATCAAAAATGGTTAATAAATAATTATTGATTATTGTTTATGTGCATTTCGATGGAAATGCTGTCATCTGTAGAGCGACAAGGTAAAGTAAATCTATTTTTTCTGATTCGGAAAATTCGAATTTTCGACAGATTTATCTATACATTGCCGCTTTGAACATTTTCTATGGCCTGTAGAATGAAATAAGAGTTCTTTTGTGAAAATGATTTGAAGCACAGTGTGTGAGAACTATATTAAATATATTATAATTTTTTTCCAAAAGTGAAGTAAAGAATATATTTTATTATATAACTTCAGCCATGAAACTTCGGTCATTTTATCTAAATGAATAAACTATACTTCATATTATTCTGTAATACTATTATATATTATTGTACTATTTTATTATTTGAACTAACTATTCTTACGATTTTAATTGTAAAACTGTATTATAAAAAATAAGCACATGTAAAATAATACCAATCACTTTTCTGATAGGTCATTGTGTGCCTCGAATACAAATAAATACATTCATTGATTCATTCATATTACAAATTATTTAACGACAAGCATATATTTTCTTATTCTATACGAAATACTAAATTTTTAAATAAAATAGAAATAAAAATATTTTTCTTAAAATCTTTTTAACCTAAATTTAAAGTAATACCAATCGCTGAATGACTTGCATAACATTCACGTGAACATCGTCGTCAACGTTATCGTTCCCTTGCTGTTCTTTATACCGAATCCTCGATACTCTGCGACCGTTTTAACACACCACTCTCTATATACTTTATTGTAAGGGCATTATTGGTTTGCCAGTACGCTGTTTCAACCCAACATTTTATCTGATTTCTTTATTGATTTGATTATGGTCAAACTTTTTGTGGCTTTCCCGTTTGATTTTATTTCTGTTTTTCGTTTGAGAAAATTGCGTTAAACAGATTTCATGTCATAAATTGAATTTCAAGATTATGTTTTGAATAATATTGAAGGCAATTCAGTTTTAATATATATATATATATATATATATATATATATATATATATATATATATATCCATGGTACTGTATAAAATAATATTGTTTTCAATTTTGTATCGAAATTGTTTTATTGAAATATAAGTGATACTTGTTCTTTTATCATTTTGTTATTTTACATCTGATTTTATCTTATTTTATTTGTCTGTTCAAATATGTGTAGGCTGAAATATATAAATATCGAATTATGTATATATATATATATGAATTTACAATATTTTTTTGTATGAGAAATAAAAAAATGTTCATATAAAAGTCAAGAACTAAACAGATTTTAATGGAGTTCTTTATTCAAAATCTAAAAGCATTATACACAACGTACTTCTTTCATTCTAAATGTCTGTTTAATATATGTGATTCACCTTAGGCTTCGATACGAAACTATTAAAAAAAACACAAAAATACACAAGAAAACAACATGTTATTCTCCATTTAGTAGTTTAGTTTAATTGTATTTCAGTATTGAATTGAATTAAAATACTAAATAAAAAATAATATGATTTCCTAACCCATGCGTCCCCTTTTAATATTTCCATGTGGAAGCCTAAATTGAATCAGTCCATATTTGAAAATGATCAACTCGTGTATAGTCTTAATGTTTGTATTTTTCGTTGTCGAATTAATTATTTTTAGAAAATAAAATGTGAAATAAAAATCTTAATTTAATGGTGATTTATACTAGAAAGTTGAAATGTAACTAATGAGACATTAATCAGATTTATATATTTTTTTAAAAGATATCTTGTAACTTATTTTTATGTATTTAAATGAATTAGGTTTAATCTTTGCAGATTTATATCTAGTCTGCTGTTTATATTGTTTGGCAATTCTTTTAAAATCGAAAAAAATCATTTTTTAACTGAGATATTTTCAAATGAAAGAGATAATATACATAAATACTATATCAGTCGTGAACATTTAATGATTCAATAAATAAGTGACAGTTAATCATTTAGATAAATAAGTAATTCAATATGGTAGTTACTTAATATTTACTTATTTTTGATTATAAACTGTTCTGACTTGCTTGAACTGATAAGTTTATTTTTTTCTTAGGAAACTAATCTGTTTGATTTGTAAGATTGTCATATTGATAAATTGCAATATCCAAGCATTGAAAGCTTATTTGAAAAAAGTGTAAAATCAATTAGTAATTGTTTAAGAATTTATTAGAATGAAAATATGTTATTACTCATACTATATTTCTGACACTGACTTAGTTTACTTTCACTAATGGATTCTGTTTTATCCCACAAATTATAAGAAAATGTTTTGGCCAGAAGTGTTCTATAAATCATTATTAATCAATTTCGATTGTTCTTTATGCGCATTTTGATTGTGAAACCTTCATCTTCAAAGTATCAAGGTGCAAATAAATCTGAAAAAAGGTGACTTGAAAACTTTTTGTGGTTTGTGGAAGGAAAAAAGAATTCATTTGTGAAATATGCAATTAGTTTTATTTCAAATGACTAGCTTTCAGATATTGTATGTGTGTGTATTTTATGTATATTTTTAATTTTTATAAAAACGAAAAAAAAAACCAACACTATTTTTTATGCACGGCATTCCAAGATTTTCAATATTTCTATAATTTTTTCCGTATTACTTTTCACTTAGCATTATTTATTCATCTGTTAAACATTCGCCCTAATACATATTCCTAAAGTTGTATTTTCAAGAGAATAGAGGCACAGATAAAAGCATGTCAAATTACGCTAAGCTAAATTAAACTAAACAAACTTTATACCGTACGTCAACACTGGACCATTTGTGCTAACAACTTGGACAACAACAATTTGACATTGAGCCATCCGATCGTACACAAGAGTACCCACCTTCATGCTTTATTCAAGAATGGACGTGTCCGTTCGCATAGAATAGTAATAGAGCGGAGCGTGAATGTGTATGTATGTGTTTGATATGGGACGTTTTAAGTGTGAGTGAGTGAGTGAGTGAATAAGCGAACGAGTGAGTCTGTAGAGGTCGTGCGGCGGTTTGCGGCGTCCGACAGTGGCGGCAAAGAGCTGCGGCCAACCCCAAGTGACCGCCGCCGTGACCCAGACAAAGATGTCCAGGTGAAGTGAACAAGCTCGGGCATCCGTTCTATTACGAATAGTGGTTCTTTGATGGCACGTAATTTCTCTTGTTATGCTTATGACTTAATCATTTCGTATTTTAGATTCATATAAATATAGACGAATATATATATATATATATATATATATATATATATATATATATATATATATATATATATATTCAATTTAAACTGACTACTTTAATATATAAATCTAACTGTTGTAATTAAATGTGTTAACAATTGTCTTATAATTTAAACGTCTTATTTTCTATCTGAAATTTATTTTTTTTCCGGCAAACTGAACAATTTTTTATTTATATTATACAAAACTCATAATATGTTATACGTAATTATAATATAATAAATTATAATAATATATCATATCATATAATATATCATATATAATGCATCATAATATATAATTGTATTATACATAATATATTATACAAAACTCATTTCAGAAAGTGTTAAAAATATTCTAGTAATATTTTAAAAAAAGTGTATATATTTTAGTTACACATTTTCCATTCAATTTGATAAATTTAATTTTACATTTATAAACATTCATCTTATTAAAAAATTCCAAATCTTTTTTTATTTATAATATAGGAATATTATAAATTTATTAGAAAATATGAAATGACCTAATTTAAGTATATTCTAAATTCTAAACTACACAAATACAAAGTTAATTTGAATTCAAACAAACTGAATAATGCCAAAATTTAATTTTTGTATATATATATATATATATATATATATATATATATATATATATATATATATTAATCAGAAAAAAATGAATAAAAAAACTACCAATGTTATTTATTTAATGGTTCTCTACATATGAGTACGTTTTAAATGCTGCGGGTGTGCTCATTGCATTAATATTGTTTTTACGTAATGTTGTCAAGGGTAGTTATGTTAAAGTAAAATGAAATCGGGTTCCATTAACTATTATTCGACTATCGTTAGCGCGTATTTAATAAAATGTTAACTAATTGTTACTATCACTAGTTAGTCAAGTGCTGTATTCAACATGAATAAACGAAATCCAATTCAATGTTGTGACTTTCAATCGACAAATACTTTGTTTTCTAGTAGTGATGAATGCACCCCACTTAATAGGCTTGTATTAAAGGTTAAAATTATGTTTATAACCAGAAATAGGCACCCAGTTTGACAAACCATTCGAAAATATTTTTAATATCTTTAGTTTGTGTACTTAGAAAACTAAATAAGTGAAATATAATTGTTATCAAGTAGATATTTAATTTCAAACTAAAATTTTATTATAAAATATGTCTGAAAAGTATTGAAAATAATAAGTTATTAGTTGTTAAGAAAATATTATTCCAATATAAATAAAAAAAAATGCTTTAAAATATTTCTTCCGAGAGATACTATTCTAGAAATATGCTTGTTTATGAAAAATATCAGCATTAATTTTAAAAATCAAGAGATTGTTGTTATTCATTATGTATACTTTTTTGAAGATTGTTACAATTTAACCGTGTTGTTTAGGGATTTTGGATTTATTTAAAATTGCAGTTTTGTGTTCAGATAATATTTTTTAACGATTAGGTCTTTTCTAATAATTTTTTAAAAAATAATATTCAATTGTATTCAATTCAGATGGATATTTTCAGTTCTCTTAATGTAATAAAGTATTAATATTAGGAGAATAAAATTTTTCTTGTTGACATTTCTTTTTTATAAAACAATAACGATTTATCATTTCAAATATCCTGCTAGTATGAAGAATTAACTACCGGATATCCATTTATTGTTCAAAGTATTTCATATTAATATCACTTTACAGTTATTATGTCCTCTGGAATAAAACAGAGTATATTAGGAGCGAGGAGCGCCAGTATACGTTTCGCAACTGTTCGTTGAAATCAACATCCGTCGTCGTTTAAAACGCTTTTGATTTGCGGTCGAAAGTCCTCAACCGTCGACTTGTGCAACTATAATCGTAAATCCGAACGACCGTGAATAGTACAACGTAAAGTGTACGTGCAGATAAACGCTACCACAACTGGCTAGCATGGACGGTATAGCACTGTGGAATAGGTTGGCACGACGACGTGCTGTGGGGCGAAGGGCGTTCGGTAGAACTTTATCTAATTACATCTATACATCTCCTGTGGCGGTCATTGCGTCTTTTCCGGCTGGCCGGTGGTCGACCGGAGCTGGCTGGCGTCGGTCGTGAGATGCCCCTACACAATGTGGTTTGAGTGGCGGCCGTTACCGTTGGCTTGCGTGGCGCATCGCTCTAATCCCGGAGTCAGATTTACACTATACAAATGTAACACGTGTTACCCGCCTCAGATTATACCATAGTCTTCAGGCACTGTTGTCACCTCTTTGGACATTGCTGACGATTTATTAGCAACGGACCCGCTTGGTCTCTCTCATACGTATTATGTGATTGTTTTAAAGCGATTTTCTCGGTTCAATTATGAAATTATGTATTTTAGTAGTGTTCTTCATATTGATTCTTGCATTTCATTTATATATATATATATATATATATATATATATATATATATATATATATATATATATATATATAATCTTTATTAGAGCAATGGTATATTTCAGGCCATTGTTCGAGCTGTTTTTAAATTCGAAATACGCATAATTTGAATATAAATATTTAAACGTTTGACATTAATTAGGGTTCTATTTAAGTTTTAGAGCTAATAATTCAAAATATATTAATGTAATTGAAAAAAGTTTAAATAATTAAATCAGTTTCATACATTATTTACTTTTTCACCTCACAAACCACAAAAATATTGTTCTGGATCAATCATTATTGATCATTGTTGATTGTTGCCTAGGCGCATTTCGATGGCGATGCCGAAAATTTTCTGAACTTTGTCTCTCTGAAGATAATAGTATCGCTGTTAAAATGCGAAAAGCACTATAAAAAATGATAAGAAATGGTTGATCAAACATTTTTGACCAGAAATGTTTGTCTTGAATTCAGATGTCGGGGAGGAATGATTTTTATTCTGTGACACGTTATGGATTGAGGGTTCAGTCCAAAGATTTCCTTTTCTTGAATCTATGTACGACCACGACGGTTTTTATGGGAATATTAATAACAGTTTTGTTGATTATTGAATATTTTATTCACACATTCGGGCATGATGTATGCGGCCGTACTCGGATGACGTTCGATTATACACTGATTAATATTATAGACATCTTAAAACGACATTGTTTTTTGTGTTGTTAGGGTTTTATTTAGAATACAGCTTCCCACACCTAGTCGACTGATTATTAATATATCCTTAACAATATTTTTGACGAAAAGAGAATTCATTTGCGAAAATAAATTTAAGTACAGTGTTAAAACTGTAACGGAACTTCAATACAAATCAATGATATGAATTAATTTACATGTGTAACAAATATAAATAGAGCAAGTTAAATTTAAAATAAATTTTACAATGTCTTCCACTGACTATTTGTGCATAAATATTATTTTGTTAAAAAAAAATAACTAATAATTTTAAAAATTTCATATTTTTTTACAAACAAGTAAAAATGTATTTCATTCATTACATTTTTAGAAAAAAAAATATTATTGTGCAACTTTATTCTTATTATTAATTAATTTATTATTTGATAAAAGAAATATTGAAATTATAAATGTGTTGTGTGGAAATACGTTTCAAATATATTTTGTTCATTATAAATTACATTTTTATATTTATGTGTTCCATAATGTAATAAGTACAATTAAATGTTTCAGAAGTGTTGCAAAATTTTATGTAAATCCTAAATGGCGCTATGTATGTACAGTTTTCATTCATTGATATGTCTTTCTTTATCTTTATATATATATATATATACACGTGTGTGTGTGTATTTATTTATAAATAGACACTAGTATATATATATATATATATATATATATATATACATACATACATACATACATACACACACGTTTGTGTGTGTATTTATGTATATAAAGACACTAGTAAAAAAATGTAAATAAAAATAAGTGCAATATAATTTCCAATTTAAACTTCAGCAATTATTTTATATATACAAATAAAATTTCAAGTTATTTGTGTTGTCTTTGTTTAACACATTTCAAAAATCTTAACTATTATCAGCTCCAAGTAGAATGATTGAATCACAAAACAGTTCTGACACAGTGTGTAAACTCACTATCACAAATGAATTCTTTTTTCACCATATAAACACTCTGAAGCTGGTGGCGTTTCAGTTGAAATGCGCATAAGCAACAATCAAAAATAATCAATAATAATGTATTGAATATTTTTGATCGAAAAATTTTTGAATTATCTATGGAATGACAGTGGGATAGCTACGATTTTTTGGAGGGTATGTGCTATTTTAACCAAGTTTAAAAATGTAATTATTTTTTATTTACAACAGAAATTAAAAATTCGTATACATTATATATATATATATATACACACTATTGAAATTATTCGATTTTTTTACGACACCCATCCCATTAATATTCTTCTTTTCCTGCGCACAATCGAGATTTCTTTCAATTGAGAGTATGTACACACCCAAACATCTCCTTTGGCTACGCCACTGCTGGATGAAAGAATTTATTTGTCAAAGGATTATCGAATAATATTGTATTAAATTTTGGAACTCTTTTTACAATTAAAAATTATTAGGAAGAAACGTTTGAGGTAACTATGAAATATTGTTTGTTTTTAAGGATTATACACCTTTATACAGAATTATTCAAAATGGCAAGTTCGGTTTATAGGATGATCAACGTTCTACGTTTACTTCAGTCTTAGCAAGTGTAGAGAATTTAATTAAACAAAAACAATATATATATGTATATATATATATATATATATATATATATATATATATATATATATATATATATATATAATATACATACAGATTAAAAATATTGTAACTAATAATGCATCAGCTTATTACATATCCAACAATCAGATCACTATTAAAAATTTTTGCTTTAAAATTATGCTTTAAGCACCACTCGCATATATGTATATATATAATTCTAACATGTGAGAAAAATACTAAAAATTTTTTTCACATATAGTATAAAAATGATGAAGGCGCGTTAGCAATTATATTTTAATTACTTTAGTTACATCGAATCAATATAAAATGTAAACGAAACTGCTCACAAAATAGAATTTAATTAACAGCGAATGTATACGAACTGATGGACATTAAAATTTTTAAAGAATCACAATTCTATCTTTTATTATGTTTACAGATTTTGAAATGTGTGAAGTATTTTATTTTATTGTGAAACAACTATTAAATACAGTATTTTATATATTTGTTAATATGTGCGAATTATAAATATTTTTTGTTAATGTGTTTGCTTATCTGCTATTGGATATTTTTATCATTTTTAAACATTTTATTACATTTTTCACTGCAGGATTCCTATATTATATGTATATATATAAAGAAGAAAGAAGTTTACGATCATATTGCATATGTGTTGTAAATGTCTTCTCGGTAAAAAAAAAAACGTTTTAAAATATTATTAGTTTATTAAAGTTTATTATTAGTTTAGTAAAGGTTATGTGATTTTAGATAAATAAAAGTATGTTTACAACTATTTTTTTCATTATTTTTGAAGATATATATATATATATATATATATATCCACACACACACACATATATTTAATTCTATAAGTTAAAAAAGTCTGTAATTAATATGTCATGGCGACTTTAATTCCCTTGATCTTTTATTAACAAATATATTTTTATAAAAATCAATTAATATGAGTTTAAAATTATTTTTTGAACATTTTGTAAGTGATTATTTGTATTGGTATATATATATATATGTATGTGTGTGTGTGTACAAATATATAATACATTTTTGTTTTTATCTCAATTAAAAAATATACTATAATAAGAAATTCATTTGCTTGTCCTTGGATCAAATTTTAGATTAATATTTTTCTTTTTGAATAACTATAAAAAGACAAAATTTCTCAATTTACAATTTAAATATTTAATATATTAGTTTTTTAGTATATATGATAGTTTATAATTTTATGTGTGAAATTATAATAATTCTGTAAATTTAATTATGTTATCTTTGAACGAAGTTTTGTTTTAAAATAGATGTTTATTTAGAATACAATAGTTAATATTATATTTTTAATCCTATGTTAAGGGGGGTCAAGCGGGTATCGGACCTGCCGGTTGCCAGGGGATTCGGGCTCGGAGGCACCCCAAGCTCGGGAAAAAGAAATTAGTCATTACATGAAGAAACGATTTTCTTATACTTTAATGTCTTAGCTGTTAATAATAAATTTGCGTGAAAAATGCAAATATATCCAGAAAAATTATCGGCGGGGTAAGGGAAAGAAACGAGAGAAGAATGTTTTATTTGTAATACCATAGGTGGTATCATGAAAATTTAGTTGTATTTTTATTCATGCGGCACATCTGCACAACAATATCGCCAACCATCATTGATATAATTATAATTTTTGTTCTTTTATTTTTCCGACAAATAATTCAGAATTTTATTTTGATGAAGTTTATATATTTGTAGAATAAAGTTATAGATATAAAGAAATATATTATAAAATATATTTTTACACAACGTCGTTTTCTTTTTTTTGATCGTCAGATAAATTTTGGAGCCTCCAGTTGCGTTAATCCGCCTCTGATCATATATGAGATAGTTTTGTATTACTAGGTCGATTTATTTTCTTTGTTATTTTATTAAAAAAAATATACAAAATTTGAAATGAAATGTTATTATACTAAATGTGTTTGTTCCGCATTCTTAAATAATAATAAACTTACTAATAAATTGTAATAAAATTTGGAGAGCATACACGTGTGTGTATTCAAACACATACAGGTATTATATATATATATATAAAGTTTTAAAGTACTTAAAAACTAATTTCAATATAATAAGACGATAAAATTTTGCGAATAATTAAAGTACGATTCGAGTTCTAGCGATTAACTACTACACTAACGTCTTACGAGAAAAGGAAAAAAATCGATGTAGTATTTTCTGCTCGTAAAATTTGCAATTTATAAAATCTTAACTAACGCTCTACGAAATTTACTGCAGCTGATTATTTCGCATAGCGGCATTAACAACTTGCTATAATCATTATGAGAGATTAGAGAGTTCAAACAGATAATTGTGTTAATATGCAATTACGCTGATAGCTATCTGCTATATCAACGTCTTGCGAGAGTCAGATTGTTGTGGAAACGAATCAGGGGCGGCGGCACAAAGTACTCGAAATATACATTCATATTGGAATATATATATATATATATATATATATATATATATATATATATATATATATATGCATACATACATACATACAACATTCACTAATATTTAACTTAAATCACATTTTGATCTGTATTCATGTTTTTGTTATTATGCAATTTAAAAGTTACAAGTAGTGGAGAAACGTACTTAATCAAGCTTTATATTTTTATAAATTATTTTTTTGATATATATATATATATATATATATATATATATATATATATATATATAATAGTATTTAGCCACAAAAAAAGTAAAAGGTTACAAAAAATAATCTACTGCCATGTTTATATAGAGATACTAACACACACACATGCACATGTGTGTGTATATATATATATATATGTATATATATATAATATTGCGCTGCTATATATCAGATAATAATTATGTAGACATAATGAGTTTTAAAAATATGTTTATTGTTTTATTCGGATGTACAGGCTTATAATTGAGAAGTAGGGGTTGGTAATTGAAGCGATCAGGGGCGAAGCCCCCTTCTATATAATTTTATTTGTTTTATCAACGTTTCTACGTTATTGCATATGTTGAAAAATATTAAAAAAATGATCAATAAATAATTGTGTATTAATATATGTTTAGATAAGTGCTGTCATTCACATACCATTATTTGAATTATAGTTAATGTAGTTTATTTAATTGCTCTTTATTTTATTTTATATTTTTTATCAATGTGACAATGACATAATTTTTAGTTGTATGGTAAGAAATAGAAGGAAAAATATCATATTTTAAAAGAGTAATATTATTTTTTTTATTGATATTATTTTTGTTTAATAGTAATTATTAAGAGAGTGAATTAGTTATCAATTATTACAAATATGTTCAGAAAATAATACGTTTATTAAATTAGAATCAGTATTTTTGAAACGTATAGTGACTGAAATTCAATCGTTGTCAAGTTATTAGTACAGTAGATCCTCCCCAAACGACTGTCCTACAGAAAGATCGGGCCTCATAAAGCACACATTACTCACCACAAGATGATCATATCTCGTGAAATAACGACCGTTACTAATTGCACTACAACACGGTGGGATAAAAAGAACCACTCTTTCAGGGGGCTTCTTCTCCTTGACAGTGATCCTAATCATGACCCCAACTTAGCCTTGTATTTGATGTCTTAGTATGAATTCATAGAGATTAAGTTCTTACCACTTAACACCACACCTTTGCTGCAGCCCATGGACCAGTAGGTAATTTCTAACTTTAAGAAACTATACAAAGAGAATGTTTAAGGCATATTTCGATGGTACCCAAAACAATGAAATAACCCTTAAAGAGTTTTGAAAAAAGCATTATAACATGCTGTGAAATTGATTGTGAATGCATGGAATGATGTCACTATACCTCCTGGTGGTTATTATAGCCTGATGTGGTGCATGATCGTGAATTTTGATGATCAAAAGTATCTAGAAGTATCCAGAGGCAGTACACTCTGGATAGGTTTTTCATCAAACCTCAACTTCCTCTAAATCTAGTGCTACTGTAACAAAGAAAGGTAGAATTGATTGCCCTTCTAGTAATGAATTACCAGAAATCTTCATGTGGGGTGATTTTTCCTTTAAAGATCAGCATTGGTAAATTGCTGGCGTGAGCCACCGTCGAATAAAAACAGATTATTAGCAACAAAAAGTGAAACAAAATTATTTATTTTCATTTTTTATACAGACTTTTAAAATTAAAATTTATCTTATTTACTGTTAGGATTTTGGCGGCTTTGCATCAATTAAAAGGGTTACATATTATAAGTTCCTTATACAACAACCATTAGTCCTGCAGAAATTGCGGTAATCAGTGAGGGTACTGTATTTAACTAATATAAAAGTATATATAAGAGAAAATATAAGTGAAATATAGATACACTAGTTTTATATTAAAAAATCAGATAGATTAAAGTTTTTCAATACGTATAATAAAAACTATCTATTAATCTATAAATAATGTGAATAAAATAATAGTTCTGTCAGGAAGAATATTTATGTATATTTTATTTATAAAGAATTGTATCATTAATTAAAATCAAGTTTATTTAAAGATACCTTTTCTCAACGAACAGAGCATTACAAAATAAATAATTTAATTATACTACTGAACAGTTTAATAAAAATTATTTTAATAAAATCGTATTCGTGCTCAATGAAGTTTCGATAAATATTGCATATTTCGAAAAATCCAATATTAATAAATATATAAATATACATAAAATTATCCATAATTATATCAAAAAAATAATGTATTGTAATTATATTAACAGTCAACACGCTGAATATTCATGGTACGTCGTATTATGAAAAGCGACTATAATAATAGTAATAACATAATTAAATTTTCCCAGTCGCAAATCAAATATATGAAACATCTCCGGAATATGGCGATCATCTCCATTGAAGGCGGTAAATATCAAAGTCTCTTCAAAGTATGTTTCGTCTCCGTCGTCCGCTATCAAATAAACTTCAATATTGATAAGATACAGTAAGCTGTTTACACAAGAAATTACTTATAGTTTCATGTTGATGTTATAACACAACTTTATTAATTTCTTAAGAGCTTTCCATGATAATGTGTGTATAAGAAAATGTCTCCGAGTAGACAATATCCGAGCAGACGATGACGACGATGAAGAAGCATTGCTTCGTCGAGATAAATTTTATAATGTTTGAATCTTAATAAATTTCAACTGACTAATACACGTACGTACATACGTTTTATGTGCTCGTTGCTAATTTTGTTTTGACGTTAATTTCAACATAACGACTGTTTTAATTATTTCCGTGATTTCGTTTAACGGGAATTGAAAATCGATTTCACAATCAATTAATGTACGATGTGTATATATACTTATGTGATTTAAATAACAGACTAGTTCAAAAGGTCGATTGTAATTATATATATATATATATATATATATATATATATATATATATATATATATATATATATATATATTATTGTACATGTAATCTACAGTTATGTTTTAGTACTGTTTTACACTAACGTTCCAAATAAGGTACTAGGTATTTATAATCTGTTATTGGATGCTTATTGTTTTGCTAGTATCCTTCATGTACAATGTATTAGTAGATAATTTTTTATCATTTCTAAATGTTTCAAATTCATTTATTTATCTCATTTATGTGCATAATTATTAACGGTTTATAATAGAAAAGTACAAGTTCCGTTTAAAGGAGAATTTTGTTCAAATTATAAAATCGATTTTAAAATATGTTTATATATAATAATGATTGAAAATGTCATATCAAAATTTATCTCATATTACAATTTTGCCTCGTTTGCAACTTTTTGAATATTTATATATTTTTATTTGAAAATAGGTTAAAATTCATTTAAAATGCTTTTTATGGACTTTTTTCATTTCGTATTTATTAGGGTGGTAGGAAAATAATTACGGTTTTTGTTTTCTGAATTCTAACGTTATTTTTTTAATTAATATCATTTTAAGGTGTATTTTTCGGTCTGTATTTTGGTAACATCGACTTTGGTTTTGTTATTAATTTTGCTTCTATTTGAGCTATCGAATTAAAGATGGAAAAGAAGCAAATAAGAGCATTTTTTGTATGAGTTCAAAACGGGTGGTAAAGCAACAGAAACTGCTCGTGAATCAAACGATGGTTTTGGTGTTGGTACTGTTAAGGAATGTACAGTATAATGGTAGTTCGAAAAATTTCGTGCTGGGGACGAGAGGTTTGATGATGAAGAAGGTCGCGGGTGAGGGTGTTGTTAAATTAAAAAAAAATTTTGGATTACAATAAAAAGTGAGAATCCAACTTTTTATGCCAAAGCTACGAAAATGTTAATTCCTTTCACCTACGACTTAGTTGTGTGAAGTAGGATTTTTGGCAATATCAGTTATAAAAAAAAAACAAATTAAGAAACCGCCTATCCATAGTTTCATCTCTTCGTCTGGCTTTGACGAATTTAGAACCTAATTGAACCGAATTGAATTAATTATTGAACATGAGCAACAACAACAATTACATTAAATTGCAAAGTATATATGTATACATACATATACATATATTTTTTTTGTAATTAGTATATTTTTTGTATGTGATGTTTCGATATAAATAATAATGTTTTTTTTTTAAAAAAAATAGGAATACTTACATATTCATTCAGCTTTGTATGTAAATTGTTACTATTAAAAAATAAATAAACATAGTTCATAATCGCGTATATTTACTGGCCCATGTAAAATTATCTATGATTTTAGCGGTTCCTAATGACAAAAAGATTGAGAAACACTGGTCTAGAGCACCTTTTTATAGATTTTTATGTATTTACAATACATTACAATATTTTCAAAACATTTTCTGTTAACTTTTAAATGAAAAATATATTATTTTTGGTTATTTATCATATTTTTTATTGTATATACATATATATTGTGTTCGTTGTGTATTGTTTTTAATGTTGAAAATGAATTATTTAATGAATTTATCCTTTTCGTTCATTAACTAAAACCGATTGAAATTCAAATTGATTCAATATAATTTGTACGTTTTAATAAGTCGAAATTAATATCGACGAAATATTTTAAATGAAGTGATAAAGTGCGCCGTGCAATGATCATTCGAAAATCCAAACGCGACCGACCCGTCCGTCCGAAAATATAACTTTGCGAGCGCTTATAAAAGAGGCGTGAACTCCCCAGTTATGCTTGTTAGTCTTCGTTAGTGGCGGCGATGGGGACGGTAGCAATGCACTGTAATTGAGATTTTAATTACTGTTAGCCTAAAAGCAGTCGGTCGGGGCGACGGTTTGTCGGTGTATAGGGAGACGACGACGGCGGCGACGGCGGTGGTGGTGTGCTAGCGGGATCCGAGTAATTAGGTGTCTAATTATCATGCAACGGGAACAGTAATGACTTGCGACTGGAGGGGCTGTTAGTTTTACACTCTCGCCCGATGCTCGTTCGAGTGTAAGTGCCGTTTTTGTTTTATTAGATTAGATAGTTCGACAAGAAATGTTTTATGATTTATAGCGTATGGGGGTTCTGCGCAATTTATTGAAAATTGATTTATCGACTTCTCTATTATCTGTGATACGAATTCAATTTTCTTTATACATTTTTTTTTTAATAGCATATCGTGACTTTAATGTTCAAGGGTATACTTGTTAGAAAAAAAATACTTATTAATACATACACTTTTTTAAGTGAAAACATTTTTGTTCGAACAAAATTAATTAAAGACGAATAAAAATAAAATCAATACTCGAAAAGAAAAAAAAAACAGTATTGTACAGTCATTGCTCTAATAAAAATTATGATTAATTTATATTCAAAAATATGGTTTACTTTTCTAATATTTATTATAATATAACATTTTTGAGAAAAAGTTCAGGTTGCTTTCTTTAGTATCGTTACCGATTTTTGTATAAATTTTATAGTGAAATCTGCTCGATTCTTTAGAATGACTAACATCATTTTATCGTATGAATGACTTTAAAATTTATTAATTAAGGAAAAATGAAGTATTTAACCCTTTCCGGACGTAACGGTTCCAAGCGCTCTATAGAGCCTAGTCCCTGTAGCAATAGTCGTTTGAAATTGCAGTATACGTTTAAGTCACTGCGCTATCCTAACGACTTCTGTACTATATTACAAATTTCTTTTTCATCGAACACAGTATCTGCTTCACTGCTCCTTTCTTCACTTAAAATGATTTTTTTTCATATTTTGAGGGTTACAAAAGTCTTCAAATAATAATCTTTTCGATTAGCAAGCTGGACACTGACTGAACAAACATCTCAGTGCTTCCTTATTAACGACTGTTATTTGTTCAACGCATATATGTGTGCTTCAGATTTGTCAGTTGTTTTCGCCAACGCATATTTGCGTCGATCGGCTGCAGTCATTCTTTATGTTGAACGCAGATATGCGTCGATCGTCCTCAAAGGGTTAATATATAAAAAGAACAGAAGAAAATTTAGTATTGAATTTATACGCGAAAAAAATGTATATGAATATTAGAGAAAATATTTTATTTATTGTAATTAAAGAAAAATAAGACTTGTTACAATAGATCTTACTGAAAAAAATTAATATAAAAAAAGTTTTAAAACTGTTTCCGAATGAAAACATTTTTTTGAAGAATAGAAGAGACCACTCATAAATTACAATAACGTTTAGTTTTTTACACAAAACTGTATATCGAAACAGAAATGAGTGAATGGCAGTTGTGAATCGTAATTAGTGGATAATTGAAAATTGATGACATTTTTGAAAGCAGTTAAACAATTTTCTAGTATACTAGTACTGTGACAATTGTGTTTGAATTGAATTTAAAAGTGAAAGAGCATTAAAATCGGAATACAAAGACATGTGTATAATAATTGTACTTTTTTTATTATGGAATATAATTCGAATAAATGTAAATTCTTATCCATTTAGAAAACTTATTTATTAATCTGTATGAAAATGATTCAGTGATATTTACAATCCTTCTTATACGCAACAACTAAGAAGTGTTTATCAAGTACAAGATTCTGATAAAATAATTTATATCGTTTTCTTGTTATATGAAAAAAAAGATAATGAATGTCAATTCAGTATATGGAATATAATAAAAAGACAACTCGTCTGGTCACCTTTCGTTGTGTGCCATGTCATAAAATTTCATATATATATATATATAAGTATATGTATATATAAATGAGTACCGCAGTGAACATAGAAACGTTTTCATTACCACACGTGATCATCACGGATATTCAAGGTTTCATAACTCTCCACTGAATTGCATGCATCGTTGGTCATTACACCAGAGAACATTCCGTTAACGATGTCAATTATGTGTTATGTTTACATGTATGTATGATGGGAAAGGCTTCGTGCGCCACTGATTAATTTTAATGCCGAGTGCTTAATGAGTCGTTACACGGCATATCTAATAGATGGTTAGATTACATATTATATACCTTATCGTCGTTTGATGTCTACTATATAATATTGTTTTATTTATGAACTACATACATTTCATTCCACTTGATACATACATATATATATATATATATATATATATATATATATATATATATATGTATGTATGTATGCATGTATGTATGCGAATTCCGTAGTAAATGGAATCAAACTTAATCAGAAATATTTTCGTTTAATATATTCGCTTCGTAAATAAAAGAAATACTGTTCAAACAACATAATTTGTACAACAATGTGTATATGAATTCCATAAATTTCTGCAAATATTTAGACATATTTCACGTATATGTTTGAATAAATTTTGTTTTAATTGTAGAAAGCAGTATATGTGTTTCATATATATATATATATATATATATATATACATACATACATACATACATAGGGAGTGTAACACAAGTGTAACTTATAAATTATAAGCTGTCGACATGCTCCTAAACCCCAAATATCTATCTATCTAATGTATATATCTATCTTATAAATTATTTTCCTTGTCTTTTCTTTTAATAGTATTAAATAAATCCCTAATCTGTTTCAATTACCATTTCAAATAAATTATATTTGTTATACTTTTTGTGTATGCTTTATATTACGAATTATAGTGTATTGATATATTTATATATATAGAGAGAGAAAGACGGGGTAATTCAATTTAAGCTTCCACATGAAAGTATTAAAAGGAAGCACAAGGGTTAAGAAAATTAATTTTATTTTTTATTATCTAAGGTTCCGTGGGTCGACAAAGTTTGAAGACCACTGATCTAGAATATATTTCATTGTAGAATATGGTATAATATGACAATATTGACAGAGAAACTATACAACAGTTTGCGCAAATGTGAAAACAAATAATTATAACTTGAAATCAATTCTAGAAAAAAAATGCATATTTCTTATAGATAAATGAAACTAATGTATTGAAAAGTTTTCCTTGTAAGTTCTTTTATTGGTGAATTATGTAATTTTCTTTTATCTTAAATATATAATTCACATTTCAGATTAATACATTTCTTATTTTTATTTAAAGATAGACGAAGATAATCAAAATCTTTATTGCTTTTATTATGTAACTAGTTCATGTTTGAATCTTACAGATAACTTCATCGAAATAACAGTACACTCTTTTGTAATAACAAGGCACGCACTTGTGCCCTGACCTTCATTGTGATATTCAGTCGTGTCGTTGAATTTTTGTCGGTCTACTATAATAATTTTGTTCTGAATATTGAACACAAGTGGACATTTTTATATCGTGAAATTCATAATAAAATCTGTTAGTATTGAATTATTACTGTACATTTAATTAAATCGATTTTTCATATTCAAATAATTATGTGTTATTGCAAATCATGTGGTCAGTACTTGTGATGCATAGACTTTACAACAGTGTGTGTATTTATTTGATGTTTTCAATAGCTGAAGTGTTTGGGTGCAATGAAATGAAGGTATGTATTCATGTACTTGTTCGTTTTTGTTGTAATAAGTAAGTGGACAAGTTTTTGCGTATATTTATATAATATCAAACCCAATGTGATAAGTATTTATATTTTTAAACTTCAATTTCAACAGTTTAGTTTAAAAAAGTACACTGATGATTAATGCAAATCATACTCATATATATATATATATATATATATATATATATATATATATATATATATATACATACATATATATATGTGTGTGTGTGTGTGTGATTATAATATATTTGATTATTTTTGTGGGAACCAACATTAAATTAGATGTCGAAATATTAAACCCGTATAAAAATGAGATTATTTATTTTTTTATTTAAGATTTTTTATTTTTGTCATTTAATGAATGATAGAAAGAATATCAAGAACATTTTAATGAATGTAGTTCTGACACTGGTTTAAATTCACGTTTAAAAATATTTATTTTACCTCACAAATCAATTTATAAAGATATAGAAGAAATGATTTTTCTGAAAAATAAGATTTTCATTTTTGTTTTTGATATAATGAAAAATTATATTTTTCTTGGTACTCTGGATATATGGTATCGACATAGAAATGCATATAAGCAACAATCATAAGTGAACAATATTGTGAATTAATACAGTATATATATATATATATATGTATATATATATATATATATATATATATATATATATATATATATATATATATATAGTCATATTAACATTGTCAACATATTACATAAAGCATGTAATATCTTTTGACAATACTTTCTTATTTAAACAGTCTTTTGAAGAACTATTGAACTTTTATGATGTTTACATTTTATTTTTATACTTTAAGAAAATAATTGATCATTTTTTGCAAGCTTGTCAATAACAAAAGGTAATAATAAATAAAACTTGTAAATATATTTCTTCTAAATGTGTACAAAATCTTAAGTTATTTAAAAAATGAATGTAAAATCATTTGGTTATATCTTTCCATATTTCTTTTAATTTTATTGATTCGAATTTATTGTTAATTTATTATTATTATTAAATAAATTTCATAAATTCTACCAAAAATATTTACTGTTACGTTTATATATGCAGTAAATATATGTAATATATATATATATATATATATATATATATATATATATATATATATACATACAAGTGTGATATAATAAAAGTTCCTAGAATACCTTTACAGGACATGTTGTACGAGCATAATGGCATAATGTAGACTCATTTTAACAAGTCTGTTCTTGTTTGGTTGTAAAATGATATCATCTTTTGTGAAGCAGTCGCGTTAATAGTAAAAAGCTTTTCTCAACTGAGTTACAAAAATGAGTAATCTCTGTGTAAAACGATACTAATATAGCGAGACTTGTTTATTTCTTTAAACTGAAAATGAGTATGAAAAATTGTATTCTTCAGTAAATTAATTAAAAGTGTTTGATAGTTAAATGAAATTATTTAGAGTAAAATTCTCTTTAATTAATTATACTACATAAAGTAACATACTCGAAATTATTAGAAATTATTATTAAAAATGTATAAAACTATACACACTGAACTGTACGAGATAGTTTCAAAACATTCATAGAAATGACATGTAGGTAGCGTTGGGGAGACTTGAAAGAATTTTTTTCTTGGAATGGAATCTTTGATTAGTGGTCTGAAGAACATTGAGCTCAAAATATCCCTTAATTTAGCTTTGACAGCAATCAAAGTAAAATGTGTTTGGCTATTTTTGTGAAATGGATAAATTGAAACATCTTGCGGTTATTGAATTTTTAGTTTTGGATGGTATGGATACCACCAAAGTTTTTGAAAACATGTATAGTGGATACGGTGACTCATCCTCAGCATATACCACAGTGGTAAAATGGGAAGCTGAATTTAAAAGAGTCAGAACGTCCATCGAAGATGACCTCTGCACTTACATCCCTTCAATGTCAGTTATCGCAGAAAATGTTGATACAGTGCACGATATGGTGTTGAGTGACCGACGAGTGAAGGTGTACGAAATAGCAGAAGTTTTGGGCATATCGACTGGCAGCGAAAATTTCATTTTAAATGAAAATTTGGCCATGTCAAAAATGTATGTGAGATGAGTGCCACGAATGCTGACTGTGGACCAAAAACGCACACGATACAAACTTTCAAATGATTGCTTAGCCATGATGTAGCGTAATAAAAGAATTTTTGTCGATTTGTGTCCACCTTGGAGACTTGGATTCATCACCATATACCAGAATCTAAAGAGCATTCGAAACAATGGACTAAGAGAAGAGATAGGTCACCAAAAAAGTTCAATGCTGGTCCATCGGCAAGCAAAGTCATGGCTTCAGGTTTTTGGAATACGCAGGGACTTTTATTGGTGGATTATTTGAAAAAGGAAATACAATCAACAGCGCTTATTACTGTATCCTTTTGGATAACTTATCTTTCAGTATGGTGTTATTCTTCATCACGACAACGCTTCGGCTCATTCATCGATACAAACAGCCGCTAAAATCCATTCTCTTGATTTCAAATTGGCTCCTCATGCTTCGTATTAACCAGATCTGACTCCTTCGACTTCCATCCCTTTCTACAACCAAAAACATTCCTTGTCGGGAACAAATGAGGTAGTAGCCAAAGGAGTCACCTGTTTTGAAGAACTTGAACAAATTTCACTTTAACACCGACCTAATGGCACTCGAGCAACGTTGAATGAAAGGTATTGAGGGAGATCATGTTGAAAAATAAAAAATAATTTTACTGCCCTAACTATTGCCTTTCTATTCACTTCTACGCATTTTTTGAAACACCCTCTTATTAAGAAATATTATAACACTACTTAGTAGTTTGGTGAACGTAAAGAGGTTGAAACTATGGAAAATACTTTAATATAAAAGTAATTGTTTTTGCAGATATATACACTTTTTTCTACTTATTTTGAGAACAAGATTGTTATATTTATGTTTTTTTTAAAAAAAACGAATGCCTTTAACTTATTGCGAATTAAAAGTGTTATATAAACTGTAATGATCATAATTTATCAATACTTGAATAATTTCCAGAACATTTGAGAATCTTGTGACATATTGGTTGAGAAACATGGCTCTTATCGTACGATGTATACTCGATATATATATATATATATATATAAAACATGTTACGCTAGAAAACAGTAGCTATTCATAACGTTCAACTGCCATATATTCTTGTTTTTCTCGTACGTCGGGACACGATTCGCTGATACACTGCGAAATAGCTTCTGCCGCCTCATCCGCCACAACGGCCGTGTGTCGTCTCCTCACCGCCCTCGTTATATATGACCGCGCTGTTTGTATGCGGTTTTTATTCTATTTCGACCGAATACAATACGGGTTGTCTGATACAGATTTCTACAGATATTGGCGTGCATCGCGTGATCATAAAATTGTTACCGCGTTTGTGGAATCCGTTATGGGTGGTTCGGTTTTATGAAATGTATATTTTGTTTTGAACTGTTTAACTACTAATAGATTTTCATGTAATTTGTTTTATGTTAGGTACAGTATTATACAGTTAACATTATAGTTTTTCTTGTTAAACGAATAAAAAAAGGAGAAGCTTGCTTATTCTTAAGCATTTTTAAACATATGTAGATATTGTTTTTCATTATAAAGTAATAGAGTGATTATAGTATTTAAAACTAATTTGTAATTAGTTTGAAATCGTTCACAATTTGGAAATTATATATTTTTGATGTCTGAAAAATAAAAAAGGGAAAATTTCTGAACACTATTTAAAAGCAATAATAAAATCATAAATATGAAGTATTTATCATCTACATATTTTTAAATTTAATATCCTAGTTGATAACTAGTTGCTTTTTCATATATAAAAAAAATTTCTCAGTTAAAATACAAAATAATCATAAACATTTAAATATTTCGATATTCTTCTTCACAAATGAATACCTTTTTCACTCTACATGCCAAAAATGTACAATAAATTATTATTGACCATTTATGATCGTTGCTTATGCGCATTTCGATATAAATGACATCATCTTTCAGAGTGACAAGTTAGAGAAAAGAGTATAAAACTTTGTTTATAATTTATGCAGTGAAAAAATAACTCATTTGTGAAAGTAAATTAGCCACAGCGTTAGAACTGTATTACTATATTTGAGTGAACATTTATACAGAGGTAATACTAGGTTTTTCGCTGTTTAAAAAAGCTGTTTTCTAAAGAATTTTATCGATGACCTCGTTTGAGAATTTATGAGTGAAACAAATTGAAACTTTAATGGAATTGCTTTCATAAAAATAAAGTGAAACTCTAAATACCTTAATATTTTAATATTTGTATTTCCAGTTCAGTTTTAGTAATAACAATAGAAAGGAAAAATTATGAGTAAAATGAAAAATACTAAAATAAAAAGAGATGTATGAAGTTCATGAAAGCATATAAAACATATTAGAACGGTCATGTAATACTCGTATTTTCCTTTAATATTTTTGTAAATTTACTTAATTAATGATAATACTTACAATTATTTAAATTAAAAATAAGGTTAAATTAATGAAAGTAATGTAAAAGTTACGAAACAGTTATAAAAATGGTATAAATTAATAACTGTATAAATAAATAACATGGAAACCTCCAAATCCTCATTATTTTTATACAAAGTTTGTGAGAAATGTGACAATTATTATAATTATTCATGGCATTTATATTTGTAATGTTAAATGAGATTTCTTTGAACAGAAAACATGTCAACTATATTTTCATCCAAATTTGTTAATTATGTTATAAAATTAATTGACATTATATACAACAGACATTTGTTTAAATTCTAAAGTATCTTTTTCGAAAACATTTTTGCTTTTATGGAAATGAAGAAAGATTATTTACGAATAGATTTTTAATATAATTTTGATATTATTTTATGGCAGGTGTAAATGTATTTTGTCAATTTTTATGAATTAATTCAAATATTAAGATTGTGTAAAGTAAAACACTTAAGATAGTCTCTTACACTTTTTTTTGTTAATAAAACAGATTATATTCCTTGATATAACAACACATCATCAGTACAATGTTAAAAAAAGTAGTGGAAGAACAGGTACATTTCTTTAATTATTGGTTAGAGAATATACCTGTAATATTTATTGATTAAGGTGTACAAGTTTATAAAGTGCTAGGTAACACTAATTGGCATTCCAGTATGAGATATTAATGTGAAATAAATGTATTTAAGCGATAGCTATCAATAAATTACTTTTCAGTTGGCGGATGTGAATTTTTTGGGCGTTATAAAACATGTCTATTGACAAGTTTTATATCGCCCCGTCGTCATTACCAGCAATAAAACATATTTACATATTTTAGTTGATTCTTTCTTGCTTTGTGATTAAAAAAATATGCTTGTTGTAGGAAAAATACATATAAACAGTAGTAAAGGTTTGTTTTTTGATTTTTTGTTCTTTTCAATATTTAGTAAACAATACAAAATAATGACAGGTATAAATTTAAAAGTACTTGTGTTTTGATGACATTTTATTTAATTCAGAAGTTTATTTGTAGGTTAGTGAAAATTATTAAATTGAAATTATATAATTTACTAATTCATAAAGTCTATTTATAATATGATTTTTTCATTCATTAATTAATGTTTTATTAAAGTATATACTTCATCTAAATAGAAAAAAATAGTCATATATATATATATATATATATATATATATATATATATATGTGTGTGTGTAAAAATTAATTCTGTGCGTTTAAATTGAATCTATCATATCTTTATTTTATATGAAAATATTTTCTCATCGTTTTAAGATCCATCGTTTGACGTGCCAATTTTAATATTTAAAACACTATATATTTTGGCTAATCAGTTGGCATAACCTCATAAAACCGTAGTGAACACGATGGCTTCTGAAAAACAGCATATTAGGCATTGTATACTTTTCGCATTACAATTGAAAACAATGCTGCTGAAACAGTGGGAATGATTTGTTCAGCTTTGGGGAAGGTGTTGTGATGCATTAAACACGCAAAAAATGTTTAAAAATATGGAAAAGATCCAAAAATGAATTACGATTCAAAGCCGCCATCTTTTTGCGTTAAGGGATTCGTCAGTTACCCGACAGTTGGAGTAAAGTTATATGGGATAATATAAAATAATATGGGATATTTTGAGTATTGAATGTATTCCTTTTTTTAGTGTTCATTTTGTATAAAAAAGGCACCGAATTAATTTGTACACCTAATATATATATATATATATATATATATATATAATGGTAATTTTCAGTAATAAACATGGTTAAATTAAGAAAAGCAGAAATACATTCAATATCAATTTTTAATGATATACATTAATAAAATATTAAATGCATTTTCGAATGATTTTAAATTTCTGTTGCTATTTGTTTGTATTAAGAATACTAGAAACTTAAGCAGTGTTAAAAGTAATTTTGAATAAAATCTACCTGTACTCTTTATTTTAGTGTAAATAATTTATTAAATATTTTTAAATTCGAACGCCAGTGTATTTGTTTATAAATTTACAGATTTTTTTGTTTTGGAACTTATTCTTAAAATTCCTAATTCAATTTAAATTTATGTTTAGTGTTTGTAGAATAAATTAAATTTTATTTATTAGAAGATTGGTTTGTTCCTTCAGTTGTGACACTGTAACTTTTACAAATGAAATTTTCTTTCACTTCATAAAACATGAAATATTTTCTGGTCAAAAGTAGTCGATAAATTCTTATTGACTATTTATTATGCACATTTCGATAGCCATGACATCTTCAGAGTGCCAGAGTACAGAAATATCAAGTAGAGCAATAATCAAAAATGATCAATAATGATTTATTAATGGTTTTTATAGTTTGCAAAACGAAAAAATAATTAATTTGTGAAAATGGTTTGTACATGTTTGAAAATATTTTTTATATAATTTTATTGGAATTTTTCAAATAAGCTTCCTATTAATGAATGAAACTTCCTATGAATGAAACTGCTGTTAAAAATTTCCGTTCACATTTTTATATTAATATTTAGACATATTAATTTTTATTGAGACTGAACAAAATATGACAGTAAACTAGAACAGTAATATGAAAATATGATTAATCAGTATTTTAAAAATTTTTGATCTTACCAAAGAAAGAGTTGCAGGAAAAACAAGAACGTTTAATAATAACTGGTTAACTATTTATAATGTATATATATTTTAAATAATTGAACTAATATTTAATATTAATTAACATGGAATGCTATTTCAATAAATTTCAAGAAAGAAAAAGAAAAATGTATCGTTTTGATTGTAGATAATTTTCTTCAATTTAAAGCAGTTTGTTATCAGTTAATCTGTTATATAATACTGTTACGAACAATAAGTATGCAAATAAATGTTATATATATATAATGTGTATATATATAATATACATACATACGTAGGTACACACATACATTATGAATGTGTGCGTTAGTAAAACATTCAATTTTATTTATATTTGTGCGTTTCAAAATTTTAAGTAAACGTTAATTAAGTGTTGTAGACAGTAGTTGATTTTTTTAACGTTACAAAAAAAACGGACCCCAGCCAGCAACCGCAGCGAGTATCTTTTGAACATTTTTCATTGTTCTAAATTATTCTTTGTCAAATATTTGTAGTTATATACACGTTGTTTAAACAGACTTAATAATCGTCTGTGTGTTTTTGGCTTGTGTATGCCGTAACCGTTCGACCGTACTCAGCGAAACCGCTTGACGTTTTAAGCGGCGACGGCGTTCGTAAAACGTGTGGGGGTGTGAGTACAGTCGACGTTACAACGAAGCGGACTGGAGAAATGGAAAATAGAATGGGAAGACCTAACAGTCTTCAGATATATAAGTGCCAGATTGCAATTCTGCGGTACAATGCACACATTCGTATACATAGCCACGAGCCACATTTTCATGATAGATAATACGCGAGGTAAACACAAGGCTGTTAGTTTTGTTAGTTTAGCAACTCAAATAATTTACCCGTTAGAAGTGTATATATATATATATATATATATATATATATATATATATATATATATATATATATAATATGTATGTATGTATGTCTATCTATGTGTATAGAGAGGATGAGAATGAGACGAAGCGTCTGCGTTTCTTAAAGAGAGGGTAGTTTGTTCAAGGGTTGTTGTCGACTGCTTGATGTCTTGTAGAGATCTTCATGTTGTGTTGTTTCGTGATCAATCATTGTTCTTTCGCGTCGATCAGAAAAAATAACCAATTTAGAATCTTTCATTATTCTTTTATTATTATGTACACATATCAACGTTTGTTTGTGTGTGTGTGTGTATGTATATATATGTATATATGTATGTGTGTGTGTGTATATATATATGTATGTGTGTATATATATATATATATATATATATATGTATATTTATGTGTGTGTATATATATATTAAAAAATATTCATATAAATTTCGTTCTCGTTTATTTACATTTTTAATGAATTTTTCAAGAATTAACATTGTTGAATTTATGTGTAAAAAGTAATTGAATATGTTACTTTTCTTAATATATTATAATACAAGTAGCCCGTCTGCTGTATTAAACATGTTTATTTTAATAAAATGTATACTGGTAATTCTTGATATTTGTTATAGGGATGTGTCCAGGACTTTCGTCTAAATGAAAAAAATAATGTGAATTATGAAATTTTAAAAACATATTTCTGTTTAGTTGGACTTAGTACTGAAAATATCCAGTATATGACATTTAAATTTTCTACTGAATTATGTTTTTAACCACAAACAGTTTTGTGATTAAAAATGTTCAATAGATCATTATTGATGATTTTCAATTGTTGCATATGCGTAGTCCGATGACAATTCCATAAGAACGCCAAAGTCTAGAAAATCTTAATAATCTAACTTAACAATTTAAATTTTATTTCATTAAATCTGAAATATTGATGTAACTGTACATCATTAAACATTTAGTATCTTCATTGTTTAAGAAATTTGTTATTCAACAAATTCTTGTATTTATTTTTTAGAAATTATTTAGTCAATTCAGATTTCATTGAAAAAGTCTGAAATTACCAGAACAACATTAAAAATAAGTAAGTCTACAAAACAGTAAACAGGTTATTTTTTGAAAGTGTAATTTGCATATATTTCTGAAACTATTTAAATGAAAAATTGTTTAATATTATAAATAAAAGACAAAAAAATCATTTAGTTTCCGCGAATGAAAAATATTGAATTTGGAAATAATATTATGAATTGAACTAATTATATAGAATGAAAGTATATTTTTAAGGAAACTTTATATTATTTGTATGTAAAGTTGCGATTATTTTTTTTGAATTTAAATAAACTATATATATATATATATATATATATATATATATATATATATATAAATTTAAATTATGGACTTTATAGTTTTTGATTACTTAATTTTATACGTACATTTTTCTTTTTATTTAGTGACTTAATAAGTTCTTTTGTATTTTAGATATGAATTAAATTTGAAATGATATTTATATAATTGAAATTTATAAACAATTAAAAACACTATACGAATAATCGTATAGTTAGATCAAGAATGTTTTTGATTGAAATTTATACTTGATATTTACTGCATATATAATGTGTATATATATATATATATATATATATATATATATATATATATATATATATATATATATATATTGCGTACGGGAGTGACTTACTACTGACTTAGTGATGCACTCAGGAGTGAGAACTCGTTTCCTTTTTCAAGTCATTGTAAAGAAGTCTATTTTTTTGATTTTACGTTTTATTTTGACTGTGAATGCAAGTAGGTTATAACTTAAAACTTATATTGTGATCTGGATACTGATTTACTGATTGAGTTGTGACTTAATGACTTGTTTATCGCGTAGCGTGGTCAGCTTATATGTGATTTGGGGCGGTATGGTAATAGTGATTCCAGTTAATAAACAATTTAATACTAACAGTTCAAAGCAATTAATTTACAATACAATAAATTAAGATATTTTCGGATTTTTCGCTACTGAATAATAGAATTAATGAACCTGATCATTTTAAATAAAGGCAAGGTTTTTCCATACCTTCGATTTACTGGTAAATAAATTAATTTTAATAACTTGAATTGCCAAGTTAATAATGTGATATTGAAACAGATAAATAAATAAGTGAACAAATACAGCTATGCGTCATTATGTCATATATATATATATATATATATATATATATATATATATATATATATATATATATATATATATATATATATATATATACACACACACACATACACAAATGTTTAAAGTTACAGATTTATTTATGACGCATTAAACGTTTACAGTTATTAATTTCGTTTTTTAAACTTGTTTTAAAAAGAGAAATGCGTATTCCCGACATCACTTCATGTAATAAGCGGCCACTTCTTTCGGGGTTGTATTGTTAACAACGCTGCAATATGTGTTAAACATGATCCCTACTATACAACAACGTTATGGGTTCGTGTTTACAGACCGCGAGAATGTCAATATTTGGTCATATATAGAGAATGACGGATGTTGGCTCCGAGGGGTGGCGTTTCGATGGGGAGAATTGTTATGTGTGTGTATCTGTGCGCGCGTGTGTACGTGCACGCATTTGTGTACGTACGCAACTTGATTGTGTGTGCATTTGTGTGTACGTGCGGATGTGTTTGTAGGAACGAAGGGTTGATTCAGTCTGATTGCCGTGGCTCATTTCATGCGGAAGAGTTATAGTATTGGTGCTAGATGTTCGGTCGTTTTCCTTTTCGTCGGTTTGTTGGACGGATCGTCTGTTTTGGAGAATGGGATGAGGACTGGCGAGAGTAGGGCGGTCGAGCGCGGACTCGTAAAGAGGGTAAATAAAGGTCAACCATATAACGTTACGTCACGGCTACTGTTTTTATGACTTCACCCTCGAAATTGACGTTTGTGTTCCGCGTATAATTTTAAGTACGGCCGAATGTTTTTATCACATTTTTCGTTATGGCGCGTTATATCCGATCAATTAAATGCGTTTAGTTCGAAAATGAAAATCTGAAGAGAATTCAATAGGGAAAAAACGTAACGAAATCGTTCATTCGTGATAGATTTTATGCCGTTTTCGTTAATTCAACCAATTATATACATTTATTTATTATTATTTTTACATGTTACCAAGTTTTGAAAATTGTAAGCTAATTCATTGGAGATTCTATAAAATACTTAATGTTTTGAATTGTGTGAGTATTTTTTGAAATATCATCGTAATATTGATACAATGTACAATTATTTATTTTATTAATTCGATGTAAAGAAATTTGTATGCATTCAGTATTATATATTGATGAGAATTATATCTTTTTTATATTTATTATATTTTATAAAATAGTTTGTGTAGAAGTATTTGTTATTTAGGATTTTTTTTCTTTATATTTACATGCATATGCATATATATATATACATATATATATATATATATATATATATATATATATATATATATATATATATATATATATACATATACATGTATATACATATATATATATATACATATATATATATATATATATATATATATATATATATATATATATATATATATATATATATATATATATATATATATATATATATATATATACATATATATATATATATATATATATATATGTATATATACACACACACATCTTTGTGTGTATGCTTTCGTATTCATATGTTTTTTTTTATTTATGTTACAGTAAACTATTGTTTTGCTGATTTTATAGTATCACTGATTTTATAATATCAATTACTTAATATGACTGCCACGTTGTAACTTTTCATTATCGTAAACAATAAAATACAAGTATATTCATTTTATCATAATCATTCTTTGTGAATTTAATCAACCATATTTAATCAATGTACTTACTACTTTTAATTACATATGCAATTTCATCTTCTACGACACAATATATAATAACCTCATTGATATCCGTAAGTTTTATTTAGTAGACTAATAAAATGACATCATTCTCCGATTCGAGATATAACATCATTATATTATCAACAATAGGGAAAAGGAAAAAAGTTCACGATTGCCTTCATAACCGACAGTAATCCCTCTCTTGTGACAGAGAAAAATCTTTTCCAACGTATCACACCGATGCATCAGTGTTACACTTGCTGCTCCAACAGTTATCTTCATTCGTCCATCTTCATCTTATAAACTCCCCCTTCTGTATTTATGTGTTCTATTCTCTGGAGGTTTGTATTATATTCAGAGATTGTTAGTACCCTATGTTATTTCGGTCTCTTTGTCGTCATAGCAATAAAGATTTCGAATTTGTGTGTGCGAAACTGAACCGTCGTGAAATTTTATATAAATAGGGAGGAATCTTTTGTCTATTACTTACGTTGAATAGCATATACTGTTTCGTTTAAGTGCAATGGTCTCATATGCTCATTTACCAGTGTATTACATGTGGTGCAGTCTTTGAAATGAAATTGTGAAGGGGAGCAGGTAGCGTATTTCAATTTGACAAGTATTTCAGTGAAATCTAAAAGGAATTGTATTTGACTAATAATCTAAAATAACTTACTAATGTATTATATATAAAGATTGAATAGAATGTACTATCGTTTTCAGGACGAAGCATTTTTTTTAAATCTGTTCAACTTATTTTAAATGTAACCTTTTACAGTAGTATAAAAAAATAGTAAAATACTCAAAGAATTGAAGAAAGAATTTTAATTAATAGATTTCAATTTCTGTATTTTATTTAAAACAAAAGTACTATTCTGTACATTTAATGCACTTTGCTGAAATAAGACGAAAACTTAATTTTGTTTTAAGTGTTTAAACTAGTAGAAAACAATGGTATAATTTGGATAACATTTCTCACATTACAAGAATTATTCTA
>CM068315.1:11749009-11849009 GCA_034766995.1 Acanthacorydalis orientalis
CGAGAAAAATTATAATTATTATATTTATATATATAATCTTTTTTATACAAATCAAATAAACTTGTCTATATTTTTTTATCATGCATAAGAAACTAAGTATTGAAAATGCAATTCGATAAAACCATCATTTATGCTAGTGTACGAAACGTCACGATGAAAAATACAGAACAGTGTACGTTAAGATAAACTATCAGGTATAAAAAAGGCACTACCTGTCTTGTTAACTAGCTGTTAACGTAATAATATTGTACTTGGAAGAAACGCTATATTGAACTCTGACCACGTCGCTCATAACGGTTTTTCATATATCAGTGGCTTTTGCGGGCCGACCGCAACAACACAGCGCGCACGAACATTAATCCAAACAAATGGAGAAGAAAAAGTCGATTTGGCAGAAAAAAAGCCCAAAGCGATTAGTTCCAAATTCGTGACCATTTATTTTAACATGGTCTGGCGGATATCCAAGCTGGTAGCCGCTACAGCCAATAGCTCTATAAACATCACTGATTGAGACCCCTGAACTAATAGCTACAATATTTTCTAGTCAACGGCGAAAAAAAAATTCAACTTATACGTTTACACACAACATTAAATTCTGATAGGTTATAAACATTAAAGTGGTACACTTATATAATGCGCGGGACGGTGGCTCGCTCTTTGTTTATTCACATTTACGAGCGACGTACTTCGTTCGGATGATGTTTTAAATGTCTCGAGTCGACTAATAAATGTATTTTCGTGCCAGTAATATTTTTTCAACTATTTGGCAAGTGTTGGCGGCTTTGATGTACGGCTTGCTGTACCAACAGGATTATAGGTATTAAAATGTATCTGCTTTCATCTTTTCTCAACACGAATCATTATAACGTTTCGTTTAAAACACTTTCTTTTTAATGTTATTATTTTTATTACTCTGACTTGGACTTTATTTCACTGTAAAACCACGTGCAATCATTGGCGTTCCAAATACATTTCTTGTAATTGACCAATGTGGAAAGTACGTTGATAAACAACAATTTAATTTTAAATTTAACCCTTTTCACTCGACTGTCCCTCAGAGAGGACATCGTAAATTTAAAAAAATAACAATATTAGTATTTTTATAAAACATGAATTAATAAATGTTTTTTTGAAGTTTTATTGGAATGAAGAAGTTATTAACAATGCTATATCATTTTATTTGAAGTTATTTGTTTTTTGCTATTTTGTTAAAAAAATATGTTAGAGTTGCTGGTAGGTGAGATGAAAAAAATCTTAGAGTGCAAAGGGTTAAGTATATGTATTTAAATATTACGATTTAGTTAACATATTAATTATGTTGTATTTTAATTATGAATTATAATTATTTATTTTTTTTTAAAAAGAGAGTATATATATATATATATATATATATATGTTTTTGTGTGTACAAATTTGATTTAATATAAACAAATTCATTAACAAATCCATTACTACATATTCACCAAAAAAATCCTTTTTAAAAATCTTCAAAATATTAGGTTGGTAGAAAATAATTTCTGTTTTTGTATTCTAAATTCTAATCTTAATTATTTCAATGAAAGTTTTATTTCGGTGTTTTCATATTAATTTCGTTTTTAAGTGCATTTATCGGTGTGTATTTTGGTAACATCGACTTTAGTTTTATTATTAATTTTGCTTCAAATCGAGCTATTGAATTAAAAATGGATGTAAATAAGATCAGTATTTTATGAGTTCAAAATGGAGTGTAAAGTAGCAGAAATTGTTTGTAAACTAAACGATGCTTTTAGCGTGAGTACTGTTCAGTAACGTACGGTGCAATGGTGGTTTCAAAAATTTCATGCCGGCGACGAGAGCCCTGAAGATGAAAGTCACGAGCGTCTTTCTCTAGTTCATAACGACCAACTAAAGGTGTTAGTTGAATCAAAATCACGCACAACAATTCGAGAGCTTACACAAAAGTTAGGCCATCAAAAGTTAGTTATCTAATAGTTCTGGACCACTTACAGTATCTAGGGAAATCAGAAAAGAGAAAAATATATATGAATTCGTAGGTCATAAACCGCAATTATTTTTCTACCAACCTAATAATACATATATACGCAAGAAAGTTGTCACTGGTCTGGAATATCAATTAATTGAACCATAATAAAGTCAATTAATATGTCATAAAATTAATAACGAACAATTGTAAGCTTTTTATGTCCTACCCATCTGTTCATTGTTGTTTATCTGTTACTTAGTACATTGAACTAAGGCAAAAAAAATGTGTTATGAACAAAGATAAGTCATATTCTTTATATTAGACATACTCACTTCAAATTTCTATATTAACTTTCAATGAAAATTAAATTGTTATATACAAAATGTATTAATTAATGACCGCACTTCGAATTTGGCATCTACAATTGTGTTTTTTATATTTTAAATTAGTGTGTAGTTGAAAACAGAACCCCTTAACATGTTAAAATTGTTTAATCATTATTCGAATTAAACGAACGAGTGGCGAACATCGTTTCGCTCTAAATACAAAAGGTCGAAACCGTGCCATGAACATTGTGGAACAAAACATTTCGCGAATTAGTCAAATTTCAATAACGTTAGGAAATGACGCATATATATGGTTTTCGCGTATATACAATAAACATCGTCGACGGTTCAACGGTTCAATCAAACGTGTGAGGTTAGGGGAGTAACATATCGACAGACACCACTTTGCGGTACGCCGCCAAAATAATGATACAGCTACACACATGATTAGAGTCGGATTTACGTAATCATGTATTTAAACCACCCCGTCGATTTCGCTCCCGCGCGACCACCTTCCGTTCCCAGGTGATATCAACATTTCGCACCGCACTCAACCCAAACGTGTATCTTACTCACACTCTGCACCCGGAAATAATGGTATGGAGTGATACGCGAGGTTCATTATTACCGCGAGGGTGATTTTGACAGCATTTATGGTATACAGATCAATCGCATATTGAATTTGCCAGGCTGATATTTAAATTAATCCTACGGTATTTTACAACCCCTTTAACAATTCGGTGCAAAAAAAATATTAGTGTTGAAAACTGTTCATTTATCGAAATGCGATTTTTACGGATCGATTTTTAATGGAAATGAATTTAAATAAGGTCGCTATTAATTGATTACACATATAAATGTACGCGTATACGTAGGTAAACAAACAATGTACATACATACATCATATATATATATATATATATATATATATATATATAAAATTAATATATCTAATTTTTAGCTTGGTGTAACTTCTCCTATCCCATATATTACTGTTTCAAAAACTTTAAAAGTGATATTTAAATATTTATCTAAAAACCTCTTAATTGTTCTTTAAAAAAAGAATAAAAATACATTTCAAGAATATTTAATTTTTAATACCTATGACAATTATTTTCTTATTTATTTAAAAAGTAATTTATATAAAGAAATTATTATGGTTTTAAGAAATTCTGAAAGGTTCCCTCTTCAAAGTAGGGTCCATTGCTTTTAACTTACTTATCTATTCTTTCAGGTTTTGGAAAAATTCGGGATTTTTTCTGCAAGAATGCATTTTATGTATCTTATTGTATCAAATCTTATGTATCAAATGTATCTTATTTTTCCTTATGTGTTTCACATCAAAATATTTTTTTTCTGAAAGATTTTTACTTTTTGAAATAGAAAAGTCATGGGACTCAGAGAATATGTTGATTATTCAATCGTTATGATTTTTTTTAGACAAGTTTTCTTCTTTGATAACTCTAAATATGAAGAAATATTGTCACGATAAATAATTCCAATGAGGTCATAATTCTTGTTTCTTGTGAAAATCTTAAACATTGTTAAAACATCCCTGTTTGTTTCTTTGAAAGATATTCATGATGCAAGTAATCTTTAGTGTCTTAAAACAGAATCAACATCTTGGTTTTAGTTAGCATTGGCATAAAATTATTGCCTTCTTCGGTTGGATAGTAGGGACTATTGTTCAATATACGCCTCATCTTAATTTTCAGGCTATACTGAGATACTTACGTCTTGTCATCATTATTGAAATTGTTTATAAAGGATAGACATTTGATGTTATTGCGATGGTTTCAATTTCTATCAGACATTTTCTGTAGAGTGTTAAAACATGTTTTACAAATAGATGTTTAACATAAATTCTGTTGAACCGATTCGAACTTATAAGCATTTCTTAGAACCAAAAATATGTTCAACAACTATAGAATCAGTTCAGTTGCGGAAGTAATATTAAGTAACCTAATAGTTTAATTTCAATTATTTCGTGCCATAGTTCATATGTATATAGAAAGCAGATATTTCATTAGAAAAATATTTTTTAGACAAAAAAAATACATTTTGAAAGAATTATAAAGAAACGTAATTATTAATATATTTCCGTATTATAAAATATATATGAAAAAAATGTTTATATATATATATATATATGTTTTAGGGATGTTAAAATCGTTTTATATGTACATTTTTTACTCAAAATTTAACCCTTATGAAAAAGTAGCAAATATTTATTGATTTATTGAAACTGACTTTTTCTGTATTCGACTCTTTAATATGTAAATATTAGAAAGTATAAACTGATTTGAATAAATATATTAGTTTAATGGTTGAAATCTAATTAGCAATTTAAATTTAAAATATATATTATTAGTTTCAATGGAATGTAGGCAAGTAATAAGAATTTACATATTCTTTAAAAAAAGCTTGTTTACTGACAATTATTTTTAGTGAGTAATCGAAAATCTCCTTAATCGTTGCACGAAATATGATGAAAAAAGAGGAGATAATAAGTTTAAAAAATAGAAGGCAATGATTTTTGACATATATATATATATATATAGTATTAATTTTGTATTAAGCTCCATCTTATTTACTAATGTATAAAATTAGGGTTGAGAGATAGAAATATTTAAAATTAAAAATAGATATTAATTTAAATTGAACTGATCTATTTATATAAATAAAGTGGTTTATTTTAAAAGTAATCAAACATGTTAACTTGAATATAAAAAGGAAAAATAACAATTTTATAGATTAGATACTACGAATAAAAAATAAAAACATGAAACGATTTTTATAAAGTAATGTATTTATATATTTTTTTATAAGTTTTTGCGCAAATTCTGAAGAGTATTAATTTTTTTAAGTAACTATTAAAAAGTGAAGTTAGTTAAAAAAGATTTCCAGGTTTTAAAGTACTAATAAAAGCTAACAATTTTAAATAATTATTAAAAAGTAATGGATATAAAGATTTTTTTATATTTTATTCGAAAATATACTTTTTTGAAATACATAACTATTAATAAATGAAGTTAGTTAAAAAAACGTTTTCTGATTTGAATTGCTAATTTATTTATTGTAAAATACTAATTCTTGAAGTGAAGTACAGAAGAAATATTAGGCTGGTAGAAAAATAATTGTGATTTATGTCCTTCAAATTTTAAGTGGTTTAAGTGTTTAAAGTGGTCTAGAACTGTTTTATGACTAATGCCTAACTTTTCTGCAAGCTCTAGAATTGTTGTGCGCCTTCTGATTCAACAAACGTTATGAACTAAACAAGGATGCGTGCTACCTTCTTCATCTTCAAGGTTCTCATCGCAGCACGAATAATCACCATTCCATCGTATATTCCTTAAAAGTACCCACACCAAAAGCATCGTTTAGTTTATGAATAGTTTCTGCTACTTTTCCACCTGTCTTGAACTCGTACACAAAATTTCTCTTATTGTTTCTGTTCCGTTTTTGATTCAATAGACCAATTTGAAGCAAAATTAATAATAAAACCAAAGTCAACGTTACCAAAATATAAACCGAAAAAAAAAGATATTAATATGAGCACGATAAAATGATATCATTGAACAAAATTAAAGTTAGAATTCAGAAAACAAAACCCATAATTATTTTTCTAGTCAGCCTAATAAATATATCAGAAATAATGCAACATCTCATTTTCATAGAGGAACCATAAATAAATAAAATTAATAATTGTGTACTTCACAAATCTGTTTTCGTTTATATAAGAGAACACCTTTTTTAATATTTTTCTGCAGTTTGTTAATTAATGCAATTTCATTAAGTGCACATGAATGCAGATAAAATAAAACCGTTCGGTAGGTACGTTTTGTGCTTGAAAGATTGCACTCTGAGAACTCATTCTGTCCAACGGAGTCATGTCTGACTATTCAATTACTGATAAAACTGATTTGCGAAAAGGAAATACGTAAATGGAATAGGCTCATTGCTGCAGTTATTTCATAACATAATTGAAATGGTCGTGCAACGTGTATTTTATGTACATAAAAAGTTTATGACTAGCTCGAAGAGTTTATGTGCAAGTGGGAGTTTTATTATTCATTTACATTGAAGTATTTATTTATTTTTAATATGTTCGTATATATATATATTTGTATATATATATATACATTTATATTATATATATATATATATATATATATATATATATATATATATATATATATATAGTGTATATAGGTAGTTGATATTGTGTTAATAAAGTGTTGAAGCACATGGTTAATTTTCGTTAAAAAAAAACTATTGTCAATAGTTACAACATTGTTCGACTATTTCAATGTCCATGGTAGTAATTAACAATAATACCGTTATTATCATAGTTATGCGATGAAATGTACACATTATCTATTAATTTTATTAGTGTGATGGCTCGGGCACAGCCGGTGCAAACATGTCCATGTAATAGTACCGCGTGATGCGGTTGAATTTGTGGTTCACCGCCACATAGTACATCCAGTGACGTCATGTCGTGGTTTGCGAGGGTCGGGCGTCTGCCGCCGGCCGCGGGGGCGTCGCTACGTTGGCCACATTAACATTAACATATGTACCAGTTCGTGTAAGCGAACGTACTACGTCTACAGTATTGTGTTCGTTACATTGTTGTTCGAATCACGGTTTTTCGGTTTCACCAGTTAAATATAATTTTAACAAAATTATGTCTGAGTTTGTGTGTGGTGTAAACGTTTGAGAAATTGTTTTGTTCGTTTTAAAACTTTTTATTAAACAGTATCTGTATTGTTATTTTAATAGTTTCCAGTAAATAAATTGTGATTTAAGTTAATTAAATAAATGAAAAAATAAAGTCACTGTACTGTTTTTATAAAATTTTATTCATTTCTTGTTGTCAATATAATAAGAAACAAATAATTATTTATTGTATTGTTTTGTGAATTTATTTTTAATATTAGTATTAAACAGTAGTTATACTCTAATATAACTTAGAATAGTTGTATGTAAAAAATAACTTTTCACGGAGTAATATTAGGTTGATAGAAAAATAATTGCGGTTTATAACCTACAAATTCATATACATTTTTTAATTTAAGTGGTTTTAAGTGGTTGAGAATTGTCGAATGACTAATACTTAACTTTTGTGTAAGCTCTCGACATGTTGTGTGTGATTCTGATTTAACTAACTCCTTCACTTAGTTGTTATGAACTGAAGAAGGACGGCCGGGACGTACTTCATCCTCAAGGCTCTCGTCCCCAGCACGAACTTTTTAGAACCTTCATTATACCGTACGTTCCTTAACAGTACCCACAGCAAAAGCATCGTTTAGTTCATAAGCAGTTTCTGCTACTTTACTACTCGTTTTGACTCGTACAAAAAAATGTTCTTGTTTGATTCTTTTCGATTTTTAATTCAATAGCCCGATTTAAAGCAAAATTATTAATAAAACCAAAGACCAAAATATAGACCGAAAAATGCTCTTTAAAATGATATTCTCATGAAATGATACTTTCATTGAAAAAAATAAGGTTCGAGTTCAGAAAACAAACACTGTAATTATTTTCGTACCACGTAATATTTTTCTTCAAATGTAATTCGTCGAATTATCAACAAACATAATTTTTGTCATAAATAAGGATCACGACCATTGAAGAACCACGCTTTTGTGATTTGTCAGTTTTGTCTCATCTTAGTTTCTAGGCTGTCTGTTAAGTTTCATAATAATATTTTTATAAGGGATTTTTCTTAGTCAAGCGTCCTATCTTTGGCCTAAAGAACACTAGTGTACTTAATTCAGTATAAAGCAATAATCAGTGTATGGTTACATTTCACTTTATTTCTAATGAATTAATTAATATGAATGGTTTATTAAAAATAAAATTATGAATTATCACATCTTAATTATGTGAATGTGGCTTTTATGAACTTCTTCACTGCTTCTCTCGAGTATCATTGAGAGTGCTATCCTTTTATTGGTTCCAGCTATTTTACACAAAAAATTATAAAAAAGTATATTATGAATATTTTAATGAAATTCTAGTATTTAATTATGTATGATTATATTAATTATTTATGACATATATGAAATTAATTTCAAAATGGTTATAAACAAATAGTAGTATGTTGTCTGTTATCTAAATATATCTAAATTTGACTGTATGTGTATATATATATATATATATATATATATATATATATATATATATATATATATATATATTTCAACAAAAATTAAAAATAGTTTTGAAATATCTTAAATAAATTTGTGATTAAAATATCAATTAACCTTGTAACCTTATGAAATATTAAAGAATTATGCTGGTGATATGTCCTGGTGATACAATAACAGCGCTATAAGAACATTCAATAAAGAATTATTCTTATATAGCACATTATACGGTTATTTTCTTCATATATTCTTATGCACATAAAGCTGTATTTGTCCATTAAACAGAAATCTGTTACCAGTAAACATTTTTTTTAATTTCACTGTATTTTTACATACTTTACCATAATTATGATAATTTTAATAAAGTATCAATAATTATGTAGTTGAGGTTTAAGTTGTTAATATTCATTATATTGAGTTGATTGTATGTGTATTAAAAAGATATGACTGGATAATAAGAAGGAATTAAATAATAGATACATAGTGAACTTTTTAACAATTAGAAATGTTGTTAAGTTTAGAAAATAATTTTGCGTACCGTAATATTTTTTAATTAAAAGACATTTTATTTGATTATTATTTATTTTTATTTCGTCAGCAATGCGTTGATATTTAGAGAACAGATATTGAATCATCGATAAATTTCTAATATTGTTGTTTTGTACAAATGTTGTAATAATATGTTACCTATTTCTTTTAAAACTTTTAAATTGTAAAGAATGGCATTGTCTGTGTGCAATGAAAAGATATATTGACTCACACATATAACTATATATTAAAGTTTTGACATTCCTGTTGAATTGTTGCCGTCAGTCGTGATAACCGTATCCTCAACCGTATCGTAGAGATTGATTCTTGTTTCATTTGTATCCGTGTATGAAGCACAATAGGATGTGTGTATCAATCAAACTGTGATGTACAATTATTGCTTTTGCGATTATGTACGTGTTTGTTACTCATCAATTCGCTAGTTTCAGTTAAACTACATGCTTCATTGCTTTGTGTTGATATATTGGCATCGAGATCATTTCGTTGATATATAGTCAATATTTGTTATTATTTCAATGTTGTTGCTGAAAAAATAATATGTAAATTTTCTCAAATTGAATATTTTATTTTTATTGTGTATGAATGACACCCACCTGCGAGAATATTTCATTTAAATAGACGTAGACATACATACATTATATATATATATATATATATATATATATATATATATATATATATATATATATATATATATATATATATATATATATATATATATATATATGTATATTTATAAATCATTGGCGTATACATCATTTATAAAGCAAACGTTTATTTATCAGTATTTAATTCTTATTGTTCGAATTGAAAATTAATTGCCTGTTGTATGGTGTGTTATTATTCATACTTTATAGTAAATTAATAGTCGATTAAACTGAACGTTAAGAATTATAATCTTGATTGAAAAACAATTTTTGTGTAATTTCTTACTGTAATCGTAAATTAATTCCAATCGTCAGTATACGATGTTAATTTATTTTATTGGTAATTAGTTTGAATTCTTTCATAAAATGTAATTTCCATTAACAGTTTAATGTGTTAGCATTAACGTACATGCCGATCATTTCAAGCATTCAGTAATGAAATTAAAGTAGTTGTGAAGTTTGAACGTTGCTACAAACGTATTCAATATATTCGGTTGATAAGCATTTGACTGTATTAATTTAATGAAGGCATAATGACCAATCATAATTGAAGTCTTTATTAATACAGTACCGTTCGATCAAATAAACTGCAATAAATGTACACAGTGTGAAATTGAATGATTGTTAAGCTTAGTTGAATGGACTAGGAATAATCAATTTGTTAATGTGTTAAAATGAAAAATTCCATTAGTTTTCTTATCAGTAAATTTAATATAACCATAAACACTTGCCATAATATGATGGAAGTATTATATATATATATATATATATATATATATATATATATATATATAAGAATTATGGATTACTTTTTCACAAAATTGAAATTTTCTAGCCGAGCTTAATGAAAAAAATTACGATTCTTGCTTTTTTAATTTAATTTTATTATTTAAAATGTATCTACATGTATATTTTCCATATTTTAATTAGTTTATATATCGGTTTGGAAAGAAAGAAAACATATAGCTGTTTTAAACATTAATATAAACGATTATGTTCTTAAAAGTTCGTTAATATCCAATAACTGACAATGAATATATATATATATATATATATATATATATATATATATATATATATATACACACACCATGTCTGTACCGACGAGAATTGTAAGTATTCGAGATGTATATTATAATATTCTCATATTCTAATAAAAAAAATATTACATTATTAGTAACGTATGTGTATGTGGTGGCTTTAAGCTTGCTCTCTTTTGTATCCTGATAACAAAGGCTCATAAGTCAACTAGCAAAAATATTCTGTTAGTATCACGGGTAAAAAAAATCCCAGGCAATGGAGTTATATTTTGTATCGAACTGTTCAGCCAATGTTGTTCCAGAACGTCAACGAAGAGATCCCCATTTTGGTATGAATATTTGAATATTTAAGACTGAAACATAATCGACACTCTTTTAACTGTGAAGTTTGATTATAATCCGCCTATTGTAATCAAACTTCGGCTATTGTTATCAATTCTGGTAATTAAATTTGAGGACAAACGATAAGAAGTCTTAGCAAATTCGAACTAAATGGCCATTTACTTAGAAACTTATTTTTAACATAAGCTTACCTTTTATCTTTTATATAAGTTGATGACAAGAATTCTTAGAAAATATGTAAATAGATCTTTTTCTGAAGCGTACCATTTATCTTCCAAAATATATTGTTGCAGTGATTGGGGGTAAAAATGTGTATCATTATGTATCCTGTAGTAGTTTTTATGGTTTAATTTTGTGATCTTTTGAGTTAAGAAAACTGTATAAATTGTAATAATTGTTTATAATAAATTGAGTTCAGTAGTGATAATTTTATATCCTCTGTTTAATATTATCAGCCGGTTATTGTTATCAAACTTGCAAGTCTCACTGTGATCATAATAAACGGATTCCGCTGTATCTGTAACTCTAGTTTGTTTTCGTATCTATCCTATTCTTTTCTTACCTCTTGTTATTACAAACATATACTTTTCATACTTTTCTGTATTGTGTTAAGTCGTTGCATTGTTCTAGCATTAAGAACCAATATTTCACTTCAGTATGCGAGTACAGATACAATACACTAGTCGAGCACTTTTCTCTTTAAATAGAATGGAATATCCGATTTAAATATTGACGCATTTAACCCAAAGCAATATCATCCAATTTCTTTAGTATTCTATTAACTTCATCAATGAATGATCCGTCCATGTTAATAAATTGACCTAAATAAACATACTACGTGACTTCTTCAGTTTCTATTCCTCTTATTTCTATTTTCTTCGGAAGAATAAAGGCATTAAATATCTCTTTTGCCGTGATTCATGCTAAGTTCTATTTTTCAATGAAGATTGTCAATTATTTAATTCTCTTGTCTATTTCTTCACTAGTATTTGCGAAAATAATTATATTTTCAGCAAAAAGAAGGTGATAATCATTCGCCTTTTATTTTTATACCTTCATTTTCTCAGTTAAGTGATTAGAACAGTTCTTCTAAGGTTGTTGTGGACAATATGTTATATATATATATATATATATATATATATATATATATATATATATATAATATGACTCACCTCAATAAATACATTACAGTAAATTGCATGTTGTATGTTAAGTCAAATAAAATAATAAATTTGTTCGTGTACACCTGAAAATAACATTTTCAACATGGTAACATTATGTAGTAGAAAGCCACTGAAAGTTTCATTCGAAAACATTAATACAGTAGGAATATATCATATGCATATATTACATATTCGTACTTCGTTGTAAAAGCATATAAGTGTGCATATATGTATGTATATATATATATATATATATATATATATATATATGTATATGTATGTATATCTCCATATGTTGGAAAATAGCGTTCCTATATCACGTGAAACTTTTCTGGCATTGACTGGGGAACGCGACATGTGTCTGATAAAACCCAGTCCGTGTACATATACATGTTTATCAATGTGTACCTATATAAAGAGACGTTTCTCTATATATGTATATACATGTATATACGGTCATGTACTGATGTATATATATATATATATATATATATATATATATATATATATATATATATATATGTATATATGTATAAATGCACTACATATATCTGACGTATATATACACACATATACGATATCGAACCACCGCCCCCGGCTTTCTATATCATACGAAATACAGTCGGTAAATATTTGTCGATATTTAAAACTCAGTATATTTGTTTGCTATATAGGTATGATTCTTTTCAGAGTACAAAAACGAGGCATGTTGCTAGTTCAAATATTTATATACAATACTCGAAAGCGGAAATACCACGTATCGGACGTGAAAAATGGTTTTGATATAAATTGGAACAAATGAATCTAATGCAGTGAAAAAAATATATGTACATACACATATACGTGGCACGAGTGACATGGAGTATTTTGATTTTTGATAAATGTTCTTGGGCGGTATCTACAATATATTGTGTGACATGTAAATTAATGTGCATGTCTATTAATACGTATAAATACAAACACGTGTACATACATACGTCTACATATAAATACAACATGTATATATATATATATATATATATATATATATATATATATATACACACACACATATATACATACATAGTTCTTATCTTTATATACTACTCAATTTTTCCATTATTAACCATTTTATAAAGAAGAGAACGAATATATATTTGGTTGATTAAAAAGTTCGATTATGTTTTTTCTTAAGATTACTGTTGTTTTAACTCATCACTATCTTTGTACTGAATCGAATTAACTATTGTTGTCAGCTGTAACATTTCAACATCTCTTTATTATTGTGTTTTAAGTATATTTTTAATTACAGTACAGTTCTGACTATTTAGATTAATTTTCACAAATGAATTGTTTTTTCATTCCACAGACCGTAACACTTTTTTAAATTAAGATATAGAAAAATCAAGATTTTCTATATCTTGATGCTCTGAAGATGATGGCATCGTCATCGAAATGTGCGTAAGAAACCATTTAAAATAATATGTAAAGATTTATTTGTGTGGTTTGTAGGACAAAAAAGAATTCGTTAGTGAAAGTATGTTTTAAATTTTTATATTTTTTTCTTCTATGTCAACGGTGGGCAAACTGCGGCTCCCGAAACAATATTGGATTTCATTGTCGTTTTTCCTAAACTTTTATATTAATAGTCTATGATAATATAGTTTGTACCAATATTAGAATATTTTGTATAAAAACGGGTAATTTATATTATTTTTTTAAACACCAATATGCATTATGTGTCCAAACTGCGTAACTGTGTTTAAACTATTAATTGCAAAAAACACAATCAACAAAGTGTTCAATGAGTAGAGATCAAACATATTCTGCTTTAGTGAGTAGGACTACTATATAATTGTATTTTTTATTATTTGTAAATACAATTTTTAAATAATATTTCCAGTGACTCTTGAACATTCACAAATGTATGAAAAGTATTATATGTTGCTTTTTATTATCGAATAAGTAGCCCATCCCTGTTCTATATAATTTCTAAAAGTACAATTTTCAATTTGTATCAATACAATTAGCATTTAAAATAATTTTTGTAGAACTTATACGGGCGAGGGTGTTTATATTAAATGTATTTTTTTAATATAAATCCTATTATTTACAACATACATCTATCAAAGGAAATTGAATGCAGTAAATTGAATGCAACACTTACCTGGATATTATTATTTCTACGTTAACCTTTTGTTCACAAAATTAATTAAAATACAGAAATAGAACAACTAAATTTTTATTTTGAAACAGAATAATATTTTTAATAAAAAATCGAAATTTTAAAATAGTTTTTATTTTTTATTTGCAATATAGAAGTCTCATGAGGTGAAACATGAATCATTATTTAATATTTTTTCTTGTTTATGGGACTTGAAAGGCCTGACAGGATATTAAATATAAAGGTTTAAATAGAGGTACATAAAACACTGATATTGACTGTAATGTAATGCCACTTCTTTAATTAAGTCTAATTATTCTACAAATAACAATTTTCAACATGGTAATATCATGTAGTAGAAAGCCACTGAAAGTTTCATTCGAAAACATTAATACTGTAGGAATATATTATATGCATATATTACATATTCGTACTTTGTTGTAAAAGCATATAAGTGTGCATATATATATATATATATATATATATATATATATATATATATATATATATATATATATATATATATATTATATGTTGGAAAATAGCGTACAGCTTGTTTAGTTATACTAGTAGTTAACTGATAGTTTCACTAATAATTTATCTGCGATTCCTTTTGATTACAGCGAATTATTCATATAATAAATTTATACAACTTTCTAATAGCAACCACAACCACAAAACCATTGCTTATGTGAAAACAATAAATATTAATTTGGAAGGAAAATAATTATTGTTTTTATTATGAATTTGAAGGTCATAAATTGCAATTTTTTCTACCAACCTAATAGATTTTTCATTTACACCAGATTGAGAGATTAGATTGTAAGTTTGTTTCCTAACTTCATACATTGTATTTTTATTTTTTCGTTATTGTTTTTATTGAATATATATATATATATATATATATATATATATATATATAAATGTATACATAACGTTTATCAATATCTGAATTTTTGTTATTTAATGATTTAGTATTTTTAATACTTAAATATGCCAAATTACTTAAATATGCCAAAGTACTGTCTTCAAGTAATAGAATTAAAATTATATATATATATATATAACGTTTATAAATATCAGAAATTATGTTATTTAATGATTCAGAGTTTTAATAATGAAAAATCGTTATTTAAATACGAAAAAGTATGATTTCAAAATAGGAAAATTAATATTGTGTATATATATATATATATATATATATATAAATTCTTTCCTACATTTCTTTTTTTTCAATACGTCAGAAATATTTACACGCGACGGACAACTTGCACGGAACATACGGCAAGAACTTTTGCAGTGTTTGTGTTAGACTGTGCAAACACTCGTCAGCCGAAGCTTTAGCGACCGGGCAGAGCCGTGGTATGGGACATGTGGTGGCAGTAGAACGGAAAAAAGCAGAAAAAGTCACAATAGCTTCGGCGAACACGAGTATTTATTTTAGACGGAACGAAATCCCACTCGAAAGCCGGAATCATAGGCTACCGGTGTTTGTATAACGCTGACCATGTTTACAGACCTTTATATTAATGTTTCTCGTTATTCAAGCGCCACTTCATCATTTCCAATATACAATCGTACGACGACGACAGACACCAATAACTATGATGTTTGAATACCTGGGACACTGTTTATTTTGTCACTGATAGTTTCGTGTATGTTTCTATAAACAGTTTTCATTGGAATGTGGCCTTCGAGATGAGAATTTATTCAAAATCACAAGCAGAAAACGGTTACACTCACACAAACATGTGTATCTATAAAATAAAGAAGGGAAACATATTTTCACTTCAATAATAAAAGTAATTAGTAGTTTGTTTAATACTGAAATAAATCTAATAAATTTTACTCCAATTATATTTAAATACACTAAGTAATCAGGAAGGAAAAAACGTAATTGTTTAATTAACACAATTTTGTAATCGTATCAAATGTAAATATATTTTATTTCTAAAGCATTTAGGCCTTGTTGAATCAAACAGAAAACAAATTCAATTCAATGTTTCTGGAAAATACTGCAAGTGAAATATATTAATTATTAATATATTAATTTCAAACTAAATTTTACCATTTTTAATGTAATATATATAGTTGATTTACTCTTCTACGAATATCGTTCACAATCTCTTCTTTTAATATATATATATATATATATATATATATATATATATATATATATATATATATATATATATATATATATATTATTATTATATCTTTGTTTATCCTTGTTACTAACCATTATCTGTTTTGTCAAAAATTGGCAACAATTTGATAGTGCAGTGGTACAATTCTTATATTAGTTTGGTCATGTAGGTATGCACCGTAAATTTCCAAATCGTCTCAGAATATTCTTAAATATTGTTTCCTTTACTGACATTCCTCAGTAGTATTTGAAAAAAAAAGCATTTTTAGTTCCTCTATAACATTTGTTAATGAAATTATTATTAAAATTATTTACTCTTCGTTTTCTTAAGAAATTTTTTTTTAATTCATACATTATCTGTATGACTATAAGTCAAATGTGTTAACCTAATGAATAAAATAATAGAAATTGTCAGTGCAATGTTTGTAATATGGGATGATGAAAATACTAGATATAATACATGCCAACGAAATGAGGATATAAATTTCCCATTGATCATACTTTATTAACTTGAAATAATTTCACAAAATTTTAAGTATGCTTAATTATATTTTTGCACATCAAGCTGTGAAAATATTGTAACTACAATAAATCAAAAACGCAGAGTGAGAATTTGGTAATGTAAAAAAATAGAATATAGCCATGCTGAGAAATGGACACTATGTACTCATAGTTCATAGCAAATGCTTATTCGTTGACTTATGTATGTTTTTATTAAAATTTCAAAATAGTTGTAACAAACAGCAGTTCTTAATTCGTTTAGTAAATAAGGATTTAATAGTATTGTACTTAAAAAAATAAGATGATATAAAAAATTAAAATAATGTGAAAATAATACTCAAAGTGCCTTACATTCCTAGAGAATGTTTTTTTTTTTTTACTTTAAAATATTTTCTCTTATTATTTATATATATATATATATATATATATATATATATATATATATATATATATATATATATAATAAAGTGTTTATATAAATATCAATTTATTATTTATCTCATTTTAGAAATATTTTAGTGTTAAGTGAAGAGAAATAAATGTGCGCCCAAGTATTTATTAGAATAATATATTTGTTCATGTTTAAAAATGTATTAACATAAAAGTTTAAAAATATTCTACATACATCGTTTTCTGTAATACATTTAATAAACGTATTAATACGTTGTTATTTTTGTTTCAGACTGAAATTGCGAAAAGATTGAACGCCATCATTGCACAAGTATTACCGTTTTTGTCACAAGAACACCAGCAGCAAGTAGCGACAGCTGTTGAAAGAGCAAAGCAAGTTACAATGACAGAATTAAACGCTATCATAGGGGTAAGTAGAAAGAGTAGTAATAATTGAAACATCTGAGAACCGATTAAATTTCTTTTTGCGAGAAACGTTTTTTCCCTTTGCATAATTTATAAGACAGATTAACGTTATAAGAACATTTTATCTTTAATAAATTGACTAAAAGGAACTTTTTTTTTTACCAAACAAACATAAATCTAACGAAATTGTCAATAGACTGAAATTTATTTTCATTCTATATTTTTAAATTAACTTCTTTTAAAATGCTGTCTCTGGAAAAACACTGTTAGTTTTTTCCGTTTAAGAAATATAGAGATTATTATTTAATTATGTAAAAATTATTGTTCTCATTAGTCACTTGTTAGTAAGTGTTAAAATATTTTTTTCTAAATGTTAAAAAACATTTTAATAAAAATCGAATGTGTACTAAGAACGGTCAATTTGTTTACTGAGAAATTGAATAATGGCAACGATTTAACAGAGAAATATATCTGTCGTAATATTGCCAAGACGATAAATTCTGTGTTCAACAACTTTTGTTTGAACATATAAAATAATTAGTTAAAGTATACTGGATACACTGTATTTAAGACTTGCAGATGATAATAATAATCGTTTTGCCTTCTCTCTCGTCACAAAAATCCCAACGTGTTTATCTAATATTGACAAACGTGTGAGATATGTATTTTATACGAATTGTGTAAATAGCCATAGTCTACATCATAAATCAACGACGAGGTTCAAACAACTATACTGAACTTCTAAGAATAGAGTAGATATAAATATTATTTGTTTAAGTCGAGTAAATATAACAAATTTAAATTGTTTTGTCTACAAATAAAACCAGGTTAAATAGCTTCCAGCATAATGACGATGGAAATAATTTATATTTGTTTTTATATTAGTATATGCTTATGCATACATACATATATATATATATATATATATATATATATATATATATATATATATATATATATATATATATATATAAATGTTACAGCATGAATGTTGTGTAAATATGTTAACAGTGAAAATTTATATATTTCAAATAATTCCAAATATGAGTTCGTTGTTTGTTATTTAAACATCAACTGGTTTTCCATTTTGAATATTTTTATTGTTATTTTAAATTCAATAACGATATATATATATATATACATACATACATATATATATATATATATATATATATATATATATATATATATATATAATATAAAGTCGACATAAAACAGGGAATGTGATTTACATCAAGTATATTAGTCTACTTGTTGAAATTGAATTTTACATATATGAAATAATTATAACGCATGGTTTTTAATTCTATAAATTAAATCCGAATTTATATAGAATGTAGTGTGTATTTATTTTTAATTTTTTTTTTTGATATTCATGTAAAATAAATGTTTCAGTACTTGGGTTTTATTTTATAAACAAAACTATTGTCATATCTTTTCATAAAGAAATTTTTGTGTATATAATTATGTACTTGTTTCGAATTGTTGTCCTCTGACCACTTGTGAAGCCTTGTCGTATACGTTTTTAGTATTTGTGTTCTTTTTAGATGTAGCTTACAGTATTTTTATTTTATTTTTCTCTTACGAGGGTCGTTTGATAAGTATGGTATAAAAGTAAATTACACTGTTTCTTGGAAAAAAAAATCGATTTTATTTCTTAACATAGTCTCCATTGAGACCTATACATTTGGTCCAGCGAGTCTGCAAAATTCATTTCAACATCCTTATTCGTCGAGAATTTCTTCCCAGCGACTCAAATTTTCAAGTTTGGGAAGAGGAAGAAGTCGCACGGGGTCAATCTGCAGAACAGGGTGGATGAGGATTAGAAGCATAATTCGAGTAATTTTGCTATTACGACGGTTTATTTGTGGGACGGCGCGTTGTCCTGGTGAAAGAACACTTTTTTGTGCACCAATCTAGGGTCGTTTTAGTTTCAGCTCTTCTTTCAAACGTTTCAATATTGTTACACAATAGGCTCCTGTTATCGTTTTTCCTTTCGTTAAGTAGTCGATCAGGATGGTTCCTTGGGAATCCCAAAAAACAGTGGTCAGCACCTTTCCAGCTGACAAAATGGTCTTCACCTTCTTCGGCGCGCTTTCAGCAGTCGTTCACTATTTTGACTGTGCTTCTACTCAGGTGTGTAGTGGTGGATCCTTGTTTCATCCATGGCGACGAGTCAATGCAAAAAGCCTTATGGATTGCGATTAAACACTGCCAAACGTTGAGTTAAATATCCTTTTATGTATGTTTTGATCGACAGTCAACAATCGTGGCACCCATCGTGCACACAGTTATTTCATGTGCAAAATTTTGTGAAGGATATTGTCCACTCGTTCAGTTGAAATATCTACAGTCACAGCGATCTCGCGCATTTTCACTCGGTGGTCTTCCATAACGGTACCATGGAATTTTTCAACGATATCAGTCGTGGTTACCTCAACTGGACGTTCAGAGCGTGCTTAATCTTCAGTTAAATACATTTATCCAGGACCAAACTGTCTTGAACGTTGGTGCAGAGTACCCATGAACTTCATTCATCTCCGCATTTCAAATAAGAATGTTTTTTCAATGTAGTGAACTCGTTTTTGCCACTTTTACGGCAAGTACTGCAATGCTCGCTTCGAACGTCTGTAGAACTTAAACAACGCGTCGCTTCTGGATGAAATTTCGCTTATGCTAATTTGAAAAGTGACACTTGATAGCTATGACGTTACCAAATGAATATTGGGACCACATCACAGAAATTGACCAAACTTATCAATCGACTCGTATATTAAATACAATTATGTTTTTTTCAATATTGTTGGCGATTAAAAATGAATCGATTTATTTTATTCGTTCGTCGAACTACAGTTTTTTTTATTTTTCACTGATTTCTTTTAAATTATTCTCTCTTACTCTATAATGTTGCAGTAAAGTATTTATGCTCCACAATACAAGTACAAATCAATGATTTTTTTTTACTTGGACTTACCAGGTTTTTCATCTTTATCTAAATTGAATTATTATCTATTTGTTTTTAACTTACGTTTTTAATGTGTGGGCAGTAGTTCTTTTTTTCATTAATTTTGTGCCTCTTATCTAAATATCTTGTTTATTTCCTTTTTTTCTCTACTGATATTCATGATTTTCTTTCTATATGCTGTTTTACTATAGAATTCATATTATTTATAGAATATAATTTTACTTATAGAATTATAGTATTAAAAGTTATGGAATTGATATATTTAATTATAATAAGTCTCGTTAAGTTATTAAAACATGAAAACTAATATATTTTATTAAAATATTATAATGATTATTTTATAATTATGCAAGAGGAAATTTCTGCTTGAGTTTTTTTATATTTGTTATATTGAATTGTTTTATTATAATTTTCATTTAAACTATTTTAAAACAGATTTTAAAATTTAAATGGTATCATATTAATAATCGAATAATGATTAAATTTGATTAAAAAAATTACTTTATTTTAAATGTAATTGTTTATGAGGATAATGTTGTATAATAATTGAAAATTATTGTGAGAAAAAAAGGTTGAATTCACTTAGTTGTGTAGAAATGGTGTTTAAAACCCTAACTAATTAACTTAAAAAAATAATTTTCTAATCTATATTCGTGATTGGATCTCTATTATTTTGTCGTAATTTCACTGTATACTTTTTATAACAAAAAATAAAAATTAAATATGTGTACTCAGTAATAAAACAACAATGAAAAAACATATTAAGACTTCTAACGAGGCAACTTATTGACTTTCATATAAATCGTAACGAGGTATATAGAGAAAACATGTTTTATTCACATACAATTATCTGATTATATTTGATGAATTCGTTTGATAGAACGAGTAAATCATAGCAAAACACCGCGATAAATTACGTCTAATTGCCTCGGCTGGTTTTCTTTTCTTCAAACATTTCACAACAGACGATTAAGTCAATATTGATTCGAGACGTACGAGTATGCTAAAATTATTCTTTAGCACCTTCGCCACTTATCGCCTCGATTTAATTTTTTTCTACTTATTTTTTTTACCGAGTCGTGTGTGTATGTATGTATGTGTGTGTGTTCGTTCGTGTCTGTTTTTCTATTCCGTCATTAAATGACGTTAATGTATTTTTCTTCTGTTCATATCGTAATGTTTGTCTACCATAAATTGTTCACGCAAACAATTCATCAGGCTATCGTACATGAAATATTTAATTTGTCTGCGAGTTTACATTGGAAATTGATATTTGTGTTTACATTTCCTTATGCGTTTCTGTTGTATATATATATATGTATTTTTTCCAATGTTCAACAATTATACAATTGTTCTTTGAAATTCACATTTGTATATTTTTTTAGAAAATATTTATTTAACGATTTAACATGTATTATCTTTTAAACAGTACATACGTTTTATCATTGATTACACACGAGATTCTTTCACCACTAGTAATTGTAACAATGTGACATTCTGAATTATTTTCGATTTATATCAATTTGAACAATGAATGAATTTTTTTAAATTATATATAATAAATACAAAACGGTAGTGTTTTTGAAATCCATATTGAAAATTAATAACTTTTTTATAATATTAAAAAAATCCAAATTTAAAATAAATAATGCAGGTATTGAACAAATATTGTTAATTTTAACATGAACTTTTAGTTATTGTTCAGTAATTTTCAATTGAAACTTATAAGAAAAACTGTAAAACTTATTTGTTATGTATATATATTTTACTAGGGGGCTTTGCCCCCAGATCGTTGCACTCACCAATCCCCGGGCTAACTGCGTTCACCCACTTGTCAATTATAATCCTCCACATGTAACCGAATGAAATAATGAACATATTTTTTAAAACTCATTTATGTCTATACAATCATTATGGCGGACAAATTGCAACGTTGCTGTTTTATATATGAGATGAACATATGGGTACCGTGAAACTTCGACGTCATCGAATTTTTTTGTGGAAATTTTGATTATATATATATACATACACACAAATAAATTAAAGAATTATACTTGTGTATGTGTTTATCATAAGATAAACAGTTAATCTGATAAAATATTACATTTGCAGAAAGAAAGAAAATGGTCTGTATAAAACATTCAAACATACAAAATGTTCTTCCTTGAATATAAAAATATTTTTAATAATATACAATCTTACAATTTAATAGCTGTGATAGCCGCGTAATAATTGTGAAATTTTTCTATGCTGCTATTTCATAGGGCAAGGAAAGAAAGTGTTGTTGATAGACGACTTTGTTTTCTATCATCTTTGATCCCAATACACCTACTACTAAATCCTTTTTTGTAACGATTGGCATCATTGCTTCTTAGGTACTTCCTGAAATCCGTTTTACTCATTCTAAAGTTGGCAGTAATCCTTCTCAGTGCTGTTCAATGCATCTACTTGTAAATATTTGTTCATATTATTATTTAACAATTGCCATGAAGCAGGAATATTTATTTCTTTCTCCATATTTTTGTTTTCTCTCTAATCCGTTTATCTGACAGGCTCAAATTAAGCATATCTTGTGGTTAAGTTTTCTGAATTTTAATAAAACGCTGTAAGTTGTGAAAAAAAACATTTATATAAATGTTTCAAGAATTATATATACTTTTTCTTTCTTGATATGTAATTTTACTAAGAAATTATAAATAATTATTATCTTCATGATTTATCTCATTTAAACACTTATCAGAATATCTTTTTAAGCATTTATGATGTTTTTAAGATTGTATTCTTCTTTACAATATACTAAAAGCTAAAAGCTTTATCATAATTATTTATACGAACACATACTTTCCTGCTTATATACTTACATATATATATATATATATATATATATATGTGTGTGTGTGTGTATTATATGTATGTAAACAGTAAAAGAAGTGTAACATTATTTAATATAAACATTGAACAACAACACACTGTCCGATAACATTACCCTTCCATTGCTTAACGTTCAGATGCTCATCACCTTCATTATCCGACCTCTACAGAATGAACTCTAACTCGGCATCGAATGCAGGGAGCTTTAAACACGATCTTCCCAAACGTATATATCCGTTAACCCGTGTGCTCAGTCTGAGCTGCCAGCAACAGCTTCCCCCGGGATTTGCGATATGCCGAGTAATACGGCAAGGCAGACAAGCTGACACTACTACAGCAACACTTGGTTGCCAAAGCGGTAAGCCGTGATCTTTTTGTGTTAGCCACAAACCATGAGAAGAGATGGACGCTCCTCGGGGAGACGTTGTTACAACTACACAGCTAGTGCAATTCTACGACAAGTCTTCTAAGACGAGCATTGGTACTATACACTCACACACACACGTATACACACAATAAAATACGCGAGGGATGGAAAAACTTTTGCCACTGTCGGAATTGTTGAACGCTATAAATAGTTTGTTTTCGTGTTGCGGTTTTGATCAATTTGGAATGATGTTTTTGTTATTATATAACTAAACGTGTATATATATATATATATATATATATATATGGTCTATTTTGTTGCATTATACTTATTATAATCTGTTATAAAACAGATAATTAATCATACTTTTTGTTTAACTTTAATTATACTTAAATTTAAATGAAACTAGTGTCTTTGTGATATGTTTTAAAAGCTGTTAATAGTTTAGGATATATTTTTTTGATAAAAGATGAATAAATTAATAAGTATTTATTAACAACAAAAATATTAGAGATTCAATTACGATTGCTTCAGTATTACTCTTGATCGTTTATAGCACATTCATGTAAATGTGTGTATGTAGACGACTTAATATGTTTGTATAATACAATTTTTTACATTTATGCTGTTGTTACCTTGATTGTTTTTAAAACTGTTTGTAGAATGTTAGTTGTTTGTAAATGTATGCTTTTTTTATATTGATTTATTGAATTAATTATTAATTTTAAGTTGAGTGTCAAGTTAAGAATTTTATTTACTAGATTTGTGTAATGAAAAGTGATTTAATTGGTATAATTTAAGATTTATATATTTAATTATATTTAATATTGAAAAAAGTGTATGTTTGCATTACTTAAAAGACTATAGATTTAAAAATTTATACTCTGTTGTTAATCAGCAGTCTCAACCATGCCAACTATTCGACTATGACCGTTTTAAAATGTGTTTTTAGTTTAAAATGTAGTAATTTTAAAATCGGAGATTTCTGTATTAAAATTATACCCAGATTGAATAAAATACTGATATGATTCATATTCCAAAATATAAATAATGTGTAAAATTTTCAGAACCTGTAATGGAAGGAAAAGTATATATGGAATATATACGGAATAAAATGAAAATAAACATTTAACTTCTCTAGAAATTTTACTTTTGTATTTTTAAAACGACTTATAGACAATTATATGTTTATAGTTCATAAATAGAACTATTGTTTAAAAGTATTTCTCAGAGTTTTAGTTAGTTCTCAAACTTAAAAATGATTCTGGAAACAATTTTTAAGCTTTAATTCAATAAACGGATAATTATATGAAAACTTGAAGTATTTTGAAAAAAATATGAATTAGTGCATCTGTTGTATTTTAGATGTGGCAAAAATTCAGATTTACAAAAAAAGAATTTAAAAATTAAGTTTTATTAATGCTTTAAGAGGTAATTAAGATTTATCTTTAACTATTACTTAAACAGTGAAAATTTAATATAAAAGCAGGCATTTATGATGATTAAGGGCGTCCTTTTGTAACTGAAATTTTGATTAGTAAATTTATATCATATGTAAATAAAGTTGCTATTCTTGTGATCATTTATTAGAAATATATAAATGTTGATAAATCTCTGTTGTATGAAAATATAATTCTGTAATTTTATAATTAGTTTTCTCTATTTAAATTGGTTTGAAATTGAGTTATTCTCCAGATTTATATCTATATAATAAAAATCTATATTTCTCGTCAATTTGTCACCAGGATAAAATATATGCTGTCGAGAAATGTTTGCTTTATCAGATCATAGGTTTCAAGTTTAATTCATTAAGTTTCGTTCTTAGGTATTTTTTATGTTTTAATGTATCATGTTGTAAAACCAATAAACATTTTTTTCTTTCTATGTTTGTTTCTATTTTCCCGTCAAATTTACGGGTTATATACTAGTTTCTTAGATATAGAAATATATTTACTCTGCTTTTGTGACTTGAGTTTTTTTTTTAATCTTAAATATTTAAAATCTAAGAAACAGAAGCAAACAGAATATGACGGATCGAATCCGTTTGTAGCAAATAATTAAATCATCTACAGAGTGTCAAAAAGAATATAAAAACAAATAACTAGGAATGGAACACAACGAAAGGACAGGTCAAACAATCAAATATAATGTAAATAAAACATTTTGTATTGTATTTTTACTTACTGATAAAAACCAACTCTGCTTTTACATTTTATTAAACTTAAAACAGAAAATATATTTTTTAGGTAATCATTTATTTATTGATTGATAACAAAATGATTTTTTGTATCTTGTTACATTATTCAGATTTAAAATTTTTAAAAAAGCTTTATTATAAATTAAATCATTAAATTAAAATAAACAGGCATCAATGCAAACAAATAGCAGTACATATATAAAAACTACATTATGCTTCTTTACGTTTTTACATATATTTATAATTACTTTCTATTTTTCAAACATGTCGATATTTTTTATCAATATATATTTGTGATATCCAAAAAATAGATTTTATTCGAAAACATCTTTATTGATTCATTTTTCACATCCAAAAATGCAGATATTTTCCAACGATATAAATTATTTTCTGATACATCGGCAAAAGTGCATTGAATCGAACGAAACATATTTCAGTTAATATCTATAAATCTCATTTTTATCAAAAACAAATCATTTTGAATGTTCAATGCAAATTTGCGACATTTCATGCGCAGCATAAATAATTCAGATGCAGCGCATTGATGTATAAATCTTTTTCGTGTATGTGTCAATATATTTACTGTGATTGTAATTATATATTTGTTGTGTCGGCGCGTGAATCATTATCGTACCAGGTGATTGTTATAATGATGCATCGAAATCTGTTCGTCGCTCAACGCAGCATTTCGTTTTTGACACTCCTGTATATGGATGGAGGTGGTCGGGTGCACGGCAGCGTGAGAGATCAACTCACAAGTTGCTAGTAGCTAGCTGTGAATTAGCGAGTGTTGTAACACGCCGTGTTGCCTTGTCTCGCGCCGAGTGAGGTCGGTAGGTAGGTAGTTCGGTCTGGTTGGTGCGTTGGTGTGGGTGGTCTGGTTCGCCGGGCGGCGGTAATTAGCCGGGTAAACACGGGCTCGAGAGTGTTCGGTACACACGGCTCGAAGTACACTCTCGACACGACGCTCCGTTGCTATAAACGAGCTGCGGATGGGTTCTCCCTCCCCGGCACCAACACCATTATCCGTGCCGCCGACAATTGAACTGTCTGTGTCAAAACGCTGATAGTACACAATGCACACGGTAATTTCGATACGGCGCGATATGAATTGTTTGATGCTATCAATTAGTGTGTCGTTGATGTATATTAATAAAATAGTACGTATCGACGAACGGTTTTATATCGGGATATTTAATGTGCGATATTGTTTTCTGTTGTATGCAGTAATTGCGAGATTTAACTTTTTATGAACGGTTTTCGAACAATAGCTCTATTGTGTATGCGCGAATGTTATTATAAATACAAACCACTTAAAAATGAATATCGTATTTTATAATACCACCGAAATGTCTTATTAATTTGACAATCGCAAATTAACTATATTTAATGGCCAGTGTAATTGAAAAACATTAACTTTCATTTAATAGTTTTTTTTATAGTAATGATTAATGTTCAAAAACAATCATTATGCATTCTTAAATTTATTACATTTTTTAGACAGAGTTTAGTTATAATATTGAATGCTTTCTCTCTTTCTCTCTCTCTCACACGTACACACACACACACACACACATATATATATATATATATATATATATATATATATATATGTATGTGTATATATATATATATATATATATATATATATATATACACTAGATGGCTTCGCTGCCTGCTCGCTACGCTCGCCTACTCGTCAATTATAATCCTATACTTGTAACCAAATGAAGCAATAAATATATTTTTTAAAACTCATTTATGTCTGTATAATCATTCTCGCAGATATATTGAAACGTTGTTAAGGTATATATATATATATATATATATATATATATATATATATATATATATATATATATATATATATATAGATATATATATATATATGTATATATATATATATATGTATATATATATATATATGTATATATATATATATATATGTATATATATATATATATATATATATATATATATATATATGGAAGTCATAAATAAGTGACGTCATCGAATTTTTTATGGATAATTTTGATTATATATATATATATATATGATCAACGCCGAATTTACACTAGGTGCCACCAATCAAATGCCGCCACTCTTCACTGCATTTTGTCCAAATGAATTAAAAGAAATCCGTGACTGTTGATAATTTTGACATCATTTCAACAGAAAAAAAATAATAATCACTAAAAAAATTGTAAAACTTTCTATATTTCTAATTTATTTAAAAAATCTAAATTGACATGTAGTAAATAGACCATATAATATACAATATATTTTCAAGAGAAATTGAATTATAAAAAACTTTTCCATGTTACCACTTTCAAAAATACTTGCGTTTTATTTTTCCTGGTAGCACGTTCTGTAATTAAACGTTCACAATTTATGGATAGAAGTCATTTCGATTTAATCTGTTCATGACGTATTCGGCTATTGTGGAACAAAGGTAATTTTTAATCTTCATCGAATATGAAAATGATCTTTCTGCACTGCAGTTTGCTGCTATAGTACAGAAAAACATTCGATATGATGTATCAAAATTTGGATAAATAATATAAAGGTCATTTTGATGAAGAAATTTTAATAATTCTAACCGATGTTTGTTTGGATACAGTGAACGTGAAAGTGAACAAATTCATCATCTGTTGAAAGTCGAAGATCAGAAGCGTAAACGCTACTCAGGGCTTCAGTTTTTTTTTTGAATTTCAGTGGTTTCCAATTCTTTGAACATTGTAATTATTGAACATTTCTCATGGATTTCTTTATATACTGAGCACCTTCATTTTAATTCAAAAAATACATTGTCCAAAATTACGTTGAAAATTTTCATCTAAAGGTGATCTTTGCGAGTCAGTTCAGTTTCTCCATCTCTGGTTTCATCAAAAGACAGTTTTCTCCTAGTGATTGGTATTCCTGTATTTTCGAGACTCGAGTACGTTTTTTTCATAGTAGTCAAATTCGTTAAGAGTGTCCGCTACAATTTTCATCAGACCATTTGGCAATACTTATATTTACGTCTAGCAATTTTTCATTGACACCATTGAATTTGGAGAGCAAAAAATACAATAGCATCTCCATAAACGTTGTTTCTAGTCATTGCAATTGTCAACGAATATCTCTTACTTTTTACCTAGTGATTGCATTTTCTGTCAAAATTTGCCGCTCTCGGCAGTGGCCCAAGGTGGCCCAGGTTGCTCCTGTTTAAATCCTACGCTGTATATGAGAATATATCAGTCATTATACTATTTATTAATAAATAAATATACTCTTCTTTGATTCAATAAAATGTTTACACTAAGCACAGATAATAGAAAATATTTTCAAAAATAAACTTGTTTAAAAATATTCCATAGACGTTACATTGATACATATATAATTTATATACATCCTAAGAGTGTTTTACAAATTATTTTAGATACGTTTGTAATATATCTATAATTAATATTCTTGAATCTAATTTAATTAAATATGATTGACTTCGTTCTCCATTTTTTTTAAAAAAACCTTGAATGATAATATTGTCAAGTTTATAAAATATCAACTAATGTTCATATAAAAGAGAATAATAGTAATAAAATATGAACAATGAAATAATAATAGATGTTTGTAGTGTTTTATTTGTTATTAAAAATTACGAATATTAAATGAGGTATGTTTAAATTATTATAAACGTGATTAATATATGCATTCTTCCTATATATATATAATACATATATATATATATATATATAATGGAAAAATATCTATACGATACTAAATCTATATTGAACATAATGTAAACCCATACTATTATGTCGTTTTTGGTTTTTTATTCTGTATAAATAATATAATTGTGTTTCATTTTTTTATTCTTTGCTATACTCAAAATTTTTATGCAAAAAAATAGAGTAATAAACTTTCTGAAATTCTTTATACTCAGACCATTACTTATTTAAAATACTCTATAAATATTTTTGTACAGCAAATACATAAACTGTTCATTACTTACGTTCGAATAAGTAGTAATGAAGATTTTTTTAATGTGTGAACCCATTTCTAGTAGATGAATTTTATTGAATTTATGAAATAATGCAGTTCATACTTTCATAACACAATGCATTGCTTTTTTTTGTCTCTAATAAATGACGATTCGAAATGTCAGTTCAAAATTTCTAGGAAAAAATTGAAATTTACATAAAATTCTATTGTTATTCCGTTACTAACATTTTATTACTACTATTCTATACTATTTTTCAATGAAAATTAGTTTATAATTCGTAAACTTATGAGAAAATTACTTGTCACTGTTTTTTCCCGCAGAAAGGAAATGTATATTGAAATAAATTATTATTATTTGAATCAGATTTAAAATAATGTATATCTTCTATAAACTCTAGAAACAATACAAGTATATATTTTTATATTCAATACTAAATATACACTTTTATCTAATTTGTAGGTATACAAGTTCATTTATATATTGCCATATATTTTTAATATTACCATGGGCTTTCATTTATTATAAATTATCTTGTAAAAGAGATTTATATATATATATATATATATATATATGTATGTGTGTGTGTGTGTGCAGAAATGATCTTATTTTTAATAAAAATCAATTTGATCAAAAAAAAGAAAAACGTACATATATTTCTACGAAATTGAACTGGCGGCATTATAAAACATGCAGAACCTGAACATATTCCCGTGCATGGCGGCGAATCATCTCGTACCATTTCAATAGGATTTTCGCATGAATCCCTTTCGCGATATGTTCATCTCATCCAGAAACCTTTGATTTATATTCGAGAAAGAACAACCGACGAAACCGCCTGGCTGCTTAAGCTGATTCCACGTTAAACCAGCAGCCACCGCCGCGTCATGTTCTCCCACCCCCACCCGTGGTACTATAGAAGACATAAGACGAGATATAGAAAGCTTTTTGTATTCTCGTCGACTTCTCCATAAAATAAGATTTCACCCCAAACATTCCCGTATGTTTGGATGCTTGTTCACAGTATTCGTTCTATCTTTGCTCGAAATATATAATTTTCCTTATCTGTGTGTTCGGCTTTTTTTTCATGTATTTCGCGTCAACGAAGCGGTCTAGAATCCAAGACTTCAGAGTTGTACTTGAATTCAGAATTGTATGATTTCCTGACAGCACTTATTATTTTTAAAGAGTCCTTTAAGATTTTATATAATTTAATTGAAGAAGAATATAACATTTTTCCGAGTGAGTTTATACTCTTTAACAAAAAAAAAGTATTGTTTAGAAAGTAGGAGGAACACTTTGTTTTCCGAGACATTTTTTTAAAGTAATTGAATTCGATTTTTGTTTTGCTTCTTAGGAAAATATATGTACATTTATGTAAAATAAAATTCACAAATTCTAGGCAAGATTAATATGATTAAGCAGTGATGCTTTCTTAAAACAACATATTTAAGATCTCCTAAGAATTAAATATTTTTATCTCACAAAACATTTAGATTTGATCTGATATTAAACGATTGTTCCTAATAAAATATCGTAATGATGATACAAATTAAATTTACGTTTTAAATTCAGAACCTCATAAAAAATATGTATCTGAAAGCTTTTTCACAAATAATTTTTTCCCCACAAATCAAAAAAAAAGTTGTATAAAAATGTTCAATTTATCGTTATTATTCATTTTTGATTATAAGAATGATCATGGTGATGCTATTATCTTCCAAGTGTCAAGCTACAGAAACATATTAAGTTTTTCTTTACTATTTTTTTCAGTTAGACAAACTATATGTCAGTGGTTATTTATATAGTTATTATTTGAGATCGGCCTTGATATATTAAATGCCTTTAGAAAATCACTAATAAATATTTTATAACAAGGGTGGGCCAAATAGGGCTCTCGAGCCGTATGCGGCTCCCAAAGCTACTGTGTACGGCTCCTTAGACAATATTACATTTCATTGCCATTTTTCTTAAGATTTTATGTTAATAATCTATAGTAGTATAGTATGTACCAATATTAGAATATATTATATATAAACGGGTAATTCTCATTATCTTTTCAAACATCAATATGCATTATTTATCTAAACTGTTGTTCACGGTGAATCTACGGCTATGGACAAGCCTTAAAAAAGATGTAAAATTAAACAATTTTATTAAATAAAGACTTGTTGAATGTTATAAAATCAAATTTAGGATGGGTTACTGTGTAAATTTTTTAGAAAAATATTTTAAAAAAGGCAACTTTTAACTGCAAAAATGAAGACTCAAACAAAGTTTTCAACAAGTAGAGATTAAAAATATTCTGCTTTGGTGAATAGGACTGATATACAGTTGTATTTGTTATTATTTATATTAGCTCGGCAAGAAAATAATTATTGGTTTGTATATGAATTTGAAGGTCATAAACCGTGATTATTTTTCTACTAACCTAATAAATATAATTTTAAAATAATAATTTTTATGCCCTAGTTCATTCAAAAATGTATGAAAAGTATTATATGTTGCTCTTATTATCGAAGAAGTTGCCCATCCCTGTTTTATAGTTTTTTTTTTTTTGAAGTTGAAACATTAACCAATTATAAATTATCCAGCAAATTTAAAAACTAGGGAGGATCTAAAAACGGAATTTCTTGTAATCTGTTAATTTTTTTAGAGACAAATTAATATTTTCTCTAAGGATTAATTTGAACTAATGAATAAATTAAAATGATTATTTTTTTGGTCTTGAGCACTATGCTGTCTGACTATTAAAATGAAAAAGTCATTGTCAATTGAGTGCTAGAGTATAAAGCAGGGCCAGGTAACTTCTTCGATAATGAGAGCCATATATAACATTTTTCATTCATTTTTGAATGTTCAAGAGCCACAGAAAATATGATTTTAAATTTGTCTTTATAAATAATAAAAAATACAACAATATAGTAGTCCTACTCACCATAGCAGAATATGTTGAATCTCTACTCGTTGAAGACTGATTGAGTTTCATTTTTGTAGTTAATATTTTAAAATCTGGTTATAGATTACTGCTATAGATTATTAATATAAAAGTTTAATAACAATGGCAATAAAACCCACTGTTGGTTTGCAAAACGCAAAGTAGCTTTGAGAGCCGCATGCGTCCAGTAGGTTTTTGGTATAAAGAGTTAGTACTTGAGTATAAATTGAGTGAAGTAATCCAACTCAGTCGATTCCCTAATTAGATTATATTGTCTCCTTAAAAAAATGGTATTTTGATTTGTATTATCTTAACAATTAAATAATTATTAATGCTCTATTGTTATTCAAAAAATCAAGGAATAAAACTATTATCACCTGTAAAAAGTTCATACAATGTTAGTGGTAATGCAAATATGTACTTGGTTCTATTAAAACAACACATAATTAAACTATCAACTTCAATATTCATGAAAATAATGACAATAGTACCAAATAATGCTCTTAAAAGTAGTTTTATTGTACAAAACATACAAAATACTTTATCAAATTTCTAATATATTTAGTAAAATCATATTCATAATTCACAGTTATTAATTTTTAACACTACTTATGAAATCACAATATTTTGTTTAAAAACATATATTGTTTTTTTTATATAAAGTTACTTTTAATATATATATATATATATATACATACATATACACAAATATATACATACACATACACATATATATACATACATATATACGTACATACATATATATATATATATATATATATATATATATAATTTTTATTGTTTTACTATGTGACTTGTATTTAGAAGTCTCACATCATCTATTTTTTTCATACTTTCAAGCATTATTTGGTAGAAACTAGACGAACAAAATATTTTTACATGGCTTTTCTTAATCGAAATTGTTAAATAATCATTATATTAAAATATCTTATTTAACTGTAATGAAGTTCTTTTGTGATCGTTCATTAATTTTATGATAAAAAAATTGAAACCCCATTTTCATTCATCACCACCATCAACTTACCGATACCGATAAAGATAATACATTTGTCAAGTATCACAGAAGACAGATATTGTTACTGATACATGCACAGTGTCTGAATGTATAGTGACAAGAATTTCAGTACGAAACATTCAAATAAAACTGACTTCCACTTCATCCGTTGCGTGTAATCCCACAAATAGCGAGAATCCCACGCTTGCAAAGTTAGCACGACGCATCTCTCGATAAAGTCTGTAGGTGATTGGAATGTTGATTAGGAAGGTGGCGTAGAGGGATGGCGTACGAGATAAACCCTTAACTCTGGTAGAAGAGGTTCTCGGATGGAGAAGACGGCTGGTATGGCGGAGAAGACGCGCAAGATATCTCTCGTCGGGAATGTTTCTGGAGAGACGGCGGTGACAACATTCGATTCGACGCTCGTGAGCCCGATTTACACGAGGGAAAAATTCTTTTGTGCCTATAGGAAAAAAGAAGTGTATTAATATCGAACGGCGGGGAAAAAGTTTCTTTTTCACAGTTGTTCATGTCTATTCATTGTAAATATAATGATATTGATATATATATATATATATATATATATATATATATATATATATATATATATATAAATTGTCATCAATCTTTTTTAATCTCCTGTTTTATGAATACGTTTCTTTTAATATACATCCTTTTTGTACTACAATATCACTTCATTCTCGTTTCATCCACAAAAATAAATTGTAATTAATTACATGAATTCTATTTATTTAGTAATGTCAAGTTTTTTTATTTCAAAATCAAAATAATCTGAAAGTCTAGACTTTACATTAAATTTATAGATAGTTTTAAATGACATTTTTATCCAGTCGAGATTTATAATAAAAATGATCTTATGTATCGAACTGTATTAGAATTTCGTTTAGTTATTTATTTATAAATTAGATTTATAAAACTTTTTAAAAGAAGAACGATTTTGAAACACAATTGTCTTGTTTAGAACGAAGTAACTGAAGTCCGTACTCATTTTTTACAAGAATAATATTTTTAATTTTTATTAAAAATTATATAATTAAGTAAAATGTTTAATCCAGTTATTTTCAAACGATCAATTTTAAGCAAAAATTTCAATAATGATTTTTATTTTTAGTTTTAGTTTTAGCACTCTGAAGGTAATGGAATTATATGTGGAATAATAATCAAAAATGATCTATAATTAATTATTGGACATTTTTCCTCAGAAAACTTTATTTGTGGTTTATGTAGACTGAAAAATTCATTTGTGAAGATGAAAGTAGATACAATGCTCGGTCAGTTTTCAGTTAATTACATTTTTACATAATACTAATAACGTGTTAGACTTTCTTTATTGCTAATAAAATCAAATATAATTCTAAAATTTTTACAAAAAAAAATATATGTGAAAGAAATTGATTTTAGGTATTTACTCTGGCACTGTTCGCTTTTTTTCTGAAAAAAATATAACCCACGAGGGTATTTGTTTCGCGAACATCAATATTGTGGAAATAAAAGTAAATGAATGGATAAAATAAAAAATAAAATTTAATTCATTCGCGGTAACTTTTCGCACAGTTTGCACTGTAACATCAGCATTAAATTCAATAATTTAGTTTAGTCGGCCATTTAGTCAGTTTTTGCGCCCGTCCTTAGAATAAAACGGAATAGAACACATAAAAGTATGTGTGCATTATATTTTGACGTCCTTTTTATGAAGCAAATTTGATTTTTTTATGAGTTATAGCACTTAGAGAATCGAAAAGCGATATATCGCTCTTGGCACTTTTCACAAGTATATAGAGGAGCGATATATTTCACCCCCACTCTCTTCTTGGTACTCAAAGGGTTAAACATATTTTCCTGAAAAACTATTTTCTAGACATGCCATCTTTATGCTATAAGCAAAACGAACAAAATTTATCAAGAACAACTAAAAAGATCCGAATATCAACAATTTCTTTTATCATTGTGAAGTTCTAAACCATTTTTAAATCTTCTTATAATTTCCAGCTGAGCATTTTCAAATTGATTGGTATTTTTATATACGAAAATCTCCAAAATAATTCTCATCTTTATTGTAACTGCATATCATAACACGATGTGTAAAATGTATTTGTTTATTATTTACTTGTTTATTTAGTCAACATTTATCAATATATAATTTAAATATTTGAATAATTGATTGATTATATGATTAATATAAAAAGTTTAACCTCTTAAAAAATATATTAATCAGTACATTTTCCGTAGTCTGCAGAATAAGAAAAATTTAATATCAAATGAAAAAAATTCAAAATTGGTGTGAAATTGGATTTTTATTCAATAAACTGAGCACAATATAACATTGATTAAGTCTTTAATGAAGTATATAACCTTTTGAAAGTAGCATGTAAATAACAGTTATTTTATGAATATATATTAAATTCGAAGAGCAAATAAACTAACATCTTTAAATTATACAGTCTATTCTTGCTGCTTGTTAATTTATGATAAAAAGACTATTTTCTTTAAGTCTTTATTATTTATTATACTTAATACGTTTTCGGCATTAAGTTATCGATTTAATAAACGCTTTATAAACAATTTATATATACATACTAATGATATCAAACGGTTACAACTGACTTAAACACTTTTATATACATAGACGTTGAAATTATACGAGAGTAAAATAACACGAAAATAAGCTATTTCCTTACAGGGGCAATAAAATACGCTATTGTTATTCGGTGTATACTTTAGTATAAGCTCGTCGAGTAAATCTTGTAAGGAGTGAAGTATTTATGGTTCTAACACGTTGTCGATTAACAGCCGACTCGAACGGTTTAAAACTGGGTGTAACTACTACATGAACCATTGACATTGTTAGAATAACTGAGCGCTACTTATACATCAAAGGGATTCCACACGTTATTGCCTCGAGCGATGCAGACATAAGTTTCGTCAGACTTGTTCAACAACTCATCGTGACTTAGATTACGATCTAATACCTTTGGCACAACACATTTTCGAGGCACTACAATACATTTTAAACGTCGCATTAAACAAACACCGACAGTAAAATATCATCAATACGCCGGTATCGAACGGATTAAATCTTTTTTTTTTTTTTCACTAATAATGCGCGCTCATGAGACGTCCTCCACAGATGTGTAGAAGTTTGTTTTGTAATTTGTATGAATTTACATGCACAAACATTATATTATATAATATATATATATATATATATATATATATATATATTATTATTATTATATTTTTTTTTTATATATATATATATATATATATATATATATATATATATATATATATATATATATATATATATATATATATATATTTGTATATATATATATATATATATTTGTATATATATATATATATATATATTTGTATATATATATATATATATATTTGTATATATATATATATATATATATTTGTATATATATATATATATATATTTGTATATATATATATATATATATATATGAACATGTAAAATATTTGTTAACTAGTACACATGTAAATATTTTCGGTTATTTTTGTACGTTAATATAAAATAATACTGTGCTAGAAACGATTTTCATTTCATAATATAGTTATTTGTGAACATGTTTTTTTTTGTGTCATAACTGGAATATATTATGATAAATATCAATTTTTTAACTGTCTGTATAATGGTTAACCTGCGGCAGTTTTCTTTTTTCAACTTATTTAAGTAGTAGTTGAGTTCTGTACCAATTGCATCTATAAATGTGCTTAATACAAGATGGGACAGATGATCGGGAAAATGTTAAAACGCAATAGTTGAATGAATTTTCATTTTTACACAATTTTGTTTGGATATTTTTGAAAGATATATCGAACCTTTTTTAAAAATCACGCTTGATAGATTAGAACATGATCCTGAAAACAGATAATTTTAATAAGGCGACTTTTATTAATACGAGTATGCATACTTGTGTATATATTTCTAGTAATTATTCGAAAGAAAAGATTTTTATTCGCAGAAAAATAAAAGAAATTCTACATATTTAATAATTTTTAGGTTAAAATACAATATCTAATTTCTTGCAATGTCTTCAACTAAAAGTAAATTACGTTATTAAAATATATTTTTGAATTGTGTTTAGATCTTACAAATAGATCTATTTTAGATCTATAAATGTTGGTAATTTATAGCATTAAAATACAATAAAAAAACGGATTTAATTAAGAATGCACATATATATATATATATATATATATATATATATATATATATATATATATATATACGTGGGTCGTTTGATAATTTTGGTAAATTTCTATGATATGGCGCCATCATTCATTTAGTAACGTCACGGTTATAAAGTGTCACTTTTCAAACTAGTACTGGAGAAATTTCAATCAGAAGCGACACATTGTTTACTTCTACAGATGTTTGAAGCGAGCATTGTAGCAGTTGTTGCAAAAATGGAAAAAAAATAAGCAGGTCTTTTTGTGTTGATTCTTCCTGTGGATAAAACATGGATCCATCACTACACACTTGAGTCAAAACAGTGGACAACAACTGATGAAAATGCACCGAAGAAGGCAAAGATATTTTTGTCGGCTGGGAAGGTGATGGACACTGTTTTTTTGGGATTCCCAAGGAATCATCTTGATCGACTGCTTAACGAAGGAAAGAACGATTACAGGGACCTATTATGTTACATTATTGGACCGTTTGAAAGAAGCGCTGAAACAAAAACGGCCAAGACCGGTGGACAAAATAGTGCTCTTTCACCAGGATAATGAGCCGTCTCATAAATCGACCGTCGCAATGGCAAATTGATTCCCCATCGATCCTGTTCTCCAAACTTGGTCCCGTGCGACTTTTTCTTCTATCCAACATTGAAGATTTGGCTTGGTGAGAATAAATTTGCGTCGAATGAGGGTCTCTTCGCTGCTGTCAATGCGTTTAACTTGCTTTTTTAGCATACTTATCAAACAATTCATGTATACATACATTTATGCATATATATATATATATATATATATATATATATATATATATATGTGTATGTATGTATAATATGTGCATGTGTGTGAAAGAGATTGTAAGTACAGTAAATTACAATTGTAGCCTTAAAGTTTTTATTTGAAATGTTTTATGCATGTACAAAACGAATATGGAACATTGAGCAAATTATCAATATTAGATTTGATTAAAAATTCATTAATTTCGAACGCGTGCCCGTACGCACGGAATATGTAAATAAATAAATAGAACGGGCGTCGTTCGACGCGAATGTACATAGTATCACGTTTTCAACATGCGAGGATTACGTATCGTACCCGAAGCTCAATCGCAGTCTGTCGGAATGAACCCTCGGCCTCCGCCTCAAATGTAGTGTAAACACAACTCCAACTTTAAATTGAGCAGAATGGATCTGCGACACGTGACAAGAAGTTATATTTTTATCGAGGGAGAGAATACAATCAGCCAAACAATTATGTGACACGAGTGTCCGTGTACGTCGGCGACAACATTACATCGGAATGACTGTACGAGCCATTATTTAAAATTCGCGTCGCTGAGAGCTCGCAAATTGATTTCTTTACCACTCTATCTCCGACCCGTACCCCCCTGTATCCGTGCGGGCGGGCGAGTCGGGTGCACAAAAAAACCACCCACTCCGCTTTCGACGATGCCTCTAGTGTAGCGGTGACGGTGGCGCTAGCTAGTTCGGCCTGATGGATTTCATTATAATTACATTTTTACCGGCGAATTCGTTGCTGCCTGTTTAATTAACTGAAAAATGTTACTCTTTTTTCGTGCTCCCGTCTCGTAATAATGTTATGTTTTTTTTTATTTTTTTTTTAAATTTTTTTTGTCGAGTGCACCGTACAAATTTATTTTATATAGGTTTATACGACTCACTCGCGCGTGGCTTACTGCCTTAATACTCGTTTGGAACTGTTTTCATGTTTATGAAATTAGATTTGATGCAAAAATAGTGTTTGCACTTTGTTTTTCAACGTCGAAATTATCTTTCGTTCGGGATATTTTAATTAAAATTGCATCCGTTTTATTTGAGTTATGTTTAAATAAGCGATTGGACTCTAAAACCGTTGTAAATACGAAGAATACGTTTTCACACATGCGTACTTTTTTCGAGTATTTCACATTTGAAAATGTACTTGTTTGTACGCATTTTTATATATTATATACAAATCTAGATTTAAGGATAACTTTGTAGTAATGAAATTTAAAATACTTCTGAGAATAGTTTCTTGATCATAACTGATAATAATTTTGTTTAAATATTGAACATGTATGTATGTATGTATGTATGTATATATATATATATATATATATATATATATATATATATATATATATATATATATGATTTATAGAATGATGTTTTGTGAAATTGTTTATAATCTATTTTATGTTATTAATTTAATAGTAAAAAAGTATTTTATTTATCATAAATTTATAATTTTTAAATCGAACTATTTTCACTTCAATCAGTTTATTTTACATTCGAATTATTTTATATTATTTAAAAAAATTAGTCTATTATATTAACAGAACCAAATTGATTGCAAACTGAAATAATTTAATGTATTGGGTTGGTAGAAAAATAATTGAGGTTTATATAATTGCGTTCAGTTTGTGCGGCACCCATTTAAGCTTTTTGGTTTTCGTAGTTGTTTTAAGTGGATCAGAACTGTTTGAATGACTAACGCCTAACTTTTGTGCAAGGTCTCGAATTGTTGTGTGTTGTTTTGATTCAACTAATGACTTCAGTTGGTCGTTATGAACTGAAGAAGGACATCCGTGACCTTCTTCATCTACAAGGCTCTTGTATCCAGCACAATTTTTTTTGAATTTCTGCTTCCTAACCACCTGTTGTGAAATCATATAAAAAATGCCCTTATTTGCTTCATTTCTATCTTTAATTCAATCGCCCAATTTGAAGCAAAATTAATAATAAAACCCAAGTTGATGTTACCAAAATATAAACCGAAAAATGCACTATAAACTGATATTAACATGAACACGATGAAATGACACCTTTATTGAAAAAATTAAGGTTAGAATTCAGAAAACAAAAACCGAAATTATTTTCTTACCAACCTAATGTTTATTAGAAACGACCTATGTATAATTATTAAAAAAAAAAAAATAAAGAAGGCCAAAAATTCTGTATGTATTGTGTACAGCAGAAAAAATCTAATTGTAATGAAATTTTGACAATTGTTTTATAATTGATAATACCGTACAAATCATGCTCTCGCATCATTTTTCTGACACTGTTCATTTCTGCTTTGATTTCCAAATGTTTTTCGACCATTTAATATACCTTGTGTACACTCAAAAATTGATTTTTCCCAACTTGTTGGACTATATAACGGTTGTCTGCTTCTACAATGAGTTTTCTTGAATTCTCTCCTTTTTATTTTTCAATTGTTTTGTATTTTTGTAACTTTTTTTATAATGTTTTGTCTAATAGAAAGGCTTTTGATCACTATATTCAACATTTCTCGAATAGGTTAACCACCTTGAAAATTTTCAATTATAAGTTTTCTTTTAACGATCAACGTTTGTTCACCTTGTCTTCTCATGTTTCCAAATAATTCAACTTAGTTCATTACTCGCCATATTCAAAATGTCATAAAAAAATGAAAATGATAGAAAAGGGATTCCGGGGATTTTCCAGGTATGATTCAATAGCATTATGAAGTTAGTTGTGACAAAAACTGAAATTTACAAAAATGTCTCAGTTTCATAGTAACATTACTTTTTGACTTTCATTTTGTTTAACATTATTTCTCTTATAACTATGAACTAATTTCATTTTCATTTCTTGTAATTAGAAAATACACTGAATAATCTAGCTAAAAATAACATTTCTTTTTTCATTTCAGTTTCAGCACAATAATTATTTTGCGATTTAAAAAAATTGTTTCTAGTGTCTCAGTTTCACTATAATCCACTGTATATATATATATATATATATATATATATACACGTGGGACGTTTGATAAGTTTGGTAAATTTATATGGTATGGTACCGCCATTCATTTGGTAACGTCACGGCTATCAAGTGTCACTTTTCAAACTAACATAGGCGAGATTTCTGCCAGAAGCTGTTCTTGTTCTACAGATGTTCCAAGCGATCATTGTAACAATTGCCGCAAAAATGGAAAAAAACGAGAAGGCTTTCTTGCGTTGATTTGTCACCGGGGATGAAATATAGATCCACCATTACACACTTGAGTCGAAACAGCAGTCTAAACAGTACATAAACGACTGGTGAACGTGCACCGAAAAAGGTAAAGACCTTTTTGTCGGATGGGAAGATGATGACCGCTGTTTTTTGTGATTCCCAAAGAATCATCCTGATCTGATCAACTACTTAATGAAGAAAAGAAACGATAAGCCTAGTATACAATTACATTATTGGACCATTAGAAAGAAGATCTAAAACAAAAACGGCCAAGATTGGCGCACAAAAAGTACTCTGATCAGGACAACGCGTCGTCCCACGAATCGAACGTCGCAATGGTGAAATTGCACGAATGAGACTTCAGATTGATTCTTTATTCACTCTTTTCTTCAGACTTGGCTCCGTGCGACATCTTTCTCGTACCAAACTTGGAAATTTGAATCGGTAGGTAGAAATTTCTGTCGAATGAGGATGCCATCACCACCGTCAGTGCGTATTTTGGAGACTCGCTGGGCCAAGTGTATAGTCCTCAATGGAGACTACGTTGAGAAATAAAATCGTTTTTTCCTCCAGAAAACAGCGTTTTACTTGCTTTATTATTATACTTATCAAACGACCCTCATATATATATATATATATATATATATATATATATATATATATATATATATATATGTGTGTGTGTGTGTATTTACTCTTTGGTTGCCTATGTTTATGAACAGGTAATAAAATATAAACATGTATATAAGTTCTTCACCGCTTGTTTTATAAATACAAACGTATGATAAAATATAACGAGATTAAGATCGACACAATAAAAATGTCTAACTGTCGGTCGGAATCAGGGAGAGAAAATAACAAAAAAAAAAAAAATGTGGGCAAATTCATCGTTAGTGTTTCCAGTCACGTAGAAGATAAGCCCACGGCCGTCTGTACTTACGTTCGGGAGTTTTTTTAATTCCGCAGCGTGAAAAAATTCAAATATGTAATTATGGAATTGAAAACGTGAGACGCGAACGTCGGGTATTGATGCTGCTCCAACGACCGTGCTGGTTTTAAACGGGACAAGACGACGTATATGTACAGTTCCTCTGATACATATATGTGCATGTAATGGAATCATCGACGGAATGAGTTCGTACGTCGTACGTTCGGATTTTAATTTGAAACGTGTGGTTTTAAAGGAGTCCATATTATATTTTTTTTATTCATACGGTTGTACGTATGAGAATTGCACTTTTCTTACTATAATAACATGTATGCATTTATATATTCCATGACACAATTTCATGGTATAGTGATTGATTGAGTAATGTAAAGTACTTATGAAAGCAAGCTGTAAATATAATATTCAGAAAATAATAAAACTGTTAAACATTAAACACTTACAAAAATATAACATATATATAAGTATATGAAATTCAGCTCATAAATGGCAGATGACGTGCATTTAACTGTGACTCAGTACTTGTCTGTTTGTAATTAGTACATCTCTCAGTATGATATAATTTACAAAAAAAAAAAAAAAACGTTAAAATCAATCTAAAAGCATGAAAAATTATGATCTACCGCATATTCACTAAAACACGCATGTAACATTAATTATAATTTAGAATGCTAGTAATATATACATATATATATATATATATATATATATATATATATATATATATATATATATATATATATATATATATATATATAAGGGATAGAGATTGAGGATTGCATTTCTGATTTTTAAACCTAATAATGTATATTAGGTTGGTAGGCAAATAATTATGGAGTGTGTTTTATGAAATCTAACCTTAATTTTTTTTTCAATGTGTCATTTCCTCGTTTTCATGTTCATATCATTTTAAAGTGAATTTTTGGGTCTATGTTTTGGTAACATCAACTTTGGTTTTATTATTAATTTTGCTTCAAATTGGGCTATTGAATTAAAAATGGAAGAGATAATAAGAGCAATTATAGCGTAAATAAGAGCAATTTTATTGTATGAGTTCAAAACGGGTGGTAAAGTAACAGAAACTACTTGTAAATTAAACGATGCGGGTGTAGTGTACTGTTAAAGAACATGCTATTCAATGGTGGTTCCAAAAATTTCGCTGGGGGAGAGCCTTCAAGATCAAGAAGGTCGCGGACGTTTTTCTTCAGTTCATAACAACCAACTGAAGGTGTTAGTTGAATCAGAATTACGCATAACAATTCGGGAGCTTGCACAAAAGTTAGGCGTTATTTATCCAACAATTCTGATTCACTTAAAACAGCTAGGAAAATCAAAAAAGAGAAAAATGTATATTAATTTGAAGGTCATAAACCGCAATTATTTTTCCAAACTAAACTAATATAAAATAATTCTTTTATGTTACGAGTATGTGAAAAAATAAGTTACATATGTGTAGATTAAAATTATATAACAAATGGCATAATCAACTATATTCAGAGTTTATTAATTTAGTAGTTATTTTTTGATGAATTTCGATTAAGATTTTCAATAGAAGTAATTTATACACAAATCAGAATACACGAAAAACAAGACTTAATTTGTGAAAGAAATAAAATTTTCTGTAAGTAACGTCTTTAATAAATATAAATAATTAAATCTTGGAAAAACGTTTCAAGTCTTTTAATTTATTTGTAAACAATTATTATTCTCTCTTCGGAAAGTCTTTAAAAAATATTTAAGTAAACACGTGCGTTATAATTTAAGAAAAAGAAACATTTACAATTTGACTCTCTCTCTCTATACATATATACACACACACATGTATATTCTTTTTGCCATTCAGAATGTAGAAAAAATTACTTATACAACTTGACAAAATTTGTTTCACTGAAAAAAATATACACGAACAACAAACTAAATGTGTCCGCTATCTACACGAGTAGAAAAAAAGAAGTAGAAGAAGCAGAAGAGATGTTTCACACAACGTTGGTTCTACAATTTAAGCATCTGTCATCGTGCCGTCTACGCTCCCGTTTTAAGTTTTCACGGCGTATTTGCGACAACATTTATATTTCAAACTGCCCGAAACGACTCTCCGAAGAAGAACCGCCCGTGCGACCAGACAGTGTCGGCTTTATGGACGTACTTTATTTGCACAGGCATGTTTTCTAGCAGATGCAATTACATGAAATATCTCTATTGTATTATATATATATAATGTATATCCATAGATACATGAATTTTTTTTTAAATTGTAATATTACTGGTGTATTTGGTAAAATATTTAAAGGTACTGAAGTGAATCACGATTCATATTATTTTATATTTGTGAATTTTCTACTTTAATCTCTATAAATTTACTATATTTGATTTTTGAAAGGTGTATTATTATAATTACCGATTTGTGGACAACTCGCAAATTAAATAAAACACATCCGCTTTCGTCACAAACTAATTGAATTTATTATTTTATTGGTTATGTATATATATATATATATATATATATATATATATATATATATATATATATATATATATATATTATTTACCACAATATTAAAACATATTATGTTTAACGGAATAATAATTACTACTATATTATTAATTACTTTTCTATAGTTGTGTATTTTACAGAATAATAATTAAACGCTATTCGTTTATCTTTTAATAATTTTATAATTACCAAAATCTTTCTCGTTTATAACGCAAATAAGTTTATAAGATAAAAAAAGATAAATAAGTTAAATTTATTAAAAATGTATGAATAATTTATTAAAACTATAATTTATAATGTTTATTACACGTATTAAAATATTGTCTTTTTTTCTCATTGGAATTTCAATTCAATGTTTTACATTTGATTTCTGGCGATAACTGGCATTTTACACAAATAAAAACTATAATATATAATTTATTTTATTAAGACATTTTATTTAATACAAAACATTTTTCTATTTTGACGAATATTATATTTTTCTCTGTTAAAAAAAACGATATAGAATTTAATCGAAACAGACTTATTTATTATTAATTTGAACCGGTTCCTTATAAATATCAATTTTGACTATAAGTATAAGAAAGACGAGTGTAAAGTTAATGATTGTTTATTTTTGCTTTTGAAAAAATATCTTTTTGTAGAACTATGTGAGACTTGTTTTGAGTATTAGTAAATTTATTTTCAAATAATCAATTTAAGAATAGTACATGTTTTTTGAAGTGAAACTTCTTCTTAAATTGTTCTGCGTCACGGAACCCGAGCTGTAATTTCGTTCGTGACGAACTTGCAACGGAAGTGTCGCACAATGGGGAGGGAAAAAAAACTTGAAAGCTGAACGGAATATATTGAATACCTTGATAAACGAGAATTGAAGTCAGTTTTAACTTATTTCAGTTGTCACAAAGCTATTGTTTCTCAATTTTAAAGAATTCTCCTGTAAACGCTGTAACTGATAATCAACGAAATGACAATGACATAAAATGTAAATAACGAAAATATGTAAATCGAATACATGATACATACTTTGATAACATAAAATTGCTTTTTTAAATTTTATAAATTAATTCTTATAATTAAATTATACCTTTTACTGATACACCTTTGCACGTTATGCACCTTTCAATTATGAGAAAAAATAAACGTAGTAAATTTGTTATAATGCCACCAAACAAAAGAAGTTTCACTACGAACGTGCGAATTCTATGAGCTACCATACATATTTTTTTTAATATTATTCTAAATTTATAAATTTATGGAAAAGTGTTTCATTGTTTTAATGTTTATAAAAACGATCTGAACATATTTTTATAAGATTCTTAATTTTCTTCATAATCATATTTTATTATATGTGAAACAAATTCAGTTTTTTTTATACTAAAAGTTTACAGTTCCTTTAATAACAATGGGCGTTTTTTTGAACATAAATATTGTGTACGGTAATTATTTTAAATTGTTTTTCGCTGTGAATCGGAATTTAATTTTTATACACGTTTGTTAGGTATTTAACTTTTTAGTAAAAAAAATCGAAGATATTCGAGGTAGCTCTAGTACTTGCACGTATTTTTTCTTGTTAACCACCGTGAATATTTCTAAAACCAAATTAAATAATTACAAACTTTCAGTGTTATTCATAGATATACGCGTTTAAACATCAACACATTTTTTACGTGCGTGTTTGTATCGGTTATCGATAAAAATCATGGCACCTCTGTAATTTTATACCTGATCCACCACTGACTACAAGCACTCAACCCTGCCGCCCCAACATCGCCTTGTTTATTCCAGCATAAGAGGATTTCAGGAAAAAAATATTTCACCTCTCAATTCGTCGTTCTTTTTTGATGTTACAAAATAAAAAAAAGGCGACCGAAAATGAAAGATTCAGCGTGCTTCGCTCCACCGACTGTCGGCAACAACGGGTGGGTTGCTCTCGTTTGAAACGGGGCGGTTCTTTTCGTCAGACGACTAGAGAACGGGATATGGTGTGTTGTAGGATTCGACGGAGCTTTCGGAAGCTTCTCTCTGCCATCTAGCCAGCCTGTATAGTAAGAGGAGTCGCTGCCTCCGCTGCCGCTATATGCATAATGCGTACATAAGTAGATATGAAGTCTGCGAAAGCTCGCTATGGTATAGGCGATGTAAAAAAGTTCGCGTCGTTCGGCAAATCATTTCATCTCTCTGCCAAATAACATGTCTATATGGATTTTTATATTAATACCGTGAATGCGGTGTGAGGGCTCTTTGTGCGGATACGTTCCACTGGTATTGTTCAATCTGTTCGGGTGTTTTTTTTTTAAATATTGTATATATGTATAGTTTTAGTATGAATTCGAATTTGAGATATTAATTTATGAGGGATGTTACATCAAACCGTTCTTTCTTGCTCGTCTACGGATGAAAATGGTTTAACAGTAAAAAATATAGACGTTTCAATAAAATCTTCTATTTATTTTATAAGGTATTTAACTTACACTCTTTTAATTTTAAAATGGTTTGTCATTTTATTCGTTATTATGTGGAGCAGAATTTATATATTCACGTTTCATTTAATTCAAATCCATTAATAACGAATCTAAAGGGAAGTGTGTACTGAAATATATATATATATATATATATATTTAAATAGATAATAATTTTTTACTGATATATGATTTTATCAAAATTTTCAAATCCGAAAGTGATATTTGATGTGGGTAAATAATATTTAAAATATATTTTACATAATGTCTGTAATGTTTGTAATTAAACCATCCCAAATGTGTGTAATGAATCTTCGTATGTACATTCCTTCAAATTATTAATTCCAATTGATTTTCTTTCCTTAGACTTTGTAATAAATTAAATTTTTTGCAATATTTATTTGTTTTAAATTATCATAACGGCATTATATATTCCAGACTAGATTTTATATTAAGCTAACTTTTTTATTAAGTGTCTTAGTAGTATATATTTTATTTTAGTACACACTTTATTTATATTAAAGATAATTTTAAAATTAAAAATTTCAAAACTTTCCGAACTGTTAAAATATAAAATATTTAACCGTGGTATCCTTTTTCTTGAAACATAATTTTTACAAAAAAAAAAACGTATCGTGTATGTATTTTTTTATAAAAAAGTCCATATACTATATATATATATATATATATATATATATATATATATATATATATATATATATATATATATATATATATATACATATCGGAAGAAACTGTTGAAGCATAAGATAGGCACGAATCTATTGAATGACGGATGCGTTTGAAACGTGTTTCAATAATTCAAGTCCGGTCATTAATAAACAAGTAGATATTCTTTTGAAAACGAATTCAGAATCCGAATGAAAAAATCAGTTGTCGACTGAGAATGTACACATGCTTGAAATATGCATAAAACTTGTGCCTGTGGCGGATCGGAGTCTGCCTACCGAGTAGATCGAGAATGAATGGGGATGGAGAAAAAGAACTCCAGTACACGAGGTTTGAGTTGTCGAGGGCGCTTGAGAACCAGTCTGAGGGGCTTTTGTTATTCATGCAGCGCGCTGCTTCTCGAGTTTATAAAAAGGTATAGGCATTGCCTGCCTGTCTGCCCACCGCTTTTCGTCTCTGTCGACCCGCACTACCCCCATCGCCATTCTTCCGGTCTTCGTGTATTCGCGTTCGCTCGTACAATGCACGTACGCGCCAAATTGCACCACGTTCACGCGGGCCACGGGTTCGTTGCGAAACGAGCTACGAGCGAGACAGTGCATGTTCCGAACGCATGCCAAATTTGTCATGAAAAACGCTGATCGCCTTTTTATTTATTCATTTTTATTTCGTTAGTTTTTTTTCTTTTTTCCGTCTCGAGATGTTCTTAAAACGATATTTATTTAGTTCGAAACGTTTGAATACATTAACATTTTCTTTTTAAACCCACGACATACATTTATATACATTTAAAATATAAATCTGTATTTATTTTCTTTACTGAAAAAATATATTTATATATAAAACGTCATCATATACACGAGAGATCAACTTCTGTTTGAACTTTGTAACGTCTCTGTTAATATTGTGACATATTATCTTTCGGTAAAGAGATTTTTTTTATTTTGTGAAACGAAACAGAATGAATATAAAAGGTCAATGATTGAATTTTCCACTACAGACGTTTGACTTTGATCACCGCTTGGAAATCTGAAGGAATCACACAATGGTGTTCCGATTTAAAGGATAAGCAAGATTTTATTTGATTTTACTTCAAACGAAACGTATACATTTCTTATCAATCTAAGATTGTATGGGAAGAAGAGCGCTTTAATTACAATTGAGATTTTTTCACTTTTTTTTTACATTTAAGTTTTCACTTTTTATAAAGGGGTTATTATTTCAGTTTTTTTATGTTAATCGTCTTTCTCATAATAACTTGTTTTATATATTTCACATAATTACAAATAAGTTTAGCATTACATATATCAACACACACACACACACATATATGTATATATATATATATATATATATATATATATATATATATATATATATATATATCATGTTCAACACGGCGTGGATCAAGAGTACTAGTTTTTTGAATTTTTTCCTAGCAATGAAATATAGTTAATGATAGATATCAGATGTAGGTATTCAGGGCGTAAAACCCCTTGGAACTGCCGATACAAGAAGAGCTGTTATAGCATAAATATAAGATCAGATCAAAAAATTACTAAACTAACCTTTTTTTTAAAAAAAAAATCTGCGTGGATCACCAGTGGTCCGCAATCTGTGATTTTATCTGGCGTCATGAGCCACCGGTGGTCCGCACATAATTTTCACCATTAGGAGGTGTGAGCTACCGGTGGTTTACATATATATTTTAAATTATATTTATTAAAATATAATTTAAGGAAAACAAGCATACAAGCAAACAGTCGCTAGAACAATAAACAACTTTTATTCACGCATTGTCCCATCGTTCGGAATATTAAAAGTGCGCCGAGTTGAACATATATATATATATATATATATATATATATATATATATATATATATATATATGTGTGTGTGTGTTTGATTTTATTAAAATTTATGCTCTTAAAGACAATACAGAATTTAATAATTGCCAATAATGTCTAAATGTTTTGGAAATCCAAACATTATTATATATTTTATTCCATCGAATAATTCTTATATTTTATATATTTTGAAATATGTTATGGTGTATCATTATTTTTTTTAAATTGTAATCGTCCAATAAATCGACATTTTTGAATTTTATATATATATATATATAATACACTGAAGTTTTTAAAAATGAAGGTATTTTTTATTAAACATTTAATATTTAACATTCAGATATCATTTCGTTGTCAAAAAAACTTCTTAATTTAAACATCAGTCATACATTTTATTCTAATAAAATGATTAAGAAAGCATCTTTTAAATATCGAAAAGTTCATATGAAAGTTTTTATTTTTGATCGAATATTTCTTTTATTTTATTTTTTTAAATGTCACTTCATACCACATCTTAGCTCTAAAATATTTGTCATTTAATGAATATATATTTTCGTCTACACTAAGTGTTTGCTGAAAATTATTAGTAAAAGAAAGAAACAATAAACATATTGTAAAATAAATCTGAAGGTCTACTTGAGTAAACTGTAATTAAAAATTATTATTTTCCTTTTGTAATACACAAAGTAAATTGAATTAAATTTATGGATGACAGGTTTTGATTGTAATTATGTACTAAAAATATTTTTGATTATCATTTTTTCATAACATTAACAAAATCTTTTCATTCAATGCAGTAAGAATGGTTCTTCAACCAAGCATGCAATTCGTATGTGACCACTGTTAACGTCAATGTTACCGTCTACATCAACGTATCGCATACCCATATTGAATGCGAACGATGTTGGTAGCTAGTTGGGTAGTTGACGGGTGATGGGGATTGTAGAATAGCTCCTCTTAGATATTTTACAGATTTCAGCTACGGGCTTACGAGAAGCCGAGCGGAAAGATAAGAAGACGTGCTCGATGCGCTATATATAGCTCTTGGAAAGCTTCTTGAGGTTTCACGTCGCAGCCTTAAGCCACTACTGCCACCATCGTGCTCCCGCATAACGAAAAATAACTTTGATGATAACATAATATGAATATATTTACCGCCAGCTCGACGAGCAGTTGGTTTTCATTTAATTGGGGTGGTTGTTCTGTTGCAAGTGTGTATGTGTGCTTTTTTATATGCGTCTCGCACTAGAGAGATTTTGAATTGTTTTCCGTTTTGTCTCTTTTTACTTCTTTGCGAAGTAGAATTGTAATTTCGATTTTTCTTTGTCTATTTTCTTTCTTTCATTGTGTTCGTCTTTGTTAGAACATTTGCAAGTATATATTAAATACTATAACTTTTAGTCTACGTTTGTCGGTGACATTCTTTCGGTTTCATATAATTTCAAATGATTTGAATATCATGTTAACTTAAACTGTTTTTAGAACATTTTTTGTATGAAAAATAATACTTGAAGTTTTTGTTCAATTTTTCTTCAATTATTAATTTAATTTGGTTGTTTTTATTCCAATGTATCATATATATATATATATATATATATAAAATCTTGTCATAAGATAAATTATAATACTTCGTGTTGATTTTGTTAACTTGTAAATACATTAAGATAATTATTTTATATTTTTCAGCAACAGAGGCCCGACTTGCCACGGCTTCTACAACAGATGCATGCACAACAATTACCAGCCCATGCGGCGCCTCCAATTCCAATGATGCCTCATCCTGGTCTCGCTGGTGCGCCACCGAGCACAGCTGCCAGTCTCCTCGGTTTATCTGGAGCACTCGGTGCACCAGGTCAACATCCACTTTCAATGCTTAGTGCTAAACCAGAATTACATCGTACTGAAGACGTCAAATCCAGCAGCGGTAAGTGGTTGTTGTAATTCATTTACATTTAATTCAAGATAAGCTTCTCTTTCTTAGAAAAGTATATTAAAAAATCGTGTTTAAAAGTAAAGAAATGTAGAGCGTTCAAAATTTATTCAACATTAGTATACGTTACAATTATTGAATACAAATTAAGTTTTTTTTTAGAAAAAATTCTCAGGAATAATTATCATTAAAATGTAGTAAATGATTGTTTTGTATTATCAGATTATACTGTTACAGTTTTTATACTTATTTTCTACAACGAATTCTATCAGTTCTCGCATGTTTCAAATAATTATGTATGTATGTATGTATGTATATATATATATATATATATATATATATATATATCTATATATATATATATATATATATACTATTTTTACGATACTTAACAATATTGTTAAGATTGAAACTCATTAAGAACTTTTAAATCACAGAAATTACCACTTTCTTAATGAAAAATGACCTACCAAAATACTGATTTCAAACACTGGACGTATTGATCAGCGACTTAACGTACTGATTACCTAGTTGCAATTGACATGAAGGTTAGATTTATTTTGTATGTATATATATATATATATATATATATATATATATATATATATATATATATATATATACTTAAAGGATTTAAAATTTTGTTTTAAATAAAATGAATAAGTAAAAATTAAATAAAATAGTTTAATTATATTATTTCACTTCCTTTAGTTTATGCTAATTTACACTTCATTTATAGAAAGATTTTTTTATAATCTTGGTATATATATATATATAATATCGTAATATAACATTCATTGATGAATATTCAAAGTTGGAAATATATCTTATTTATGTCTCAAGTCAGTTGGTATATTTGAATTTGTAGATTTGATTAGATATTTTATATTATCAAACTAAAAAATTAGGCGGTTCAGAAATCATTTCCAGTGTTTGTTTTTTTTCCTGGATGTTCATAATTTGAACATGTTATATTGAAACAAAATATTTTCTTTTATGTAACGTTGTATTAAGATTCAATATATATTTTTACTATATTATTTTGTCAGTGAAAAAATCAACGTGCAGGATATTTAAAACAATATACTCTGATGTTACATTAAAAACAAATAGACTAGTTAGTTTTTAAAATAAGATTATTATAAATGTAATTTATATAGAAGTAAGCTACGATATCCTGAAATGTGAAAAATATTCAACCCCAAAAAATACAAATATTGATATAGCTTGCCTGTATTAATATTTTTATATGTTATACAGCTTGTCTAATCAAGTAATCGATATTAAAATCGTCAAAGATGGGAAATTTTAGAGTGAAAAGTGATAAGAATGAGAAACTTCATGAACATCTAATTTGATTTTAATGAATGCACGTTTACTTGATGTAGTTTTTTTTAATTTAATCGTAACAAAATATATTTCTACTTAATAGTTTATATAAATAATTTAAATTTTTAAAATAGTATATATTTATAATATATATATATATATATATATATATATATATATATATATATATATATATATATATTTGATTGATAGTTAGACAGGCGTACATATTAATTATTTGGTAGATTAAAAATGTTTTAATCTACTTAAGAGTGCGATCCATCTTTTAAAATTGTATAAAAATTAATAAGTTTTGTAAGTGGTTCATATTTATGTTCATTTGTAATAGTGCGGCAATTGTATTAGTGTTATAATAAAATTGTATTATTATTTTTTTGTTATGTAAAGCATAACAAACACACCGTCATACATTTTCTGCGTTTTAAAACGTTCAAGTGTATTAAGACAAATAAAGATGTATGGGTGGAAAGTAATGAATCATCTCTAAAAGTGTTAGCAACGTTAAGGCTAGACAATTTATTAAGAGTTCTCTATGTCAACTAACTTGAGTGACGTTTTCCGTTAGTGTTATACTTGTGAATACAGATGGAGATTCATTTAATAGTGCACGACAAAATTGCAAGAGCAGTTTGCATATTAAAACGGACAAGCGTATTCGCTAGGGATGTCATTAATAAAATGTCTTGCAGTTATGTAATTAGTTGAATCGTGGAATTTTCAATGTAAATATTCAATTTCGCGGAATGAATTAATTAAATACTCGAAACTTGCCTGCCGGGTTTTATTTGTAATAATTAAAAATATTTTTAAATTCACGCATATATATATATATATATATATATATATATATATTTATATATATATGTATATAAAAATATAAAGAGAGAAAGAAAGAATTCTGCATTTATGTAAAAAAATATCACTTATCGTATTTTCAAATTAATTTCTACAGACAATAATCCAGTTAAGAAGTATTTAAAAAGTATTAAAATTACATAACCTTCTTGTTCATAATAAAGGAATTTTACTTTTTTAATGTCCAAAATTATCGGAGTATATATTTAAGAGTACATTGTTATAATATTTATACAGTGCACAGAAAATAAACATTTTTATTACAGGTATAGTTAACTGAAACAGTACAATTAATAAAAATCAATAAATGGACTCAAAAAAAGAAGATATATTACTTGTGATCTCATGTATATTATTCTTTTTTATTGATATGTTATTATTGGTTGATATTAGGTTGGTAGGAAAATAATTACGGTTTTTATTTTCTGAATACTAGCTTTTTTTCAGTGAAGTGTGATTTCATCGTGGTCATTTTAATATCATTTTAAAGCACATTTTTCGGTCTGTTTTTTTGATAACATCGACTTTGCTTTTATTATTAATTTTGATGCAAATTGGTCTATTGAATTAAAGACGGAAAAGAAGCAAATAAGAGCAATTTTTTCAAAATAGGTGGTAAAACAACAGAAACTGCTTGTAAACTAAACGATGCTTTTGGTGTGGGTGTACGGTGCAATGGTGGCTTCAAATATTTCGTACTCGGGACGAGAACTTTAAAAATGAAGAAGGTCGCGGATGTCCTACAGTAAATAACGACCAATTGAAGGCGTTAGTTGAATCAGAATCACCCATACCAATTCGAGAGCTTGCACAAAAGTCAGGCGCTAGTCATCCAACAGTTCTGGACCATTTAAAACAGCTAGGAAAATCAAAAAAGAGAAAATTGTATATGCATTTGAAGAAAATAAACAGCAATTCTTTTTCTACCAACCTAATTTCAAGGAAAATGATCTAAAGTAAAATCAAACTTTATAACAATTCAAAAATATTAAACAAGATTTTCACTCACTTGTAACTTGCTTAAAAATATTTTTTGGCAAGAATTATGATAATGGGATGTTAAATATATTCATAGACTACATTTTTAAATTCTCTAAATGTATACTAAATTTTCTACTAGAGGACACCGTTATTCTTTTTCGAAAAAAAGATTGTTTGTGTCGTTTACTATATAAAAATGTATTAAGTTTCACAAATGACTAACTCCTTTTTCACCTTACAAATCATAAAACAATTTTCTGATCAGATGTTCAATAAATGATTGGTGATCATTATTTATTGTTATTATGTATATTTCGATGGTGATGTTTCTTTCTATACCTTGGCTCCTGAAGATGATGGCATCTGGATTGAAAGTCTCAAGCGATAATCAAACATATCGAGAATTATTTATTAAATATTTTTGATAAAAAAAAATGGTAATTTATGGAATAAAATGTGATTAATTTGTGAAATTGAATTTAGATACTCTGAAAATTGCATTATAACAGAAATTACTACCATTGAAACATGGTTACTGTTTTCTATTTCAAACTTATTCAAAAACCGTCATGCACTTGTTTAAGAAAGAAATGTTAATTCTGAACGAAAAGTAATCTAAAACTCTTAAAGAACGATTTTAAATCCATAAAATTCTAAAACATGTATGAAGGCTGATAATCATTCAAGTTGATATTTAATATTGAGTATATTAGAAACACATCATCATCGCAAGTCGATTATTAAACATATTTTTATCAGTCAAATGTTATTTTCGTCATTTTTCTTTCGAGCAACTAAAACAAAAACTGATCCAAGAAACTGAACTGTACCAAAATAGACCTTACTCCGATATAAGAGTCATTGTATCATCGTAATAACGCTCACGTCGTACGCTTTACATTACTTTTGATACCAGAAAAGTATGTATTCACAGTGAAAAAAGAACGTTTTCGCGACCTCTTTGTTGTAAAAGCAAACATATCTTCAGAGCCACTGCTTGCTTTGCATGGATGAATGAATGAATAGCGAATAGATGGAATAGCAACTTGTGCGACCCTCTCAAATACTCTGGCTATCGATCTGATCGTAAATATGATTTATCAGGCGACACAAATCGTGTTACATACTTCGATACACTTTGAAAATTGCCTCTAGTACGATGCACATTCGGTTCGGCTTCGTGTTTTTTTTTCCTTCATCTTTTCTCGCTCTCTTTTTTTTTTGTTTTGATACTCGTTCATGTATGTTTCTTGTTCTTTACATTTCTTTTTACGGGTTTTTGAATTTTTTATGGCGGAAGAGAGCGTACGGTTTGCATATCGTTCAAAAATGAAGCGATTTTTTTTTTCGTCGCTATCCATTTCCAGAGACATTAACATTGGAATAAATATAAGTATGGCTGAAATTTATTTGTGATTGGGTTGTTTTTTTTTACTAAAAGAATTTTTTGAAACTAGTAATATCAAAGAGAATATCATTTCTAGTTATTCAGTATTGAGTAAGTCAGGAAGTCGATCTTAACATTTTTGAAAACTTGTTAATTGTGTCATTTAATATACGGGTGATATTTCAACTATTTCAATCGTTGTCTAGAATTTATAACGTACTTTATACATTACTGTATACAGGTAAATTCAGTGCAATTTAAATCTTTCCAGACATTTTTTTAAGTAACTTTAATTGGATCTTAATTCTTATACGGAGACTTTAAATATTGTGTCATTATGTAAAAAGTTTTTTTAAAAAAATGCGTGTGACAGCATAGTAAACAAATATATTTTAACTGAGGTTGTGTTTCTTTTCTAAAAAAAAGCAATACATTACTAAGTTAACATATCAGGGCTAGTCTTAAATATTAGGGATACAAATTAATTCGGCGCCTTTTTATAAAAAAAATGGTTGTTGACCGAAAAATGTAATACATTTCAATCCTCAAAACTTTTCATATTATTTTATATAACTTTGCTCCTACTGACAAATCACTTGTAGAAAAAAAGATGGTGGGTTTGAGTGGATGAAGTAGTGATACATTTTCGGACCTCTTCCACCATTTAAACATTTCTTGAATGTTTTATGCATCACAACACCTTCCCTCAAAGTTGAACAAATCATTTCCGCGATTTCAACAGTATTTTTTCCCACTGGAATGCAGAAAGTCCGCAATGCCTAATGTGCTGCTTTTCGGACGCTATCGTGTCCCCTACAGTTTTGTGAGCTTATTCCAGCTGCTTAAACAAGATATATAGTGTTTTTAAATGTTAAGGTTGGAATCTAAAAGTCCTAAAATTAGAAAACATTTTAATTTAAAACAGATTAATAATTGATTTAATTTAAAGGCTCCGAATTAATTTTTACACCTAACATTTCAAATTGTAATTATTAAAAAAAAGGTTTTAATATAAATATCAGTATAATTTATTTGGTTGGTAGAAAAATAATTGCGGTAGACGATTTTTAAATTCATATACATTTACAGTTTTCTTGATTTTCCTAGTTATTATAAGACGCCCAGATTTGTTGAATGACTAACGTCTAACTTGCGTGTGCAAGCTCTCGAATTGTTGTGTGTGGTTCTGATCCAACTAATGCCTTCATTTAGTTGTTATGAACTGAAGAAGACCACTCGCGACCTTCTTATTCAAGGCTCTCGTTCCCAGCACGAACTTTTTGGAATCACCGTTGTGAACCACCGTATGTGTTCCTTAACAGTACCTAGATCAAAAAGTCGTTTAATTTACGAGCAGTTTATGTTTACCACCCGTTTGAACTCATACAAAAAATGTTCTTATTTGCTTCTTTTCCATCTTTAATTCAATAGTCCAATTTGAAGTAAAATTAATAATAAAACCAAAGTCGATATTACCAAAATACCGACCGAAAATGCATTTTAAACTGATAAAAATATGAACACAATGAAATGACACTTTCATTAAAAAAAAAATTAAAGTTAGAATTCAGAAAATAAAAACCGCAATTATTTTCCTACCATCATAATAATTTATTTGTTAAAAAAATATTACTATAACACTAAAGATTATTTTATTTATTTATTTATTTTGTTTTGTATACAAGAATAACTAGTAATAATAAGTAATATGAAATTAAGTAAAAATCACGAATTACGAATAAAAAAGTAGCTTATTTGATGAATTACTAATAATTAAGTCATAAACTCGAATTCACTTTTCAGTTATTGGTTAGTTTAGTATGCTGGAAATAATTTTCTTGTATATTTTTTGTATTTCACTTATTATAATTTTTTAAATAGCTGAATTGTTAACATAGTTTAATGCAGTATGTCTCTATTTTCATTTTATATAAAGTAATTACACTAATTCATTTTTGTATTCTTTTGCGAGAATATATTTCATAATAATAAGTGTAGTTCATTATTAAATTAAATTACAAAAATATGATCTTATTTAAAATAATATTTAATTTTAATTTTCTTCTCTACTATTTTTTTACTCTAGCTCATTTCAATCAGATAAGTGAAAAGTAATTAAATAAATCTTAATAAGTGTTTCTCACTAAAGTCACTACAAGAAATTAAGTTCAGACAATAAAATTTAAATTTTTATATCTTTATAATAACCATTGACAATTAATAATTATTAGGTTGGTAGAAAAATAATTACGGTATATAACCTTCAAATCCATATAAATTTTTCTCTTGATTTTCCTAGCTGTTTTGTTTAAGTACTCTAGAACTGTTGGATGACACACCTGACTTTGGTGTAAGCTCTCGAATTGTTGTGCGTCATTTCTGATTGAACTAACGCCTTCAGTTGGTCGTTATTTGACTGAAGGACCCCCGCGATCTTCCTAATCTTCAAGGTTCTTGGCCCCAATACGAAATTTTTAGAATCACCATTTCACCGTACGTTTCTTAACAATACCCGCACCAAGTTTCTTGTTTCCAGCACGAAATTTTTGGAACCACCATTGTACCGTACGTTCTTCACAATACCCACATTCTCACTCATCCTTACCCCCAACACTACCCATATAATAGCATCGTTTAGTTTACAAGCAGTTTCTGCTGCTTTACAACTCGTTTCGAATTCATACTAAAAAATGCTCTTATTTGATTTTTTTCCATTTTTAATTCAGTAGCCCAGTTTAAAGCAAAATTTATAATAAAAGTAAAGTCGATGTTACCCAAATACAGACCGAAAAATGAACTTTAAAATAATATTAACATGAACACGATGAATTGACACTTTTATTGGAAAAAAATAAAGTTAGAATTCAGAAAACAAAAACCGCAATTATTTTCCTATCAATCTAATAGTTGTACTGCGGTTTCACTATTCATTATTACATGCGTGCATAAATAGCTATTGGTATAATATTAAACCTCGTGAAGAATAATGGAGGATAAAATAACTTTTAAATTTATTTTAATAAAATTCGATTCTGTTCATCGATTTCGGTATATGATCGTCTTGTAACAATTAGTATCCATAGCTATTTTTTTTAGATTTTTGAATAGGCATAGATGACATGTAGATTATTATTGAACAATGAATTCGTTTGATTCCAAATATATAATAAATGAGATTTGAATGTGTGGTTGAAGATCGGACGTTTCTTAAATATTTACACACTATTAAAATTCGACCGAAATATAAATATTTTGTTAAGTAAAAAAATATTTAACTTGTATGTAAAAATCAACGAATACTCAAACGTTAAACAGGTATATAAAGTTGTTTGTGAAGATATAATGGTTATATAAAATTGGATTTGAAGAGAGATTTAAAATGTAGTTGATAAAAATTCTAGTAAATAAAAAAATTACATTTCTTAAAATCTCATTCATTTATGTTTTTTTTTTTATTGAATTTTCAATATTTTCTACGCAGAACACTTTATTTAATTAAAACAGTCTTACGTATTAAAAACTAATAAAGCATGGTGTACTTAATCATCACTATCACAATTTTAAAAATAATTCTAGAAAAATGAAATATTTAATGAAACACAATGAAGAATTCATTTCACGCTCTAATAAAACTGTTTTCAGTGTTAATTATGTATATTATTCTTGAAATGACATCAGTTAAAACTGGATTAATACTGCATAAACATGAAATTTGATATATTGTTTTATTGTTTCATTGTTTCAAGGTACTTCATTTCAATTAATGTAGCAGCTACTCAGTTTTAATATAGAATTTTCCTTTCAAACAAAGCAATAGGCTGGATAAGAACTCTTAGAAGACGAATTCTATAATTTCAATAATTACATTTGTTAAATATTTAAAAAACATTCACAATAATTTTCGAATAGAATAGATGGATTGTTTAATAGGAATCATTTTATCTAGTACATTTTTTTTTGTAATATTTGATACTTTGTTTTACAAATAAAGAACAATTTACTAAACACATAGAAGCTTATTTTTCTGTAATTGAATAGCTATTTACAAAAAAAAAAAAAAATGAACACAAACAACTGTATCTTTTCTATATCTTTAAATGTGTTGTTTGTTTACTTTTCAAAGATTAATATTTGATTATATTTTAAAGAATTTAATTCGTATTTATTTCGAGTTTCATAATGTATATTAAGTATAAAAAAATAACTTCATGTTTTATTAATATCAATTATATTAAAAAAAACATATATTAAAAAGACTATTCGAAAAAGTATAGAAACGAACAAACATATTTATATTTTAAAGAATAATATTTATAATACGTAAGTAAACAGATACGAAGAAGAAGAATGTACATACAAATTTAATTCCTAATATCCATTATAAATATAAAACATTAATATTTATACGACGAATCCGATACTGAGTATACGCTATTAAAAAGAGAAAAAGAATTTATAACACAAATTTGTTAAAAAAAATATTTTTTTAATACAGGAATATGTTTATACTGAGAAAATAAGATCTCGTATAAATAAGCAACAAACTCCACATTCTCCATTTCGAATATAAATAAAAAAACGGACTTTAAGCACTCATCCATATATACAAACACGCAAACGTGTGTGTGTACGTCTGTGTCTTGTGTACATGTGTATATCTGTTATGAAATTTCACGAAGTATTAGAAACTTAATGCGGAGAAAAAATTTCATTTTTACCGTTAGACTTTTTTATTTGCCCGAACAAATGTTTTCTCTGTATACATTCATTTCAATTTTAAAATAGCTTGAAAATTCGCCTCGTTATGAAAGAAATTCGCCAACAATAAAGAAATCTTTCGTCAAAGTAGAGAAAAAAAAAGACCGAAACTGTGGCGGCGGCAAAGGATGGCGAAAAAAACTTCTGTGTAAAAGGCAACGTCTTAGCGTTCTTTATTATTTTATAAATCAGCCTTCGGTCGGAGCGTTGTAATTAGATATGGCGTACGGGTGTTGAAGGGTGAATTGCCAAGTGGTTGGAGAATGCCGCCAACGAGATACTTTAGAGGTTCGTTCTTAGGTGCAACCGATGTTATGAATCTCCAGAAATAAATCCATTTTTACTATTTCTTACTTTTACGGAATTATTTTCCTTTTTATATAGTTTCGATCCATTTTAAAACTCAAACATTTGTTTTTTTTTTTTTTTAAAAGGCAGTTCTACTTGGATTCACAAGTTTTTTTTTAGTAAAAAGTATGTAGTCTTATTTAGTTTTTTTAACTTACTTTTCTGATTCACTTTAAATAATTCTTAACATATTACTTAACACGTTCACTGTCCATGTATCATATATGATTCATAATGGTTTTAAATGTCACATCCATGAAGCATATATGATTCATTTCACCATTCATATGTTGACGCGTAACATCAACACGAATGTGACTTTAAATACTTTGAAATGATTACAGAACGTGTGGAGAGGGTCACCCGAGGCATACTGAGTAAAAAATGTTGATCATATATGTTTATTGAAAGTCGTTAGGGTATATCTTTCCAAAAATAAGTAAATGTGTTATGTTCTTACTTATACAAAAATAATACAATATTGAGAGGTGTAAGTTTCTACAGATATGCTTGATTGATTATAATAGGATATAAAAATAAATGTAAATAAAAAATTGACAATATTTATGCAAATTTTTCTTTGTGATAATTTTCAAAATACTTCAGACAAAATGATGTTTTACAAACTAAACATTCTGTATGTACTTGTTTTGTTTTCTTTGCAGTGATACGAAGTCCACTGGGGTGGTTTTCATTTCTTTATTTATAACACTCACTGTATCGTTTGAGAACAATTTTACTATCTTGTTTTCGCGGAATTTTGGAAATGAAATCATTACCGGATAGGGATGACTGCTTTTACTGTCATTAACTTTAGTGTCAAGTAACGACTCAACTATTTTTTCTGTAAACTTCAACAGAGTTTCTTTTCCCCCAGTTGTTTATTATAGAGTATTATTATAGAGTAACCAACTATTAACCACTACTGAAGCACATAATAGCTCAGTAGCTACTTTCTTATATCATATTACAGACATACTACAAATTAACTTGTTATGACATGCTCATACATGATACAGGGACTTCCGTAATGCAAAATTGTAATATAGACGTCCATGAGTCATTTGAATATGCAATTATCAATGAAAATTGTTTTATTTGTTGATAAAATTAACAAGAAACTAATATATATATATATATATATATATATATATATATATATATATATATATATATGTGTAAAGAAACATTTTTAATGTACGTCGACATGTGAGACAACTTCAAAAAATGTTTGGACAGTGAACGTGTTAAAATCGAATTAAGAACAATATATACAAAACGCACATGGTTGTTCTTATAATAAAACGTACTAAATGAAATGATGTTATAATTATATGTGTATAAAGATTAAAAGACAATAATTGACAATTTATCATCATAACTAAATTAAAATATGCATTATTTTCTATATTCACATTCTCAGAATGATGGTATTATGATCGAAACGTATATTAAAATAGACAATAATCAATTATTGGAACAACCTGATCGTTAATCCTTATCTGTATTAAAAATGCCGAGCATTTTGATGCTCATGATTCGAGCTATTGAAAAAAGTTGATGGAATTTCGGGTTGGAATTTATCTTAAGTAGTGAAGTAATTTATTGAAGTCGCCAGACAGAACCGTTTCTCGCAGTTCAATCAACGAAGTTCCAAAGTGCTCTTCAGTTCATACTCTTAATCTGTTGGAATTATTCAAAATTCAGTAAAAGAAAGTTGTAGTGTATGAGGTATCAAATCATTTCGGAAATTAATCATTCGCATCCATATAAAGCAAATATTTTCTGAAAAAAAATAACACTTAGCATGAATATTTAAAAAAAATATTGAAATAGATTATTCAGACGTAGAGAGTCGTTTAATTAAAATATAGTGCGTATTTGTTAGCAAATTCTATTGTTCTTTTCATTCTTAATCAGATTTATGTAAATAACAAAAAAATCATTGTTTACTTTTATATTTTCTAGTTACTATTTTAATTTGTATGATTATCTTATTCTTGTCGATAGTATTTTTAATTGAAATAAAAAAAATAGCCTAAGTTGGTATTGTGCTTTTAGTGAAACGTTTTTTTAACTTTGAAAAAGTACATATACGTGGGTCGTTTGATATGTATGATGAAGAAGCAAGTTAAACACACATTTTTTTTTTTGAAAAAAATGGTTTCATTTCTCAACAAAGTTTCCATTGAGGCCTATAAATTTGATCTAGAAAATTTTCAATTTTTTCATCCCGTCGAAAAAGTAACTTTTCACAAAAACACGCATTGACGGCGACGATTACATCCTTATTCGACAAAAATTTCTTACCATCGAGTCAAATTTTCAAATTTGTGAAGAGAGAGAAGTCGCATGGGGTCAAGTCCAGAGAATAGGGTGAATGAGGAATCAGTTTGAAAGACAATTCGTGCAATTTTGTCATTGTGACGGTCGATTTGTGGGACGGCGCGTTGTGTTGGTGAAGGACCACTTTTCTATACGCCAGTATTGGTCGTTTTTGTGTATGCTGTTCTTTCAAACGGTTCAGTAATGTCTCATAATAGACTCCTGTTATTGTTTTTCCCTTCGTTAAGTAGTCGATCAGGATGGTTCCGTAGGAATCCCAAGAATACTGTGGCCAGCATCTTTCTAGCTCTCAAAACGGTCTTCGTCTTCTTTGGCGCACTTTTACCAGTTGTTGTCCACTGCTTTAACTGTTGTTTCGACTCAGGTGTGTAGTAGTAGATTCATGTTGCATTCAAGGTGACGAATCGATGCAAAATGGCCTGATCGTTATTTCCATTTTTGCGGCAATTGCTACAACGCTCGCTCCAAACATCTATAGACTGTAAATAACGCGTCGCTCCTGGTTGAAATTTTACCTATACTAGTTTGAAAAATGACACTTGGCATCCGTAATGTTACTAAATAAATTGTGGCGCCACATCATAGAAATTTACACAACTTATCAAACGACCCACGTACATATCTTATATGTATTTATATTTGAAATCCGTGCAATTTTCTAAATATACGAAATCATGTTTTCATCAATTATTTTTTAAACTGAGTTCCATATAGTTCTACTCGTATGAAAAAAGCGGTTAATTTTTTGGTTCATCATACCAATCACTGGTGATTAATATACACTTGCACGCGTTGAATACTTAATTATCGCTGCACACAGCATTAATTAATAAACATTTTATATAATAGACACTATCTGTACAGGCAAATAATCTAATTACTACGGGTTTTATTAAAATCCTTTAAATCGTTGTATCTATTTGAATTGACACGTATTTTTACTTTTCTGTGAACACGATTACGTTAAATTTGAAGTATTTTTCAAATCACCATCTTCATCGAAATAAGAGCATTTTTATTTCTTCTTTGCTCAACAATTCAACTTGTGTATGTATATATATATATATATATATATATATATATATATATATATATATATATATATATATATATATATATATATATATATACACGCACATTCATATAGTGCATAGTGGATGTATACTGGGTATAGTGATTTGAAATATGTCACTTATTTAAATCAACTGATAATAAGCATTGATAAAGATAGCATTGTAAATTTTGAAATTAAATTTAAAATTGGTTGAAATTATTACTATTTTTTCTTTATTTCATATAATTTATATCTATATGTATGTTTAATCTTATATAGAGGTATAGATATATGAGTATAGACCATTTTTAATTAAATTCTTGTTTTTTTTTTTTAGTGATTACGGAACTTGAGTAGTATATGTTTTATAAAAACCGAATTCTTCACAAATATAATAATACATATATATATATATATATATATATATAAGTTAATTAAGAATTCAGAAAGATAATAACGTCAGTTATACTTCATAAATATCATATGTATAAGGTAAAAGTCGAGATTTAAAAATGTACTGAACAGAGAGTTTTACACACAGAGGCAGCAACAACACCATTGCAGTCAAATGCGCGTATTATATATATATATATATATATATATATATATATATATATATATATCCATACATATATTGCAAAAGGTTGTGTGTATCAGTATACATATGTGTGGGTGTGTATTTGGATGGTGTTCTCGAGCAGCATTTCCACGGTGATATTTTTCCCGCGTGTCACAATGGCCTCGTTGAGATTCCATCCTTGTTAGAGAGGTTGGCGGTGTTGCACTCGAGAATAGGAGCGGCGATGAGGGCCGAGTGGTGTGGGTATAGTATGGGTTCCGACTACGAGCGCGGTTGTATTCGAAACTGGGTATGAGTGAGTCAGTCATTCGGGTGAGGTGAAGGACTAAGTGAACGAGAGTGTTGAAGAGGTTTCCCGTCAGGGAGCTTGGCGATAACACGTCGAGCACCATTCACCGCTGCTCGAGATTTTAATTTTCATCGTAGCGATGTCGATGGGGTCTTGTCGGTTCGTATGACTGGTGTGACTTTGAAGGGTGGTTAGAAGGCGGGTTGCAGAAGATATTATTGAAAGATGTTATTAGAGGATATGATTTAAGACGAACGGGTGACGTATTGACGTTTACACACACATATACGCACGCACTCATTCAATTTATATGTGTATATATATATATATATATATATATATATATATATATATATATATATATATATATATATATAATTTTGTTAAAACATAATAATGTAACGTACAAAATTTAAAAGTTTAATATATTTTTCATTTTTGAAGCATATGAATAATATAAATTTATTACTTAAAGAATCATCAAAGAAACCAAAAAATCCCTCTGAAATTAATTTATTCCAAGATTAAACACAGTTAATTTATGCCGAAGAGATTATTAAAACAAACAATTCTAGTGTTAAGAGAGTTTACACAATGTGAAAATTATTTTTTCCTTGTTCATGTATCTATCAAATTTATTTAAAATCAAAATAAACTTTTTTGAATAAATGTGTATATATATATATATATATATATATATATATATATATATATATATATATATATGTATGTATGTATATATCTATGGAGGAAGGTATGTAATTGTGTATAGAATAGTTTTTAAAGTGTTTATAAAAGTAATCACATCTTATCATTTTTTTATATTAAATTCTTCGTTTCTTTTAATATAGAATGTCTTTGTTAAAACAATATTGTTTTTATTCTTCTATATATTAGTGAGTTGGTAAATTTATTCAGATGGTTTAAAAGTGAAGAAACACAAAAGATGTATTAACTGAAACATTGAACTATATTTATAGTTTTAATGTTTACATGTATAAATGTTAAAATTTTAAATTGCCTTTAAACCTGTTGCTTATGGAAACACTAAAATAGTGTAACTAAAACAAAACACTTTGTAATTATTTTGTATGTAATAATTTTCAATATATATATTTTTTTACAAAAATAAGAAAATTATACTAAAGTTTTTATATATATATATATATATATATATATATATATATATATATATATATATATATATATATATATATATATATATATATTAGTACTGGTGTTTAATCTCGTTAAATAATTTCATTGAAAACGATAGCACTCAATTTAATTCCACTCGAGTTAAAAAACACATTCGACAAAGATATCCCGCCGTTCATCTTGAATACGTGCGCGTAAAATTTCCTTTAATTATTTTCTAAGAACATATTTTGGTTTAATGTCGCTCTCAAGGGACGCTCGTATCTCTTCTTAAGCCGGGTTTATATCAGATGATGCGGTACCCACTTTACGCAATACGGGGTGGCATTTTACAATATTTTCCGAAATTCCATCTACGTGGTTTTCGGAATGGGACGGCGTGAGTTTATGTGCCGACGAACGGAGTCGTGCCTGTGAAACATTTTATAGGCACGGAAGGTTTGTAAACGCTTCATAGCAAACATATTCGTAAGTATTGTGCATATACGTACATATATATATATATATATATATATATATATATATATATATATATACACACACACACACATATATATATATATATACACACACACACATATATATATATATATATATATATACCCACACACACAAACTTTCGTATTTATGTATTTGTGTAAATAGTTTTAAATTTATTTTTTCATATTTAGAAAGTAACATTTTTCAACTTAAAACCACATTTATTCCTTGATTCACAATGTACTTTTGTATAGAAGACAGTGAGACTTTTTTATTCAGGAGTACGTGGAAACAAATAATGTGATTAAAAGTAATGGTTTTTCTTTTATACATGTAAATTATTATATCTTTTTTACGATCATCTTTAAATGACAAGTAGAAAGCAATATTGTAAGAGGTAGTTGTCAAAGGGAATAAATTTACAAAAGCATAAGAAATTACTGTTATTATTAATATATCATATTAATTGAGAGGTTTTGAATATTTGATTGTCAGTAACATTAAAGAAATATTCATTGATCACGAATAAACAAACGGTGAATTAATATGATTTTTGAAACGTATTATGAAAATGTGCTTTAGAAACTTGTGGTTTTGAACAACCAGCTTTATTCCTTGCACGGAATGTTGACAAACATTTTTAACTGTTCTAATTTCAAAATTATGAAGATATAATTTATAATATCAATCCGAATGTCCAATGTGCTGTCAAATTTCAATCAGATTTTAAAAAAATGTTGTGTTTAGTATCAAAATTTTTATAAAACATTTGAATAAAATCGAAGTATAAATATTAAAAAAGAATTTTAAAAGTCCGGATATAGTTATAAAATAGAAAGATGAAATATTTAAAGTAATAAAGATAATTATTTAAAAAAAATTATTCAGTATATCAGCATTTCTCAAATTATGTTCTGCGGAAAGTGAATATGTGTTCCATGAAAAATTGTCAAAATGAATATGAGGCTGGAATGGTTTTAAATGCTGCCGATAGTTTCAAATAGTTTTGAAAATGAGCCGCTCCTCACTTTTCGTAGTGAGTTGTTGGTCTTCTTGACGTCAAATTTCTCTTGAATTTTTAACAAATTCTTCATGGTTGATGAGTTTTGCGTATCTGGCAGATATTTTTAGAAGGTGCAATGGAATTAACTTATCATTACAAGGAAACGATATTACAATTTTTAATACAAGAGATAAAATTGCACCTTTTGATATAAAGTTACATTTCTACAGTTAAACAGAATAATTTTGATTTTTTCCCACTTTGCATGAATTTTTGACTGAAATAAATTCTAAATTACATGAAGAAGTATCTTAAGTAGTTTTATAACAATGTACAATTAACCCCTTTGCAACATTTTCCAAAATCCAATGATAATTCATGAGTTCGAAATCCATTTATAGTAATGGCTAAGCTAATATCCTTCAGTGCAAGTGATTATGAAAATCTAATTGACTTAATTAGTGACTCTGATTTAAAACAAAAACACAAGGAAATTCCATTAAATGATTTCTAGACAAATTTAACAGAAAAGTACCCCAGCGTGTCAAAACTATCTCTTCTTATTTCACTTCCTTTTATAATGACATATTTATGTGAAGTAGGATTCTCATATTATGCTGAAACCAAATCAAAGTCCAGGAACAGACTCGACGCTACACCAAATATGAGAATTCAACTTTCCGATATTGTGCCTGATATCAAAAGAATTTGTAATTCAAAGACTCAAAAACATCGAAGTTATTAACTCCTCAAGTGGGTAGTTTGCGCGGGTAACAAGTAAGCAAGACGGATATATCCGTCATACCCATTTAAAGGATTAAGAACACAATTTTACTATATATATATATATATATATATATATATATACATATATACATATATACACACAGACGTTAGTTTATTTTACTATTTTTTTGTGTTTTGTTTTAAATAATTAACATTTGAGAATAAACGTTTGTTTGTTCTTAACGTCTAGATTTACTCATTTATTAGTTATATCTACCTATTCTACAAAATAACCAAGGTGTTCAGTAAAACTTTCAAGATTTGTGAAGTGTTCCATCGTAGGAAAAGTTTGGGAAACGCTGCAGTACACCATACTTTCAGATACTCAAAAGGAATTAATGAGAAAATGTTTTCTGTTCGCTACTAAATTATAAAAAATAAATATTCATTTTTACAAATGAGAATTCATTTTTCACCTCACAAACCACAAACATTTTTTCTGAAAATATTAAAAATGTTCAATGAACTATTATTGATTATTTTTTAATGTTACTTATGTGCATTTCGATGGCGATGTCATCATCTTCACCGAAATGTGCATAAGCAATTGATTAATAACGAATATTAAACATTATTGTTAAAAAAAACTTCTTGTGGTTTGTGGCATGAAAAAAAGTTATTTATAAAAGTGAGTTTAGCCACAGTTTTAGAACTGTATTATGATTAAAATTCAAACGATTTTGGACAAAAAAAAAATTTCACGCTTCGATAATGTACATATCTTTATATCATTTTTGAGCAAACATCATTAAAAATATCATGGTGTTCAAAGTGCTAAAAAAAATAAAAGTAAATGCATTAAGTATTTAAAATTCGAATTTCGTGCACATGATTGTTTGTTCAATATATCATATTTATGTATAAATAGAGATAAACTCGAATGGACAGACGGAAATTAGGGTGGTTCAAATACATGTTTGGTACATTATTTTTGTTATTTACCATTTTAAACAAATGTCTATGCATCAGATTATGATAATGCTATTTGCATTACATAAATGAATTAAATGAATGTAATTAAGTTAATGTATTTATATAAACATGTGAAAAATACACAAAATATTACGTACGAACACAAAAAGCATGCATTAAAATAATGGAAAATCTATTAGTTTTCATAATTAATGGAATTATATCTAACGTGTATTTAATATGTAGAAATGTTTATATACACACACACACACACACACATATATATATATATATATATATATATATATATATATATATATATGTATGTATGTTTGTATGAAGTAATAAAAATGTCTAAATGCAATTTCAAATATGTGTACATTAAAACACGAGAATATGTTTGCATGAAACATTCAAGTGGTCCCATATTACGCAGATAATAAGGGGTTCAGAGTAACTCGTGCTAAGAGTAGGTAGGAAATTAAATTGGAATGTCTGGGATTTAGTTACGACCGGTGTAGAGTAGTACGGTAGTGTGTCGGGGTTTCGGCACAGGGATGGTGGAACGCTCTGAATTATCGATATTTTATTACCTGATTTACAGAGTCGCACTGACGTAATGTAATTTTCACATTCTCTCGTGCGCCGTCGAATGTTGGGAAACGACGCCGTGCACGGCGGTACTGCGCGACGGACGGACGGACGGGTGGGCGGACGCGAACGGGTGGCGGCCAAATGACGTGCACCTGGTTTTACGACGCGCGGTAATGTGTCTTGTAAGAGACGCGCTCCGAATTTAATGATGAAATTTAATAGTCGTACCGTTTTGAAGATTATTTTCGTCGTAATTTTTCGCTCGTTGAATTTTATTTATTTGTTCTTTATGATTACAGATTTTATTGCTTTGTAAGTCACTTGATACTCGAGTGTTTAGTTCACAAATAAATATATATATATATATATATATATATATATATATATATATATATATATATATGTATGTATGCATTTGTACAATACATAAGTACATATGTGTGTGCGTATGTAAATTCTGATCAAAGTAATGCCGATAAAACATTCGATTATACTTAAAAACGTTTTGTAATTAAGAGAAAAAAAATGTAAAGCCCTTCCATTTAAGAGAAACGAAGTGGTCTAAAGAAGGCCAAAAATATATTAAAAGCGGCCGTAAATATAAGTTTTCTGGTATTATTATTTTAATATTTTTCATGATCGGATAATCTTGTTTTTGATAATTACAGAGAAAAATACTAAAAAACTTGTTAAAGCACTACAGATTAAATTTGTCTCTCTCGTTCTTTTCTGGCATAAACTATATTATTAATGAGGTTATTAATAATATCATTTAAAACCGAACTCGGAGCACATTTTAAATATTCAAAATGTTTTTTTTTTCTTCTCGTATCTAGACATTTATAATATTCAACAATATATGGAACGTTTTTAGATTTTCATACAACATATATCTTCTATCTACTCCATTTGTCGCTTAATTTCCTTTGCCGGACTTGACAGTTGTACTCAGACTACTATTATTTTTTGCCTTAGACATAATTTAAAAAAAATTCCTCCATATTTCCTAAATGTGCCAAATTTATAAAAGTTTTTTAAAAAAATAGATTATAAACTATATCGCACCTTTTTAGATCGTTACCTTTCTCTGGATCTCGAAATTATTGTATAATTGTTGTCTTTAATTATACAAAGTAATTGTTTAACTCAAATAATTTTATTTTTATTTTATTTGTTGACTACATTTCAAATCTTTCGACTTTTTTTATATTATTTTCTTGTAGAAGGTTATTACTTTTCGGAATTTCCCTGTACTTTCTTTTTATAATCTTTCGCAGTTATTTATTTGCACAAGTTTTTAATAGTATAACATTGTTACTTTATTTTATTTGTATTCTGTTTTCTTTATTTTCTTCTTTGACACTTTACTAATAGGTAATATGTTTATTTTTCTGTCTATACATATTTATATAAACTTACAGATACACATAAGGCTTAACAATTTTTAACAAATTATTAAACAATATATTATTTATTTATTATCATTATTTTTATATTTCATCAAAAAACATGATTTATTAAACATCATGTTTTGTTTATTATGTTTTGTGCTTATTTTATTATTAGTTTTTAAATAATGGTTATATAGTTACACTCTTAACAATTAAGTGACATAGCATCGAGAAAAGAGCTTAAAATTTATTTTGGAACTCAATTTTTTTTCGGCGTGTGTTTAAAACGGATTTAAAATATTTTTGAATTATTCTTTAAAAAAGTTAGTGATTTTATGTCCATATGTCTGTTTTGATTTTTACATTAAATTCAAAAAAAAACAATTCTTTCAGAAATTAGTTCAAATTAAAAAAAAATTTTTTATGACTGTCTAGATGGCACTTTTTATACGATTATTTTGGAGTTGTTATCGTATGAAGTCTACTAATTTTAACGTTCCTCTTTCTAAAAAGAGTCGATCATTTTCATGTTTTCATTATACTGTTATAATTTTGTTTATGTGTAGTCTGAATAAATAATATTTAATTTTGTTCTCAGTAACAGATTAATTGATAAAGCTGTAATTAATTAATTTCAGAGATAAATAATTCAGTAGACAATACAAGGATGAAATTTTATATATATATATATATATATATATATATATATATATATATATGTATATATATATATATATATATAAAACATACGTATGTGTTTCTGAATATATAGTTTTGTTTGTGTATATACGTCTATGTAAGCGGTTTAATATTTCATATAATAATAATAAGTTACTAGTGGAAAAAATAATCACGTAATAGATTCGTTAAAAATTTCCAACTGTAATACATTTATCATTCGTATAATATTCTACGAGCGAATGGCCATCAACTTTTTATATACGAGCAAATGGATAGAAGAGAACAAAATAAGGTATACGTCTGCACCCTCGTATTTCATGATTATTCTTCGAGAGCGGTGCAGTGGTGCGGAAGTGGGCACCGACGGGCGACATAAAACGGGTGTACGCGAAGATGGCGACGGTGTTGAGGGGTTGCTCCTTATACCATCTCGTTGGCATGACAACGGTTAGAAGATCTCTCTTCGCGGTTACTTGAATCGCTTGCGACTTGTCTGGATGACGGTGCAGTGTGTTTCAGACGATGACAACGAAGTTTTCTTTAACGCCTGTACTGATAAACATACGTAACGGTGATGATCGCTGATAATCTGTTCACATTTTATGAGACGATTTTTTTCTTTACTTGTATGTATATATATATATATATATATATATATATATATATATATATATATATATATGTTTCTATAAAAACTCAGTAGATAATTAAGAAAACGTTTCTTTACACTGAAGTTTAATATGCACATATGTCAGTCAACCTAACAATATGCATAAACAATATTACACAGTAGATTTAAATAAACATTTATTATGTAAGAACTGGAAAAATATTATTGATGAAGTGAGGTTTTAAAGAAGAAATTTTATTTAACTTAAACAGAAAAATATACTCATAGTATCACACCTGAAGAACAACATTGACATAACTTAAGGTTTTTGGGTATCTAGGAATCTAGAAATCAAAATTTAAATTTAGCAGCTTTGAAATAATTTTATAACTTTGTACGTTGTCTACTAAATTTCAACTTTTTTGTTAACCTTTCCATTTTTATAACACTTTCGGATGAGTTATACATATAAATTGAACAAAATTACTCTTATTTGATAGCAGTGTAAATATTTAATTATTTATTTAATTGTAAATGTGGCAAAAGGCAGGGTTTTTCATGAGAAAATCTTTTGAGAAAGTGTCAGTTGTAGTCATGATTATGGTTTTAAAAATTTTATGTATATAATGTATATTGTTTTAAAAAATGTTCATATTTTAGTTAGTGAGAACAAAATTGAACTTACACTTTGTATTTAGGTAAACTATTTTGACTGTTTGTTTATTTAACTATGTTCAATTTTATCTTGTTTGTTAGAACAAAGTCCACTTAATTAAGAAATTCAGTCCTTACACTGTTTTGTTATTAACTAAGTATTTTAAGAAGTTGAACACATTATTTGTTTACGTTCGAATAAGAAGTAATTTAAACCTAAGTTTACAATGGAAGGTGGTTTTAATATATTTGTATATAGAGCGAAAATGATCACAGTTATTGATGATAAATAAAACCCCAAATATTCATTCATTCATTTAACTGTATGTAAAGTATCACCTACTCAGTTCATCTGACACTAGGGTATAATGAGAGAAAAAAATTGAATAAAAATAAGGTATACTGTATACATATTATGTATAAAAGTAATGATAAACTATACACATGAATTTATAATACATAAGACAAAAAATTCTTTATTAATAATATTTGTTATAAATAATAATCATATAAGTAAAACATTAAATATTAGGTTGGTGCAAAAATAATTGCAGTTTTTACTTATCTAATATAAAGATGCGCATATATCAGTTAAAAATTATATTTATTAATCAAAATAAAGGCCATTGGTCTGCACACATTTCTCATAGCAGGAAACAAGTTTATTTATTCCTACAAGATAGAATTTTGGAGTCCTGGAATTAACGAATTCATCGAAAGGTCTTTGAGCTAATGCTAGATCTTTAAAAACCTTCTCTCGTAGGAAATTACTTAAATGTTTAAAAAATGATAATCTGTCGGAAACAGGCTCGGAGAATTAAGTGAGTGAAGTTGTATAACCCAGTTTATTTAATGTTTTGAAGTTGTTTGTGAAACGTGTGGCCGGGTGTTGTTATGAAGAAAATTTGGTTCTCTTTGATTGATTAATGCTGGATGTAAACGATGCAACTTCTCGTGCTTTTTTTTCAATTTTCTGACAATATTTTTCTGCTGTTATTGTTTCACCAGGCTCAAATATTGAACTGAATGATCAACATTGAATTCTTCTGCCACCTCTCGAGTTGTTTTACGTGGGTCCACTTCAATAATGGTTCTTAAATCATTATTGTCAATATCTGAAAGACGTTCACGACCCTCCTCATCATCAAGGCTTTCGTTTCCATTATGAAATTCTTGGAATCAGTGCTGAGCTGTACGTTCACTAATTGACTCTTCACCAAAAACAAATTTGATATTTCCAGCAGTATCTGTTGCTTTGCGTCCCAATTTAAACTCATACAACAAAATCGCGTGAATTTCACCATACTTTTTTCCATTACTATTACTTTTTTCATGCTTAATTCGAAAGGTTATATCAAACAATACTAAAGAAAAAAAACAATAGAAAGAAGTTGAAATCAATAATGCTAATTTCATTTTTTACAATGATTTACCACGTGACTATAACAAAAGTTAACGGTAACTAGAAAAGTCGATTTCGAAATTAAAATGATAAAAACTGCAATTATTTTTGCACCTACCTAATAATTTTGTATGATAATGTAAACATGAAACTAAAAATGATTACTAATCCAGGAAATGTCAAAGTCTGAGAGGTTGTGTCAAAGTTCAGACAGGAGGCATCTGTGCATGATCTTATTTTTATATATTTTATCTATTTTTTGTTGTAAAATTAAATTATGTCGATATTTTCGTAATGTATATTAAAGTATAAATTCTATACTAACGTACTAAAGAATTGCATTATATATATATATATATATATATATATATATATGTGTGTGTGTGTAAGTGAAAATCGAATAGACGTCTCGAGTATATTTGTTCCGTGATTCACAATTCAAGTTGTTTGTTGGAAGCTCCGAGTCTTTGCAAACCTATTCAACTGACGACGCGAGACGTGAATAGAAAGCACTTCTCTACATTATACTTCTCTTTCTCACTCTGCACACAATTTTCCACGGCCACGACCGCAGAAACCAACAAGTTCTTCTCCATTCATCACGCGTACGTTAAACGAACGACCGGCGACGAAGAAGAAGAATTTGAAGACGGAGAAGACAACGAAGAAAAAATACGAGAAGACGACGACGACTGTGAAGCAGTACACGAGTTTGGTTAGTGAAAATATCTCGAATATGAACCACGTCGAGCACTTTACTCGTCGTCTGATGGCAATGTAAGCATTGTATTGGAATCTTCGTAGCAAAGCCGCACACTACTACGATGAAAATATATCCTCTCCATACACATACATATGCGTGTGTGTGTGTATGTATATATATATGCTGTACATATATATTTTATATAATCCAAGACGACGAGACGGATCTGTGTGTACATTGATGCACTTCATGTCCGTAAGGAATTGAAGATATGAATCTAAAAATAATTTCGTTCAGTATTAGACTTTGGATCGGTATCATTTCGTTCATTTCGTCGTGTTGTAAACAAGAAAACGGCAACGATACGAAATAACAACTTTATTTATTTTTTATTTCATTTTTAGTATTATGTTCCGTTTCATTGTTACAATCTTCGACTTTGACGTTATCTTAATACATGCACAAGATGCTAACACAGAATTCACACAGTCATTATTTTAAAATTATTTAGTCACGAATATAAATTGTAACATTTGTTTATGTAAAATTTTTTATGTCGCAGCATCGCCGATAACATCTGTTCTTTATGGAACATCTGATAAAGTTAAAAGTGAAATATTCATATTAATCCACAAAACATTTCGTTCTTTTCATTTACAAAAAATGAGTTATCTAATGACCGATTGAATATTATTCGCTTTTTAAGTCATATTTTTGATTATGAGGAAAATGGTTCAAATAATTGTAACCAAAAGAGAAACGAGATAAGCCAGGAATTAAAACGTGGTGTTTATTATTTGTCGTTTTAAATACATATCTAATGCCTTGTTAGTTACGGTCTTGTTTAGGTTTACCTTCTGAAATAAAATATAAAAAATAAAACAATACGGTTCTGACGATGCGGATAAATTCACCACAACAAATGAATTCTTGTTTCACCCCACAAGCTACACCAAATTTTTCAGATCAAAAATGTTCAATAAATAATTATCATTTTTATATTAATAAATAATTATTTATATATATTAATAATTATTATACTATATATATATATATATATATATATATATATATATATATATATATATATATATATATATATATATATTAATAAATTATTATTTAATTGATATCATTTTTGATTGCTGCTTTTGCGCATTTTAATGTAGATACTATCATCCTCAGAACACCAAGCTACATTAAACAAAATAAATAGTCTTATTCCACTTATTTTATTTATTATTATGTAAAAAGTAATATATGTATATGTATATATATATATATATACATATTTATAAAAGTTGCATCTGTCAGTGAAAATCTTTCATAGTAACGCTCGTGTTTATAATAAAGTACATTTCTACAACATAAAACTATTACTTTTTTCTGAAAGTTTTCACCCTTTGAGGCCGGGCGTAGATCTAGAAACCCATTGATGTTTTCCAAAGAAACTATGGTCTCAGAGCGCTCTTTTTTGGATGATATATTTAAAGGTCACTAATCTCTTTCTAATGAGACTAAATGTATCTCTTCTTTTCATTAAAAAAAAATTACGGTCGTCCAAAAATCGGAAAAATCGCGGTTTTTTCATTTAAAAATATATAAAAATTGCGAACTTGAGAATTGTGTTGAATATTTTTTTCCAAAAGCTCATCATTGGAAGAAAACGTATAAAAAATTATGAGACTATGTCCAGATACAAGATGTGATCGATGTAAAACCGTTTTGTAAACAACTTAATTGTTTTAAAAATTTTCACGCTCAACAATAATGTTGTTTCTGCAATTTTTCCGTTTCTAATTATATGTTTCCAGTCAATATATTTATGTTTCCCCGAATATTATCAACGATTTTCCAGGATATATCAGATAGATGTGAATTTTCTAATCGATAATCTGAATTAACATATTTTTTCTTATAACCGGCAAAATTGTAATTTTTATTTTGTTTATGACAAAAGAATGTTCAATTAATCGAAAAATATTTGATAGAAAATTTTACATCCTTTCCCCTTCACCGGTTTCAAAGGGTTAACTAAGCAAACGATAACATTCAAAACTACTTGAAGTTACATTTCATATAAATAATTACTTTGAACAAATAATGTATTATCATGTTGTTTTTGTCCTTATGTTCAAGTATATGATTTCAGTTCATAATTAATTGAAAATAAAAATTATCATTTTTTATTTTATTAATTTCGAAGAAACATCCATTTAAAAAACCATGTTTTATCTCCTCGGGTCCAAAGAGTTAAAAAAATATATCAGAATAATTAAAAAAAAACTTATTCCGTATATTTTTATCCGTGTCACCGTCTTTATTGTTCTACAAATGTGTATTTATGAATATTATTATTAAAAAATACAATTTTTTAAATGTAATTAGTGTATGCATTAGAAAGAAGGTTTAGAAAATAAGTGAGTAAGAGTAAGAATATAGAAAGGGAGCTGAAAAAGCAGCAACAGTCTAAAAGTAAACTTTTTTAGAAAGAAAAAAAATAGCTAGTTAATTATTTTCATAGTAGTACAATGAACATTGATACTGACAAAAAAAAGTTATTTTAAAGTTTTCCACATTAATTGAAAACAGTACATATTAATTAGAAAATAAACCGGTGTTTGGACACGGTGTACCAATATTAGATCTGCAAAGCTGCACATGACAGAAAAAAAATGTTTGTAAGAGTAATTTCATCGGTGTATCGACAAGTCTCACAAATGTTAAGATGTGCAAATAAACGAATAAGCAGATTGATTGATAGGACAGATAGAAGAACTCCATCATGAATTTGCTGTTTAAAATATTCCAGTTGTGAGTTTTACTGAATAAACTTATGGTTTCAAATATCATTAGTGTTGAAATTTATAACAAATTCCAGAAACTTGTGTGTACTTATAAATTCCTTTTTTCGTGAAATATTGATTCTATTATAAAAAAAATGTCAAACATGTATACAATAATGAAATTTGTCAAGAAAATTGATAGGTTTAGAATTTTTTATATAAGGAATTCGAATTGAAATTATCACTGTTATCCAGATAAATCAAGTGTAATATGAAAAATTGAATCTGTTAATTAATGAAAAGTGTATCTAATTAATTAATATTATGTAAAATATTATTGAACTAAGTGAAGCATGTCTAAAAACAATTTATGTAGCTACATACATATACATTAGAATCAATTAGACATATATTTATGTTAAAATTAATATTTAATATTATATAGTACATGCTTCTCAATAAAATATGAACGTTCTTCATTTCTTGAAAATCGATCACAGGACATGTATATTTATCTCGATTTTTTTTATTTCAATTGTTTCATGTGCTGCTGCTGCTGCTGCTGTTACTGCTGTCACCACTACTGCAACCATTCTTCGTCGTATCTTTCCACTCGTCTATTTCATGTTGAAATGATATACTGTTACTATGGTTGCCGCAGGCCCCGAAGAGCGACATGTGAGTACGATTTGCTGAATACATAATTTGATTTGCTTTGTTTTTCTTTATCATTTTCCTGTGGGAATTGCTGTAACATTAATTCACTTACAAGTACGATTCTCGTTACATATATATATATATATATATATATATATATATATATATATATATATATATATATATATATATTAGACATTTAAATGCTTAAAATGTTTTTTTGATCCATATACTAATGATTAAGACGATTCGATAAAGTTACATTTTATAAAAGTAAAATGTTTTATTGTAATTATTATTTATTATACAAAATAACGGGTGTTTAATTTCTGATAGTTTAATTAAGAATCAAATTACTTGGCTACATTAAATGTTTGATGAATAGTGAATTTATATTTTTTATTTGGGACTTTTTCATCAAAAATGGTTTGATGTCATTTTTATCTATTTAAAGAAACGTTCTAAGAGCATTTTATTATATTCATTTTATTGATTGATATTTCTCAGTTTGTTAGGGTGTGTAGCTTTTTCTCGGGTAGATTTCTGGACAAAAAAATATAAAGTTTCTTCCTTAATGGAGGTTATTAAATAAATTAAATTCTGTTAAATGAATACTGTGATGTTGTTTACTATTCAAATTATATTTATTGACTAGAAAATACTAATCGTCGTTATGCAGATTAAATGGAATGATATAAAGTATGCAAACATGTAAAATAAATAAAATTGCAAACAAGTGACTGGAAAAAAAACAACAAACACACATACTCGTACAAAAAACTACCCTTATTATTCATTCTTAAGATTGCCGCCGACGGGCGACGCGACTAAATTAGTTTAAAAAGTTACCCCCTGAAAATAAATTGAGAGTTGTAATTATTTTTACATTTGTCCCATGGCGAGGTCGTCATAATTTTATATTAAAAGTCTTGTCACCCCTATCTTATTTCGTTGAGTGCTCCGGAGAGGGTAAGTACCCCTAACCGAGCTCTTATTAAAAGTGCAAAGGACACGACGAGAATTAGGGTTGATTTATGTATTAAGCGGCGCTGTCGAGGGGAAAATAAAAAAGTAAAAACGGGTCGCACGAGTCGACCGACAACACACAGACCAACGTCTCGACGACTTACACACACGCAAGCGACGCGCACGCACACACGCACACAAAGAAGTTGTAATGTAAAAAGTTTGCGTGCGAGAGCTCGCGGCCCCGAATGACGACGACTCGAATGTTCTGTAATTGAAATTTGTTGCGAGCGTTAATGACGATTTTTATGGAAACGCCACTGCCGTTATGCATAGACGATTTAATAAATAAAATTATGACTTTATTTTTCTGCGTTCGATCAATTTAACAAAAAGCTCATTTCATAATTAACTTTCAGACTTCTGGAGCGAATCTGTTACGAAAGACATTACCAAATGATCTTCATCGCTTGCTGTTGATTTTATGACTATAATCTATGATTACTATACGTACATATATATATATATATATATATATATATATATATATATATATATATATATATATATATATATATATATATATATATTGCGCCTTTAGAAAGCATAAAATATCTTAATTTGTTATTCAGAATTCATATGAATGAAAAACGAAAAATTCTCCAAATTTACAATAAGTTAATATTGAGCTTTACTATTTTTAAATAACAACCAAATTGTCTTACATATTATGAAATTAATATTTATTTTTTAATAAGAATGTAATTCTCTACTATTATTTCTTGAACTTGTATTTTAAGTATCAAAAAATGTAAAATCGGAGTACTTTGAAAAATATAATCAATTCGAAATTATTTTTTTAAAAAAAAATATAACACCTTAATAAAATAATTACCAATGTTTAAACATTATTTTTATACTAATACTTCACTAGAACTTGTATCTGTTATTAAATATTTTCAACAAAGCTGTGCTTAAGAACTAATAATAATATTATCTTATTAGCTTTTTTGCTTTTTAAAATTTTATCCTATTTTAAATTGTTAAACTGCTTTTTGTCTAGATTAAATATATTATCAATTTTGTTCTGTTCAGAAAAACTAAACAATTTCATTTGATAATGTTATGTATATATATATATATATATATATATATATATATGTATGTATATATATATATATATGTATGTATATATATATATATATATATATGTATGTATGTATGTATGTATTATATATACATCTGAAAATATAAAATCTTAAATAATATTGAATTTAAACACGATCGTTATACTGAAGAATATTGTGCAAAACATTCTTAAATATTGTTATAAGAATTATAATAATATCTACTTTTTAAAAAAAACTTTTTTCTTATATATATATATATATACATACACAAGACGTCCAGATTTCTTTGTTACTCAAATATTTTTTTCTCATATATAAAACAACACATTGCCATCTGTCTTCGATAATGATTATATACACATACTAACATACATACATAAATACATACATATATATATATATGTATATATATTATATATATATATATATATATAATCAAAATTATCCACAAAACACTTTATAAAATAACACGTTGCAAAAAATAATTATCTGCAAGAGTGTTTATAGAAAGATACTAACATATAATATATATATATATATATACATAAATCCATGATGTCGACTAATTTACTTGAAATGTTGCCTTCTATGATACCCTAATATGTTATTTTACATGTTTGTTTATTGTCTCATTCAGTTACATATACAAGCTTATAATAAAAAAGTGGGCGAACGCAGCCAATCCGTGGATTGGTCAGCGCAGCGAACAAGGGGCGAAGCCGCCTAGTGTATATATATATATATGTATATATATGTATATATATATATATATATATATATATATATATACATACAATTAAAGTAGTTAGAAAATATTTTATTATTTATAAAAAAGATGTATTGTTTTGCATCTGTATAAAATATAATGTAATAATATATTTTTTATTGCAGCATTAAGGCAAGGTCTTCAAACGAAAATATACTTAAATAATTACAAATATCGATATAATGGGTCAGCTTTGTAAAGTTTATTTTAATGATTACACCGTTTGCTGTATATTGTAATTAAATTAATATACAAGTATTTTTAAACCTTATGTAGTTTTTTCCTATTATTATTTTCGTATAGATATAAAGAAGACAAAACATACTTGGATTGAGCTCTGTTATTTGTTGTTTCTTATATAGAAATATTTTGTTTTCGTGTGATGTTTATCAAAGGGTTAATATCCTTAAACAATTTTATGAAACACTGTAAACATAATAAGAAAAGACATTGTATAAATAAAATAAAAACGCTGTAAAGAATAAGAACGTAAATGAACTCCATGTAAAAGTTGTTGATAAACGAAATGAAGTTGTGTAATAAAAAAAGAACGAGTCTAGAATAAGACGAGACTAGTTAAATGGCCGAGGTACTCGGAAAGAAATCAATCAGCCGTCGTAAAATGAAACACACGATCGTCGTACGTACGGATTTAATTTCTGTACGAAGGAGGAAAAAAGAAGACGAAGAAAAATCATTTAGAACGTGATTCCGAACGAACATGCAACATTGAATGTCCGTCGTTCTGAGCACAAAACGTTCGCGGAACAAAACGGTCTGCGACGGCGACGTTGACTGAACGTCACGCCGCAGTCTCTGGCGTTCGAGTATCGTTGATAAGAAACAATCGCAGCCGTCGCGGCAATAAAACAGTAATTTGCAATTTGACAGTGGCGTGTTTCCGTCGTCGCAATGTCTTGATCGCAATTCCCGACACTTCGCCAGTTCCACTTTCGGTGCGGCGGTCGGACGGCGTGTCGCGTTTTACGACACTTTCGTGCTGTTTGCCTGCAACATATGTATGTCGGCCGCGATCACTTTACGACCACCTAATAGCCCACATCGTAAATATTGTCTCAATTTCGCTCTATAATGTTTTTATGGACCGCTGCATTCGTTATGCCGCTTTATGTTTCATTAACTTTATAGCTGTTCGATGCCATTACACATATGTGTTTTCGTTGTATGTTTATCAGCCTCGCCCTCCGTCGCCGTTTCTGTTCAAAAGTTCAATAGTTATACCTTCGTGCTGTTTATGTTATTATTATTATTATTGTGTGGATTGTAAACAGCCGATAAAGGGTCGTAGGGAAATGAGATTGTATTTTTTTGTATCGTGTATGTGATTTACTCAACGTTACATTATTATTTTTCAATTTAACGGTTTTGCGCAATCGATTTCATTATTTTACCTGCTCTTTTTAATACTCGCGTACGGGGAAGCTGTTTCAAAATATGTCACGTGCAGTAAACATTTTCAAGAAATTATATCCCAATATAATACTTGTACAAACATGTATATATATATATATATATATATATATATATGCACGTGGATCACTTGATAAGTATAGTAAAAAAGCAAGTTATACACCGTTTTTTGTGAAAAATCGATTTTATTTCTCAACGTAGTCTCCAATGAGGACTATGCACTTGGTCCAGTGAGTCTGCGAAATACGAATTGACAGCAATGACATCTTCATTCGATGAGTATTTCTTCCCATCGAGTCAAATTTTCAAGTTTGAGAAGAGAGAGAAGTCGCACTGGGCCAAGTGCGGAGAATAGAGTGGATGAGGAATCAATTCGTATCCTAATTCGTGCAATTTTGCCATTCCGATAGTCGATTTGTGGAACGGCGCGTTGTCGTGGTGAAAGAGCACTATTTTGTGCGCCGATCTTGGCCGTTTTTCTTTCAGTGCTTCTTTCAAAACGGTCCAATAATGTTTCAAAATAGGCTTCTGTTATTGTTTTTCCCTTCGTTAAGTAGTAGATCAAGATGATTCCTTGAGAATCCCAAAAAACACTGGCCATCACCTTCTTAACCGACAAAACTGTTTTCGCCTTCTTCGGTGCCTTTTCGCCAGTTGTGATCCACTGTTTTGACTGTTGCTTCGACTCAAGTTATCCAATAGACACTTGAGTGTAAAATCCATCCATCGTGGATTCATGTTTCATCCACGATGACGAATCGATCCAAAAAGGCCTGCTCATTTTTTTCCATTTTGGCGGTAACTGTTACAATGCTCGCTTCAAACATCTGTAGAACGTGAGTAACCCGTCACTTCTGGCTGAAATTTCACCTATGCTAGTTTGAAAAGTGTCACCTAACAATTGTGATGTTACCAAATGGATGGTGGCGCTATATCATAGAAATTTACCAAACTTATCAAGCAACCCACGTGTATATATATATATATATATATATATATATATATATATATATATATATATATATATAGAACCTACAAATATGTTCAAATATTTACATGAATTTAATTTTTCCTAAATATTATACTTTATCATTCACAACTCAGTTCTTTTTTTCACACTACAAAAATTTAGTTTTGATTGAAAATGTTCAATAAATCATTATTGATTATTTTTGATTGTTGCTTATGCGCATTTCTCTAACGATGGCTCTCATCTTCAGAGAGATAAGGTACAGAAAATATGAAATAAAATAGATTTTCTTTACCTTGGCGTTCTGAAGATGAGAGTATTGTCATCGAAATGCACATAAGCAACAATGAAAAACGATTAATAATGGTTTTTTGTACATTTTTGATCAAACAATTGTTTTGTGTTTTGAAATAAATTCAGTTGTGAAAGTGAATTTAACTACAGTGTCAGAACTGTTGTTACATTTCGAATAAATTAACCTGTCGACAGCGAGTTGCAAAATATATAATTGTATTTTTTTAAATTTCGATAAGAATATAATAATTTTATAACATATTTAAAAATATTCTAAATTCGAAAAGAGATCACTTTAAAATTATCTTAAGTCACTGAATGTAATTTTATTTTCAATGAAAATAGTGTCGTGAAACATCGGGGTGATGTTTATCTGAAGAAATTAATCAGAAAGAAACCATTCAATAATAGAAAAATATTGTTTTTTGAATTCAAACCTTATTTTTTTCAATGAAACTGTCATTTCATCGTATTCATGTTAATATCATTTTAAAGTGCATTTTCGGTTTGTATTTTGGTAACATCAATTTTGGTTTTATTATTAATTTTGCTTCAAATTGGGCTATTGAATTAAACATAGAAAACAAGCAGATAAGAGTATTTTTTGTATGAGTTCAAAACGAGTGGTAAAACAGCAGAAATTGCTCGTGAAATAAACGATGCTTTTGGTGTAGGTACTGTGGGTAGTTCAAAAAATTTCGTGCTGGGGATGAGAGTCCTGAAGATGAAGAAAATCTAGGGTATCCTTCTTCAGTTCATAACGACTAAATGAAGGTGTTAGTTGAACTAGAACCACGCAACAATTCTAGAGCTTGTACAAAAGTTAGACATTAGTCATGGGAAAATAAGAAGAGAGAAAAATGTATATAAATTTGAAGGTCATAAACCGCAATTAATTGTGTACCAACCTAATAATTTCATACATTTTTTATTCAATAAACTTTTTTAATTCAAATATAAAGTTCCAGTGAGATGAACGACGAATCATTGATTATTTAATATCCATTTTTATTTATGGGACTTGATAGTCCGACTGCACATAAAATGTTAAAGAAACAAGCAAGTAAATAATATTAAAACATACATCCTTTGTACGTCTATAATATTTAAAACGCCATCGATAATAGATACAAATCTTGAATTATATTCGTTACATTCACATTTACGATTCGCACGTTTAACGATATAGATTCTTGTACACACACACACACACACACATTTGAAGAGATGCCTCACGTACATACGTGCACATCTCTTGCAATAAATACAATAGTACGTATCGAAGCGATCTGTATATATTTACGGTCAATAATGTTACCGCTGTGGAAATCTCGAATAAAATAAATAATGGCGCCGCGCCACGTAACGGTAACGTTCAATAACAGAAGACGTAAAAACGCCCTCGAGATGCGGTGTTCTGTTAGGACGAGCATGTCGACGAGACTATCGACATCATATATATATATATATATATATATATATATATATATATATATATATATATATATATATATATATATAGTATATGTATGTATATAAAACGTATACGAGTGGAGCAATCGAGACGTTTATGTACATATGTATTTCCAGAACCGGAACGGATAACATTTAACATTCAACCTCTGTCGGTTTCGAATTAAAATCCAACCACAGACGGGTTAGATTGCTGCTTGGGAAAAAAATTAATGGAAAAATCATACGATTAAATCCAACCGTGTAATAGTAATTTCAGTGAGTGGTGGGAATGTGACTGGCACAAATGCTTATTTCAGTTAATACAGATTAGTATTGACACAATATCTTGGGTATCGCGGCACTGTAAACGATTCGTTTGACGTGTAAATGTGCTATTTAAGCGACGAGTAAATTACCTCTTAGCGTGTAAATTGATTACTATCTGTAATAATAACAAGCGCATTAAGTGATTTCATGGTGAATTTGTGTACGTTTTTTCCCCCCTCCTATACATAAATAATATATTTGCGTTTCGGACGTCGAGATTGCGATATAAGTGATTTATTTTTCGGAAATTTATAAATCGGATTATATTAATCGTGTAGCTTTAATCGTGGCACACATTAATTGGCCTTGGAGGGAACGGAAAACTGTTTTAACCGTACATATAACACTAAATATTGTACTTATTTTTTCTCTGTTAAAAAAAACTTGATGGTATCACCAACTCGATACATAATTTTACATTATTCAAAATCGAATAAATTATATTCTAAATTTAATCAAGATTTGTTCTTTTGAAGGTTTGACTATATTTTAAATCGAGAATATTTAATTGAACACATTTTTCAAAATGATTTGAGAATAATAACATACTGACTAACACGAAGAAGAGAAAAACTAATAAATAAAATTTAGTTAAAAATGAAAAACTACAGAGGTTAAGAATAAGAAAACGACGATCAATTTTAACTATAAAATGATGTATTTTGTTCGGACTTTTTATTTAAATTAAAGTTTTATCATCATTATAGAACTGCTTGATTTTTCTAGTCATAAAAATGTTCCTCTGGTAAGTTAGGAATAACTTCCAGAACGTATTAAATATTATATAAAAAATACATCTACATTTTAGTATATTATGAAGCAAATCTCACGAATATGAACAGATTTTCAGAATTAGTTACTATTTTAAAATTGTCTGTGAATAAAAATTAAATAATAGCATTTAAAGAGCTTAAAGATTGTCAGTTGTATAATATTTTTTTTAGTGTCATTTATGTACGAGGATGATTTGAAAAGTTTACGGCCTAACGTATAAGTGGAGGTAATATTTTAATTATTTGTCAGATTACAAAGATATATCTATCGTATACATAACTTCAAAATCTATAATTAATGTATCAAGCAGTTTGTTGTTAACATCAATTTAAATATTTTTTTTGTGCCGTTGTTGAAATGGATAAAATTGAACATCGTGCAGTGATAATTTTTTTTGGCAAAAAAAGACTTAATGGCAACATAAATTTTTAATGACATGAAAAATGTACTGATGATACACCTTCGTATACAATCGTAAAGAAGTGGGCAGCTGAATTTAAATGTGGGCGTGCAAGCTTAGAAGATAATTTGCGTAGCGGACTTCCGAAAACTGTAATGATAGAATAAATCATCCATAAAGTGCACGATATTGCCTTACAATCAGTGTCTGAAAGTGTCCAAAGTTGCTAAGGTTGTGGGTATCTCAGATGAACGCGTGTATCACATCCTAACTGAAGAGTTAGGTGTGAAAGTGCTATCGGCAAGATGGGTGCCGCGTTTGCTGACAATTGGTCTTAAACGCATTCGAGTGCAAATTTCCCAAAATTGTTTGGATCGATTTAAGAGGAATACGAATGACTTTATCCGGCAATATGTGAGCACAGATAAGACTTGAATTTACCATTATACTGTAGATTCAAAACAACAAAGCAATGGAAGCATGGCGATTCTACTACCAAAAAAAACAAAATCAGTTTTATCCGCTGGAAAAGTTATGGATTCAATTTTTTGGGATGCTAAAAGGATCCTGCTAATTGACTACTTTCCAAAGGGTCAATCGATAAGGGAGAGTATTATACTAAACTTTTGGATCAACATGATCAAATAATTTGTGAGAAAAGACAAAGTTTATCAAAGAAAAAAATCATTTCTCATCAGGACAATGCACGTCCCCATACAAGTGTTGTATCCCCGGCAAAACTCACTAAATTGAAATACGATTTGCTACCCCATCTAGTCTATTCTCCTGATTTGGCTTCTTCAGATTTCTATCTGTTTCCAAAACTTAAAAAAATCCTTGGTGGTAGGCGATTTTCGTCAGATGAAGAACTGGTATCAACAGTGAATTGCTGTTTTGAGGATCTCCAAGAAAAGGATTTCTAGGACGACATAAAAGCATAAGAGAATCGCTGCATTAAAATGTTTTTTTCGATGGAAAATTTAAATTTATTTATTTATTTACATATACTGGCAATTTAATAGACAGAAAATTAGATTTTATATTATGAATAAAAACTAAAAAAATCTCAAATATCTCTATTACATCTCTGTATCCATGCATCTTTATCCAAGCATCTGTATGTTATAACCTGAACATGTATGTTTGCGTGCATGTATGTGTGTGACAGTATACAAGTGGTTGGGATGGTCGACAGGGTGGTTCGTTCAACGTTCAACGAATAGAAGTAGTAGTGAGCACAACGCCTTGAAGTCAATAACAGTGAAGTGCGGCAAAGTGGCTCGGTCAGCGAATTTCTACTTTGTCTACATTTTACCACTTCACATGAACATATATTTTCAACTCTGCGTTCTTATCGCGCAACTTGAGATGATTGTAAATATAATCAGGAATACGGTATATCAGTATTAAAAGCAGCTTAATAATTGATAATTTTTTACAAGTTGTGTGTTCACGGATATTCATATTTTATGTGCATTAATGCACACACACGTGTGTATACATATATGAACGATCTATAATAAACATCAATTTTCTATGATTTATAATTATTTTTTGAGCAGAGTAGAGAAAATGAAAAATGTATTTTTTCACATACTTGTATATTGCAATTTGATTACAATTTATTAATAATTGAAAATATCAAATGTCCAATTCAACACGAGAAACCACTATAGAATTCCGTAGAGGGTGAAATAAAATTTCCACTTGGCATTAAACATGTAGATCATCACTGAAGAACTAAGAATACAATATTGTTAGTTTTTTGATCGCAACTCATGGTTCTCCAGTTGTAATTTTGTGTATATTTTGAACATTGATTAGATAATAACTTGGGAACTAGAGTGGAGACATTCAGGCGTGAGTAACTATCGTTTAACAAACTTTTCTATTGTAAGTACGTAAAAGTCGATATGTAAGGTTAATGAAAAAAAAATATATGTATCCTTGATAAAGTTCAGTATCTTTTTCTATATAACACACACAGAAGCTTCACTGGTTTGAACATATAAACCCAGATTGGTAACAGATTAGTGAATATTTCTGTCGACTAAATAAGTACTTAAGTATTAGGTGTAAAAAATAATACTGTGCCTTTAAATTGAATCAGTCGTAACTCTGTTTTAAATTACATTATTTTCTCGTCGTTTTAGAATTTTGAAGTGCCAATCTTAACATTAAAAAAATGCTTTATATCTTCGTTAAGGAGTTGGCATAATCTCACAATACAGTAGTGAACACGATGGTATCCGAAAAGCAGCATATTAGTCATTGCATACTTTTCGTATTTCAGTTGCAAAAAATGCTGCCGAAGCCGTGGGAATGATTTGTTCAGCTTTGAGACAAGGTGTTGTGATGCATAAAACATGTAATAAATGTTAAAACAATGAAAGAGGTCTGAATATATATTATGAATTTATCAACTCGAAGCCATTATCTTTTTTTCTACAAGGGATTAGTCAGTTTCCCAACAGATGGAAAAAAGTTATACAAAATAATGGAGGATATTTTGAAAATTGAAATCTATTCAGTTTTTCAGTAAACATTCAGTGTTTATAAAAAAAGTCACTGAATTAATTTGTACGCCTAATAATTTTTTTCTTCACTGTAGAAAACATTAATTATCTTATTGTTCTTCGTCGTTTTGGTTCAATTAAGTATCTGTTCTCCATTACTAAATTCTATTCCAGTGATATCGGTATTCTAATGTTGGAAGCTCGCTGTTTAAATGTTCATAGTTGTAAAGATATATGTACCCCTTTACGTTTATCTGAAGATAGCATTTGTGCCGGAACTGATAGTAAAGAATAGAAACTTAGATAATATAAAAAGACTAATATCGGAAAGACAACGTGTCAACGGGGCCACAGCGATAAAAACATAAATGTATTTATAAAACAATAATTTAAAATAATGAAAAGTACGACAATTCATTAAAAGTGGAGGTAGAAAATTATAAAAAAATCATGGTAAATATGCAGTTATGTACAGATGTAGTTGCAATAAATGCTTTATTGTATAAAATGTTTAATGAATGCAATTATAAACATATTGGAAAAGAGGTTTGTTGAAAACGGAAAAACTGATTCTTCATTGAAATTCTTGCCAGTAAATATACAGAATTAAACAGAATTATTTATAAATAATATGTATTTTTACTGTAATAAAATTAATTAAATATCAATCAATAAAAGTTTATTTATTTATTGTTATTTGCATACCAAAAATCTGACCTGAAATATATTTATAAGAAAGTAGAAAGTAAATATATACAAATGTATTTTTGTCGTTTGTGTACCTTTATATATACGTATTATTTATATATTTATATATATATATATATATATATATATATATATATATATATATAAATAAATCAAAGGAAGTACTTATTACTTCATGTTGAATTTGATATTTTTATATTTCCTTTCAAGACGTCATAATTTTCCAAGTGTTAATAAAAAATGTATGCGGAGAGATGAAAAATTTCCTATAAAATTACTGTTTTAAATTTAATTATCGTCTTGGCGGATATTAGAAAAATGATATTGAAGTTTTTTATGTCCAAGAGATGGAAGTACTTTCACAAGTTTTCAGATTCAGAAAAAAAACTGTCGTTAAAAAAGTAAAGATGTTTTTAAAAAACAACTGTGTCAAATTGTTTCACGTACACGTAATTATAACCATAAAATTAATTTAGTAATTTTAAACAATTTGAAATATAGTTAACTGTTTATTGATATTTCTATGGCAATGTTCTAGTAATTAATTGTTTTTCATTGAAACTTTCACAATTTTTAAATGTATTGTTTTTAGTGTCATGTTCAATCGGTTCATAAAATATTTTTATTTCATATGTGCTTAGTGAGTTATATATATATATATATATATATATATATATATATATATATATATATATATATATATATATATATATTGTATAATAACCAAATCACAATACAATTTTATTTAAAAAAAGTAATATTAGTCATATGATATATTTCAGAACTTAATGAAATTATTGACTTAAAAGAAGTGAATTAAAATAATTAGTCCATTAAATATTGAATAAACTTTATAAAACATATTATTTCGTATGTGATTTTTAATTGAAAAATATGAATTTTGTTTTATGAATGATTCTGAAGAGATGAGATTAACATAAATTAAAATATTTGATACTAATTTCGATTAGTCATTAAGAAATCGTCTTATCATTAAGCATTTATAAAAAAAAAACTGTAATTAATTTTGTTTTATTAAATTGACAGAAAAATAAATGATAATACACATGTAGAAAAGCATATAAGTATAATTTTATTATATTTTAATCAAGAAATATATTTATTATAATTTCTTTGTATTTGTAGACGAAATGAACATAACTATTAGTTGATTCATCGTTCTAAGTAATGAAAAATGCTGTTAATTCAGTCTTAAATTTTTTATGTTTAGAAATTGAACCCATTAATATTTGTCTTATTTTGTGTGAAAAAGTGTAATTTAGCTTTGTCGATGGTGCTTTAACTACGAGTATATATTTTACTACAATATAAATGTCTCGATAATACAGTCGAAATGCTTTTCTTAAATCGATCCAAAGAAAAAAAAAAGCTCGTGGTCTCTCACATATATATGTATATGTTAACATTCCATGTAAACTTTTCCACAAACTTAAGAATTATTGTCTATTGAATATCAGTTGACGAGGGTCGTTATCAAACTACCCCACTCGCACAGACAAGATGTCAGCGCCGATCGGTCAATAGTATGGGAACCACTGTGGAGGGAACCGTGATAGCTTTCTGCCATCAAACGCTGCGCTCCGGGTTTCCACAACTTTCGTAAGAACGGAATCGATGTAACATCGGGTGTCTTTTTATCCCGAGTGGGTGAAGACATTTAAGGCGACTTCGAGATGCGAAAAGCACTAAACGCTACACTCAATCAGTGAACTCGACTTTTTATTAACTGTTTATACTTTTTGCCGTCTCGATAGACGTTATTTCTTTGCTATCTGACATTCAAGAGCTTGTTTTATTTACCTCTCAAGAGTATTCTAACTTTATCTGCTGCCGCTGTTTTTTTTTCACTCTCGTGCTTTCTATGTTTCCTGTATTTCTCTCAAAGACAGATTTAATGGTGCTGTTTATTTTATTTTATTTTTTTTTTTTTGGAAAAAGTGCCATAAAAAGGTATTTATTTGAAGAAAGAGATACATATATAAGTGTTTGCGAATTTCCTGTTTCTTTGATGCCGACTGAATTCTTTATGAATAGAACATGATGTTATTTGCACAATATATTTTCTTACATTTATTTTAATGTTTTTTTTTTTAAACAAAAACATATTTCTAGACATTTTTAAGTTTATTATTGACTTTATATCATATTTTACACGTTTTAAGAATGAATTGTTTCAATTATTCGTTATTAATAACGTTTGTTTTCTAATTCGCGTTACTTCATTTTACAATTTTTATAATATTAAAGTAGTGATACTTAAAATGTTTTTTAGTAGATTAAATAATGTATGAAATTTGCGTATGAATATTTATTTTTCATTTTATTTTTTAATAAAAATTATAATTATATTTTACATGTACCACAAATGATATATTTCGTTCTATATAATTTCATCGTTTTTTTATAGCTATCTTTATATGACAATAAAAAGTTGAGTTTTTATCTTTTAAAATCGAAATAAATATTTTAAAGTGAAAGAACACATTAATTTTTCATAAATAAGTAAACTTTGATTGTAATATATTCTCTTAACCATACAACAACTCGGCTTTAACTGAGAAATAATTACTTATTTTGAAATGTGTGGATGAAATCTTTTTTAAAAGAATGAGATATTTTTTACTAGTAGTCAATATTTTTTTTAAATTATTGTTTTCTGAAATATTATATATATATATATATATATATATATATATATATATATATAAAGGGGTATTATAAAGTGGTATTTGAGAGAATATTTGGTAATTTAATAAAGAAAAATTCCAACCGAGCAAAAATTAAATATAGTTTCATAGAAATTTGTGCACATGTTCTCGATAAATTTTCTTATTAGATTATTCTATGAATCCGCCTTTGGCTTCGATGGCTGGTTCAATACGGGACCGGAATCGTTGACATGCCTGCACTAAATAGGGGTTTATCTATTTCGGACATCACCTGGACAATGGCGGCCTTCAATGAATCTATAGTATTGTGACGATGTCGATTAGTCTCCCTTTCAACAACGCTCCAAATATACTAGTCCATGATATTTAAATCTGGTGAATTTGGAGGCCGCAGTGTTTGGTGTTACATGATCGTACAGATTGTCTGACATCCATTCGTGAGTTACCTGGGCTTTGTGAGAAGATCCTGAGTCTTGTTGAATCACGTACGGCCTTTCGTTATGTACTCCATCTACCCAGGGCATAACGACTGTCTCCAGAACCTCAAGGTATCCAGAATCAGTAATTCTAAGACCCTGTGGGAAGATGACAGGTAGCATGGCATGACCTTCGTTACTCACTATTCCTAAAACCATCACCATTGCTTGAAACTTAGTGTGCATCACTCTGGGGACATCAGAAGGATCTGCACATATCCATCTCTCATTTTTTCCTGTTAGACTTTTGGTTCTAATCGTTTTTTTCTGATAGAGAAAAATCAAAGCATACCATGTTCGTGAGGGTTTCCAATCTTATTAAGTGTGAATAATATTGATGTATGATCGATATAGTGTACAAAATCAATGGTAGTGTACAAAAACAATTGGCGAAGGCAATGGTTGTTATCATATATGATAAAGGATCTCGCCAACGCGATAGCGTACTCGACAATAAGTCAGTCCTTAACGTAGCAACAAGCAGACAACCCTGCCACTTGTTCGTGCCCTGTATTATTTATATGTATTATTTTTAAATACTAAACCTTTAGTTCACTTGAAATTACGTCTCGTTATTTAAACTCCGATTCCCTGACATTAAGTAACCGCTTGGCACAGATCGAACAGTTTTTCTGTGTTTTTGCAGACTTAAATTGACCTCTCTTCAGTGCATACGACTTGTGTTTGATAACCTCGTGCATCAAAGATCAGATAGTCCGCTCCTATACCTCAAGTTCTTTGGCGATGGCCCTCATTAATTTTCCGGGATCATTATCGATAATGTTTTGAACTCATTGAATAAATGAAGGTGTCCTTACGTTTAGAATATTTTTTTTCTCTTTGAGACAGTTGAAACATACCTGCCAGACGTTTCCAATTCCATCTGAACTTTGTGTATAAAAGATATTTCAACATTTAGAAAGCTGACCATTTCTAAATCGCTGTCTACTGTATATGTAGCAACAATGACTGCATGTCTTTTCATTTCTTGTGTTAGTCTTTTACCTACCACGGTTTATTTTTTGTTAATAAAAACATTTTATTTGGTTTGACGAGAATTATAACCTAAAAAATAAGTGTCTTTAAATACCACTCGCACCCTGTGTATATATGTGTATGTATATATATATATATATATATATATATATATATATATATATATATGTCTATATGTATATATATATATAGAGAGAGAGAGAGAGAGTTGTATAAAATACGTGCAATTTTACAATTCAATTTGATTAAAAAACATATTTGTAATTCTTACGAATGAGAAAGTGAGTAATACATTTTTGAGATTCAAATACAAGATCGTGTAACGTCTATAGAATTAATCCGATTTTGTATAACTCTTGTAATAAAAGCAGAGATTGGGGACGGTTTGAAGCATCAGTAACGATTCAACGAAAGGGATTTTTCAATTATTTTATTCGAACGAATAGTACAACGAGGATGAAGAAAAAGAAGTAGAAGATACTGTAAGCCGACGAGGGTGGACTGCTCCACACAATGGTTCGTTCTAGTGGAAAGCACTGTAGTTGTAGTAAGTGAGCAGCGGAATCACTTTTATTCATTTCGAACATTATTTTCACATAAATATTTGTTAAGAGGATTGATTAATATAAAACAGCTTTTATATTTTTTTCTTTTTTTTTTCGTCGTCTCTTCTCGACATGAATGCTATTCGAGAGGGTCGTTTTAGCAGATTAAGTAATTGTTCTTTTTTATCCGTATGCAAATTGTATCATTTATCTTTCGTGTTAATTAATCGCTGTATTATTTCAATATTATTTTACGTTGTGTGTTTCTTATATCGTTCATTTAATTCGATAAATATTTTTCAAAGTAAGTCTCAATAGTTCAATCAAAACTATTCTTTGAAATAACAACAAATGAATCATAATTTTTTAAAGAGACGATCATAAACAAATCAGAAAATGTATGAAAAATGTGTTTTAAATTATAGTCGGAAATGTCAATTCATTGATCTGTAAATGTGTTATCTCATCGATATTGAACCTTTTTTAATAAGATTGTCAAAGTTTATCTTTCGATTATTTAAAATAGGTATATTTGTGATGTGAGCTTTTGCTGAAAAAAAGAATTCCTCTTTGACTGAACGAATTTCTCGAGCCAAAAAAACTGTCGATTTGGGAAAAAGTGTGTGTTTTTTTCGTTAAATTCACTCGTTAAAATATTTTCAAAATGAAATTAATACTTTGTCGCGTGACATATTTTCAACAATATTGAAAAATAAATATGCCTGCGTTCGCGCACGCACACACACACTCATATAAAAAATTATGTATATAATCAGTCTGTTATTAACAACAACAAAATATCAATTTGACGTACACAATCGTATCGACGGGCTGTAAAAACGGACGGTATATGCGAACGATTAAAATGAATGATAAATTGGTGTGAACCCATGATTAAAAAATGTTTACGGGAATCAAACGTGATCAGTTCCGAAATGACAATTTCGGAATCCGGACGGCCGCCGCCGAATCAATCGAACTCACCCTAAAAATCAATATTGGCGTTGACAGTATTTCATTTAGCGATTTTCATACTACAGTACATCAATCGGATGATACAATTACAAACGATGATGATTTTATTTTTACCCTTTTGTTACGTCCTGTCACGTGCGTAATCGCATCACGAGCTAATACGAGTGTATTGCTTTCCGGGGAAGGGGATCATGCGGCAGGGGGGTGGGACACTCGAATCTCATTCGGTTTTGTACTCGATTCGTCGTCATCGTCCGTCGTCGACACCAATACAATCAGTTATTATTGAATTTGACTCATTAAAATTTTAGTTCGTTTATTTCCCTTTTTTCTCCTAATTGAACGTTGAAAATTAAATAATTTACGATTTTATTCAGCGTCGAGATGAACATGTGTACTTTGGATTCATAGTTTTACACACATACACACAGTCATGAATATATATATATATATATATATATATATATATATATATATATATATATGTGTGTGTGTGTGTTATCTGTGTATGTATATATGAGAGGGAAAGAACATAAAAATTAATCGTCTATTGATTAGCAGTTTGAGTGTAAACTCTTGTCACGAAGTTTGAGAATATTTTTTATAAGAAAATTCTTACCTAGAAAATATTAATAAACTTTAAACTTGAGAAAAAATTAAAATAAATTAGTTGAAATAATGATATATATATATACATATATATATATATATATATATATATATATATATATATATATATATATATATATACACACAGAGAGGTGGATTAATCCAGTTGGGGGCCACGGTAAAATGTACAGAATCCCCAAAATTTATCTGACGACCAAAAAAAACGGCTTTTTGAAAAATAATATTTTATTGCATTTTTCTTTATATCTATAACTATATTCTATAAATATATAAATTACATCAAAATAAAATATTCTGAATTATTTTTCAGAAAAATGAAGAGACAAAAACTATAATTACGAGTATGTCAACGACGGACGATGATATTATTATACAAGTGTACTGCATGAATAAAAATACAACTAAAATTTCATGTTACCGCCTATGGTATTACATGCAAAGCCTTTCTTCTCTTGTTTCTTTCTCTTATCCCACCGGTAATTTTCCTACATATATTTGCATTTTTCATGCAAATTTATTATTATCAGCTAAAACGTTGAAGTGTATGATTCGTTTCTTTATGTAATGATTAATTTTTTTCCCCGAGCTCAGGTTCTCTGGCGACCACCAGATCCGACACCCGCTTGACCATCCTCTTTGTATATATATATATATATATATTATTTATGAGAATTTTTTTAATAATTTAATTTTTATAACTATGCAGCATAAAATTAGTTTTTCTAGTATTGTATAGTTAAATATTTTTACAATTTGTTATGTAGTTTTTAATAAATTCAAAAATAAAATAAATATTTAAGAATTATTTAAGGTAAAACACATACACACACACACACATATACATATATATATATATATATATATATATATATATATATATATATATTCCATTAGAACAAACTACAAACATCACACAATCATTATAATTTATGAGAAACATACAAAGAAAACGTAAAAGTTTTTCCAGATCCAATTATTTTACAGCGAGACGAGAAAAAAGTAGTAAAAGCCGCGCACTAACGGGTTGAAACACTCGCTCGCTTACTCACCAGGACTTTATTATTCAAACCAAACGTGCAGGCGGGTAAATTCTCTCGACTTGTCTTTTTATATTTTATAAGACGACCGAATAAAACGCGCTCGAAACTTTTTCTACCGAGCTGGAAATTAAATGAAACGGAAACTAATTTTTAGTGCTTGTATATTTTTTCTGCGGGCATCCGTTTCTTTGTCTTGTTTGCGGCTGCAGTTGAATAAAAGGATCTATACACTTAATTGTATGCATCGAATCGTTGGCCTTTCACAAGCTCGTAAACAATCTTAATGGTGTACATTTATATCCATATCCATATCTAAATATATAATATATATATATATATATATATATATATATATACATACATACATACATACATACATACACACTAATATTACTGTGTTTCATACTGTAAAAGTTATTTAATAAAAGCAAGAATCTAACTATT